>BPTQ01000001.1:320882468-321500708 GCA_019973895.1 Chrysanthemum seticuspe | reverse complement strand
CTAGTTAGTGTAGAAGTCCTTAGGTATGATGATAAAAGGAGAAAAATGAGATAAGGGAAGAGTGCGGACTAAGACTGAGCTAGTACTGGAATAAACCCAACAAGGTTCTAGCTATGAAGTCTTGGTAAGCACTGAAGGGGTTGAAGAATGAAAAAGAATTGAATATGAAAAAGGGTGAAAAGAAATAGCCCTCCAATAATTCAACCTTAGGGCAGTAACCGGGTTCAATTCATATGCTACTAGTGTTTACTAAGGTAACATCGGTATTGAAGACAAGACGTCATGGACCCAGTGACGCACTGCACTTCACCTTTCCAAACCACTCAAGTTCCTCTTAAAAGGGCTTGTTTCATTCTCACGGGGAACCGACATTATCTATCGACTTTCTCTTAGAGATTGTTGATATTGAAGAAGGAGACCCTCTCCCTAGTCTCCGGCACAGGATCCAAATATGCACAAATTGAGTCTAGAGCCACGAGATCATCAATAAATCTCATTAGGACACTTACAATGAAGACTCTCTGTTTCACACAATGTGGAAAGAGAGATTATATCTTGAGTCCTACGCATTATCCTTGTGGTATTGCCAGAACATCTGAGTGATGTGTTTACATATTCACAATGAAGATGGAAAGCCTTCTGGAGCCAACATCAAACAAGCTCCTGGTAGGTGGCATGTGAGATCTATTATGTAGATCAACCATGTGACAACTGAACAGAAACAATGGGGCGATTCAATCTCTTGAATCAATCCTGGTTCAGGTTATGGATTGACGGATGCCTTTGAAAAACCGGTCGTTGTGCTTAATAAACTCTTTTCTTTAGCACATCGACTGTGTACTCATTTTTTCAAACCAAAAGGTATTTTTATGATTGATAATTGATTTTCAATAAAACCTTCGTTGTATTGCAAAAACAATTTCTATTGAGCAATACACGATTGTTTTTCAAATCTCTTTTCATCAATCAGTGGACTTAAAATTCGCTGGTTCACTCACTCCGTGTTGTCTTCTTTGAGACGCTCCGGTTTGAGAACAGCTAGAACAGCTACGAAACCCTGTCAAGGAGATTCTTAGGAATCCTACCTGATCACAGGCAGTACTTGTACTGATCAACGGGGAACCGTGGGCCGTGTACCTCAATTCAACGAAAGTGATCAAAGACACTTTCGTGCGATTTGTTGCTAACTGTTGTATGCAGGTACGCCCGATGTTTGCAGCTGATCAGAATGAAGCGGTCAATTCACAGCCGCATGCTCACTTAACACATTCATCTCAAAAGAAATCATGATTAGTGCATCAATGACTCTGATATTTTCACTCCATGCTTCTGCTACGCTGCTGCCAATATCATGATTCAACAAATGCTTCCGCTACTCTGATGAGAAGATATCATGATCCAGAATGTGAGCATGTCGGTCCCAAAGTCACAACACCACAATGGATGTCTCAGAGATTGTTGATTGCTGATGATCTCAAAAGCTGGCTCATATTTACTATCTCTTGAATCAGAAAATGGACCTCCTATTTAAAGTACAAATCTTTGCAGACTTTGAAGTTGCACCACCTATGCACTATGTTTACAATGTTGATGTATGAAAGTCTACGAGCTCAAGAACAAGGTCAAGACTAGAATGCTAGGATTTGAAATGTAAAATTTGGGGTGACCTCCCTTAGGGGGAGATTGTTAGGAATTAGAAAATTCCAGTGTTGAAAGAGTCGGTCACCCCAACTATTATCTAGCATAAGTTAGCTCGTAGATTGGTCATTAGTTACGGTTTATGTAGTTAGTTAGTAGCATAAAATAGTGTAGTGCAACACCGTGGAAGAAGGTCGGGTCTTTACCCACTGTATCCCTGATCCACAGGCCGTCAGGAGGTCGTTTAGTTTGTAACCTATAAATACCCTCTACCTTGCAAGGTAGAGGGTTGGATGTTCTTTGGTAATCTAATATTCCACAAGTTTCTCTCACTAGAATGTCCCACTCTTTCTCTCTCTAAAACCATCTATGTGCTCATTGAGTTAATGTTATGATGTGTATGTGAAAAGCTAATATCTAACACACCTTTTATCAGATTTCATTATTAAATCATAAATTCTCCCCCGATCAAAAATATCAAACCCTTTGAGATTTTGGATCCCAAGTGATTTAATACGGTTTAGAAAATATGGGAGAATATGTGGCCTGGTTTAAATACTCATCATGTTTTTGGATAAATCCTCCTCCTCAACATGTGCATTGTGTATGAAATCGTTTGGCACATGGAGGCAGGAGTGCCTTTAAAGGACTAAAACCAATTCGATTTAAAACAGATTTGAGATTTAAATCGCGATCTCTACCCCGATCAGAAATATCAAACCATTTGAGATTTGTGATCCCAACTGATTTAAATCATTTAGAAAAAATTGGGGAAAGACGTGGCAAGATTCAATTTTGAAAGATGACGGATAAGGACCATTTTAAGACATTAAAGATTGTTAGTGTCACGTATGATTGTTTTTAAGAGATCTTTTAAGTAAAACAAAACCATTTCACAATCAAACAAGAACAGAAAAAATTTCATTTTGAAAGACCTTGGTTCAAAAGAAAAAATCATACCATGACATAACATTAAATCTTTAGATCACCACATTTTAACGTACAAACGGACTCTTTTGAAGATATATTGTTTGAAAATATTTTATTTTAAATCACTCTCCCCCTTAATCGATGACCGTAGTCGATGATTGAGTGACTTTGATTTTGATAAAAATGAAGTCCGGTGATTTACAAAATTTAGTGCAATTTATTATCAAAACAATATTTTTCCATTTTCAAAACAATTTAATCAAATTAATCAAAATTGTTTAAAAATGGTATCCTGCACAAAGATTCGTTAGGTGGTTGAGCCGCTTTTGTTGTTGTTGCTGTAAGGCTTGGAAGAAAAACCGTCTGCAGATGCAGTGAGACTTCTTCTTACGTTGCATTATGAATGCCAACTGAGGTCAAATTAAGCTCCGTTTCTTCAATCACTTAGAAGAAAACCATCTGCTGATGCAGTGAGACCTCTTACGTTGCATTTATGCCAACTCTCCACAGAAGTCCAATTAAGCTCCGTTTCTTCATTTGTCAACCCAAGATATAGTTAGCCTTTCCTTTCGGCATCCAATCATCTTCAATTGTGGGATCCGGATCGGGAACATTCTTATATACCAATATACCTGCATACGTTAGTGAACACACATACAAATATATGGTGGTCGACATCACCCAAACAACAATCGACTAATAAAAGTCAATGCAACATATCAATCAGATCATATAAATGTATGGGAATAATGTGTTCATCAAACTCTAATCATCTAATCCTAGCAATCATATCCTAGGCACCTAGTCCTTCAACATAGGTTAACATCATTTTTAATTAAGCATATTAGGATAATTAAGAAAGCCCGTTAGATGATGTGGATTTGAAAAACATTATCCCCCTCAATCCATGACTCATTTTATGAAAAGTTTAAAAGCGCTGAAGTCATTGATTGAGTTTTCAATTTTACAAAAACTCTTAAACTGATTGATTTAATAGCAACTCATTAACCACCATTTTGTTAAAACAAATATTTTTCTGAAGAATTTTTGAAGGAAAAATATTTGAGTAGGAACAGCAGTCCTTCGACATACTTTCCTCATTTTGTTTTAGGATAAGTGCGCCAAATATTTGAAAATTGTTTTAGCGCAACACTTTCCTTTCTTTAAAAGAGCGGGTTGCTATCTGAAATAATAGCAAGCCATAGTTTTAAGCACGGGTTGCAGTCTGAAATAACTGCAAGCCATTTTTTTTAGACATGTTTAGAAAAGAATATTTACACCTCCTGCTCGAACTTCATCTAAAGTCCCGTGCCATTATTGAATGACATTTCTAAGACCGTAGATGTTATCGATACCAAAAGACATGTCTTGGAAAAACATATTTTTGGTATTTTTGAAATTTTCTGATTTTTATGAGTTTTTGAAGGTTTTATATTTTTCTATTTTCTTTTTTGTTGGTTTTATAATTTTGTATTTGGTTTTCTGAAAAATATATACAAAGATAGATTAGATGATATAGTTAAAGAAGATGATGATACGAGTACCGAGATAAGGATATCGAGCAGCCCCGTTGTAGAAGATAGAAGTCATCATCCCTTAAACATTCACCACCAAAGCTTCCAGGGCTCTTGAATCGAAGAAAGAAATTGAACCAACTGAAAGTGAGACTTTGGCAGCTTCCCCCCAAATCGAAAATCCTTTAGCTGAGCAGATTCGAAGCTCTATTTCAAGCTTGCCTTAGCCAGGTGCACAGACAAGCACACCATTATCATAAATCCCGCTGCTCCTTTTAAGAATGATAATCGTGGATCTCCATTCGGGGTTATATCATCAAGTAGAAGAACAACAACGTATCATCCCACACATAAATAACTCTTCTCAAATTTCATTCTACTGAAGTCTGAAGCAATCCATTCCAAAAGGTGTCAAGAGAACAATTCCCCCAAGTAGTTGAATTGATGCAGTCAGTCTCTTTGTATAATGCTCAAGAACTCTCCCGAATACACATCATGAGGGTAATGAAGAACACCTCCCCAATGTTCACATCTTTCGTCCCTGATGATAGTGTATGAAGCTCAAGAACCCGAAGTACACCAATATCCAAGAGCTCTCCCGAATACACATCATGAGGGGAATGAAAACACCTCCCCATGTTCACATTTTTCTTCCCTGATGATCGTGTATGAAGCTCAAGTATCTGAAGTATACCAATACCCAAGGAATGAATAATTGATAACATTGAAGAAGCAGCCCAAGTCACTGATTATCTCTGCGGGCGACAATCTCTGCGGATGTCAACTCCAGAATAAGTGATTATATCTCAGAATCACTGATTAAGCACTTAAGTGAAACAGCTGAGCATCCCCAATGTACACAATCTCTCTCCCCTGATCATTGCGATACCATCAAAGTCACCACATACTTGTGTACCTCTTTTATCTTTAGAAACTAACCCTTACATCTCTTCCCACACATAGTTGGAATACTAACACAAAAAAAGCCTTGATGAGTAAACCCTTGAGTTTCTCTGCGGTCATGACATTTGTTTTCCCGGGATATCTTCAATCACTTAGAAGAATTAAGCTCATCAAGTTAACTCGCCATGAGTCAAACCTTGAGTTTCTCTGCGGTAATAACATTTGTCTTCCCGGGATATCTTCAGTTACTTAGAAGTATTAAGTTCATCAAGTTTACTCGCTTTGTGTTTAGATGTGTGTCTCCTTGCCCCTTTCTGGTTTTGATACTTCAGAATCAGCAACAAATTATAAGCCCGTATACTAGAAATTTGTTGAGAAGAACACTTGTAATCTTGTGGGAATCAACTTGCTGCAGAATGTGAGCAAGTCTAATTGGGGATTAAATTCGACTTTTCACACTCCCCCAATTAGTGCTCTCCCCTAAACCGACAATCAGTTTATAAATGCTCAGATTAAGAAGAAGTCTTTAGATAATTAAATGCAACTCGTCTTTAGTCTTCTAGCATATAGCAGAAAATGTAGAACCGACTGAAGACTCGACCTTCTTCAAGATTGTCCGAATGGGGAATAGATTGTTAACATCTTCAACACTCCAAAAAATAAGAACATCACCAAAAAGCATCCCGATTAACTTACATCTTGCAAATCCCTTTAACTAAAATCTCTCCCAATCAAACAAGAACAGAAAAATGTTCATCAAGGTAATCAGCAATCAGGCCGCAACGAACACACAAGATGGTAACACCAAACTACCAATCACATCAAACAAGAAAAGAGAGATTGTTCGAAATCATCATGTTGATGTATCCGTGAAGCATTAACCAGAAGCACTTTGTCGATAAACTCATCAATCCGAGTGAAGATGTCAACCAACGACTCTTAGAAGAAACTCCATGTAAAGATGACCCGATAAGAAGAAGCTCGGTTCTTACATGAGTTAGGAGCCGTTTGACCATTTATTCTCAAATATTAATCAACCATGCAATAATTTCACACTTCTTCTCCCCCTCAAGAATTGCAAACGGAGTTTCCATTCTTGATTAAGTAAGTGAAAATCATCAGAATGTTCTATTCACACTTCTCTTCCGCAAAATAAGCACATGATGTCGCCATCTTCATTATAATCGAGCAAGTGGAATGAGAAAACAATCAGTGGTAGCCCGGTTCACTTGATGACTGAAGCACATGGAAAAAGTATGAAGCATGTTGATGAGAATGGTCATAATTGAGAAGATTTCTCTTCTTCAGAAGATAAAGCGCACTGACACGTACACTTTTCTTTTCTTTGAGGAACGAGGCTTGAACTGAAGTGTTCAAACGTCATTATGTTGAAGTACGAGGCCTGAACTGATGTGAATAGACGTCATAAATCTCTCTCTTTTCATCTACTCTTGGCAAACTTGTAATCAACCCATTATCATTCAGTAGGCTATTTGTCGTGACAACTGATGGAGAAAACCCGATATAATGAATTTGACCCTGAAGTAAACTAACCCGAACTCGTGACTTAAACTTGCACATATGTAACAAAGAGCGGTGCCGATTTCCATTAGCATCTCTAAGTACTCTCTATGTACTCTATACTCTTCAACCAACCAACCATCAAGTATAAGACGTACATTACCTCTTGAAAATCGACAATTGAATGTGACACTGAGCACTACAACGTAACCCCTTAAAGTGATAGTTATTTTGTAGTGGTATGAGCCCAATTCCCCCAAGTGGTAAAAGAAAAGGTAAAAGACACCCAACAATAACTAGATTTCCAAGTCTTTGTTTTTGATAATAAGCTCGAACAAGGACCATGAAGAATCTTCATCCAACCATCCCCGATACCTTCAGATACTAAGTACACTCGCCCATGATAATTCACTTCAACCTCAAGTAAATAATACTGAATTAACGCCGTTGTCACTTTTTCTGGTTAACTGCTCAAATCTAGCCTTCTTTGACATTTAAACGAACTTTGATAATGGTTTCATCCCGACTATGGTTAAATGCACATAACCCCGTAAACCATGTAATAACCAAGCTACCATGACGAATATCCAAACACACATCCAATTCATGAAGTACACCCTTTTATCCCTTCTTTGAAGCAAAAACCGTAGCTCCAGCATCAAGTAAGATCCAGAATTACACTTTCTCTTCTCCAGGATGGTTCCATCATTATGGGATTTTATAACTCTAAGGTTTAAACCGAGAAATAGTTTCTTTCGCGGGATTTTACAAAACCAAGAACAAACCATAAGATAGATCCGGAAATGCACTTTACTAATACCAGTATGTTTCCATTGTCACGGGATTTTACAAGTCTATGATTTAAACTGAGAAATAGGTTCTTTTGCGGGATTTTACAAAATCAAGACAAAACCGTAAACAATGTCAGTTTGAATGTGTTATGACAACTTTAGTTTTGGTGAATATCTGTTTTAGGGAAACATGCAGCGGTTCATTAGCGATTCTTACTCCAACATTAACAATAACACCAACCATCCAATAAACACTTTGGTAAACACATCATTCACGCATTCTGTCAGCTGTTGCAGTGACTATATGGAGAAGTAAACCCGATATGCCAAACTTGATCATGAAGTAAAATTCCCCAGATTTGTTACTTAAACTTGTACTAATCCTCGTGAAAAAGAAACGGTGTACCCAATGTACAAAACCTCTTGACGTATCCTCAACTGCGTGAGACACCGAAGTGATAGTTACTTTGTGGGTTAATCGAGAAAGAATCACAACCGTAACTAAATAGCCAAGTCTTTATCACACTCTGTAAATGCCCAAACAAGTCATCTTTGCGAAAGGGAAGAAAGAAAGAAGACGAATATAAGTAACCGCGCCCGGAAAACCTCACTTCAAAGCCAAATGAGAAATATCGTACAACACAACCCCGCAGTCAATATTGTTCAAACATCAATTCAGGCCGTGAAATATTATCCTCCGTGAAAATGAATAATCCAAAGTATCAAACCGCATAATTCAACAATTCTCATCATCACACCAAATCACATTATCAAATCTCATCATGAATCCACAACCCACATCATATAGTCCATTGACCAATTCATAACATTATTGAGTAACCGTATTGCACCAATTCACACCCCAACATCCATCATATAAATCTAAGCCCGGTCCAAGACATACACACGACCCATGTAAACAAGCCTCATGTCCGTTCCAAATCAAGAATTAAACAAAATCCCATATACCAACACTAATATCTCAGAGCCTTATAAATCATCACGACAAATCACATGGCCTTATACAGTTAACAGATCAAAAATCTGGATGTTCTACACGGCCCAACATAATAATACCCGATCCAATCCACATCTCGTTAAAGCCGGCCCATTCACTCATACTAGCACAAGAGTATACGGCCCAAGTAAATGAAGAGACACCCGATCCAAATACAAAACAACCCTAAAAATTCGGGTATATATCCCACGACCTCACACACCTTTATCATTTTGACAAACCCTAATCCTAGAAAAAAAACTCTGTCTGCCCCCATCTATTACCAAACCCTAAATCTCACTCACCTTAACCTTAATTAAAAAAACAATCCGCCTCTCTCATTCACAAATCTGCTTCTCTAAAACATCACGCCTCTTTTCAAGATCTTTGAATCGTGATGATAACTTCCATTTCGCCACAGAGATGGCTTGAGATGAGGATCAACGCCACAGGGATGGTTATAATCAAATGAGTTGGCTTTGACATTGCTTCAAAGTTAAACCAAGGTAGGTTAATCATTAATCCCTTTCAGTGATGTTTTCCTTTTTGTATACAACGAATCAAGAGTTAAGAAGATAACTTGATAGTTATATTTCTTTTCTTTTAATTTCGGATAAAACACATAAAGATCAATGATGATAATAGTTTCTTCTTATGCCTTTGGCTTGATGTATCTTTGAGAAATCCAAAAAAAACAAATCTGAGATCTTTTTCCATTTACATTTCGTAATACCATATGATTTATGGATCTGTGAAGAGAACACTTTCGTTTCAATGACCCTTAAGGTCTTGAATTGGTCGTTTGTCATGGACAAAAGAAAGGACTATGAGATCGAGTTAGGTTTTAAGTATATCATTAAGTAATGAGTTTTGATCTATGATGCATGTTTATTTCGTGAATAAGGACTATCGGAAGTCATATAATAGTGAATCACGAAATAAGAGGCTGAGATTATTTGTTTTTGTTAAGAGTCTTTGAACATGAACCTATGATGTATTATTGACACTGAGGTCATGAGTCCATTTGACTTTGATCAGTGATGTTTTTAAAAGTGTTTGGAACGAAAGGGAAGATTGTGATACGGTTTATGCAAAAGTTGTAGTGAAACAAAAGTTGTCATGGTCAAATCTCTACATCTACCTTTCTGTGTCAGTCAACACTCGCTACTTCAAATATGGAGTCAAGTCGCATCTGTTATCCACTTCAAACTGGCTTGTAATTTTTGACTCAACTCGCATCAGCAGCAACTCGCTAAAAAACGAGTGCAATTAAACCAAATGCGAGTTAAGTAACTCGCATGAAACTGAACCAGTACCCAACTCGCTTTTGTTCATTGTATATGGACAGCATAACGACTCACATCCAATAATACATTGAGTCAGGACAGTAAATATTGTCAACTCGCTTACAAAAAGTGACAACTCGCTCAGAAGAAGCTGACCACAACTCGCATCAGATACATTGAATTTGGACGTTTTTGACAACTCGCATTCAACAATGCTCCAACTCGCATCCAAGAAAGACCAACTCGCATTGTAGAACAGGCATACAAACTGCTTAAAACCAGATTCAGTAACAGGAATAAAACTTGAATGAAACAGTTAAAAAAACTGCATACAACAAGCTTAACAACTGCATAAAAACACTCTTAAAGCGACTGGTTTAGAACATGTAATATGATATATGACCACGACATACAATAAACCAGTAAGTCAACATAAACACATATTTAACCAACAACAGCAGCAACACACATCATCAAATCATCACGCCAACTAAATCAAACTCCCATCAAACACTCTAAACCGCATACAAAAACCATATAAACCGCATATACGAACCATATAAACCGCATACAAAAACCATAAAAATCATCAAAACAACACAACCTTGGCTCTGATACCAATTGTTGGATCTTAAATATTATGTTGTTTGATGATTCGGGTGGTCTAGGACAATGATTAAACAAGAAAGCCATTAGAGAGATGAAGAGAGTTGAGAGGAGGTTCCTTGAAGAGAGTTGCTTTAGAAAAGTGAAAGGTTTATTCAAAGAAGCCACACCCCTTCCATGGATGGAAGGGGTATTTATACTTACAAATAACACGGCCTCCTATCGGCTTGTGGATCAGGCATACAGTGGGTAAAGACCCGTCCTTCCTCCACGGTGTTGCTCTAAACTAAACAACGCTACAAACTAACCAATAAACTACTAAATAACGTAAACAACGACAAATCTACGAGCTAACATATGCTAGACCATTATTGGGGTGACCGACTCTTTAACATGGAATTTTCAATTCCTAACACTCTTTATATACTAGAGACAACTAGGGTTTACAAGAGGAATCATAATACAATTAGGAAACTAAATATTCTTTTAAGCATATCTTCTAGAATATTCCAAATCCTCCATCTTTTTGTAGTTTCCCTTCTTGTCACTTTTAGTCCTTCATGTTTCATTCTTCTTGTTTTGTATCATCAAATCTATAATAGACCCAACAATCTTCCCCTATTTGATGATGACAAAACAAACACGATTCTTGTACGAACTTCCCTAGACGAAGTAGCAGAAGTTGAGATAATTGAATCTCACCATGAATGAAACAATCTTATTTTCCATGCTTCCCCTTGACATGAACATGTCACTCAAACATCTCTTCCTCTTTTTGTTATCAACAAATAGAGAACATATGCAAATAATGATCTTGACCACCACGAACCAATATCATACTTCCAATCTAAGACTTCTAATGCTTCAAATCGCCCACCATTACGCATCATAGGAAAAATGGATCCAAAACAGTAGAAAACTTCAACTAGTAGTAGTAATAATGATCAATAGTAGTAAAAATCAAGCACTTCCCCTTGAGTGATGCATGTACATCAATGATTCTTCAAAATCTGTAGGCTTTATGTAATGATTACTTGTGAAGAAAACCGAGTATAACGAATTTGATGAAGATGTAGAATTTCCCAAACTTGTGTCTTAAATCTTGTACTATCCACGGAACTCCATACTTATACGAATCACCAAATATAAGTAGACCGCAATCCCTTGACAAGAATCCTCAACTAGTATGAGACACTGAGCACTACAATGTAACTCCTTCAAGTGATAGCCAATGTGTGCATAGAGCATCATAAGAAAAATCACACATTGCTAGATTCATCAAGCTAGATGATAAGAACACAAACCAAGTAATTCCACTTCACCTTCAAATAAGTGATAAATAATCCTCTTGGTAATCAATTATTCAATGAATCAAATACAAGCCTTTTTGAATCCTTTTAAGAACATAAATTTCTTCCTGTGTGTGTGAACCAAGCAACCATTCTGTGTGTGTGTCATCCAAAAATCCATAACCATTATCACGCTCGACTTCCCCTTAAATCGAAAACCATATGAGAAAGAATCAGTACCTTGAGCAGTACTTTGGAGAAGGAGTAGTACTTTCATCCAATCAGCAGTACTTTCGAATTCCAAGCAGTACTTTCGTGTCCAAGCAGTACTTTGCGTGTAGGGGACCAATAACGCACATCAGTACTTTCAAAATACACAGCAGTACTTTCAGCAGTACTTTCACATAAAAGCTCATATGGAAGATCCCTTCGGTGGAAAGTTAGATTGATATATAGAGAACATCCACCCAAAATTTCGTCACGATCCAACGATTAACGAAAAAGTTATGATCGTTTCAAAACAGTGTTGTTATAACCTTACGAAAAATCAGCAGCAGACTTCGACTGCTTATATCTTTTGATTGAGGGCTCCGATTGACAATCCCTTCAGTGAGATTAAAGATAGATATACCAAGAAGCTCCATTTCAAATTTTAGCTTGATCCAACGGTTCAATAAAAAGTTATGCCTTCTGGAAAACAGTGCTGCAGAAGTATTACGAATTTTTGACAGCTTCGAATTTTTCTTCCTTCTTCTTCAAGAAAACCTTGTAGATCCCTAGATATCACGAGCCCTAGTCTCTGATACCACATGATAAGATCGTTGTAAGCTCTTAGACTAGGTCTAATATTATATCTAGGAACACATAATAATGAAGGCGGAATATTCAAACATAGAATCAATATTATTATGAACAAGGTTTTTCATTCACCATCTCTAACTAAACAATAATAAAGATCAAAGACTTGATCTAACACTAACTAACTAAACCCTAGACGTTTTCCCTACGTCTAGGTTCCCACACACACACACCTTTAGACGTCTACATCTTGTACGTACAATGAAACTAATGACCCTATGTCTCTTTATATACTAGAGACATCTAGGGTTTACAAGAGGAATCATAATACAATTAGGAAACTAAATATTCTTTTAAGCATATCTTCTAGAATCTTCCAAATCCTCCATCTTTTTGTAGTTTTCCTTCTTGTCACTTTAAGTCCTTCATGTTTCATTCTTTTTGTTTTGTATCATCAAATCTATAATAGACCCAACAGGATGCCCGAGTGCAAAGACATTGCGGATGCCTGGATGTTACGACATTGTGGATGCCCGAGGAACATCAGTCAGATGCCCGAGCAACATTAGCCGAATGCCCGAGCAACACCTTTCGGATGCCCAAGTGCAAAGCATTTTGGATGCCCGAGTAAAAAATGATCTTGGAAGCCCTTGTACAAAATGATCTTGGGAACTCCGTAGTTTAAACTAAAAGCAGCCGGTGTGTCGATGTCTACTCCGGAAGACCTTGGTGTAAGCGTCTTAAACATATAAAATTGTACCTCCAAAGCTATGTAAGTAGAAACGGTAATAAAAAAAATAAAGTGTTTGGTGTGCGTTTATGATCAAAATGTAAATCAAACATGAAACAAAGGGACGATGGAAAAGACATGTCTCGCTTTGGATCCAACAATGTTTAAGTATAGCATCATTGACCATAGGTCAACAATACTAAACTAGGGGGACATGGCAGCATATGTGGTCTAATAGACCTAACTCGCCTTATGAAGCACCAACTTATGGGCCACTTGGTAAATCACTCTAAGATGGTCAATGGATGGAAGACATGTCCGAATGATAAGACCGAAAGGCCATAAGGTACTCGTTAAGTATTACATCATCAGTCTTGTACCGATAACGCAATACTGGGGGGCATGTTAATGTATGTGTTTGAAGAACACGTGCTAGGAGGCAAATACAATATTAGTCCGAACGACGTGTGCCGAAAGACATAGAGATATTTGTTAGTGCAAATATTACGATATTTAATCTATACAATCTCATTTGTTTTGATTGATGACAAACATGTAACTTGTAATACATAACGTAAAATGTACAAGTTACTTGTAATCACATTTTGTCTCAACATACATTCAACACCTCTCGATGTCTCAAGTCCTTGTATGTTACAACACAGGTTCGTACATGTTTGTTATGTGGCATTATGATCAAACCCATTAACAAATCATTTAGAATGTTTAAAATACGTTTAGAGTCACTAAGTATTTTAATAGGTTAACCATTCTATTTCGAACCTCATTTTACATTTTGCATTCGCAAGTGTTTCATACAAATACTAAAGTTTACTTACACTTGACAAAATATATTTTATTTTGACAAGCACTCAACTAGGTATTTTATTTTACAAAAGGTAACTAGTATTAACTAGTTACATATTACATTTTACAAGTTTACTTTGATGAACTCTTTAATCTAAAATAGAAATACATATTGCATCATGGCATGCATCATCTTTGTAATCTCTAGAAGATTTCATAGAATATTTTGTTTAGATTTGGACTCTACATAGCTTACACAATCTTGGATGGATTTGGTTGACTTTGGTAAGATTTTGGTAATCTTGCTGTCAGACCCCCACGGTACCAAAATGGTACACGGGCGGAACCCTTTTGAGGGTTCCCTGGTCCGTGGATGCTCTTGTCCATTTTGGCTATAAATAGCAAGCCAAACCAAGTTGTTTGATAATCCTTTTCAACACACTTTCTCTCTACCCTTCTTGTATCATTTAGATCTGTAGATAACAATGTAGAAACATACATTAATCACTCTCACCATCACATGATCATAATGCTTCTAACATTCATCTTTGTTGTAAGCATATTCTACATCTTGATCAACCAAGTAAAGCTTGGAGATCTAGCCATCCCCACTCACCACAAGCTGAAGATCTATCACAACATGTTTAGGGAACTTGTGATCTTCATCATGAAGGCTTCCTATCAATGGAAGTTCATTTAGAAGTAGTTATTCATATCCATTGGACATTTGTGTCATGGATCATTAGTATAAACATTATTGCATCATCACAACATTCTCACCAAACTAGATTAGATGGTTTATGTGTTTGTGCCATAAAACACAAGGTTTGTTATGTTGGGCCATAAAACATATTGGGAGTGGTTGTACCCGTGTAAAAGAACTCGACATCTAGCTTAGTGTCGGAAATATTGTATAGGCGACGTTAGGTTGGTTCTACCTCGAACTAGAACCCGGTATTCAGCTTTGTACCGGAAAAAGTGTAAGCAACGGTTGTAAGGTTTTCTCCGCCGAGAAGGGAGCTTGTTGATTTAGTGAAGTAACTCTCGAGTTGGGTACTCGGGGAGTGGAGTAGGGCGGAAAGGAGATCCGTGACCGAACCACTATAAATCATCGTGTTCGGTTTGCACTTTCTTTTCTATATCTCTTTACTTTTATAGTTGCACTATACTATTGCTTGTGATGTGGTTTGATGTTAATGCTTGTGTGACAACATGGTTTACTAAGCTTTACATTGGTCACAAACAATAATTAGAACTTTCATATTATAACAAGCTTCATAAGCGATTTGATACTAAAGATCTAAAGTTTTTAAACGGTAACGTATTCACCCCCTCTACGTTTCCACAATATTCTTAAAGTATTGCATCATCGGCCTTCAACCGATAATACAATATTGGGGGGACATGTTGGCGTATGTGTCTGAACGACGTGTGCCGAAAGGCATAGAGCTATTCTTGAAGTATTGCATCATCGGTCTTCAACTGATAATACAATACTGGGGGGGCGGGGGGAACATGTTGGCGTATGTGTCCGGACAACACGTGCCGGACCGAAGAGTCTCCATCAGTCCGAAGGTCATCGCCGGAAGGCGGACACTACCTTTGTTCAGCGGGCACGTGCTAAAGGATCATAAAGGTATACACTCCTTTTTATGCAGGTACATCCTTTTACTCAGCAGTCCGATGTAAGAACCAGACTGCGCCGCCTAACACTGATTTTACGGGATTGTGTCTCCCACGTGGTCTGACACCTAGCACCTAGATTAGGTATAGGTCGGCGTGTTCTTTCCCAAGACAGAACAGGTATCGAGGCACCAATTTCGTACCTACCCCTTTTCTCTCTATATATATACTCATTCATATTTACATCTCATATGATCACACACATACATGACACTGCATATTGTACATAACACATTACATATTCATAAAGATATACAGATACTAAATCCTTTAAACGGAGGTTCTGACTTGACCGTCAGGGAGGGTGGTTCCCGGGGCTTGGGCCTCGGAACCCTTCTAACGGGTTTCTTCATGTTTGTAGCATACCTTAAAGCTCAGGACAAGGAAGAATGGCTTGTGCCAGCCATCAAAACCAGCCCGACGGAAAAATGCTTCAACAACAACAATACTCAATCTCGTATAAGCGATCTATGAGGTAGGTGAAATGTAGACATGTCATACCCGTGCGGAGAGTACCAATTAAAGAAGAGAAACTGCTTTCATTAAGACTCGAACATGTAATCGCGTTACTAGTTTATCAAGACATGTAATCGCGTGATTTTTCAAAATTATCGGCTCGTGTATCTCATGAGTTGAAAATGCTATCTCCTCTAGATATCCATATATCATTTTCTTACTCAAACGTGCATTCATTAAGCTCAACTCAAATTTCATGATGTAATTTCTGATAATTTACAGCAAGACATGTAGCAAATAGTGTACAATTTTACATGGTTAAAATAAGTAAAAGACCAAAATCTTATGAGTGAAAATCCTGAATTTGAGACCACCCCACGTGAGCAATTAAATTCCACGACAATCTTTCTAAACAACTATTTTGTTCCAAGTTTCAACTAGAGTATGAATTCAACGTACGGAGGTGATTTGTACACTTCAAAAATTAATTGACACACTCAAAAGTATTGTATACTGACGTATATGCCCTTAAATCACTTTACCCATATCCACCCTGTAAGGGTATAAATGTCAACATGTAATACTTTTGAGTGTTCTAATAAATTTTTGGAGTGTACAAATCACCTTCCTTCAACGTAGGGCTATATATAAAATATTTTTCAAAGTGCAACAATGTTAACTATTTACCATTTTTTGCCTTTCTAAAAAAAAAAAAAAAAAAAAAACTGTTTACCTATAAACAAATTATAAAAACAAAATGCCCTGTTTTGTACCATTATGCTAGTGGCACGATGGCATGACTTCATACTCATTTCGTATTAAGATCCTGATATTGATTTTTAGATTTTACTATTTTACGTAAATGTTTGGGATAACTATAAATCTAGTTGAAAAATCACCTCCGTAAATGTTTAAGATAAGTTACATAAGTAGATATGTTGTTAAATATGTGTATTATATGTTTACTATGAAATTTAGTAAGTCGCACACGTTTTCTCTATGTCAAATATTAGTTTTGGTGAATCTTTCTCCGAGGAGCACGGCACCAAATCTTATAAAGGGCGGATCCCTTTATTTAGTTCCGTGAAATCCGTCTGTACAGTATGCATGTTTTTTGGCAACTTCAAAAAATCATAACTAATTAACCGTAAGTCCGTACGAGTCGAGCCACCTATCATTTTAAAGGGAATTAAGTCTACTTTTACTTAAAAATACTTTCATGACCTGTATCTAATTTTAAATAAGTAAAATAGACCAAATACTACAGTATGTCTAAAATATTAAGTTTCACTTTAACATAAAAACTCAAATTTTTGAATCAAACAATTTAAGTTGGGATTCTTAGAACTTTGATACGACTTCTTTTGAAACTAATTAATTTGGTAATATGTTTAAAGGAAACTAATCAAGCTTGGTATACATCGTCATATTTAAACGCTAAATGACGAAAAGTGTTTTCTTGTCATACTATGTTAAATGACCACTTGTTTATGTTGTTTGCATATATGTTACTTGCTTATTTTCAAATTATTGTTTTCACTTGTTTGTTTGCATAATATAAGTGTCAATCTTGCCATGTTATTTATTCGCTTGCTTGACGATTTCTTGTTTATGCACAATAGGACATTTGCTAGATTTTGTGCACTAAGTTGAAAAATTGTTTTACCATCACTTATAGACTTAGATCACTTCTTTTGCATAGGTTATACTAACATCTCGCATAACTTATGAAATGTCATAACTCACTTAGCAATGAGTACTAAGTAAATTAGTCAAGTACTTTGAAAAATAGAGTTTTTAAGAGAGTGTTTGGTACAAGGACAAAAACAATGTTGTATGATGTCATTTATGTGTTCTTGCTTCGTAGGATGATAAAATAACTTAAAACATTGATGTATGCTAACCGGTTCATGCAGGGGGATAGCACACGGGTGTTATCAAATTTTACCCATTTTCACTTATATGTGAAAATCGTTAGCCCTTGTTCAAAATCAATGCTCCATTATGTTTGTGTATGCGTTATTGACTGTTCCTAACTAGAAATAGTTAATGCCATATGTTTTGAGAAAATTTTCAGGTTTCGAAAAAGTCCCCGACACCTAAAAAATGGGTCTGTAAAGATTTCTGGTCTCCACGGACCAGACGGCACCATTAATTTGGTTCCGTCTATTGTGGATTTTGGTACCGCCATACCTGTACAGGCGGACCAGGCGGCACCAATTTAAGGGTTCCGACTGTGTAAAGAAATGGTGCCGTGAATCCTACAGGTAAGTTACTGAATTTTACTAAATCCCGCAATCTAATTTACCAAACTTCGTTTCTATGATAGTTGTTAATGCATATCTTTCATACCTCACTCAACACATCCTCAATGGATTATCTTAGGATATTTGACATGATTTTAGACATTTCCATCTCATTAGAAACTACCATCTTTGTATGGATTAACATCAAATCCATGAATCCTTAGTTCCATAAATCGACACATTCAAGATGATCATTTTCACACATTCACTGTTACTTTTCCTCAAGCTTAGCATTTCTTAAAGCAAAGTCAAAATGACTAAATCCTTAACCTCAAATAAGCCACTTAAGAAAACCACTAGGATTAGCATTCGATCTTGTTGCTTCATTAACTTGAACTCTTCATCCTCAGACTCAATACCTCTCAACATCTCATCACCCATTCAAGATGTGAACTTTTTAAACTTGAGTACTCCAACTCCACCACCAAAATCACCTACCATCATCCAAAACACCTTCACTACCAAAGTCTCCAAAGCTTGTACCTATCAAACTTGTACAACACCACCAACATCTCCTCACCCGTTTGCGGATGACTTAGATGAATTACCGAGACTAACAAATCTGGACTCATTATTTGCAAAGATATCATACACAAGTCTATCATATGACTATAGATATTGTTTTGTATCTACATGTATTGTCTCACTTGGTTAACATGAAAATAATGTGTCATCCTTCAAGACGATAAGATTTACATAGAGTCATAACTCACACGTATGTTAAAGACATACTATCAAGTCTTGTTATCCTTGAGTTCAATCTAAGCTTTATAATCTCAACAAATTAGGATTGACAACTTAAGTATTTCATTCGAAATATTCAAGTTTATGCGACTTACGATTGTAGTCATTAAAAGTCATATCCGAAAAATCAACACCCAAGTATTTTAACAACACATGTTGAAACACTTATCCAAAACAAACAACCCATTGTGCCACTTATCCCTCTTTGACACCTACTATCCCTCTTCCATATTTTGGCACCATTAAGCGTATTGCTCACGATCTTCCAAGAGCATCCTTTAAATCAACCGTCCCCTTTCAAGGTGAACCTATACTTCAGCCCCTAAGCTTCATAGACATGACCAAAACATCAAGCACTTCACCCACTAGTTGTAGCTGTCACACCCCCAAATTTTATGTTTTGCAGCGAAATGGAATACCTGGGGGTTGACTGTCATAGCATCACAATCACAGTTATATTGAACGACCTAAAGTGTCGTTTGGAAAACACATCGTTTGATTTAATAAAACAATCAGAGTTTACAAAGTATAGGTCCCAATTGAAATCAACTTGTGCGGAAAATAAGTTTAGTACAGTCAAACGATGTTTTTAAAGTGTATAAATCCCAGGTGAGACGCGTCGTCACCGCGACTCTATGATAAGTCCACATGCATGCCATGAAGTGAATGCCTTAGATACCTGAGATAAAACATGCTAAAAAGTGTCAACACAAAGGTTGAGTGAGTTCATAGAGTTTGTGTTGAAATGTAAAGCCTTTCAAAATCGTTTATGCAGCAAAGGCATTGTAAATCCACTCAGTTACAAGTTCCGCGCATACAAAACTTGCAACCTGTGTGTTCACAACCCACTGCCTAAATGTGTATAGTTTATGATCAAGCGCATGATGTCAAATGAATTCACAAAATAGTGCATAACTTAATGTATCCATAGTTACTTAATATAACACATAATTCGTACGGTTTCAAATTGTTCCATGACCATTAGTTCAGGATTGTACCAAGACCATTAGACCATGATTGTACCGAGTCCGTTAGTACATGACTATACCAAGTCCGTTAGTTCATGACTATACCAAGTCCGTTAGTTCAACATTATCCAAGTCCGTTAGATCGTGATCATACCAAGTCAGTTAGCTCAATGATTCATGATATAGAAATTCTAAGTATGGCGACACTGTTACTTCGTATGACTAACATTCAGTTCAGATAAACATATAGTTTGCAAATAATCATGTTTGCCATAAACTGATAAAAGTTATTGAGCATGTATCTCCCCCAAAAGTAATTCAAAACAATTAAAAGAGTAGGGGCTATGACTCACTTGGACAATGATGCGATGGCAAAAGTGAGTACACCGAAATGTAGCGTGAATCTCGAAACTGACCTATTATGAATGATATGATATGTAATAAGTCATGATGTAATGTTATGCATGCGATTCGGATGATATTTATACCACTTATGTATTTTTGAAAATAATGCTTTTCGTCGAAAATAATTCTTATAACGTCTTGACAATTTAATAATTACTTTTCAAGCATTTATGTTGAAATGATATCATAAGATAATCATTTAATGATTCATTATGAAATTATAACTTTTCGTCGTAAAATAATGTCATTTGAAGAATTCATGAAAGTGACTAAACGGCCTCGAAAAGCTAGTCGTAAAATGGTGCACATCGAGTGTTAGGAAACAAACTCAACGGTTTTGGGAAGCTTGCATCATTATCTCAAAGTTTTAGTGTTTAAGTTTCCATCCTAGAGGTCTCGATCATAGAGAAAAATATAGGTAAAGTATGGTACTTGTAGCCAAAATATAGTTTAAGGGTGGTTTTCGGCAAAGTTTAAGTGATTATATTTCATTCGTTACAACTCCGCTAAACAAACGGTCGAACATTTTGGAAAGTATGCTTGGCGATCTTACTTTTATTAGAAGACATCACTTTATAAAAAGTTCTACATCAATGTTAAAAATGTCCTTCAACATGGTCTCTAGTTTTTGCCGTAATACTTGTCTATTAGAAATAATATAGTTTTTCTTATATAAAATAAGTTACGACAACTTCGTGTAAACGAGTATAATTTAATCGTTACAAGTCCGTTTTCTACGTTTTATATGTCCTTAGCTTTGTATCAAAGTATACTAACATATTTTTGACAAGTCGACATAATTTACAATGCCCAAGCTTCATTTTTGACTCGTACAAAATAAGCAATACATGCTGAAATTTCCAGAAAATTATAGTTTTCGTCGCCCACTTGAAAAATTCATAACTTCTTCGTTATAGCTCCGTTTTAATCCGTTCAAGCGGCCACGGTTTCGTTTTAAAGTGTATTTTCTAAATATCTAGGCCAAAATTTTTTACCTACTGTCGGATTTTCCAGATTTTGAAAATAAGGACAGACCCTTTTGCAAACTAGTCGAAATGAGTTTTTCTCGCGCCAAACCTATTCTAACCCATTCAAAACAACTCCGAAGCTATTCTAATCCTACCATACACCTTCTTAGGGTGTCATGGTTCCTAGACATCACCAAAAATAATATATAACAAGGAGTAATTATAGGATGACTTATATATACATAGCTCTTAAAATCAATGAAAAAGTGGTATAAACCTCATGAGACTTGCATGTTTTCTCAAATAAAAATGAAATGACCATAACAATGAATATGAAATATTATGATGAATATGAATGCTTACTAGTAACTTGATGAGGTTTATGAGAACAAAGGATTTTTCCTAATCACCCTAGGTTTTTATTTCAAAACCTATACAAAGAGTGTAACTAGAGTGTAATTACTTGATTTGAAAAAAAAAATGATCTTCTTGTTGATCTTCTAAGTGGCCGGTTTTTGAGAGAAGAGAGGAAGAAGAGAGAGTTTAATCTTTTACACTTTGTGATATGAGATAATATGTGTTGAAATTAGAGTATAATACAATATATATTGCTAGATATTTTGTATCCAAAGTGTGAGTCATATATGGTTTGGTCGACATGATCAAAAGAAAAAGGAAGACCATATGTGATTTGATGTAGTTAAGTAATTGTGGGTATAAATAGAAGTGTAATTTGTTGAGAAATATTAGTAACTTGTGTATTTATTTGAGCTTTTAGGGTAGCGTTAACTAAAAATAAATTTTAACGGGTCAAGATAAAATATATTGAGATCATAAAAATTATAAAAATACATTTCTTGCAAAATTTGAGTGAAATAATTATAATCGTGTAGTATTTAAGAAAACCGTCGTAATTATATAAATATAACAATTTATATACAAAATAAATTTAAAACACTGGGTAAACTAATAATAATATTTTCATAAACTTAATATGAGTATAAAAATATATCGGGATAATTTTTGAAAGTATCTGATCAATTGTTCAAAATAATTAATTACGCGATAGCGTTTATTTAATACTCCATCCGTCCCATATTAATTGTCCTTTTTGACTTTTCAAAGTCTTTCTTTTTCAACTTTGACCTTGAATAGTTTTATTTGTGTTATATAATACTTGATGCAAAATATATGAATAGAATGGGGGTTTAATTATATTTTCATTGATATAACTTTTATCAAGTATTATATAACACAAACAAAAATATTTAAAGTCAAAGTTGACAAAGAACGACTTAAAAAAGTCAAACAGGACGGTCAATATGGGACGGAGGTAGTATAAAATTAAACGTTTAACGAAAAATGCAAAACCATGCATAATATTGATATGAAATGATGTTATTGAAATATAGACTAAACCTAGTCTATATGAAATGCCCTTAATTATTGCTCATGAATTCGCAGCTAAACCACTAAGGTTACGCGAATTTGATACTCGTAAACCTAGTTTACAATAAATGATGAAATAGTGAAACTTGAGAAATGACCTGAAATTGCGAGTTGTCACATTCGCCCATCCAAAAAAGAATTCAGTCCCTGAATTCAGTTCGTGTTGGTCTATCGAATTTTTGAGTTTGTGATGAATATCGAGAAGAGAAGACATGGAGAAGTGTCGTTACGGTTATCGATGATTGAGAGTGTATAAAACATCATAGTAGAGAAAATATCGGATGAATCTCCCACGAGTAACATTTTGACTTGGGATATGTGAAAATTTTGCTTGCACTAAGATTTATAAATAACTGCTCCCAACATAACATGATCCCTCCAGAATTAGACATAGTTGGCTAGGCTATGTATAATTAAGGAACGATAATGTGACATTCGGTTTAGTTGTTATAACTCTCAATGTTTACAAAGATTTAAACCGTGTCGTTAAAATGGTAGTTAAAGTAAAAGGAAGTAAAATCCTTGTAAGTGATAACAAATCGGAAGGAAAAGAAAGTACGCTTAATGAGAATATTTTACAACGAGTGGTTTATCAAAAGTAGTACATCCTAAGTCATAAGATCCGAATACGATGGAAGACATAAACTTAGTACGACATAGTACATAAGGAAAAATAAGACTGTTAGTTTCCGAACTTCTTCAGTCTTCCGCGTTGTTGAAATCCTGTTGAGCTTCTCCTCCTTCTAACATGTATGCTTTCCCAAGAGCACCTTCAACTTGTTGACCTTGGTTTTGAGGACATTGATTCTGATAGTGTCCTTGCTCCCCGCATCCGAAGCATGTGACTACGGCTTTATCTCTACAATCCCTGGCAAGGTGTCCCAATTTTTGGCACTTGTGGCACTTGACAGGGCAAGGACCCGAGTGATGAAACTTACATCGATTACATAATGGGTGTGTTCCAGCATAACCTTTGCCTTCTATTGGTGCAGCAACATAAACCATTGCAGTTTCTTGCCCTCTATTCTGTTGTTGATGATGGTTAGTGTTACGGTTTTGGTTGTCGTTATTATAACCTCCTTGGTCATTTTCCATTCCCTTTTGTTGTTGTTAATTTGGTTATCGTCGTCGTTGTTGTTGTTGTTGTTTCGGTTATTGTTGTAGTTGGTGCGGTTGTTGGTATTGTTGTTACGGTTGATGTGGGTAATGTTTCCTCTCTTTACTACTTGTGCCATGAGTTTTTGGGATACTCGAACAGATTCTTCAATTGTTTGCGGATCAGAGGAAATCACATCACCTTGAATAATCTCGGGAAGTCCTCCAATGAAAGCCTCTAGTAGTTTCTCGTTGTCCGAAACCATAGATGGACATAACACGGCCAATTCTTGAAACCTTCGAATATAAGTATCAATGTTATACCCAATAGTTACCAGTTCATAGAATTCGGTCTCTAACTTTTTCACTTCCGTACGCGGACAATACTTCTTCGTTAACAAACCTTTGAATTGCTCCCAAGTGAGCTTGAAAGCATTTTCCATCCCCATTGGCTGAGCATACAAGTTCCACCAAGACATTGCCCCATCAAGTAGTGTACTCGTAGCAAACTTAACCTTGCTATCCTCCGGGCAATTACATAACAGAAACACAGACTCCATTTTCTCGAACCATCGAACCATGGCAGTGGCCCCTTCAGTGCCCTTGAACTTAGTGGGATCTCCACTTTTAAAATCCTTATACGAACAACTTCTAACCCCGGACCCTCCTGCAATTCCTGCAGCAGCAGCAAGTCTAGCGGCTTCAGCTTCCCTCGCAATTCTAGTAGCTTCAGCAGTTGCCGTAGCCGCGGCGGCATTAGCAAGCCTGGCAGCTTCAGCATTAGCTGCAGCCTCAGCGGCAGTGGCGAGTCTAGCGGCTTCAGCAGTGGCTGCAGCCTCGGCAGCATTGGCAAGTCTAGTGGCTTCGGCAGTAGCCGCAGCCTAAGCAGCAGCCGCCACTGTTGCCCTTTCAATCCTTAATGCATTAGCTATACTATCCCTCACAAACTTTTGCATAGCCTCTTGAGTCAAAACTTGTGGAGCTTTCTTCGGTGCCATAACTTCTTCAAAATAAGAGGAAAGGTGAGATGTAGCAAAGTCCTATGTTAAAAATAAGCACTCTAAAGAGATGTGATATGAGATAATAAATTTGGGGTTATTTTTCAAAATGATCGACGGGTTCCCAAAAGATAGGTTATGAGATGTTGTAAGTGCTTCAAATGTATGATCGTTTAGTGACTTAGTGTGTGAATAGTGTGTAACTCGACATGTTAGTGGTGAAACAAAGGAGTGGAAGTGACTTTGCCGTTCTTAAAGGTTTTACCTCGGCATTCGACGTTATCGGTGATGAATCCGCTGATATTAAAATTGTGATAGGGAATGACAAGGCATTCTCCACATTAGAGTATGAGGAAAGGATAATGGGATGGGTATTTGAAGGCATCCATGTGACAATCGACTGAAATGAAAGTAAACAACTCGAAAAATGTACGTATAAACCGCATGTAAAGTGAATATGCACTTATGATGAAATGATGAGATGCTATGATGATGTAGTTATAGTCTAGGGTCAATGATGCAACCTAGTTCTCTATAACTGAAGCTCTGATGCCAATCTATCACACCCCCAAATTACCTGTTTTGCAGCGGAATGGAATACCTGGGGGTTGACTGTCATAGCATCACAATCACAGTTATATTGAACGACCTAAAGTGTCGTTTGGAAAACACATCGTTTGATTTAATAAAACAATCAGAGTTTACAAAGTATAGGTCCCAATTGAAATCAACTTGTGCGGAAAATAAGTTTAGTACAGTCAAACGATGTTTTTAAAGTGTATAAATCCCAGGTGAGACGCGTCGTCACCGCGACTCTATGATAAGTCCACATGCATGCCATGAAGTGAATGCCTTAGATACCTGAGATAAAACATGCTAAAAAGTGTCAACACAAAGGTTGAGTGAGTTCATAGAGTTTGTGTTGAAATGTAAAGCCTTTCAAAATCGTTTATGCAGCAAGGGCATTGTAAATCCACTCAGTTACAAGTTCCGCCCATACAAAACTTGCTACCTGTGTGTTCACAACCCACTGCCTAAATGTGTATAGTTTATGATCAAGCGCATGATGTCAAATGAATTCACAAAATAGTGCATAATTTAATGTATCCATAGTTACTTAATATAACACATAATTCGTACGGTTTCAAATTGTTCCATGGCCATTAGTTCAGGATTGTACCAAGACCATTAGACCATGATTGTACCGAGTCCGTTAGTACATGACTATACCAAGTCCGTTAGTTCATGACTATACCAAGTCCGTTAGTTCAACATTATCCAAGTCCGTTAGATCGTGATCATACCAAGTCAGTTAGCTCAATGATTCATGATATAGAAATTCTAAGTATGGCGATACTGTTACTTCGTATGACTAACATTCAGTTCAGATAAACATATAGTTTGCAAATAATCATGTTTGCCATAAAAGTTATTGAGCATGTATCTCCCCCAAAAGTAATTCAAAACAATTAAAAGAGTAGGGGCTATGACTCACTTGGACAATGATGCGATGGCAAAAGTGAGTACACCGAAATGTAGCGTGAATCTCGAAACTGACCTATTATGAATGATATGATATGTAATAAGTCATGATGTAATGTTATGCATGCGATTCGGATGATATTTATACCACTTATGTATTTTTGAAAATAATGCTTTTCGTCGAAAATAATTCTTATAACGTCTTGACAATTTAATAATTACTTTTCAAGCATTTATGTTGAAATGATATCATAAGATAATCATTTAATGATTCATTATGAAATTATAACTTTTCGTCGTAAAATAATGTCATTTGAAGAATTCATGAAAGTGACTAAACGGCCTCGAAAAGCTAGTCGTAAAATGGTGCACATCGAGTGTTAGGAAACAAACTCAACGGTTTTGGGAAGCTTGCATCATTATCTCAAAGTTTTAGTGTTTAAGTTTCCATCCTAGAGGTCTCGATCATAGAGAAAAATATAGGTAAAGTATGGTACTTGTAGCCAAAATATAGTTTAAGGGTGGTTTTCGGCAAAGTTTAAGTGATTATATTTCATTCGTTACAACTCCGCTAAACAAACGGTCGAACATTTTGGAAAGTATGCTTGGCGATCTTACTTTTATTAGAAGACATCACTTTATAAAAAGTTCTACATCAATGTTAAAAATGTCCTTCAACATGGTCTCTAGTTTTTGCCGTAATACTTGTCTATTAGAAATAATATAGTTTTTCTTATATAAAATAAGTTACGACAACTTCGTGTAAACGAGTATAATTTAATCGTTACAAGTCCGTTTTCTACGTTTTATATGTCCTTAGCTTTGTATCAAAGTATACTAACATATTTTTGACAAGTCGACATAATTTACAATGCCCAAGCTTCATTTTTGACTCGTACAAAATAAGCAATACATGCTGAAATTTCCAGAAAATTATAGTTTTCGTCGCCCACTTGAAAAATTCATAACTTCTTCGTTATAGCTCCGTTTTAATCCGTTCAAGCGGCCACGGTTTCGTTTTAAAGTGTATTTTCTAAATATCTAGGCCAAAAATTTTTACCTACTGTCGGATTTTCCAGATTTTGAAAATAAGGACAGACCCTTTTGCAAACTAGTCGAAATGAGTTTTTCTCGCGCCAAACCTATTCTAACCCATTCAAAACAACTCCGAAGCTATTCTAATCCTACCATACACCTTCTTAGGGTGTCATGTGTTCCTAGACATCACCAAAAATAATATATAACAAGGAGTAATTATAGGATGACTTATATATACATAGCTCTTAAAATCAATGAAAAAGTGGTATAAACCTCATGAGACTTGCATGTTTTCTCAAATAAAAATGAAATGACCATAACAATGAATATGAAATATTATGATGAATATGAATGCTTACTAGTAACTTGATGAGGTTTATGAGAACAAACCCCTAGGTTTTTATTTCAAAACCTATACAAAGAGTGTAACTAGAGTGTAATTACTTGATTTGAAAAAAAAATATGATCTTCTTGTTGATCTTCTAAGTGGCCGGTTTTTGAGAGAAGAGAGGAAGAAGAGAGAGTTTAATCTTTTACACTTTGTGATATGAGATAATATGTGTTGAAATTAGAGTATAATACAATATATATTGCTAGATATTTTGTATCCAAAGTGTGAGTCATATATGGTTTGGTCGACATGATCAAAAGAAAAAGGAAGACCATATGTGATTTGATGTAGTTAAGTAATTGTGGGTATAAATAGAAGTGTAATTTGTTAAGAAATATTAGTAACTTGTGTATTTATTTGAGCTTTTAGGGTAGCGTTAACTAAAAATAAATTTTAACGGGTCAAGATAAAATATATTGAGATCATAAAAATTATAAAAATACATTTCTTACAAAATTTGAGTGAAATAATTATAATCGTGTAGTATTTAAGAAAACCGTCGTAATTATATAAATATAACAATTTATATACAAAATAAATTTAAAACACTGGGTAAACTAATAATAATATTTTCATAAACTTAATATGAGTATAAAAATATATCGGGATAATTTTTGAAAGTATCGGATCAATTGTTCAAAATAATTAATTACGCGATAGCGTTTATTTAATATAAAATTAAACGTTTAACGAAAAATGCAAAACCATGCATAATATTGATATGAAATGATGTTATTGAAATGTAGACTAAACCTAGTCTATATGAAATGCCCTTAATGATTGCTCATGAATTCGCAGCTAAACCACTAAGGTTACGCGAATTTGATACTCGTAAACCTAGTTTACAATAAATGATGAAATAGTGAAACTTGAGAAATGACCTGAAATTGCGAGTTGTCACAGTAGCAACCAATGAACCATAAGAATTAGTATCCGTACTTCTTTGTGTTCAACGTCTATGGACAAATAATCAGCCTAAGTACTCCCATAGCACAACAAACCCCTACATCACCACATCCCTATTTAGACACACTAGAAGACATACCACCTAGATCAACCAATTCACCATCCTTACCATCATTTGAATTCGTTGAGTGTATTGCTCAAAAAGCCTTTGTGTCCAACACTTGTACTTAATCAAATGCACGTTTGAACAAACTCAACCATCCTTTCCCATATATAAGGATTTAGATAATTCATTATGGCTAGAACCTCAACTATCAAATAAGCATGGTGCTCTTGATAATTGTTGTCAATGTCCACTAGGTATAAGTAGTACTACCTTTCACAAATTATCAAAGTATTAGTAATACTTTGTCGATAAACTTCTGCATAAATTTCGTTAAACCTCAAATCAACATTTTAACAACATATGTTAAAATGCAATCTCAAAGCCAACATCATACACCCCAAGCAACAATGACTTTTGAGGAGTATACATAAGAAAATCGAGTGAATTCCTCTTGTCATCATCTAGTGAATATAATCTTGAGACCAAGTTTATTTAGATGAGACTATCCAATTCAAACACTTTGGCTTCATATCTTCATTTAGGAAAACATGATGTTTTGAAGAACATTATGACTAAGATTCTTGCGTTAAGCTTTCATCTTGTTAAAAGGATATTGTATATCCTATGCATCATTCTTGCGACATAAATAGTTGTGTTACAAGATGTTTCATTACACCTAATTGGCTAAATGATCTTGAAACAAACACCTACAAGTTCTATGAACTAGCATATCCAATTCATCTTGTCATACTTGTTTTCATAAGTATGATAACTTTATCCCATGGGATAATCTCATTTGTTGAAAGATACTATTTGTATCTATTTCCTTTCAAGCGTAAATCATAACCTAACCTTGCTCAAACCGAGTGCACATCCAAGGTTAAAACTACACATCTTTAGAGCATACACAAGATCTATTGAAGTTGGTAACCTCACTTAGATTCTTGTTAAATAAAATACCAAAGATTTTTCTTGAGAACGTTCTTAGTTTAACATATTTCATTCTCTAGTCTTAGATGATCAATTCACATTTAAATTACACACTTCAAACTCAACATAAAAGATGTCATCCACTAGATCATACAATTAGCTGTGTAATTTGAACAACTTTAGATTCTAAACACAAGATTAAAACACATTGTTTATCAAACACACCATTGTTAAAATTCATGTGTATAACATGACGTCTTCATCACCTTAGTTATATTGCATATTAGTTAAGTCACATTAAGCCAAGTATTGGTAAACTATCATCTTTTATGCACTTTAATATGCAAAAGTAGGAGTTCCCATCTTTCTAACATGAGAATGACTACTGGAGAACCTATTGCACTAGAAACTCAATTTGACCTAACTGTTGAATTGCTTCCTGGAGAGAAGTTGGGTATATGGAATCACCCGTGAAAATGGTCGTGTTTAGCCTTAATTGAGCACCGCTAGTAATAGTCTCATATTTATTCTCCAACTTGAAAAATCTGTATTCCTATACTTGCCTAAAGTAAGTGTTAAAACATTGATAGTATGCCTCGCTTTAGGAATACTAATCAAACAAGTAGTATATATGACTTTTCTTTTAAAACAACTTGCATTACACTTACATGTGTTGATTACATGTTCTTGTTTGATACGATAAGTTTATTTGACATTATCTTAGTATTTGATAACTAGTCAAATGTGTAAACCTTAGTACGGTTTTATCTTTATAATGCTTGTATCCTTGTTTCATGCTACTAAACGTTTAAACCTAAACTTTATTTGCATGATACTTACTTTTGAATTATCTTTAGCATGATTAACATGTTGCTTATGAACTCATAATATGTCATTTTGATACGTGATAATTTTGATATGATATATTTGTGTTTGAAAGCTATTAGTTGGCATTCATTATATCTATGTGTAGTACGATCTAAGTGATACATGCTCCAAATTGTTATGTCTTAAACATGGCTTGCATGACTCTTTCATCCTGTTTCTTTTGCTTCTTGTCACACTATTTGTTTGCTACGTGTGCACATATAATATGTCAAAGTGCTTTTGGTATGACAAACTTTTAGAAGCCTTTTTATCTTACAAATTAATCACATAGATTGTTGTGTTAATTTTTAAGCCAAGTATGCTTAAGCGTCTAAGTCTAACGACAAAACAATCTCAAAATGAAATGTCTTGAATAAAGTTGTATTCTTGCATAATATGATTGTCTTGATGCTATCTTGTATGGTGATTTCTTGTCTACTAAAGTGCAATTTGTTGTTTTTGCTTATATAATATGTTATCATTTGATTTCTATCATGTTAACATCTTTTGACACTAACAAATTTGTTTTGTAGGTTGATAACAAATTATTTGTCATCTCAATTGGTTCTAACTTTTATATGCTCATTTTGCATAATCCCCTTTATTGCTACATAAATTAGTACTATGCTTTATGGGACCCCTACACTTGCATATAGTTTAAAAGCATATAGAATTAAGTTCTAGAGGGTTGGCTTTGCATTTTTGTCTTTCAACCGACCTCTTTCCAAATCTCATTCTTGCTTTCGCTTTCCAAAAATCATCTCCATCATTATTTAGTTATAACAATACTCTAATCCTCTTCACTTCCTATTAGGAATCCACATGCCTCATCATACGATCATCTCGTATTAATCGAGAAGAGGTACGTGACATTAAGGATGAAGTTCATTGTATGCTAACCATCATCCAGTAAAACATCACTAAGCTCACCTCTCTCGTTAACCCGAAAAAAACCTCCTAAACACTTTGTTTTCATTCCTTATTTTGATACATTACACATTATGTTGGATGTCCACAAATTAAGGGGGATAGAAATCCATTCACATAATTGTCTTTTGTCAAATTTTATGTCTCTTAGACTCTAAAATACCAACACATAGGCAAACACCACTTAGCTAAAACTGGTTCACGAAACCACAACTAGTTCAACCTTTTTAACCTTACATCACAAGTTTGCACCAATACCTCATCAAGTGAAAAACACATCATGTGTTTTACAAACTTCTTCATCTCCACAATCAACGAATCTAGGATTTTCCTTAAACTAGCACCTTACAACTTCACTATCTAGAACACCATTATAAGATCTTATCCTTTTCTCGCTTGACATATATCATGAATGCCATTGTCAGTGCAAACGATATATTAATCAAAACAGCCATTTCCAACACGTTGGTCCATTGTCAGTGCATCATCACAACATTCTCACCAAACTAGATTGGATGGTTTATGTGTTTGTGCCATAAAACACAAGGTTTGTTATGTTGGGCCATAAAACATATTGGGAGTGGTTGTACCCGTGTAAAAGAACTCGACATCTAGCTTAGTGTCGGAAATATTGTATAGGCGACGTTAGGTTGGTTCTACCTCGAACTAGAACCCGGTATTTAGCTTTGTAACGGAAAAAGTGTAAGCGACGATTGTAAGGTTTTCTCCGCCGAGAAGGGAGCTTGTTGATTTAGTGAAGTAACTCTTGAGTTGGGTACTCGGAGAGTGGAGTAGGGCGGAAAGGAGGTCCGTGACCGAACCACTATAAATCATCGTGTTCGGTTTGCACTTTCCTTTCTTTATCTCTTTACTTTTATAGTTGCACTATACTATTGCTTGTGATGTGGTTTGATGTTAATGCTTGTGTGACAACATGGTTTACTAAGCTTTACATTGGTCACACACAATAATTGGAACTTTCATATTATAACAAGCTTCATAAGCGATTTGATACTAAAGATCTAAAGTTTTTAAACGGTAACGTATTCACCCCCCTCTACGTTTCCACAATATTCTTGAAGTATTGCATCATCGGCCTTCAACCGATAATACAATATTGGGGGGACATGTTGGCGTATGTTTCTGAACGACGTGTGCCGAAAGGCATAGAGCTATTCTTGAAGTATTGCATCATCGGTCTTCAACCGATTATACAATACTGGGGGGGGGGGACATGTTGGCGTATGTGTCCGGACAACACGTGCCGGACCGAAGAGTCTCCATCAGTCCGAAGGTCATCGCCGGAAGGCGGACACTACCTTTGTTCAGCGGGCATGTGCTAAAGGATCATAAAGGTATACACTCCTTTTTATGCAGGTACATCCTTTTACTCAGCAGTCCGATGTAAGAACCAGACTGCGCCGCCTAACACTGATTTTACGGGATTGTGTCTCCCACGTGGTCTGACACCTAGCACCTAGATTAGGTATATGTCGGCGTGTTCTTTCCGAAGACAGAACAGGTATCGAGGCAACAATTTGGTACCTACCCCTTTTCTCTCTCTATATATACTCATTCATATTTACATCTCATATGATCACACACATACATGACACTGCATATTGTACATAACACATTACATATTCATAAAGATATACAGATGCTAAATCCTTTATAACGGAGGTTCTGACTTGACCGTCAGGGAGGGTGGTTCCCGGGGCTTCGGCCTCGGAACCCTTCTAACGGGTTTCTTCATGTTTGAAGCATACCTCAAAGCTCGGGACAAGGAAGAATGGCTCGTGCCAGCCATCAAAACCAGCCCGACGGAAAAATGCTTCAACAACAACAATACTCAATCTCGTATAAGCGATCTATGAGGTTGGTGAAATGTAGACATGTCATACCCGTGCGGAGAGTACCAATTAAAGAAGAGAAACTGCTTTAATTAAGACTCGAACATGTAATCGCGTTACTAGTTTATCAAGACATGTAATCGCGTGATTTTTCAAAATTATCGGCTCGTGTATCTCATGAGTTGAAAATGCTATCTCCTCTAGATATCCATATATCATTTTCTTACTCAAACGTGCTCAACTCAAATTTCATGATGTAATTTCTGATCATTTACAGCAAGACTTGTAGCAAATAGTGTACAATTTTACATGGTTAAAATAAGTAAAAGACCAAAATCTTATGAGTGAAAATCCTGAATTTGAGACCACCCCACGTGAGCAATTAAATTCCACGACAATCTTTCTAAACAACTATTTTGTTCCAAGTTTCAACTAGAGTATGAATTCAACGTAGGGCTATATATAAAATATTTTTCAAAGTGCAACAATGTTAACTATTTACCATTTTTTGCCTTTCTAAAAAAAAAAAACTATTTACCTATAAACAAATTATAAAAACAAAATGCCCTGTTTTGTACCATTATGCTAGTGGCACGATGGCATGACTTCATACTCATTTCGTATTAAGATCCTGATCTTGATTTTTAGATTTTACTATTTTACGATATTACATCATAAAAATGATCTCGATCTTATGTGAGATATTTAACTAGTAAATTTACTTTCAAAGTCACTTTTTCTCCAAATACTCTTTAATTTTATTAAAGTAAATGGTGATCAATGATATAAACAATTTTCTTAAAGAGATCCAAGTTTCAAAGTTCAGTAAATACACATCCGGGTGCCTATAAAAGATTGAAAACAGTCACGATAATATCTCGATTTTAACTGGGTACGTTTGTGTCAAACATTCGTACACCCTAGATAACCTGATTACAAAACTATTAGATTATAAAGAAGCTCAAGCCCATTTGCCCATTTGTGGGTTTAGGGTTTTTAGATTTTCTTTCATATAACCTCTATATATTATGCTTCAATGAAGATTATAATCGATAGGGGTTTTATAATTCAACATTGTATTAGAGCTCTAGGTCTCATCCTCGGACCTTGTTGGCTAATTTGAGACGCCTCAATGTCACTCCGTCAAACCTTGGCCGTCACCGTTTTTAAAAAAAAAAAAAAAAAAAAAAAAAAAAAAAAAAAAAAAACTTCAGTCTACTATTTCGGCAATAACTTAGAAACCGTAAGGAGTTAAATGGCGAGGTCGACGATCATGGATTCGTAATTAACTTCCGAAGAAAAACATACTGGGATCCCAACTATAACCATAAGGACGCGCCAAAACAATTAAGCAGATGTGTTGAGAAAACAACAATCGCTCACTGTTTTGCTTATACTAACTCTCGATCCACTTAGCGTTAGCTGACGCTGTTAGCAGACGTGGAATATTTGTTATTAAATCCCGATAAAAAGCAAAATCGGAATCGCTGCCTCCACCGGTCGAACTCTCCGTCACGCGCCGGTATAAGTCCAGACAGTCTTCGAAAAGAAAACAAAATCACTTTTTTCGGATTACGCGCCGCGGTACCCATCAAAGTCTTATTTTTTTTTGTCAAGATAGCTATTTTTAGTTTCATAGCTTATGTTTTAATAATTATACTCTTTCTTCTAATTCGAGTTTTAGCAATTTAGCCGTTCGAATTACGAGAGAGTATTAAATGATAAAGAAGCCCAAGTTTATTTGTGGATTTATGATTTCTAACTTTTTTTCTCATGTAACCTTTATATATTGTGGTTTAATAAAAATGGTTTCATAATTCAACAAAAACAACTTATACATTTATCTGTTTAATTAACATATCATTAGTCAAGAAAGTGATTTGTCTTCTTAATAATACAACACAATAATAAAATGGTGGGGCTAGAATTGAAAAGGAAAAAAGGCAACGGCTGAGCACGACAAAGCATAGCCCGAATTTTATGGGTCTTCTTCTCGTAAATCTAAACCCAATTTCCATTCTTTAATTATTCATTTTAAATTTTCATATTTTATACTCTCTCCGTCTTAAAATTATTGTCCCTGTTTGACTTTTTCAATCTTTCTTTTCCAACTTTAACCTTAAGTATTTTTGTTTGTTTTATATAATACTTGATGCAAAATATATGAATGTATTGAGTTTTTAAATGTATTTTTATTGGTATAATTTTTATCAACTATTGTACAACACAAACAAAAATATTTAAGGTCAAAGTTGAAACATAAAGACCGAAAAAATCAAACAGAGACAATAATTTTAGGACGAATGTAGTAAGAGCACTCCCAATCGTAACACCATAACACCAATAACACCGTCCACGTCAGCGCCACATCAGCTTTAACATTTAACATTAACATCCCCAAAAAACACCCCCAACAATACATCCCAATAACATCAATAACATTCCCAACAATTTACAAAAACAACCCCTCATTTAGGGGCATAAAAAAAAAAAAAAAAAAAAAAAGGCCCGTTAAGGGGTTAACGGGGAAGGACTAACGCCGAAATAATGCCGGAGGTCCAAGGGTAATAACGGCATAACGCCGTTATTTTGCGCAAAAACGCCGTTAGGGCGTTACCTTTGGGAGTGCTCTAATAAAAGATGAGAAATGATATAACTATATAAAAATATTTACAAAAAAATTTATAAAATAACGTGTCAGTCAGTAATTGATTAATTTTATTATAGTTGTCTTTCTTCTTTGATGAAACCACTCAGGGTGTGTTCGATAGAGAAGAAAGAAATAAAAGAAATAGAATTGGATTAAATTCTATTGTTTGATAGAAAGAAATAAAAAAGTGAAGAATTGAGGAGAATTTAGTGAAGAATTAGAAAGAAATGGTAGTATAGTTTGGTTAACCTTCATTTTCATCATTTTGATGGTTAATTTAGAGAAATGATTATTTATTTATTTTTTCTTTTTTATAATTTTTATATTTTTTCTTATAATCGATTCAAACTATAATTTTATTAAAGAATGTATTTTGTTATTAAAATTTTATGTAAACAATTTACGTGTGCAACATCATGTGCTCAAAATATTTTTGAAAAAAAAGAAAAAAAGTTTCTCGAAATATGTTTTTCAAAGGAAAAAATGTTTCGTGATTTTAAATTACTTCAATTCTCTGACACTACCAAACAATAGAATTTAAATAATTTTTTATTCAATTCAATTTCTCTGGATTTAATTCTCCGCTTCATTTCTAATCTCTGAAATTTTCTCTATTAAACGTGCCATCATTGTCTGACAAATCATTTTGTAAGAGTTTTTGTGGTTCTATCAAAATTCATAAAACATTTCAACAAAAGAGATATTGAACGAAATAAATCACTGAAATTGTAATATGGTCAACAAAATGTCACTCGACTCTCTCAGTGTTAAAACAAATCATATGATGTTTATGAAAATAAAAAGAAGAAATAGTACACATGGGATGACAATGGCCCATTTTATCTTTTTTTCAACTGGATTCATTGTTTTTAAACAAGTACACAACACTTTATATATGAGCTTAGCCCTTTTTATAGCTACAGGCCAAGATAGGGAAAAAAAAATAATACTACCTCCGTCTTAAAATTATAGTTTCTGTTTGACTTTTTTAGTATTTTTTTTTCAACTTTAACTTTAAATATTTTTGTTTGTGTTACACAATAGTTGATGAAAACTATACCAATGAAAATACGTTTAAAACCCAATCCATTCATATATTTTGCATCAAGTATTATATAACATAAATTAAAATACTTAAGGTCAAAGTTGTAAAGGGAAGACCAAATAAAAAATACTTAAGGTTAAAGTTGTAAAAAGAAGGCCGAAAAAGTCAAACGGGGACTATAATTTTGGGGCGAAGGGAGTAATAATAAAAGATGTAGAGGAAGAACTGTTGAGAATTGAACCATATACCTTGAAGGTAAACTACAATATGCTTACCAACAAACTCCCTCTACACACATGACATATCTCCAATTTCATCTATTTATCATAAACTTTAAGGATATGACATAAACTTTATACCGTATATGGGCTTAACCCATATATAACTACAAGCCTATAACTTGAAAATAATCAACAATAAATAATCTAACTGTATATTTTCATGTCGAAATGAAAAGCCAACCAGAGGAACATATGGAGGCGGCGTGTGTAGTGACGAGTGGCGGTCTGCTAAAGCTACTTAGAGGAACATTCGTGACCGGAAATGCAAAGACTCATATTTACTTATTTAGGCATATTACGTACTGGAGTTTTGGTATTATATGATCATTGTTACAATGTTATAGCTCAAGACTTTATATTTCAATTCTGTAACATACTTTGCATTATATCAACGACGAGGTAAAAACTCATTGTGACGGGTAAACACAGAAGAAAACAAAGCATCTCAATTAACGTTACTTATACTGTTATACATGACCAAAGGCCGCTTGGTTCAACGGTATGAAATAACAATGGAACGCTATGAAATCACTGGCTGTCAACTTGACCATCGGGAAAATTTAAAGAGGAGGTAAATTTCGCCACGGGACAAATACTTTTGCTCGTGTGCGAAACTTCCATGTATGTTTTTGGACATTCTGCCCGCGCATTGCAAACAGATTTATAGACGAAGTCTTAAAGATAAAATATGTTAACATGGATTTAAATTATATGGTTTTCTACGTGAAATGAAACCCTTTTCTGTATCCATTTGGTCTGTGTTAACATAAAAAATATCCATCACTTCACATCTATTAGTTAAGAAAGGCCACATAAAGTTTACACAAAAAATCTCCACTCGTTGACGTGTCAGTGGGTGATTGGTTTTTTTGGGATCCACATCTCACAAAAAACCAATCATCCGCTAACAGGTCAGCGAGTGAGGATTTTGTGTAAACTTTATGTGGATGTAGCAAATTCGTTAATTATTCTCCTACATCTCTTATTTATAAGGTGTTACGACAAATGATATACAGTAGTTAAGAAAGGCCATTGGCACATCTTAGTTTTTTTTCTTTCGGCTTACCTCAAATAGTGCTTACATTCATAAGTTTTAATAACAAACAAACACAAAAGAAAAAAAAAACCACCAGCATTAGTAAGCTTGAGGAATTGAAGTTAAAGTTATTTTAGAGCAATCAATTCCATTTTAGTCACTAAAACAAACTTAACATAGTTTTAGAATGTAAATGTAGGATAACCAACTTTAATGCGTTACCAGGCTCATTATCTTATTTGAAACATTGATATCGTATTGTTACATCTTAACACTTTATTCCATTAATATTTTAGTTATGTAACATACTTTGTATTATTTGTTTGGATAAAGCATTCTCAAACATAACTTGTTTAGTAACAATCAGGTAAACACTTGGATTGTGACGGGTCGAAAACCATGAATACATTTTACTCACAAAATCTTCATATATGTTTATAGATAGTTTTCCACACGTTTACAAACTAAGGATACTCTAGCAAATATTTCAAAGATTAAATTTGCTAGCATGTTATGTTGTAGCTAAATTTTTTTAACACACTGAAGTTTGATTGAATACTTGTTATGTTGATGAAACCCTTAGTATAACACACAAATATCCTTATGAATTTACTAAATTTGTTTCAGTAACAAACTAGTTTGATCTCTTGGGAACTGTGGATTTCAAGACCGTTTTCATCTCTTTTTGTAGCCTTTTGTATTTTAGCTTGGTTTTTAGATATGTTATGAGCTTTTCTTTTGCCTTTTCGTTCATGGTCTACTCTTTGGAACCGTTGTTATATATCAATGTCGTATCCGAGAGTGTGAAGACCGTGGCCAAATTATTTAATATGAGGATAAAAAATATAACATATATCGTAGTATTTAAAAATCTATCTTCGATTTTAACAAATAAATCATAAAATCATATATCGTAAAACTAATATATAGGCTTGATTATTATAACCTTGTTATATATAACGAGGCCTATGACAATATAATTATAGAACTTTTGAGAGAATTATATAAGCAAAGAAAAGAAATGAAAGATCATTGAGAAATTTTATCTTGGTGTAACATTTCATTATTTTCATGTCCTATTTATACTTACAAATATGCATATAATATGCCATTGATTAGGACAAGTTAGGTACACTTTTGACAAATGGAAATGCATATAGTACCACTAATGAAGTGATAATTCATAACACTCCCCCTTGGATAACACTTTGTCAAAGTAGGGTTAAACATTGAAGTACTGCCTCATTAAAAAAACCTTGCTAAAGAAAACCCAGTGGGAAAAAACTTTAGCTAAGGGAAAAAGAGTGCAGTGTATAGTTGACTCCCCCTTATGTAGACATCCATAAAGTGTTATATCTTCTGTACATGTCGCATTCCTATTGCATGGACGTGTTTTCTGAAAACTGAAGTTGGAAGTGCCTTGGTGAAAAGATCTGCTGAATTCTTGCTTGATTGGACATACTTCATTTCAATTTGGTTATCTTTTATAAGATCTTGCGTGTACGCGAAGTATCTTGGAGGTATATGTTTCGTTCTGTCACTTTTGATATACCCTTCTTTCATCTGTGTGACACAAGCTGCATTATCTTCGTAGATGATAGTTGGGCTTTTCTCTTGAGATTGCCCACAAGAAGTCGTAATGAGTTGTGTCATTGACCTCAACCATATACATTCTCTGCTAGCTTCATGTAGTGCGATAACTTCAGCATGATTCAATGATGTTGCTACAAGTGTTTGCTTTTGAGAACGCCATGAAATAGCAGTGCCTCCATTTAAGAACACGCAACCAGCTTGAGATCTAGCTTTGTGAGGATCAGATAAATAACCTGCATCTGCATAACCAACCAATCCTTGTTTTGAATTGTTAGAATAAAATAAACCCAAATCAGTTGTTCCTCGAAGGTATCGAAATATGTGCTTGATTCCATTCCAATGCCTTTTTATGGGAGACGAACTGAATCTTGCTAACAAATTAACTGCAAAAGAAATATCGGGTCTAGTACAATTTGTTAGATACACAAGAGCTCCAATTGCACTGAGGTATGGTACTTCTGGTCCGAGGACATCTTCATCTTCTTCGCATGGGCGAAACGGATCATTGTCAACATTTAGTGATCTACCAACCATTGATGTACTTAAAGATTTTGCTTTGTCCATATTAAAACGTTTTAGGATCTTCTCGGTATAATTCGATTGATGCACAAGAATGCCATTAGACATGTGCTCAATTTGCAAACCAAGACAATATTTTGTTTTTCCAAGATCCTTCATTTCAAATTCCTTCTTTAATAGAATAATAACTTCTTGGATTTCTTTATTTGTCCCAATTATGTTTAAATCGTCAACATATACAGCTATGATCACAAATCCTGAAGTTGTCTTCTTAATAAAGACGCATGGACAAATAAGATTATTTGTATAGCCTTTGCTTATCAAATAATCGCTCAAACGATTGTACCACATTCTTCCAGATTGTTTCAACCCATATAAAGATCTTTGTAATTTTATGGAACACATTTCTTTGGGTTGTGAACTTAATGCTTCAGGGATTTTAAATCCTTCTGGAATTTTCATATAGATGTCGCTATCAAGTGATCCATACAAGTAAGCCGTAACAACATCCATAAGACGCATCTCTAGATTTTTAGAGACTGTTAAGCTGATTAAATATCTGAAGGTAATTGCATCCATAAAAGGAGAATATGTTTCTTCATAGTCAATTCCTGGTCTTTGAGAAAAACCTTGAGCTACAAGGCGAGCTTTATATCTCGTAACTTCATTCTTCTCATTTCTTTTTCGCACAAAAATCCACCTGTATCCTACAGGTTTCACTTCTTTAGGTGTGGTAACAATAGGCCCAAAAACCTTTCGTTTATTAAGTGAATTTAATTCAGCTTGCATAGCGTCTTTCCATTTGCCCCAATCATGTCGACTTTGACAATCAATTACAGACTTTGGTTCGGGATCATCATCTCCGCTCATAATATCACTTGCTACAGAGTAAGAAAATATCTCATCAATATCTCCTATTTCATTTCGGTCCCATAAGATATGTGTCTGACTATAATTGATTGACATTTCTTTATTGATATCACTCATTTCTTCCTTAGGGGAAGTTTTGATATTTTGTGTTTCATTGAGAACACTTTCCTCATGGCCAATTTCTTTTCTTTTACGAGGATTTTTATCTTTTGAACCAATTGGTCTTCCACGTTTCAAACGTTTTTGAGATTCATGAGCGATGTTACCATCAATTTGCTTATTTGGTATTTCAACCCGAGATGGGGCATTAGCAGCTGGTATATGTGACTTAGTCACTCTTTTTGTATCTGTAAATGCACCAGGTAACTGATTTGCAATTTCTTGTAAATGCATTATCTTTTGAACCTCGGTCTCACATTGCTTTGTTCGAGGATCCAAATACAACAATGAGGGTTCACACCATGAGATATCTTTCTCTTTATTTTTCTTGTCTCCCTCTAATGTTGGGAAAACTGCTTGATCAAAGTGGCAATCAGCAAAACGTGCTGTAAAGAGATCACCTGTTAAAGGTTCAATGTATCTTATGATGGAATATGTTTCATATCCAACATAAATTCCCAATCTTCTTTGAGGACCCATTTTTGTGCATTGTGGTGGTGCAATAGGAACGTACACCGCACAACCAAAAATTCTAAGATGAGAAATGTTTGGTTCTTGACCAGAAACAAGTTGTATGGGATAATATTTATGATTTTCACTTGGTCTCATGCGAACCAATGATGCAGCATGTAAAATTGCATGTCCCCACATAGACACGGGGAGTTTAGTTCTCATTAATAATGGTCTAGCTATTAGCTGAAGATGTTTGATTAATGATTCTGCTAAACCATTTTGTGTGTGAACATGAGCAACCGGGTGTTTAACAAAAATTTCAACAGACATGCAATAATCATTAAAAGCATGTGATGTGAATTCCCCTGCATTATCAAGTCTCACTCTTTTAACTGTGTAATCAGGAAAATGTGCCCTTAATTTAATAATTTGAGCAAGAAACTTTGCAAAGGCCATATTACGAGTTGATAATAAGGAGACATGAGACCATTTGCTAGATGCATCTATTAAAACCATGAAGTATCTAAACGGTCCGCTAGGCGGATGAATTGGGCCACATATATCACCTTGAATTCTTTCAAGAAACATAGGTGATTCATTTTCAACTTTAAGTGGTGAAGGTTTTGCAATCAGTTTTCCAAGAGAGCAAGATGTACATAGAGGTAACTTATCTATTTTAGGAAACTTTTGATCTTTCAATGGATGTCCATGTGTGTTTTCGACTATCCTTTTCATCATTGTTGATCCTGGGTGGCCTAATCTGTCATGCCATAAATTGAATATACCAGGATCACAATATTTTTCCTTGGCTGCCATATGTGCTTGTGGCACATTAATATGTGCATAATGCAAACCAGAATGGAGCATTGGCAGTTTTTCCAATACATGATTCTCATGTATGATATTCAAATACTTTTTGTTCCCAATAGTCCTTGATTGAGTATCATATCCATTATGATATATGTTTCTGAAACTTAGCAAGTTTCTTTTGGAGTTTAGAGAAAATAAAGCATTCTCTATCAAAAGTTGTGTACCATTTGGTAACACTAAATTAGCTTTTCCCACTCCTTCAATCAGGTTTGTAGGACCTGAAATAGTATCAATAGTTCCCTTTGTTAGTTTTAATTCAGAAAAATATTTCTTGGATTTAAGGATAGTGTGTGTGGCACCACTATCAGCTATGCATAGGTCTCCATCATTTGCTTGATGATGTGCTTCATTGAAATTCATCTTTAAGCTTCTAACATGAACATAAAAATAATAATGAGTGCATATAAAAGATGCTATTAAAAGGTTCGTTTATTGATTTATTTTGCATGAAAAGAAAAACATAGTTAGACAAAATTACAGAAGGGAAATACATAGTTATTATACATATTTATTAAGATCCAGCATCATTTCTTTCATATTTCAATGTCATTGAAAAAGTCTGAGGTATTCAGCTCAGTATTTGTATTGTCAAACTGATCCACATGGTTCACTTCATTCTCTTTTCCTTTAAGAGATGCCAGGTAAAGCTCACATAGATGTGAAGGTGTGCGACAAGCTTTTGACCAGTGGTTTGTACTTCCACATCTGAAACAAGATCCTCCATGGTTTGGAGAGGTACCAACTTCATTTTTTTGTGGACCGGGATTATTAACTTGTGGAGCATGATAATTGTAGTTTCTTTGACCACAACCACGTCCACGACCACGGCCACGACCACGACCATTATAACCACCTCGATGGTAAGTATTGTTTCGATTGAGAAAATGGTTGTGACCATGAACATTGTTTTTATCGTAATGGCCATGAATACGACCACGTCCACGAGGGTTACCTCTTCCTCTTTTACTTCCAGAGTTTTTGATATCATTATTGTTAACAGCATTTGCTTCTGGAAGTGCTAATGATCCTGTGGGACGAGTTTGATGATTTTTCATTAGCAATTCATTGTTTTTCTCTGCTACAAGAAGATTTGCATTTAGATCAGAGTATCTTTAAAATTTTTGCAATCGATATTGTTGTTGCAAATTTAAGTTTGAAGCATGAAATGTGGAGAAAGTTTTCTCCAACAAATCTCCTTCAGTAACAGTTTGCCCACAAAATCTGAGTGTTGAGCATATTCTGAATAAAGCAGAGGTATATTCATTAACCTTTTTAAAATCTTGGAACCTTAGATTGTTCCATTCATCTCTAGCAGAAGGGAGTAAAACTTCCCTTTGATGATCAAATCTACTTTGCAGATCTTTCCATAAAGTGCTTGGATCATCACAATTTGAATATTCAAATTCTAGCATTTCATCAATGTGTTGATGGAGGAAAACATCAGCTTTCGCTTTGATTTCCTCTGAGCATTTGTTGCCTTCTTGTAATGTTTCTAAGGCACCCATTGATTTGAGATGCCTTTTAACATTTGCTGTCCATTGTATATAATTTGCTCCAGTTATGTCAAGAAATGGGAATTTGATTTTTTCGATGTTTGACATTTCTGAAAATATCACAATTTCAACAAACAATATATTATGCTAAATTTAAAATATAAAGATTAGTAAATATGAGGATAAATAAAAGTTAAGACATAAATAAAAATTAGTTAAATGTTAATTGCGTAAAATAAATGTTAGTTGCATAAATAAAAGTTTGATGCAATAAACTAAATGTTAGTTGCATAAATAAAAGTTAGATGTAATAAAGTAAATGTTAGTTGCATAAATAAAAGTTAGATGCAATAAAGTAAAAGTTAGCATAATAATAAGATACAAATGGTTAGTAGTCCAAAGATTGTTATATATGTGTCAACAGAATTGATTAAGTCCATAGAGTCGATTATTTTTATTTACTTGTTTTATAAAGTGTTGCAACTTTTATTTAAAAGAAAAGTTTGGATATTAAAGTTTAAAAATTCGTGTTAAGTTGTGTTTATCTAAAAATTGGTTTATTAAATTAATTTGTAATTAAACGTTCAATGATTTGATTTGATTACGGATATTGCCATTCAAATGTAAGGATGGCAAAAAAAAAATGATTTAAGAAAAATTTTGTATCAAAATGATTTTATATAAACTTACTTGATTATAACAGCAATGAACGATCGTGCTGATAACGTGTTATATATAACGAGGCCTATGACAATATAATTATAGAACTTTTGAGAGAATTATATAAGCAAAGAAAAAAAATGAAAGATCATTGAGAAATTTTATCTTGGTGTAACATTTCATTATTTTCATGTCCTATTTATACTTACAAATATGCATATAATATGCCATTGATTAGGACAAGTTAGGTACACTTTTGACAAATGGAAATCCATATAGTACCACTAATGAAGTGATAATTCATAACAAACCTCACCTTTTTAGAGAAACAACTAATATTAGGGGGGTGCAACAAAACCAAAAAACCGAACCAAAACCCAAAAATCAGAAAAACCAGAAAAAACCGAACCAATTCTAAGACCGATGGAGCTGGTTTTGGTTTTTAAAAAAATCAAAAGTTTTGGTTCGGTTTTGGTTTTATATGAAAACCTAAACCGAAAAAACCATACTAATATTCATAAAACTAATAAAATATGTATACGTATTAGTTTTTATACAAGTAATCACCAAAGTTCAAAAACTAAGAGACTAGATATTCGTAACATGTGTATATTTTGCTAATACTATAATAAATTCGTAGAGTTAGTTCTTTTTAATTTTTATATATTCGCACATCTTAACTTTATATACATGTTATGTAATCTTATTATTTTACGACAAAATATTCAACTTACATTATAGGATTTCTTGATTTAGGTTTTGGATGTTCAAAAATATCTGTATTCGGATATTCAAAAATTTGTCAAAATTTACTGAAAGGTTGGGTTTTATGAAATGTAAATTTTGTAACTCATATAAAAGTTTTCCGAAAATTATAGATATTTGGATATTCATATATATGAAACGGTTATCCGAAATTTCGAATATTTGTATTTAAAGAACTTAGATAAAATAATTGGTCTAACATAAAACCATCAACTCAAATATTCATATATCTGAAAACCAAAAATCGAACCGCATAAACCAAAAACCAAATCAAAATTTTGCTGCGAGGTTTGGTTTTAAAAAACATAAAACCGAATTTTCAGTTCGGAGTTTGATTTTAGCCAAAAAGCGCCCTAAAATGAGAAATAAGAAACTTACATAATCAATTAGTAAAAATGATGGTAATGATGTGCGCTGAGAAGTGAACCAAGACCTTCCAAGAAAGTCAAACTGCACTTATCAACCTACAACCTCACCACATTCGAATTTTCTCTCCATTGAACTATTAAAATTAAACTTTTACAAACTTTTTACATATGGGTTTAAACCCCTGTAACAATAATGAAGGCCCGTGAAAGTGTTCAACAACTTTTTAATATAAAAGATATTTTTTCCTCTCTCACAATAGGTTAAGACAATATGGATACTAGTGAGGTAAAAGGTATGTGCCAAACATTTACTTGTCTAGTACAAACTTTTATTCCTAGTATGCTACCTACATATTTTTGGTGGAACAGTGATACTGTTTGTACCTCTTACCAAATAAAACAATATATTAACTTAATAAAAAGTGCCTTTCACTTATCATTTTAAGATATTTTTCCGCTCATATATCAGTGACTTGACATCCTACCAAATTGTCAAAGTCATCATAACGTCTTCAGTGTTGAGGAGATCGTTCAGGGAGTCAGTGAGTTATTGTCATCTCTCATTGACTCCATCATTTTGATCTTGGTTCTTGTCTTCACTCTCCGAGATTCACCTCTGGTTGCGATGAGTCTTCTATGAGACTCTGAAGAACTTCTTGAAGATGACTAGGGACATGGTTTATGCTTCGGATATTTTTTCATTCAAATCATATACAAAAGATCATTAGGCACTGAATTGGCCCAACATTTACCCTCATGTGCATTGCACATGAGAGCCTTTAACGGAGATAATTAACAGACGTTATAGATAAGGACGAATGGCGTTTCAAGGTTTCAAAAAAAAGATCATTCATGCAAAAAAAAAAAAAAAAAAAAGGACCAGGGACCAGGTAGGGATTTAAGCTAAACCACATGGACGAACATAGTAATTTACTCAATCTAACATGATGCATATATAGAGTGTAGTATAGTGGCAAAAAATTAGGGATACATTTTGTTTCAACACTTGCTTGATCATGACACAAAACTCACATAGTTGAAAATTATCATAAGTTTAATATTTGAAAGGCTAAAACTCGTCATGAAGTTAATAGTTATCATAAGATCATGCACTACATCACAATCAACCACGATAGATTTATGCAACTCGAATTTCTTGATTTTGATGTTCAACGGGGCAGATGATCGTGACTACAACTTCTTAGAGGCAGATTATAAGAACCTTTCATACTCATGAAATTGAAGACATGTATTGCAGGAATATCAATCTTTGTAATTAGAAAGGAATTGACTAAGACATCATCGAAGCACTAAAGCTGTTCATGAGGTTTGTTAATACAAATAAACCGTGAAAACGTTTATTCATATTTAGCAATCTCTTTGTGTTTTGTTGATAACAAATATAAATTTATCATAAGTAAAATTATAAGAATACATGTTAATTTTGTAAAGTATATACATTTGGTCATTCATATAAAATGTTGTAATAATTCATTTGTTGTAATAGTTTATGTAATATGATGGGTAATATCCAAGACCCATGACACATACCCATGGAGCTAATCCATAACCCATGACCTATTGCATGACAACATGTATGAAATCATGTTTGATATTATCCATGACCCATGAACCAATGTCCATAACCCATGACCCAATGTCCATAACCCATGACCTAATGTCCATAACCCATGACCCACGTCCCATGACCCATTGTCTAGATGCATTGTATCTTGTTGGGTACCCATGGCTCATACCCATAACCCATAACCCGGTTTGCAACCCAAAATCCATAGTGGTACAACCCATTTTGCCGGATCCCTAGGATTGCACTGGAGATCCCCCAAGTGAGGGATCCGTCGGAACCGGGCTACAGTAAGCTTTCTTGCCCATAAATAGTGAGTCATTTCTTCATTGTTACTCACGCTTCTTCTTACAACTGTCTCATATATTATCTCACTCTTCTAACCTCTTATCTCTTGATCAATCTAGTAGTTCGTCTTTCTTTTATTGTGATTCTCATATAGGTCATTCTCAAAGGCGAGATCACAATATACTACAAGTCATCCAAGCAAAGGATCCTTGATTGATTTGTTCCTCCACAAGATTTCTGTAGCAAGATCGTGCATTTCATATTTCACATAGTTGTTGTGTAATAGTTGTGCTGGTTTGGTCCGCCGTGATAACGACTCGGTATTTAGCTTTGTACCAAAAAAAGTGTAAGCGATTTTGTGAGGCTTCTCCGCCGTGTTGAAGGAGCTTGTTGACATAGTGCTTGAACTATCGAGTGGGAAACTCGGGGAGTGGAGTAGGGAAAGGAAGGTGTCCTTGTAGCTGAACCACTGTAAATCACTTGTGTCACTACTCTCTATCCTTTCTTTACTTTACGTGCTTTCATTATTTACTTTATTTATTGCTTTATACTTTATATTTATCCATACGAATTAACATAAGATCGAATCTAAAGTTTTGAAACTTAAAATTTAAAATCGGCAAAACTATTCACCCCCTTCTAGTTTTCCACAAGTTCATATGTGGTACATGCCAAGGACATCCAAATGGGTGTGAAAAGTTTAAAAAAAGGGTAAATCTCACTGCCTGTCTCTCATATTCCTTGGATTTTAGAAGCTCGGATCATGGTCATACATAGGGCATCCAAAGTATGGTCTTGTTCTTGTTTTACGTACAATGACTTACTTGAGAAGAATTTTATGAGAATGGATGAACTTCACAATTTTAACACAAGAACTTTGAAATTGGTTGAATGAAGACTACAATAAAAACAAGAAGTTAAAAATGATGATCAGAGAACCTGGTTGGGATTTATTTCTTAGTTGATTTACGAGAGGTTGGAACTCCAAGTTCACGGAAGCGCTTTGAGCGAATGATGGAATCTCGAAGTTATATTGACACGATGCCACATGAAATAAGACCTTATCCTATGGGAGATTGTTGGTGCAAGAAAAATGTAAATCATCTGTATGGTCTTACCTTGTAACCTGTATTATTTTATGGTACGTTAAGTAGTTTACAAGTTTTTTATATATTTATTATGGGATCTCGTGACTTGTTTGTCTTTATTTTAAGTCACGAGATCACTCACATGTATTGGTACAAATACCGCCTCACATGGTGTAACATCATACCCAATAGTAACGAGATTACTTAATTCTCTCTTTTATCTCTCTTTAAAACTAGTGTTCACCTATCTTTTTATTTCAAAATTAAGGTAGTGTTTGATAACAATTAAAAGTGTCTTAATTGAAAAATGAGTAAATTGCAAAAATTGTCCTTGTGGTTTGGGCAAATTACACGTTTTGTCCTTGTAGTTTATTAAGTGCAAAGATGGTACATTTTTTCTACTGTTACGTGCACTTTTGGTCTTTCATTTTAACCGGCCTTAAGTGAGTTTCGTTAATAGTTGCACGTTAGCTCTTTTGGCTAACGATCGTTGCAACGTTCATCCTTTACCGTTACAGCGCCCATCCTTTACTAACGGCAGTTTATAATTTAACGTTTTCGTCCGTTTTTTACGTTTTCATCCGTTTCTTTATGTTTTTGTCTGTTTCTTTACGTTTTCGTCCGTTTCTTTACGCTTTCGTCCATTTTTTATGTTTTCGTCCCTTTTTTACGTTTTCGTCCGTTTTTTTACGTTTTCGTCCGTTTTTTTACGTTTTCGTCCGTTTCTTTACGTTTTCGCCCGTTTCTTTACGTTTTCGTCCGTTTCTTTAACGTTTTCGTCATAAAAAAATTTCGACATAAGAGAAAAAATAAATTTGAAAATCTTTTCGACATAAAAATTTTCTGACATAAAATTTTTTAGTTTTTTTCCAATTATTTAAAAAAAAAAATTGGAAAAAAAGGATTCGAAAAGAAAAAAAGAATTTGAAAAAAATTTATGATGAAAATATTTTATTTCAAAAAATTTCCAGTTTTTTTTTTCGAAATTTTTATATCGAAATTTTTTAATGCTGAAAACGCTAAAAAACTGAAGAAAACGTAAAAAAAAATGGATGAAAACGTAAAACAAGTGACGGAAACATATAAGAAACGGACGAAAACGTAAAAAAATGGATGAAAAAGTATAAATACAGACAGAAACGTAAAAAAACGGACGAAAACGTAGAATTATAAACGACCGTTAGTAAAGGATGGGCGCTGCAACGGTAAAGGCTGAACACTGCAACGATCGTTAGCCAGAAAGGCTAATATGTAACTATTAACGGAACTCTCTTAATGCCGGTTAAAATGAATGACCATAAGTGCACGTAATTGTAGAAAATACGTACTATTTAGAAAAAGACATGGAAATGAGGGTCTACAAATTTTAATTAAGTTATCACAAGGACAATTTTTGCAATTTACTCTTAAAAAATAGATAATTTAATTAAGTTATCAAATGAATCTTTGTTTACCGCTTAAAATTAACATATGACTTTTTAGAAAAAGACATAGAAATGAGGGTTTACAAATTTTAGTCCATCATTTTTTTTTTTCTAATTTTACATATTTACCCTTCCACTTCTAACCTTATTTCAAATAAAAGCTATAACAGTAATTTTTTTTTTTTTCTAATTTTGACACTTTATTCAGCATACAAAACAAACAGCCATTTATTCATCTACAAACACACAACATACATTTAAATAGACACTTTAATTTAACAAGACTTAATATTAAAAACTAAACAAACAGCCCTAAGCATACTTTATGATAATTATGGTTCCAAACATAAAGAACACAAAAATAGAAACACATACATATTGAGATTTATAGAACAGCGTAACTTATATATATCATATGTAGAGACTATCATCATCGAATCTTTGAGAGGGTATGACCATTAGTGAATTTTTTTTCTTGGTCACAAAACCAAACTCCTCCGAAAGGTCCGACACTTCATCTTCAGGCAAGCGCCAGTCGAAAGAATGCAAAAGCGATGCTACTATATACATCAACATTTTCTCCCCTAAGGCGATGCCAGGGCATATTCTTCTCCCTGATCCAAATGGTACATACTTCATGTTATTTCCATAGTAATCCCATTTACCATTCAGGAATCTCTCCGGTTTGAACTCCAATGGATTGCTCCAGTTCTTTGGATCCCGATGGATCGCCCAAATGTTCATAGAGACGATAGTACCCTTTGGAATTGTATACCCTCCCACCTTGCAAGTCTCATCAGGGCATCTCTGGATTAAGAGAGGAAGTGGAGGGTGTAGCCTAAACGTCTCCTTGATGACCGCATCTAGATATGATAATTTGGGTAGATGAGATTCTTCGACTACATTCTTGCCAATAACCATTGTTAATTCATCCTGAATCTTTTTCTTTACCCTTGGATTATGCATAATCTCTGCCATCACCCATTCTACCATTGTCGATGACGCGTCTGTTGCTGCAGTCACCATGTCCTGTATAATAATATCATATCCCTGGTTTAGTATATGCTGTTATTTCACAATTAAGGGACAAAAAAAAAAGTAAATAGAATATCTACAAAGGTTTTATTAGTTGTATCAAGATTTACCAAAGGCCGGTTTAATTAACTTGGACGTGTGTGACTTTGGTTGTAAATAAAAACTAAGAAATAATTACCAGTAGTAGGGCCTTTATATGAATGATATTGAATGATGTTGCAGTATCAGGGTTAAGTGATGTTGCAGTATCTTTCTGATCTTTAATGTCTAATAAGATTTGAAGAAAATCTTTCGTGTCATCTCCTCTTTCGATATTCCTGGAGTTAACTTTGATTCTCTCTTTTATAATGTTGTTAAAATTTCGATCAACGTATTCTAGTTGCCTCTGCATTTCGCGTTGCCTTCCTTGTAGATCGAAGCAAGATAACAGTGGAAGATAATCAGAGATGTTTGGCGCTCCTAGCAATTCAACAATCTTGTACTCAACTTCTCGGAACCCACCACCACTAAAGATAGAATCGTCCCCTTCACCAGCTTCGCTACAACCCCATAACATGCTTGTTACAAGATCAAGGTCGGTATCAAAAGCAATCTTGTTAATATCAACTTTTGTCCCAATCTTAGCGTATACTCCGTTCATCATATTTCTCACTGCACGCGTTCTAAATATCTGACAGGCGTTAATGCTTGTGTTACTTAGTACTTGACTAACCAGAAGCTTACGCATGTCACGCCAGTGTGTGTTATTGTTGGACCATATAACATCACTCGCACCATAAGTGATGGTTAATGCTGCAAGTGGAGGGACACCATTAGCAAATGTGTGATCTAGGTCATGAGCAACGACCTTTCCTAAGTCCATGGAGTTCACGATAACATGCAGCTTACTTCCGAGCCGGAGGCTGAAGATGGGCCCATATGTGTCAGCCATTTTCGTGAATTTTTCATGCAAGTTGGAGCCAAGAAATGGGAGATAACCTACAATTGGTAAGCCGTAGGGGCCTGGAGGTAGTCGAGTTTTTTCTTTTCTAGTATACGGTATTGTCCACCTGTACCATAGAAGTACAAGTAACACTATCGACACAGTGAGAATAGTGTGAGCAAGCTCTTGTTTTTGGTTGTGGATCTCCCAACACAATGACCAGAAGGAGAGCATCGTGAGTAAATCTTGTATCCAAGTTCTGATATCAACTAGTTGTTATTGCCTGCACTGCGACAGGTTGGATTGATATTAAAAAAAAGAATACTACATTATAAGCACATTCCAAATTCAAGCATGCATAGAAGTAAAAAAAATGCCAATATAGAAAGTTACAACCTCCACCCCCTTCCTCTCTTATTTGTTAAGAGTGCAACACAGATTATTACGTAGTATTAATTTATAGTATATTTTATTCTGTACTTTAGTTTTATAGTTTTTAATATAGATAAAATTATAAAAATAAAAATAAAATGAATAAAATTAAAGTATATAATAAAACAAAAACTTAAAATATATATATATATATATATATATATATATATATATATATATATATATATATATATATATATATATATATATATATATATATATATATATATATATATATATATATATATAGGGGAGAGTTAACGTGAGATCAAACTTAAAGTTGTAAAAATAAGATCAAGTATAAAAAACCACTAAAACATTTATAAATAACAATTTTAGCAATAATACACATAAAAATAATATTTTAATACAAATTAACATTTTAGCAACTAATAACCAAATGATACATGAGTTTGGATTAGTGATACACCTGATACACATTACACTAATAAATATTCCAAGACCTGATACACATACAAAAACCTGATACACATTACACTTCTAATCAAAGTGTATCACATAGGTTTCGTAAATTTTAAAAAGAAATCTATCGAAACTTTAACAATTTTAGTTGTAGTTAACAAAAAATTTATTTTTGTTGTAAGGAGAGCGTCGCTTGTCAAATTTTAGTTGGATCTCATTTTAACAACTTTAAGTTTGATCTTATTTGATCTAGATTATATATATATATATATATATATATATATATATATATATATATATATATATATATATATATATATATATATATATATATATATATATATATATATATATATACACACTAAGAGAGAATTGTTGGTGTTTTAAAAGGTACCAATAACCCATCATGATAATACTGTCAAACTTGGCACGCACTTAGAGACTTGATAGCTAGACCATCCACCATATCTCTTGTAAAACCCTAAAAATCATGAACGCGTTAAATGACCTTAATGCCCCTCAATTAAAAATCCGTAAAAATAAAATGAGCTCATTAATTTCGTTGGGTATTTAATTTAAAATGTTTACTCAAGACATTGAAAATTTAAGTTACATTTATATTTCAAAATGTATATGACACATAAAAGGTTACATTGACTATATATTAGACTTTTAAAAATAAATGAAACAAGTATAAATGGAAGTTATGTAAATTGTGATTTGGTCTCATCTCCCTTCCTTTTTTTTTGGCCATTTCAACGCCCCATACACACCATATCATTGCCCCATTTATCTCATTCTTATCTCCCAATTATAGCTCCATATTCCTGTCAAGTTTATCACCTAAAACCCTAAATTAAAAAGTGACGGCAACCTTATTTTATCCTCCATTTCTGTCGACAAGGGTGGTCCAAAAAGAAGAGATTCGTGATCTCATGGGTGGCTGTTATCATGGTGGTTCCAAGAGGTGATTGTAGGCTTCGTGTAAAGGCTGTGAGCGTGAGTTTTGGCACAAAGAAAATCGCTTGGTTGGTCTTGGGTTTGGGACTGCTGGTCGTGGGTTTCCAGGGCAACAAGGAGATGTTTATGGCTTCGTTTTATCTTGTTATTTTCCCCTTTCACGCTCCAAGGTAACAAGCTTCATCTCGTCTCTTTTCCTCCTTGGTTTCTTGATGGGTGTCGTGTATTAATTCCTCCATGCGCATGTTTGTTACACAATATAACTAGTCACATAAAATGATAATCTTAAATGTACATGAAATCATAAGTTGGTTTTATATAAGTCAATTGGAAAAAAAATGGGCATGTAAACCTGTTATGGATCTATATCACTCGACATACCCCTAGTATATGTAAATACATGTTTCTGAAATTGTTACCAAGTTAAAATGGATTAAAGACATATGTATATGCTTGGTTTTATTTGTGTCGATTAGTACATGGATCAAGTGGGTCTCAAATGAATCTGTTATGGGGCGTAGGGTATTAGTTTGGTGGTGGAAGGTCTCGACCTAGAAGGGAGATCACAAGGGAGTCGTATTGTGTTTTGTATATCGGACTCGAAACGTTTAAAACGTAAACGATTCTAAATGTAAAAACTAGGAGTAACTTGTAAGTATATATATACGTATTATGTAAATTAAAGGGTGGTGTTGTGAATTGTGAAACTTGAAGGTTTGAAATGGTTAATATGTTAACAAAAATTGCAAATTGAGTAAAATGAGTAAATGGCTATACTTACACTTATAACCCTATACTATGTAATAATGACGGTTTAACCCCAAACTTGTAAAACTTGGCATAAATGACCCTTAAAATACGATAATACTTGTTTTCACTATTTTAATCTAATTTGACCTTGATTATACCATTTATGACTAAATCTGATAAATACGGAAACCTGCTATTTTGGAAAGTAACTAATTATAGAAACCTGCTAATTATGGAAACCTGCCTAAAATAGAAAGTTACTTAAAAATGGAAAGTTACTAAATATAAAAACCTGCTAAAAGTGGAGACCTGCTAAAAATGGAAAGCCGTCTAAAATGAGTAATCCGACTTTAATAAGCGTTATCAAATTCATATTGGTTCCGGACGGCGGGATTGATTCATCATGTGACCTTACCTTCCTATTTTGCTTGCTTCGATTGAGGTACAGATATTCTGACCTTTCTCATAAGGTTTCTCATGATCTCTTTGCATCTTTGATCTCTTGCCAATTTGATATTGAACATTTGCTCTGCTATTGAACTATTGATATTTGAACCCTTAATATTGATCCTTTGCTATTTGAACCTTTGATAATTGAACCATTGATATTGGACTATTGATTTGATTTGTGAACTGCTAATATTGGACCTTTGATATTGATTGAACTCTATACTATACACTTTGACCTGTCAGTTGATACCCGAGCCATTAACTAGGCATGGGGGTTCCATGTCCGTGTCATTGATGCACCAATGGCATGACTCCAGTGTGGATGAGTGATGTTCCACACCGTCCCCATTTTGTATTGATTATGCGCGCTTCAGATATATTGTATGGCCACTATTGTTTTGCAGGGGGCGTATGGATGCATCCTAGATTTGTATTGTATTGATATTGATATATTGTTTTGGTGATGTGGTGCGTGTGTGCAATACACCCCCTCACATTTTGGGAGCTAGCTACTCCACTGGTTACTGAGGTCTCCCCTCATATTGGTTTGGTATTCCGAGGTCACCCCTCCGAATACAATGGTTACTATTGGTTACTTGGCTGCTATTGCCACTATTGATATGGTTTGTTTTGTTGGCTCGGGATAGATTTCTGACAACCCTTACACCTTTGATATACCTATATTGTACCTTCTACATTTCCTCAACGCACCATATTCTGTGTACCCTTATATGACTCACTCTACTACCAAGATATATATATTCCATTTCTTTGATCTGTCACACTCTCATTCCGTTATTTCAGACTATCGTTCCATTCACGTACCGGGTTATTATGTGTTTATTTGATTTGTTTATGCTATTTATGTTTTATGTGACTACTGATTATCCTGCTATGATGTGATTAACATGCGGTTATCTGAGTTACCTGTTTCTATCTGATGATATGTGATCTCACTGTTAGGTGACCCTCTGTATTGTCTGGTGATCATGCTTTTGTGTAATCGATAGTTTTGTCTGTTTATTATGTGTACTACGTTCAGTTGACCTTGTGGACTATGACTATCCGTTGTATCCTTATCTGCTTGTTGTTGACCTGCCATGTTTGCATTTCGGTTATGCTACGGTTTGATTGGGTAATTGGTTCAGCTTGTGACGTCTGGCTTGTTAATTTGTTTAATTGCCCTGCTATGTCTTTAATTCATTTAATTATATCTTTATACTGTATTCCTACTTATTACGTGTGACTGCCATGTGTTGACTGTTGTTAGTACTTCCGCTGTCATGATACTGATTATGTTTTCAACTAAGGGTTTTTGACCTGTGTGATTGCCATGCTCACTTACTAATAAATTACTCCCGCTTGCCTTAGATTTCTCTTTGACTTGTATGGCTTATGATTTCCTGAACTGATTGTATGCTGTATATGTTGTGTGGATACGACGTCTGCTATGCTTGCTTATGTTTCAGTACTTGTATGCCTGGTTTGTATGTGCATGTATACATGTCATCGATGCTTTGCTTCGTTCTCCTTGTTATATGTGCTTTGGATATCTGTATAATTGTTTTCTGCAGGATCCTCACTGACTCATTGTTCTCATTTCGCTGTGACTTTATTATCCGTTTCCTTCATTTCATTTTGCATTGCAGATTCTATTTAGCTTTCGTTTTGTTATATCTGTTCACTGGGCTTTTTAAGCTCAGCCGCATTTCTTTTCCTGCGGCAGGTTTTAGATTTGAAGATGGGCTTTGATGGGCTTTGATGGGCTGAGAGTTGGATTATCTGAGTGGACCAAACCTAGTTACCTTATCATTTGGACTTACTTTGAAGAGTTTTTGTTTTGATTTTCCATTCCATTTTAGACATTGTATTTTCCTCGTTAGCCAATTGTTTATATGATTTGATACTTCATTTTTAAGGTTTTCGTTTGTAACGATTTTAATTGTATGTTCTGATATGACACCAAAATGTGAAACTTCTACCCTCGTCGGGTTGGGGTGTTACAATTATGGTATCAGAGATAAGGTTTCGTCTTGTTGACCTTAGGATTGACCTGTGAGGATTGGGTAGACATTAGGCTTCCGTCTGTTCCGATATCTTTCGATTCCTTTTGATTGTCGTTCAGATTTGACTTCGAGATTCTTTTGTCTTCACTGATTTGGCCCTCTTCTTTTCGCATCGAACTTTGTTATTTTGTCTTCGTACATCCGTTTGTCGATCGTTAGGTGGAGACTACTAGTGGAGTTGAAGCTGATGGTACCGACCCTGCGTTGCTGCAACAGTCCCTGAGCTGGAGAGGTTCATGAAGCAGAAGCCGTACCCGATTGCCGTGCTGCTGGAGATATCAAGATGCTGTTGGAGGAAGCTGGACGGATCAACCAAAGACGCAAAAGACGGAGACAAGATTCAACCGGTGGCTGTGAAGGTTCATCTACTTCATATGATTTGGGCGCGACTTGTGTTACTCCGATTCGTTTGTCATGCGTTTTGAGGCGGTTTGATATCTTGCTATGTGATTTTAATCGGCATCACTTTTCTTTGATTCGTTCAGAACTCGGTTTGAATCGTGAAGTTTTATCGTTTAGCATTTTGGTGATATCTCAGCTTTTCCTTTGAATCGTCAGTAATGAGTCATGAGGAAACGTTTTATGCAAGTTGGTGGCCTCCTTTATTTTGTGGTATGGTAAGTTGGCTTGTTGTATTATATGTTGCATATGTGTGAATCTGGTCTGCTTTGGTATGTTACTTGATATCTGTAGGTGATATGTTTTGTGTGATATTGGTTATGTGGTTTGTCATGACCCGAGGCAAAATATGATGACAATAGGCATTTGTTATGTGATGCAAGTATTATGACGCCTGATCAACGTGATAATACCGAGATCATATAATTTGACCTTATTGAAATCATACGACATCTTGGGAAATGCCTGGGTTTGGTACGTGAATGGACTAGGACTTATACCCGTTGATTGTCACTCCTCATGTTCGTTTGGAATTCTGTACCTCTTTGCGAGATTCTCACCTACATCTGTTACATGTAAGTTTTGGTACGCTTTGGAACTGAAATCGTTATGATCTGTATGAAACTATGGATTGCTACGTCTGCCTTAAACTCGTTCGTCTCTGTATACCCCTGCGAGTTCAATTTTCGAGGACGAAAATTTTTCTTTTAGAGGGGAAGAGTTGTAAAACCCTAAAAATCATGAACGCGTTAAATGACCTTAATGCCCCTCAATTAAAAATCCGTAAAAATAAAATGAGCTCATTAATTTTGTTGGGTATTTAATTTAAAATGTTTACTCAAGACATTGAAAATTTAAGTTACATTTATATTTCAAAATGTATATGACACATAAAAGGTTACATTGACTATATATTAGACTTTTAAAAATAAATGAAACAAGTATAAATGGAAGTTATGTATATTGTGATTTGGTCTCATCTCCCTTCCTTTTTTTTGGCCATTTCAACGCCCCATACACACCATATCATTGCCCCATTTATCTCATTCTTATCTCCCAATTATAGCTCCATATTCCTGTCAAGTTTATCACCTAAAACCCTAAATTAAAAAGTGACGGCAACCTTATTTTATCCTCCATTTCTGTCGGAAAGGGTGGTCCAAAAAGAAGAGATTCGTGATCTCATGGGTGGCTGTTATCAAGGTGGTTCCAAGAGGTGATTGTAGGCTTCGTGTAAAGGCTGTGAGCGTGAGTTTTGGCACAAAGAAAATCGCTTGGTTGGTCTTGGGTTTGGGACTGCTTGTCGTGGGTTTCCAGGGCAACAAGGAGATGTTTATGGCTTCGTTTTATCTTGTTATTTTCCCCTTTCACGCTCCAAGGTAACAAGCTTCATCTCGTCTCTTTTCCTCCTTGGTTTCTTGATGGGTGTCGTGTATTAATTCCTCCATGCGCATGTTTGTTACAAAATATAACTAGTCACATAAAATGATAATCTTAAATGTACATGAAATCATAAGTTGGTTTTATTTAAGTCAATTGGAAAAAAAATGGGCATGTAAACCTGTTATGGATCTATATCACTCGACATACCCCTAGTATATGTAAATACATGTTTCTGAAATTGTTACCAAGTTAAAATGGATTAAAGACATATGTATATGCTTGGTTTTATTTGTGTCGATTAGTACATGGATCAAGTGGGTCTCAAATGAATCTGTTATGGGGCGTAGGGTATTAGTTTGGTGGTGGAAGGTCTCGACCTAGAAGGGAGATCACAAGGGAGTCGTATTGTGTTTTGTATATCGGACTCGAAACGTTTAAAACGTAAACGATTCTAAATGTAAAAACTAGGAGAAACTTGTAAGTATATATATACGTATTATGTAAATTAAAGGGTTGTGTTGTGAATTGTGAAACTTGAAGGTTTGAAATGGTTAATATGTTAACAAAAATTGCAAATTGAGTAAAATGAGTAAATGGCTATACTTACACTTATAACCCTATACTATGTAATAATGACGGTTTAACCCCAAACTTGTAAAACTTGGCATAAATGACCCTTAAAATACGATAATACTTGTTTTCACTATTTTAATCTAATTTGACCTTGATTATACCATTTATGACTAAATCTGATAAATACGGAAACCTGCTATTTTAGAAAGTAACTAATTATGGAAACCTGCTAATTATGGAAACCTGTCTAAAATAGAAAGTTACTTAAAAATGGAAAGTTACTAAATATAAAAACCTGCTAAAAGTGGAGACCTGCTAAAAATGGAAAGGCGTCTAAAATGAGTAATCCGACTTTAATAAGCGTTATCAAATTCATATAGGTTCCGGACGGCGGGATTGATTCATCATGTGACCTTACCTTCCTATTTTGCTTGCTTCGATTGAGGTACAGATATTCTGACCTTTCTCATAAGGTTTCTCATGATCTCTTTGCATCTTTGATCTCTTGCCAATTTGATATTGAACCTTTGCTCTGCTATTGAACTATTGATATTTGAACGCTTAATATTGATCCTTTGCTATTTGAACCTTTGATAATTGAACCATTGATATTGGACTATTGATTTGATTTGTGAACTGCTAATATTGGACCTTTGATATTGATTGAACTCTATACTATACACTTTGACCTGTCAGTTGATACCCGAGCCATTAACTAGGCATGGGGGTTCCATGTCCGTGTCATTGATGCACCAATGGCATGACTCCAGTGTGGATGAGTGATGTTCCACACCGTCCCCATTTTGTATTGATTATGCGCGCTTCAGATATATTGTATGGCCACTATTGTTTTGCAGGGGGCGTATGGATGCATCCTAGATTTGTATTGTATTGATATTGATATATTGTTTTGGTGATGTGGTGCGTGTGTGCAATACACCCCCTCACATTTTGGGAGCTAGCTACTCCACTGGTTACTGAGGTCTCCCCTCATATTGGTTTGGTATTCCGAGGTCACCCCTCCGAATACAATGGTTACTATTGGTTACTTGGCTGCTATTGCCACTATTGATATGGTTTGTTTTGTTGGCTCGGGATAGATTTCTGACAACCCTTACACCTTTGATATACCTATATTGTACCTTCTACATTTCCTCAACGCACCATATTCTGTGTACCCTTATATGACTCACTCTACTACCAAGATATATATATTCCATTTCTTTGATCTGTCACACTCTCATTCCGTTATTTCAGACTATCGTTCCATTCACGTACCGGGTTATTATGTGTTTATTTGATTTGTTTATGCTATTTATGTTTTATGTGACTACTGATTATCCTGCTATGATGTGATTAACATGCGGTTATCTGAGTTACCTGTTTCTATCTGATGATATGTGATCTCACTGTTAGGTGACCCTCTGTATTGTCTGGTGATCATGCTTTTGTGTAATCGATAGTTTTGTCTGTTTATTATGTGTACTACGTTCAGTTGACCTTGTGGACTATGACTATCCGTTGTATCCTTATCTGCTTGTTGTTGACCTGCCATGTTCGCATTTCGGTTTATGCTACGGTTTGATTGGGTAATTGGTTCAGCTTGTGACGCCTGGCTTGTTAATTTGTTTAATTGCCCTGCTATGTCTTTAATTCATTTAATTATATCTTTATACTGTATTCCTACTTATTACGTGTGGCTGCCATGTGTTGACTGTTGTTAGTACTTCCGATGTCATGATACTGATTATGTTTTCAACTAAGGGTTTTTGACCTGTGTGATTGCCATGCTCACTTACTAATAAATTACTCCCGCTTGCCTTAGATTTCTCTTTGACTTGTATGGCTTATGATTTCCTGAACTGATTGTATGCTGTATATGTTGTGTGGATACGACGTCTGCTATGCTTGCTTATGTTTCAGTACTTGTATGCGTGGTTTGTATGTGCATGTATACATGTCATCGATGCTTTGCTTCGTTCTCCTTGTTATATGTGCTTTGGATATCTGTATAATTGTTTTCTGCAGGATCCTCACTGACTCATTGTTCTCATTTCGCTGTGACTTTATTATCCGTTTCCTTCATTTCATTTTGCATTGCAGATTCTATTTAGCTTTCGTTTTGTTATATCTGTTCACTGGGCTTTTTAAGCTCAGCCGCATTTCTTTTCCTGCGGCAGGTTTTAGATTTGAAGATGGGCTTTGATGGGCTTTGATGGGCTGAGAGTTGGATTATCTGAGTGGACCAAACCTAGTTACCTTATCATTTGGACTTACTTTGAAGAGTTTTTGTTTTGATTTTCCATTCCATTTTAGACATTGTATTTTCCTCGTCAGCCAATTGTTTATATGATTTGATACTTCATTTTTAAGGTTTTCGTTTGTAACGATTTTAATTGTATGTTCTGATATGAAACCAAAATGTGACACTTCTACCCTCGTCGGGTTGGGGTGTTACATCTCTTCCTACTACTCATCTCTTGTCGATCACCATCTATTTGTTTTTTAAGACTAAAACAAAATGTAAATTGTTTTTGATTAACACATATTTGTTTTTTCTACACTTCCACTTAATAAGCACTTGGAAAAAACAGTTTGGATTATCTTCTAAATGATTATCAGAAACTTGCTTGTTTTACATGCTTAACATAAACTTGCTTATTTTAACTAAAAAATATATGAGCAATACATAACACCCCCTTGATTTAAGGAAAAAAAAAACATATTTATTTCACTACATTTCAAATTTAGGTTTTATACAGATAATATTAATGATACTACTCAAACAGATCCGTCTCTTGGCGTGGGAGAGGCCTAAGAGGGGAAGGTGTGGGGAATTCGTAGCTCGCCGTGAGCTGAGCTAGAGGCTTGTCGTGGCTCGCCGCCACACCGGCTACCCTCGCCGTGGGTGGGTTCGTCGTTCTGACGACGAGGCTTCCTTCTGACAAAAAGTGGGATATATTGTAAGTTTTAATTGTTAAGTTTTATTGTGTATGTGTGTAAGTTTTAATATGTGTATGTGTATGTGTGAATGTGCAGGAAACATGAAGAAGACAACTTTTTTTTTGGATTTTTTTGACCGGTTGGAATTGGGCTCCAAATGAAATGAATTGGGCTGGAAAAAAAATTATTAGTTAAGTTTTAATAGTTATTTAAAAAAAAAAAAAAAAAAAAAAAAAAAAAAAAAAAATGCTATTTATATTTTTTTATAAAAAATGACTAGTAAAATGTTTAGGTTTCTTATTTTTAGTATGTGTTGTATTTTTTTTACTCGTGGCTTTTTTTTTTCTTCCGTATCGTGTTTATTTTTATTATTATTGTGTTATGTATTGTACTTTTATTTTGAATGAAATGAATTTAGTTTATTTGGAAAATTGAATAAAAAAAATAAAGTGGTAGTGGTGGCCCCCAAATGAAGAGGTTGAGGTTTGTTATGAGTGAGGGAGGGGGGGGGTGGTTGTGGTTAGTTGTGGAGAAGTGGGATGCTGATGTGACGCTGAGGTGGCACTGATGAAGTGATGATGGCTTGTTATGACACATTCCCCTCTAAAGCAAACTCCCCAGTGTGGGAGTAGAAATTATTCGAGCTCTCTTTGTCTTTTCTATAGAACTTGTATTATTCGAGCTTTCTTTGACATATGACAGGTAAAATAAGCAATTCCAATATATAAGCCTAGCTTGGGTTCATACTAAAACCAATTGGTAATATATTGGGTTTGCATACCCAGCAACTTAATGTTGGTTTTATGGATATAAATTAGTAGACGTGAGTTAGGATCGAACTCGAGACTATGGGATTGCACACTTTACGTATGAGAATTTAAAGTTAATAATTAAATATAAATGTTGTATTTATTTATTTATTAAACGAAATAACTAACGGACATTAAGTAATTGATGTAATGAACTAACGGTCGTTAAAGGTATTTGGAAAAGGACTTAATTGCAAAGTTTGGAAGATTCCGGAACCCCTTGTGGAGGTTATGAACCGATCGGCCTAGGGGGATAAGGAAACAACTCCAACTTGTTCACCAAGTTTGCTTGGGTATATAAACAAGGCTAGGGGTCTTGTTTTTGCATCTCTTGTATTCACAAGCTAAACCCTAAATTGTTTGTGTGTGTTTTTGCTCTCCAAAACCGGTCGACACCCTCTTGGTGGTCGATCCAAAACTTTTCCACATAACAAGTTATTTGTTTGATAAAAACTAGCGTTACTTTAATTCGGTTTAGTACGTGTGTACAAGAACATAGTAAAAACATACTTTTGTTATTATCTTGGATTGAATTACAAAAAGGTAAGGGGTAATTCACATAATCCTAATTAAATCAAATTAGGGTTCATCCGTTGCTAGTTTGTGGATTTGATTCTTGTTCGGCTAGAATCAAGAAAAGGTACGCATATTCTTTTATGTTAATTAATTGTTCATTAATAAATCCTATACGCTTCCGCACTATTACTTTGATGTTTTGTGATTATTTATTTGAATGTCTTGATATATAATTCCAACAGTGGCATCACGAGTCATTGGTTTTAATGAGTAATTAATTACATAAACGCGTAATAAAACAAATACTTGTATGTTGTTTGCTATGTTTTCTAGGGTTTATGTTTTATTTATGTTTTGGTCGATTTTTTTAATGAATGGGGCGTTCCCTATTTTTTTTAATGTCGACACATGTATAAATTTTTTAGGGTTTTGAAAATTGTTTGCTAACCTTATTAAAACCTAGAATTAATATTGATTACGTGATTAATTCATGAATAATTTGTTATGTGTCATGGAATTTTTATATGCGATCTTGTGACTTATTTGTATAAATTGTTATGATATCCATGATTATACATGCATGTTAGTCATGGATAAGTTGCTTTGATATTTGTTTAATTGTTATGACATATTTATTTACGATAAATCTTGAATTGGGGAAGACTCCAATTATATATATATTAATGAATCAATTATGTGCAATTTGGTATAATTTAATTAAGGGTTTACGCAATCGATTCATCGATGTATGTGGCTCACTTTCTATTGTTGAAGTGAAAACCCTAAATTAATATATACATTAATTTAACCTAGATATTGATTATTAATAGGATTTTATCGAATAAGTTGCATGTGGCTACTTGTTTACACGTATAAAATTGTTTATTATGTGCGCATTGTTTTTTAGTAGTTTATTTTTTTTTGTTACTTGTTTGTTTATTATGTTAGACAGTTTTAAGCAAAGGGTAATTTTGAATAGAAAAATAATACGGACTAAACAATGGCGAAATTTGATTTGTTTTGGAAGAGTTAAGTTTTCAATAGTTTAATTGATTGGTGACTTTGGTACAATGACTGAACGGCTCACCCATTCGAATGAACTATAAAGGGGTTATTTAAGAAGTGCGCACAGTCACACTGAATGGATGTCTAAGGTTATGCGTTTGCGCTTACCTGGTCCACTGCCCTCTGTAAGTTCGAATGGAGCTACTTAGTAAGCCATATAATGTACAAGCTCATCTTAAGGGCGAATTAGTTTTAATTCCATGCGCCACTTCGGTGGTAATTATCCGAAACACTAAGTGTTTACACTTATGCAAAAGTACGGTATAATGGACGATAATTAACACTAAATTCCTTGATTGGTGAACCCAATACCTCAGTCAAGACTTTGATAATTTGATCTTTAAGAATTGGTAATAAAAAGTTTTTTATTAAATTATGCTACAAGATGAATGCATGACATCTTTGTACATATTTGATTTGACCACATAAAATCAAAACTAGTACCCTTTTAAATCAAGAATATGCCATCTAATTAAAAGGAACACTTGAAGTTGCAATTTATGTCATGAGAGTACTTGGCTAGATTGTGATGGAGAGGTAAATCTCTATGTAAAGTGAGACCTTACATGGACATATTTGTAGTTCTTTAAGTTAGACACTTAAGTTGAGTAGGAAGTAAGACTTGGACTCAATGGCATAAGATGGGATGAAACATGTTTATATTTGCAATAGCGTTGGAAAATATAAATCCCATAATGATCTAGGAGTTGGAAATTGTTTGCCAATTAATGTTCGACAGATTACCTTATTATATGCGTTCGTTGCTAGCAGATCAACTGATGTAATGAACCTATGATAATTTGGATCCTAGTTTTCGAGAAAATTATATGGTTATATGTTTATATTACCGTTGGGTATTTTTATTTTCTTGAAAAATTGTATTATCGAAAATACTAATACTTGAATTTTTTTCTTTAGAAATGGCTCAAAATAACGATAACACTAATACTGCACTCAATTCTGCGTTCAAAAGCTTTTTTGATCGAGAAAAGTTGACTGGCTCTAAGAATTTCAATGATTGGCACCGCTCTTTGAGAATTATCTGTAGAGTTGCTGACCGTATGAAATATCTTTATGAACCTTGCCCTGCTGAACCAACTGGTCCTGAAGCTACTCAAGCTCAAAAGGACGAGTGGAAACTGGAGTATAAGCGTCATAATGATGTGGCTTGTCTTATGCTGGGAACAATGGAATCTGCTCTTCAAAAGCAATTCGAACATTATTTCCCATATAATATGCTCAATGAACTTCGAACTATGTTTGAGAAACCAGCTGCCGTCGAGATTTATGACTTGACCGACGCGTTACACAGCTGTAGGCAGGGAGAAGGGAAACCCGTAAGTGCTCATGTGCTGGAAATGAAAGGTTACATGGACCAGCTAAAAGCACTTGGCAAAACTTATGATGATGACATGGCTGTGAATCTGATTAATCGATCCCTTAACAAGGATTTTAATGGTTTTGTCAGAAATTTCAATATGCACTGCGTGGGGAAGACAGTTACTGACCTACACGCATTGCTTATTGATTATGAGAAAGGGTTGCCTCAAAAGGTTCCTACTGCCCAGGTACTTGCTATTCAGGGTGGAAGGATTAATAAGCCAAAACCGCAGCGTGCGAACAACAAGAAGGGGAAGGGTAAGGGAAAGGTTGACAAAGGCAAACAGGTGATGGCCTATCAACCTCAACCCAAGAAGAACCCTACTCCTAGGAAGGATAATCCTAAAAAGGATCAAGCATGCCACCACTGTAAGAGCGTTGGGCATTGGAAGAGAAACTGTGCTCTCTATCTTGATGAATTGCGGGCAAATAAAATGAAGTATGAAGGGTCCATGGGCGCCGGTACTTCAGGTAATTTATTTGTCATTGAATTATTTACTCTAAATCATAATAATTCCTGGGTATATGATACGGGCTGTGGTATTCACATTTGTAATACACTGCAGGGGTTTAGAGTGGAAAGGAAGCTTGCCTATGGGGAGCAATATCTGCACGTGGGAAATGGCGCACATGCAGCTGTTGAAGCCATAGGAATGTTTAGTTTAGTATTGCCTTCGGGCTTAGTACTGTTATTGAACAATTGTCATTACGCACCTTCTATAATTAGAGGTGTTGTTTCCTTTTCAGTTTTGTTGGATGATGGTTTTACTCATACTATTTCACATAATGGAATTGATGTTTCTTTAAATGGTGTATTTTATTTTAAAGCAATTACTGTGAATGGTGTGTTTGAAATTGATGTGATTGGAAATGAATCTAACAATAATAATAATTCAATGTTTAGCATTAACAAGAAGATAAAGTTAGACTTGAATTCTTCTTATCTTTGGCATTGTCGACTTGCTCATATAGGCAAGGCTCGCATGCATAAGCTGCAACAAGAAGGGCTTTTGCAAAATATCAATGATGAATCATTTGATAAATGTGAGTCATGCATATCTGGGAAGATGACTAAGAAACCTTTTCATAGCAATATGGAGAGGGCTTCTGATCTACTTGGTCTTATTCATACTGATGTGTATGGACCACTTAGACATGTGTCAAAGAGAGGTGCTAGCTACTTCTTAACCTTTACTGATGATTTAAGCCGTTATGGTTATGTTTATTTACTTAAGCATAAACATGAGGTGTTTGAAACATTTAAGGTTTTCAAAGCTGAAGTAGAACTGCAATTGGGAAAGAAGATTAAAGCTCTTCGATCCGATAGAGGAGGCGAGTATCTAAGCCAAGAGTTTAAAGATTACTTAGCTGAGAATGGAATTGTCCAGAATCTCACTTCTCCATATACTCCACAACAAAATGGTGTATCTGAGAGAAAAAATCGTACATTGTTGGACATGATACGATCTATGTTTAATCTTACTACTCTACCTTTATCCTTTTGGGATTATGCTTTAGAATCTGCTGTTCGTATTCTAAATATGGTTCCCACAAAGAAGGTTGATAAGACACCATATGAAATATGGCATGGTAAAGCTCCTAACTTGTCTTATTTAAAGGTCTGGGGTTGCGAGGCGTATGTTAAACGTAACTCAGCAGATAAACTCCAACAAAGATCTGTAAAGTGTATCTTCGTAGGATACCCTAAGGAAACTATGGGTTACTACTTTTACTATCCAACTGAAAATAAAGTAATTGTTGCTAGGTATGGAGATTTTCTTGAAAGAGATCTCGTATCTCAAGAATTCAGTGGGAGAGTTTATGATCTGGAAGATGATCAAGAAGATGCATTACCTTCTGAAAACACTAACGTACTTCCGGTAGAACCTGATAGTCTGGGTCCTCCACCAGAAGTTGAAGTGATTCCCGTTCGTAGATCCGTAAGGAATATACGTGCACCTGAACGTCTATGTCTTAACGTAGAGGTTGAGGAAACTATGTTAGGAGATCTTGGAGAGCCTACTAGTTATAAAGCTGCCATGGCAAGTCCTGACAAGGCTAAATGGCAGGTTGCAATGAATGGGGAAATGCAATCCATGAGAGAAAATGAAGTCTGGGTAGAGGTTGACTTACCTCCAAACGCCTCGGTGGTTGGGAGTAAGTGGCTCTATAAGATTAAGACTGACATGGATGGCAATGTACACGTCTATAAAGCTCGTCTAGTTGCGCTTTACTCAAACTTATGGCATTGATTACGAGGAGACCTTTTCTCCTGTAGCAGACATTAGAGCTATTAGAATTCTCATAGCTATAGCAGCGTACTATGATTATGAGATATGGCAAATGGATGTCAAAACCGCCTTCTTAAATGGTCGCTTAGATGAAGACATCTATATGAAGCAACCTGAGGGGTTCGTGAATCCACAATTTCCAAACCGTGTATGCAAACTTCAAAGGTCCATTTATGGATTGAAGCAAGCATCAATGCAATGGAATAAAAGATTTGATGAAGAAATCAAAAGGTATGGATTTATTCAAAATCTTGATGAGCCATGTGTATATCACAAAGTTAGTGGGAGTGATGTAATTTTCCTAATTCTTTATGTCGATGACATATTAATTATGGGAAAAGACATTCCAAGTATGCAAAATGTTAAGGCATATCTTGGGAAGTGTTTTTCTATGAAGGATTTAGGAGAAGCTGCATACATTCTGGGAATCAAGATCTACCGAGATAGGTCAAAGCGGTTAATTGGTTTAAGTCAAAGCGCTTACATTGATAAAATATTGAAGAGATTCAGTATGCAAAATTCCAAGAAAGGATATTTGCCGATGGAAGTAAAGCATGGCTTATGTAGCGATATGTGTGCTTCAACACCTGCTGAGGTGGCACGCATGCAGAAAGTTCCTTATGCTTCGGCTGTAGGATCTATTATGTATGTTGTGAGATGCACAAGGCCAGATGTGGCGTTCGCTCAAAACACGACCAGTCGATATCAACAGAATCCGGGTGAACTTCACTGGATTGCTGTTAAGCATATTCTAAAGTATCTTAGAAATACTAAAGATATGTTTTTAGTGTATGGTGGAAATCCAGACACAGAGCTTGGTGTTACAGGTTACTGTGATGCGTCCTGGCAGTGTGATAAAGATGATACGAAGTCTCAGATGGGTTATGTCTTTGTCATCAATGGAGGAGCAGTTGACTGGAAGAGCAAGAAGCAGAGTACGATTGCGATGTCTACGACAGAAGCCGAATACATAGCTGCTTCGGAAGCTGCAATGGAGGCTGTTTGGATTAGGAAATTCATTTCAGGGCTTGGTGTTATGCCTTCAATTGAATCACCTATTGATATGTATTGTGACAATTCTGCTGCAATCATATTTGCCAATGAACCTGGAGTCATGAAGGGCACCAGACATTTTCTACGGAAGTATCACTATGTTCGGGAACAAGTCCAGGAAGGTGAAATAAATCTACTGAAAGTTCACACAGATGATAACTTAGCTGACCCGTTCACTAAGGCTTTAGCTAAAGACAAGCTTGTAGGACTTGCCAATGGAATTGGACTTCGTTTAGCTAATAGTTTCATGCATAACTGTGATTAGTATTTGGATAAAGGATATTGTAAAACATTTATTATTTTGATGAAATAAAGTTTGGATTATGTTTATTTTCATTTATAATATTGTTTTCCTATATTTGCATGTTTAATCCGTGAGTAACTAAGTTATTCTAAATGTCCATTGTCGATTAATGATATGGGAGTATCATTAAACTAAGACAAATCTGAGAGATGTGGTAGAATATACTTGAAAGTATATTGATGAGAATGCATACCAATTTCAGATAATATTCAATGAATTGAATATAGGACTTATCCCAACTACATAATTTACTTTGTGGATATTGTTATAAGTAAATTATGAATAGTTATCCTCAGACTTGAGATACCAGATAAGTGTCATGAATGTAGTGCATTTCTGTGGAGCAACTTAACGGTATACGTAACTGGTAGTCATAAGGGTTGTTTTCAGAAATGTTACAAAGTTTGTGGGTTATTCTTGTAGTCAAAATAGAATTTGTTCCTTCAAATTTATTTGGAGTTTAATACTGCTGGGCCCCTCGTAGGGTTGACAAGATGTTTGTGCGGCCGCACCCAAATCTCCCCTAAATATGTTTAGATGATTCGGTAATCTTGGTCAATCATTTACAAACGAGAAACAGAATAGTTATATAAAGAATGACTTAATTCCATATCTTTATTTAACGTGGTATTAGAAACAAAAGGATAATAATAATGAGAAATCATTAAAAGGTTTTCCAGGAGCCTTGCTCGAGTTGTACTAGAGGCATCGAAGTGTTGCTAGACGCTAACCGATGTGATCACTCTATTAAGATATATACAAGTGGGAGCTGTTGGTTTTATGGATATAAATTAGTAGACGTGAGTTAGGATCGAACTCGAGACTATGGGATTGCACACTTTACGTATGAGAATTTAAAGTTAATAATTAAATATAAATGTTGTATTTATTTATTTATTAAACGAAATAACTAACGGACGTTAAGTAATTGATGTAATGGACTAACGGTCGTTAAAGGTATTTGGAAAAGGACTTAATTGCAAAGTTTGGAAGATTCCGGAACCCCTTGTGGAGGTTATGAACCGATCGGCCTAGGGGGATAAGGAAACAACTGCAACTTGTTCACCAAGTTTGCTTGGGTATATAAACAAGGCTAGGGGTCTTGTTTTTGCATCTCTTGTATTCACAAGCTAAACCCTAAATTGTTTGTGTGTGTTTTTGCTCTCCAAAACCGGTCGACACCCTCTTGGTGGTCGATCCAAAACTTTTCCACATAACAAGTTATTTGTTTGATAAAAACTAGCGTTACTTTAATTCGGTTTAGTACGTGTGTACAAGAACATAGTAATAACATACTTTTGTTATTATCTTGGATTGAATTACAAAAAGGTAAGGGGTAATTCACATAATCCTAATTAAATCAAATTAAGGTTCATCCGTTGCTAGTTTGTGGATTTGATTCTTGTTCGGCTAGAATCAAGAAAAGGTACGCATATTCTTTTATATTAATTAATTGTTCATTAATAAATCCTATACGCTTCCGCACTATTACTTTGATGTTTTGTGATTATTTATTTGAATGTCTTGATATATAATTCCAACACTTAAAATCCTAAATAATGCTTTTGTAGTCAATTTCTTCACCTAAAATGTTTTTATACTGTTAAAAAAATAACAACCTAATTAATCTAACATATATAATATATAGAATCATGATCAAATGAAAACTTCTTAACATGAGAAGTGGTGAAATAAACGTGAGAAATGTATTTAGTCATGTTGATTCATAGTTTTTGTTGATTTAATACAAACAGGTGATTCACGATAACCGTTTTAGTAATGTGAACAATTAAAATAAATGACACCCGTGTTCATGTTTGTTATTCGTTGAAATTAAGCTTATTTTTTTCGTTCATTAAGACACTATTAATAAGTGATTCTTTAAACGGTTAAATTGTTTACAATCTTGGCTAAAAGTCATTAAAATTAGCATTAGATGAGCTTAATTCATCGTTTTGAAATAATAAAAAAAGATGGACTTAGTCGTACTTTTTATACTCAATTATCGTCTTAGTTGTATTGATAGTTTTAGCAACTAGGGGATTTTATATATTTAGGCCTCAAGATGATACTCAATAAAATATGTGATTGGCTATATATTTATGGACTGCGTTATAAAATCGGGGGCCTTAAATACTCGGGAGTCTAAAGCAGTAGCTTTACTAGCTTTACTTTTGAGCCGATGATATTATAACTAACAAAATAGTAGGAGTGTCATCTTTTCTTTTAAACACATTTTGTTGGTTCAAAATAGTAAGGATCAGTCAAAAAAAACAACGAGAATATTTAGTTTGAGACCGAATTAGTACATAACTAGCATGCAAAATAGAAAAGTAATGGAGGGTGCAATTTATATATCAACAAAAATCTTAATGCTTACCAATTCGTACAGCTTATAAAAATGTCACCAGTTGTGAAGGAGGATAGAGAACAAAACCACACTGATTATTGAAGGAACTGCTATATCAAAGATACAAAAAATAGTAACTTGGTTGAGCTCCAAATGATTATTAATAACCAGAAATGAGGAGGGAGAATCTTGATCTACCAGCCCATGATTACCCAAAATAGTCAAGTTGATTGACAAATTATTACATATATGTTGTATATTCATGTAGGAATATAATCAAGTTTTATCATGGTGTAAATATTATATAAAACTAGCATATTATTCGCGCATTCCGACGATAAGTACTCTATTATTGAAGTCTAGACACAAATAAAATAACAATGATGGACCAACTAATAATACTATTTGTTCCACTGACCCACAGAAAAAGTATAAAACATTTTCTTTTTCTCTCATCACGTTTACAGTATAACACAGTTTTAAACTTAAAAACAATCGTACTTTAGTAATAAGGAGTCATGAAAACATTTGTCTATGAATAATTTCAGTACATGCGTTGTCAAGTTAAATATATAGTTTCTCATGCGAATGCGGCATCAGTTTTGTACCTCCTCTATTGTGGGTGATTTGTCGGGATTGGACAACTTTCATCTAGCGTCACATAAATGCAATGTATCCCTCACATGTGCAATCACAAAGGGACCATTTTCTTGTGATGGGTTTGGACCGGACCAAAGTGGAAACATGTATAACTTTGTGTCGGGATATCAATATAACTAGCCTAGAGTAAAGCAATATCTAACCTCGTGTTTGGCATAATCATCCATTTCTTCCGTGGTGCAAATCCAGTTTCAAAAATATTCACGGAGTTCTGAATTTGTCGAAATAGTAACCTCTTATATATATTACTAATGTAAAGTTCAGATAGTTAAATATATCATTTTAATGTAGATAGATAGATTTCAATCATGTTAATGAATGTTCAATAATATGATCTTTAAAAACACAATTCAATGTTAAATAATTGAATAATTACAAAAGAGACATATCTTACAAAAAAACAAGTGAGATCATAATTGTTTTATTGGCATAAACTTTAAAGTTTGTAAAATATACTCGTTTATATTAGAGTTAATTACATAAATCGTCTTTATGGTTTGGTTAAAATTACGGATCTTGTCTCTGTGGTTTTTTTAAGCGGGTTACGTCCCTGTGGTTTCTCAAAGTTACGTATCTTGTCCAAATTTTGACCCGCACGTTAAAAAGGACGTAACTTGACATGATGGACTAACGGAGGGATTAACCTTGTAAATTACTCTTAAAATACAAACCACAGGGACGATATATGTAATTTACTCTTAAAATACAAACAACAAGGACGTTATATGTAATTTACTCTTTAAAAAAAAAATCTCTAATTTTAATTTACGAAAATATTTTAATTTTATTATAATAAATAAAAAAAAATACTTTTAAAAAAAAAATTTTGTTAAAAAATATATTACAAAATTTAATAAAAAAATCATTTTACTATAACACTTAAAAAACTATTTATTTAAAAAATTAATTTTATAAACTTTTTTATAATAATTAAAAAAAACTTTAAAAAAATTTAATTTTGTAAAATAATATTATAAAATTAAAAAATTCATTTCACTATAATATTTAACAAAATATGTTCATTTAAAAAAAAATATTAAAATTTTTTGGAACAAATTAAAAAAATTAGAATTTTTTTTTGGAATAATATAAATGTCCTTTTTAAAACGTGTAAATGTCCGTTTTAATGCGTTTTCGTACGCTTTCGTACGTTTATCAAAAAAGTACGAAAACACATTAAAACGGACATTTATATGTTTTAATGAGTTTTTGTCCGTTTTCATCCGTTTTTATATGATCTTTTTTCCTTTTTATAAAAACGGACTAAAACGTATAAAAATTGAGCTTTCATCCGTTTTTATAATAAAATAAAAAAAAAAAGATTTTTTCTAATTTTTTTCATTTATTCTAAAAAAAATTAATAAACTTATTTTTTATAAATGAATAGATTTTGTTAAATATTATAGTAAAATGATTTTTTTTTTTAATTTTATAATATTTTTTTACAAAATTATTTTTTTTTGAAAGTTTTTTTAATTATTATACAAAAGTTTAATAAATTAATTTTTTAGATAAACAGTTTTTTTTAAGTATTATAGTAAAATGATTTTTTTATTAAATTTTGTAATATTTTTTTAACAAAATTTATTTTTTTAAAAAAGTTTTTTTTTTTTTTTTTTTTTTTTTTTTTTTTTTTTTTTTTTTATTTATTTATTTTTTTATTTATTATAATAAAATTAAAATATTTTCGTAAAATAAAATTAGAGATTTTTTTTAAGAGTAAATTACATATATCGTCCCTGTGGTTTGTATTTTATGAGTAAATTACATATATCGTCCATGTGGTTTGTATTTTAAGAGTAATTTACAAGGTTAACCCCTCCGTTAGCCTATCATGTCAAGTTACGTCCTTTTTAACAAGCGTGTCAAAATTTGGACAAGATCCGTAACTTTGAAAAACCACAGGGACGTAACCCGCTTAAAAGAAATCACAAGAACAAGATCCGTAATTTTAACCAAACCACATGGACGATTTATGTAATTAACTCTTTATATTATTACATATAGGAATGGGCTATTAAAGCTATTTGAGTGATGGGCGGTTAAATATTAAAATCTGTTCCACTCGCCACAATAAAAGCTGGCAACAAACAATGTAATATTAAAATCAATTAATAAAATATTAAAGTTTAAACAAAATATTATTCAATTAATATAGTACAGAAAAAATTACACGTTTGGTCCCTGTGATTTGCTCAAATTCTATGTTTAGTCTCTAAGTCGTTTTAATTACACCAGAGATACCTATTTTTGAAACCTTGCACTCATTTAATCCTTATTTTGGATGTGCCGTTAGTTTCTCTGTTAAGTGTTTGCACCGTTAGTCCTTCCATTAATAATTTTTTGCACAATTAGTCCTTTTTTTCAAATAATAGTTTTCGCCAGTTAGTCCTTTCGTTAATAATAGTTTTCGCCATTTTTTTTAAAGTTTTTGTCTATTTTTATCCATTTTAATCCGTTTTCGTTCGTTTTTTATCCGTTTCCCCTCGTTTTATTACGTTTTTCTTCCGTTTTTTACGTTTTTATCCGTTTTCGTCTGTTTTTATATGTTTTCGTCCGTTTTTTACGTTCTTGTCCGTTTATATCCGGTTTTTCTGTTTTTTATCCGTTTTTGACCATTATTTTTACGTTTTCGTCCGTTTTTATGTTTTTATCCGTTTTTGTTTGTTTTTATATGTTTTCGTCAATTTTTTTTACCTTTTTGTCTGTTTTATCCATTTTTGTCTGTTTTTATCCGTTTTTGACCGTCTTTTTACATTTTTGTTCGTTTTTATCCATTTTCGTTCGCTTTTTTATCCGTTTTCGTCCTTTTTTAATGTTTTTGTCCATTTTTATGTAATTTACTGGAGGGACGGTGGATGCAGTTTTCGCTAACCCACAGGGACAACTTATATAATTTGGAAGGGTAAATTGGACATCACTAGTCATCAGTACCCACAAAAGTTTAAAAAAATGTACTAAAAAAAAAAAAAAAAAAAAAAAAAAAAAAAAATTGTTCGCTACCCTGAAAAACAAACGATAGCAAGTATGATACTTTTTTCAATTATTTGTCCAAAAAAATTATATATCACTAAACAGTTTTTGTGAAAATAGAATTTTGAGGCCCTAATTGTTCAAGGGGTAACAACTTTTTAAAACCATTGTTAACATTACCAACCACTACCAATAAAACAGCTAGGCCAAACAGATAAGAGACTGACCCAAAAGGAGTATGCAGAGAAAAGAGCTCACAACCTATGCTTTTATTGTGATGAGAAGTATGTTCCAGGGCACAAATAGTGGTCAATTGGACTCATTGGTGGTTATGCCTGAAATTGACATTGATGAGACTGAATGTGTGGAAGAAGATGAAAATTTGGTAGATACTAGTGTGGTAGAATTGCAGGCACCACAGATCTCTATACATGCTCTTACTGGCACTATTAACTTTCAGACGGTTGATTGTGGTTTTACACATAATTTTGTGGACAGAGGTATAGCTAAGAAGTTAGGGTGTAATGTCGAACCTACTTGTCCTTTGGCTGTGACAGTGGTAATGGTAGTAATTTGATTAGTGATTCAGAATGTAAGGACTTTAAATGGCAGTTTGGAAGCATACCCTTCTTAACTGATGTCATGTTACTACCCTTGGGTGGGTGTGAAATGCTGTTGGGAAATACAATGGTTAGCTACTTTGGGAGATATGATTTCCAATTTCAAAGAGCTCAGGATGGAGTTTAAATACAATGGAAAAAGGGTGTTACTCAGGGGGAACAAAAAATTCAAATTTGGAGTGGTTGGATCACAAGAATGCTGAAAAGGTTGTGAAGTAACCTGCACAAGCTCAATTACATTTCATGATGTTGTGTGTGATTCCTGAGTCAGAAGCAAGTTGCATGAAAATTGATGCATTAGCACCACAAATTGACCCAAAATTGCTGTTGGTGATTGAGCATTATGAAGATGTTTTTGCCACACCTACTAAGTTACCACCACAAAGGGAGTATCATCATAGAATCCCTTTAGTGGAAGGATCTAGGCCAGTCAACATAAGACCCTACATACACCCTCCATCACAAAAGGATGCAATTGAGGGTATAGTTAAATAATTGCTAGAAGTAGGGGTGATTAAGAAGAGTCACAATCCTTTCTCTTCTCCCATTGTTATTGTTAAAAAGAAGGATAACTCTTCGAGGATGTGCATATATTACAGGCAACTCAGTAAGCGAACTGTGAAGGATAAGTTTCCCATACCTATTATAGAAGAACTACTTGATGAGTTACAAGGGTCAGAGGTGTTTACCAAGTTGGATTTAAGGTCTGGTTACCACCAAATCAGGATGTGTGAAAGGATATAGCTAAAAGAGCATTTAAAACTCATGAAGGCTACTATGAGTTCTTGATTATGTCATTTGGGCTAACCAATGCCCCATCAACCTTTAAATCTCTTATGAATGAAGTGTTCAAGCCTTATCTCAGGAAGTTTGGCTTGGTATTTTTTTGATGATATCCTTATCTACAGTCACAATTTGGAAGACCATGTGATTCATGTACAGACTGTTTTGGAAACTATAAGATTTCATAAATTGTTTGCCAAACTCAACAAATGTGTGTTTGGAACTAGACAAGTGGAGTACGTGGGTCATGTTATCTCAGCTAAAGGTGTACAATTGAACCAGACATGATCAAAGCCATGACAATTGGCATGTGCCCACAAACATTAAACAGCTAAGAGGTTTTCTTGGACTCACTGGCTACTATAGAAGGTTTATTAGAGCCTATGCTACCATCAATAAAACCCTAACTCAGTTGTTAAAGAAGAATGGTTTTACTTAGAATGATGAAGCCCAAACAGCCTTTGAGCAGCTTAAACAAGTTATAGTTAGTGCTCCAGTTTTGAATTTACATGATTTTCCTAAGGAATTTACTACGGAAACTGATGCATCAGGGGTGGGATTGGGGGCAGTACTTTTGCAAGAAGGCCACCCCATATCTTTCCTTAGTAAAACACTCTCTCCCAAACACCAGCTACTGTCCACTTATAAGAAAGAATTCCTAGCAATTATGCAGGCCTTGGAAAAATGGAGAGGGTATCTTTTGGATAAGCATTTTAAGATTAAAACTGGCCATTTTAGTCTTAAATACCTGTTAAATCAGAGAATTTCCACCCCAACTCAAGCTAAATGGTTACCCAAGCTTATGATATTTGACTATAAGATACACTATAAGAAAGGGGTAGGAGAATGTCACAATTGATGCTTTGTCAGAATACAACAAGGTGAGCTACTTAGTCTAGTTTCTTCCATCATGAAAACTGATTTGTATCAAAGAATTATGGACAGTTGGGAAAATGATCCTGTTTTGAAGCACCTAATCTAACAGTTATAAGCTGGGGAAGTGATAACAAGACACTACACTTGGCCTAATTCTCAATTAAGAAGGAAATGTAAGTTAGTAGTGGGTAATGATCAAGTGCTCACGTCTGAATTGATTAAACAAGTGCATAGTGATTCAGTTGGGGGACACTCAGGGGTGAAAGCAACTACTCATAAGCTGTGCAGTTTGTTCTATTGAGGAAACTGAGGAAGCAGGTTAACCAATGGATAAGAGATTGTGATGTGTGCCAAAGGTGCAAACCTAATTTAGATGCATATCTAGGACTATTACAACGCCTACCAATTCCTGCAACTATTTGGTCTAGTATCTATATGGATTTTGTGGAAGGTCTACCTAAGTCTCAATGTAAAACACTAAAAATATGAAACATATCAAAAGACTATTTTACCCTTTCAAATCAAAGTTATAAAATACGTAAAATATGTTAACATTTATTTAACGAAATTAAAATCTAACTTATGAATATTTAAATCCTAACGAGTATATTAAATAACCGACTGTTGGTACGACAAAAATAAAAGTCCCGCGTGTAAACCATTTTGAGCCTCGTTTATTTTGTGCAAACCGATCCAACTTAAAAACTCTTGGGTCTCGTCTTCCTTGTTTGGGCCGAATACCACACAACTCCCAAATGGGTTGCGTTTTATTTATTTTTCTTTTGAAGCCGATCACCATAACCCAATATGGGTCGGTTCTTGTAAGTCGGTCCTTACCCAAAACCACAAAGACCAACATGTATAAATACCACCCCAAGGACTCATAATGAAACCCTAGTTCTAAACCCTAATCGCAGCACCAACAGCTTCGGCTTTCTTTTCTTCCTCCTCTATTCGATCGGCTGTCCACCTTTGTGTCGTGGTGTTTGTTCCAACACAAGATAAGGTATAAATTTTCTCCCTTCGTCTCACTTTTGTTTGCATGCACACGTTAAGACAAGTGTTATACGTGAAGTATGATTTGCGTGTCACTTGTGTAGCCGAACATAAAATATAAACCGAACCATATGAGAAAAACATGTAATGCGTTTAAGTACTTGTAAATATGCAAACGTAAAGTCCTTAAAACTATGAGTCTAGCAATACGAGATAACCGAACCTTATGAATAATAAACCATGAAACATGCGTGAGTTGTGGAGCATGCGAGTTTGTCGTGTGTACATATTAGGTAATCATGTCTTTTTCGAAACTAGGTATATGTGTGTGTCGATATGGGTTTGAATGGGTTAGCTAGTATTTTGGGTATGGTCACATGGAATCATAAACATATATTATGCATGTATGAGTTAATACATGGTTAGGTCACAAGTGGTATGGATATAAGTTAAACGGGAATAAATGTAGATCATGAAACTTTGATTTTTCTTTAAGAAGGTTTGGGTCGATTGGCATGCATTGTGAAAATATATGTGAGCTTGGGTTGATTTAAGAATGGTTAAACGTATATGTGTGAGTGGCGTGTATGCTGAAACGAGGGAGGAAGAAAAGGTTTTTGATCTTGTTAACGTTGGGTAATGAGTTGTCGTGTGTGAGTTATTGGTATAAATGCATGCATGAGTTCGAGCCATATTCCGTTTGTTCTCATACGTTCTTGGTCAAAGTGGAAGTCAGTAAAAGAGGTAACATGTGAATTAAATGCGTATTAAGTGATATTAAAAGTATGAGAGAAACCCTAGAACATAAATAGGAAGTCGGTTAGGGTTAAAAGCTAAGGGTGTAAATTTGTTATTTCATGTGAGAATGGTAAGTCTTGGAGTCGTTAGTAACTCTTGATTAAGAGTAAATGAGCTAGTACTAAGTGTGTCGTAAACATGCGTGAGTTATGATTTTATGCAAGAAGTCACATATCATGAATTAAAGTATTGCATGCATGGTCTCATTAAGGTTTGTTTGCGAACAATGTTACGTGTGAGTCTTGATTAATCATGTAAGTTAAGAAGGCTTGTATAAATTATTTTGAAAGAGAGTTCTAAAATCCGTTTTGACAATTATCAACCCCGTACTATGAATGATGATCATATAAGCTCTCAAATAAGATGTATGCCATATTAAACCCTTAAGTTTACCGTTTGTCATTTGCAACCCATAAGTTTGGCTAATTAATAATTAATACTCTAAAATGTTGGAATTCCGTCCGTCACTAAAAATGAGAATATTCTGACAACTCTAAAAGTATTAATGAGATTAATCCGTTATGAGATTAATGATGCTAATAAGTATTAAATAAATCATAATCCGTGTAGATTCGTTGAAGGAGACGCGACGTTACCTCTTCGTGTTCCTACATTCGTTTGCTTTCCTCTCATTTGCTTTAAGGTACAGATATTCTGACCTTTTTAGTAAAGGTTCCTTATGATGTTCTTTTCGTTCGCTTTTCTATTTTACTTATTAGGGTTTCCGATGCCATTGCTATGAACCCTTTCTGATTGTTTGATCTGTTACTTGTGTAAAATACATGTTCTAGTGAACTATGCAATATCTGATGTGAACTTATGTTAGGAAGATTTTGATATGCAAAATCGTTGAACCTTGCTATGGCTGATTATGAACTTCTGATTATGAACTTCTGCTTATGAATGTATGATATGCCACTGTGATATGAACTTCTGACTTCTGAATATCTGAATATGAACCTTATAACATGAAGTTATCTGATATGTTATCTGTGACCTTTATGATGAATTATGATCTGTGTCATGTATGAAAATCTGTTTGACCTGAGTTAGTATGACACCCGAGCCAAATATTTCACTAGTCATGGGGGTTCCATGTCCGTATCAGTGATGCACCTCTGATATGACTCTAGGGCAGTAGAGTGATGTTCTGCCACGTCCCTGGATGGTGGAGCATATTTTGTATATGTAGGAAGGGGCGTATGGATGCATCCTAGATCTGATCTGTTATCTGATATGTTTTCTGGTGAATGATGTCGTGTGCAATACGCGTCTTCACAAAATTCTGGGAGCTAGCTACTCCAATTATTTTCTGAGGTTACCTTTTGAAGAAGAAAGATATTTCTAATATGATATGTTCTGGGCTCGTGGTCGTTGACTAAATCTTTATCTGTTACTTCTGTGTTAAGTATTCTGTATGATTCGGTATTTTCGAGTGTTTATATTTTGTATTCTGATATGATATGTTAGTGAATGTATTATGTATTCTGATGATATCTGTTCTGATAATTGCTAATGGCTATGTTATGTCTTTGTCTATTTAGTTATAGTTTGTCTACTGTATTTTCTATCTATATGTGTGACTGCCATGATGTGCCTGCTATTTTCACTGCTACAATATTGAATTAAGTGTGTTAAATGTAGATTAATTGATTTGTATGAATGCCATGTTTATTTTCTGGTAACTGTTTCCGTTAGTCATTAGACTCTTCGTTTGGTTGACACGAAATCTATTATTCTTGATATGTTAAGTGTTTGGTTATTCTGATGTGTTTGCGTTTGTGTCATAAACGTGTTCTGAGGTGATCGTTAAATGTTATGTGTTTTTCTGGATTTCTGTATATTTGCGCTTCCGCAGAATCCTCAAAGATTCGTTATTTCTCATTCCGTTGTGATTTCGTTAATTGTATATTTATTCTATTTTAGCTTTTGTTTCGTTATATCTGTTCACTGGGCTTTGTAAGCTCAGCCGCACTTTCCTTTCCTGCGGCAGGTATTTAGCATTCAAGATGAGCTTATGGGATAGCTGATCTGGGTTGAGAGTAGAGGCAAGAGCAAGATTTGAAAATAGGGATCTTAGATTTATTTTGATTATTAAGTTATTATGTTTTCTTTTGATTATTTTGTAAAGGCTTCCGCTATTGTATATTATTTAAAGTTCTGATATGAAACCGTATTGTGATATCTTTACCCTTGTCGGGTTGGGGTGTTACAATTTATGGTATCAGAGACAGGTTTTAGGACCCTTAGAGCTTAGGCTATGACCTGTGAGGATTGGGTAGATTTAGGATTTTTCCCTTCTGCGTACTTTCTTTGCGTCCACTAACGTACTTAGATTTTGCTAATAGTTGATTATTCTTTTAGATGGTTATCCCTCGTCGTTCTAGTTCATCTGATAGGAGCAAACAAGGACCAGCTAGGCAACCTAGGGAGAGGATGAAGTGGACCGTTGTTATTGCTAAAGGCTACAAGAGGTTTGGTAGAATGAAGCGGACCAATAGGAGGATACGAGTTCCGGCCTATATGTGGCCATGCACAATCGAGGAGAAGCTGACCTTGAAGAACGTAGACGGAAAAGTAGTGAAGGAGTATGAAACTAAAGTCGTTGACAACCAAGGTTTCACCACTAGGTATCATGATAGATGTCCCAAGTTCTTTGAAGATGGAGGAGTAGGTTGGGCTGAGAGTCGCGATTTGTATGCTTTTGTGGATCGTGTGCCGGAGGAAGAAGAGAGGAATCGAAAAAGTGACTTTGCTAGTCGCTTACTACCGCAGCGCGAAGGAAATAAGAACGGATGGATGAGTGAGGAAGAAGAGGAAGAAGAGGAACACGAGGAAGAATACTAGGTGGACTCGGATTTGGAGTCTACGGCTACTAGTAGGTTTAATCCGATACAAGGATAGAAATTTGCGCTCCTGATTAGTTGTCCTCTTTATGAGAAATTTCTGACATTAGATTTTGAGTTTAGGTCCTTTTGTTTTCATTTAGATGATTGAATCTTGGATTATTAAGTTTTATTTTGGGAGTTCATCTTATGACGATTTTGCAAATTTTGTTTGATTAGTGGAAATAAAACGAAATTTTGAAAGTATAGTTCCTGTATGTTGTTTCTTTTTGATAGATTCGTTAAGTTTCCGTTAGTCCTCATAAGTTTCGTCTGCTATTTATTTTCTTAATGATGTTGTTTAATTGCAGCTTGAAATGAAGTATGACCATCATGATGGTATACTCATGTGTACCTGGTCTGTTATAATATATTATTTGCTATCTGTATGTTATCTGTATGTAATATGTTTTGTTATGATATTAGTTATGTGGTTTACCATGACCCGGGACAGAAAATGATGACAATAAGAACTTGTTATGTGATGCAAGTATTATGACGCCTGATCAATGTGATAATACCGAGATCATATAATTTGGACTTATTGAAATCATATGACGTTTGGGGAAATGCCTGTGGTTGATATGTGAATGGACTTTGACTTGTATCTGTTATTTGGCACTTCTCATGTTCGTTTGAAATTCCGTACCTAATTGTGAGATTTCCGTCGATATCTGTTACGTATAAGTTTTGTACGCTTGGGATCCGAAATCGTTATGGTATGCGTGAACCTATGAATTGCTATGTCTTCCCTAAGCTTGTACGTCTCCACGTACTTCTGCGACTAGTGAGGCCGATAGGATTTATTCCGTCTATGCATATGTTGTTCTCATCATTAGATATCTGAATAAGTTAGAAATTGTCGTTTGATTTGCTACATCTCATCCGTTACCTGCCATTATTCTGATGAGTATATGATAGTCTGTTGTAAGTATTTGATTATTGCTTTGACTTCTGAAAGTTATGAGTTTGTAGATTCTGATAACAAACCGTTTGTTCCGAGATAAGATTAGTGATGAGTGTCTAAATACTCATCATTTTTGTACCATTTAAACTGCAAAAACATCTGAAAACACTCAGAAATGTATCAAAATGATAAAAATATCCCAAATAAGTGTTTTATGTGTTTTAAATGCAAAAATATCAAAATCTGGTGAAAAACGTATAAAGTTTGCATAATTGGCAGTTTTAGTCCCCCAAGTTTCAAAAGTTGTCAAAAACAGTCCCTGGTAAAACAAAATAAAGAAAAATGTTATTCAAGGTCCCTGAAATATTCTAAATTGTCAAAAATGGTCCTTGAATAAATCTTTTGTTAAATGGCAGAAAAGGTCCCTGAACTTTCATAAAATGTCAATTTTGATCCCTTGTATGAACTTTGGAAAATTACAGGATTGGTCCCTCAAGATTTCAGAAATTGCACAAAAAGTCCTTGTCATTAATACAAACCTTGCCATGACCCTTTGCACATTATGGTCCCCTGCCATTTGCCAATTGATCCCCTGTCAAAACCTTTGACCCTTCCCATTTTGACCCCTTGGTCAAACCAAGTCAAACGAATAACCTTTCCCACCATACACTGTTTTTCTTCCCCCCCACTTGACTGCAAACCCTGCAACACCTCTCCACTCACCACTCACCTCACCTTATCCCTTCAACACTACCCCCTCATCATCATACCTAGCCACCCCCCCTAGTTGCAGTCAAAAAGTCAACACAGCTCAAAATTGCCTTTCTCGCCAAAATGCATAAAATGGCCAAAATGACCTCTGTTCATCCATTGGCTAAAAAGAGAGGTGGGATGTGCTCAGAAACCACTTGCAAGCCCTTTTGGGTATAAAAGAAAGAAGAAGAAGGAGAAGACAAGCAGTAGTTAGTTTTAAAAATTTCTTTGTATGTCGTATTTTATTAAATTAGCTTAATTGATAATTTAAGATGTAATCTTCTGTTCTAATGTACTCAAGTTGAGTTGTTGCATCAATATAAACTGTTTTCAAGTCATAATTCAAGGTTGCACTTAAGTTTCAAATCTTCATGTTAACTGTTGCAAAATCCATTTTCAAATTCTTATGTTTAAACCTTTAATAGCTTATTTTTAAAATCCAATAAGTTTATTTAAGTTATTTGAAGCTTTTGGTAAGCTTATGTATCAGTTTCAAGCAACTTTCATAGTTGGTCAACAAAAGTCAAACTTTGGACAATCCTGGTTCAAGCAGTTTGGAATTGGAAATGTGGTTGATGCAGAGTGATTTTGGGTTGGTTTAGAATAATTTAGCATAGTGGGGATTCTGGTTTTAGCCTGCAATCCAAGCTGGACCCATGTGAGTTTGTATGTCACTTGTCATTTTCAATCTATTTTGCATATTGGGTTTGTACATGTATCTGTGCTTACCACTAGTTTAGTCTTGTTTATTTAATGGTACTTAGAGTAGTTAAACTAAGTTTGATCTATTTTACAAGCTTGTTCATCAGTTGGCTTCATTTTCATTGCAAATATGTTTCTAAAGTAGTGTTTGGATTAGTAGCTCAACTGAGCTTGAGCTCTTGTTTGTACTTGATCCCTGTCTACTTAGTCTCAACAAGAACTACTTGAATCACTCTAGTCCTTATTTTGGGTCTGTACACTTTAAAAGTCAAAATCATAGTTAAACTGTCTTAGCAGCTTAACTGTTGAAGATTTTGCAAATCAAAATCTTGTTTTATGTTTAAAACTCATAGATATAGCATGCATTAGGTTTAATTCATCTTATAACATCATTTTCAGTTGGGAAATTTGGATCAAAACTCATGGAAGTCAACTTTCCATTTTCATGTCAAAAGTCAAAAAACTGAAAATCCAGTTTTGAACCAACTGAGATGAATTTTTCTTGGACTCATTTCTGGGCCAAATCATGTAAAATTGTGGATTCAATAACTTCAGCTGGTCCTATTTCTTATTAGCATTTTTTCAGATTTTTATCAAATTTTTAGAAGCCCCAAAAAGGCTTGTCAACATGGCCTTAGATGCCCTGTGCAACTGACTCAGTATTGACTGAGTCTGCACAGGGGTTTTGCTTGGATTGCACAGAGCTCATTTGAGCTTGTCAAGGTCTGATTTTTGGTTTAAACATAGTTAGCCAGGTCTAGTATAGGTCCCCATTTTTGGTTTTTGAATCTCAGCTTATTTGATAGCTTATTCATAGGCTCAAAGTAGGTCTCAGAATCTGTTTTTGTGCTTAAACTCAAATAAGCCAAATCATAGCAACTTGAGTTTCAGTGGTTAAGAGCAGTTGATAAGTTGGTTTTAAGTGCTTTTAGTCTATTTTAGCTTCTGTATCAGTTTGGAAGTCATTTGGTTCTTTTAGCTTATTCAAGTGCTTATTTTATAAGCAGTTTCCACTGCAGCTTCTATTTCCTCCACACAAGCACTTGTTTTTCCATTTTTCCTAGATTCCTTATATTATTTTAAGCTTATCTGAATTTTTCAGATTTTTCCAAGTTGGTTTGCTATTTTTCTGCATTTAAATCAATTTTTAGCACTTTTTAATTAGCTTTTAATACAAAAAATTAAGAAAAGTCTCAAAAAAATAATTTTTCATTTTTCTTAAGTTTAGATAAATATAAAAATCTAAAAAATATTTTTCCAGATTTTTATTAGTTAAATTTGTATTTTTAAGTAATTTAATTAGTTTTTAATAGTTTTTAATTCATAAAAAATCCAAAAATAATCATAAAAATACAAAATTAGTTTTGAAAATTCCTTTTTATTATTTTAGATTTTTTCAAGTCATAATTTTATTTTTCTAGCCTTATTTCCTATTTTCTTGTATTTTAGGTTATTATTTAATAGTTAAAAATAGTTTTTAATTAATAATAATTAGATAAATAGTTATAAAAATAATTTTCTTTTTCTAAAAATTTTCTTTTATCATTAGGTTTGTAAAAATATAATTTTCATATTTTTAGGATTAATATTGCTTTAGTTTCACATTTTCTTTAGTACGTCACGTAGTTTTAAATTCTAGTTTTATAAAAACATAAAATCAAAAACATCATTTTAAATATAGTGATAGCGTTTATTTAATATAGTTAATCTTTTTAATTTCCTTTAATTTGCATTTAAGCCCCTGTAATTTATATACTTTTTCTTTTAGTATAATCAATCAAAACTCTTTTCCGTTCAAATCCTCTCGATCACTATACGTTTGACTATTCTCGCACAGCTCGTTTGGACATAACGACCTGGGGAAACACTATACTCTCCTGATCTTCATTGCATTTGTGCTTAAACTGTTTTAAGTTTGTTACGGTCGGCCATTCACAAGTGGTCGGCTTGCTTGATAAAACTTGACGGTTTTGCACGGATCAAATTTTGGCGCCGCTGCCGGGGAGCAGTGCTAATAGCCTTACGTTTAGCAGATTAGTAATTTGAATATTCACTCCTTGTTTATACCATATATATATTTTCTTATAAAAATCCAAAAACCCAAAAAGATTTTCATTCTTTGTTTTTACAACATGTTTTTTAAAAATACCAAAAATATTCCTCTTTACCCTCTTACCATTTTTGATTCTTCATTCCTTTACCCTCTATCCATTTGATTCTAACTTCTTCTATTCTCATGGAATCTCTCGAGAACGAATTCTGGGACGAAGTTGAAAAACGTGAAGCTTTATCACAAATGTCAAGAATTCGTGTTGTTCGTGATGATCCATTAATTCTGCTTAGGGAAATGGAAAGAGAAACCGGGGTGACAAAGGACCAAGTACTTCCCTCTAATAATGGAAGTGCTAAAAACGTCCAACCCACGGTTATCCAAAGATCTAATCCCTCAATTGCTCCTAAGCCGTCTAGAATTGATCCTAAACTTTCACGATTTACGGTTAAAAGCAAACATGCAGAATTTAGACCGGTGTCCAGCAAGAATGACTTGCCTAATCTTCACGTTTCTCAAGAACTAGAACCAGAGACCATAACGGAAGTGGTGGAAATTGCTAGCTCTCAGAGCACACCACTTGTCCCACCTCCGGATTTTTCAAAATGTTCTTCGAGACTTGATAGTCATTCGGGTCACCATGTTGGTTTTGTTGATTCTTTGAATAAACAGATTCCTTATCATAACTCTCAAATGAAATCGTTTATTCCTTGTGTCGGTTGTGGTGAGCCTCTTTTTGGTTCACCCTGTCGTTGGTGTACATGTGTACAATGTGGTAATGATATTCGTAACGGGAGTTGTTTGTTTTGTGGTTCGAGGAATTCATTTGATTATGATCCTTATCAGAACTCATTTAACGACCCCTCTAACTTTTCCAATTACCCACCACAGCCCGACTCATCTTCATATAATCAACATAACTGCTATGAATTTTGTGGAGGTCCTCACCAAGGATTTGAGTGTCAATCCGGAAACACGTTTGTCTATGAACAGTTTTCCGGTGATGCTCAGAACTTTGGTTATGACCAGTATCCATATAATTCACCAGTCCAGACTCAACAGTTTTACTGTTGTGAGAACTGTGGAGGTCCCCATTTCAGCTCTGATTGTCAAACAGGAAATCCATTCCCTTGTAACAATTACGACTATCCATATCACGACCAACCTCCACAGCACCATACGGTTCAAACTCCACCTGAGCCGTTGTCTCAAGAAATCTCCCAAGATTTTGAAACCGCAATGAAAACACTTGAGGATACGATTCGTAACTTTAAGAATCAAGTGAGTAGTGAAAAGACCATGGGAGAATTGCTGGCCAAAGAACGAGAAGAACGAGAGGCCCGCAAATCTAGGGAAGAATTATTAGTCCTAGAGCAAGCAGCTCTAAGACGTTCCCAATTTCTTAAGGCAGCTATGTATGATGATGACGAGGAGAGTATTTCTTTTAAGGATATTATTTCTCAACTCCCTCAGTTAGTTGATATCCCAGCAGTTGAGATTCCATCTCAAACAACTGCTATCACACCCGAAGCTCCCACTCACTCTCTGAGCATGGGGGACGAGCATCTTGACACTGTTCCTGAAAAGGAATCGGACGAATTCATAAAGTCTAGTGTTGAGAACCTTGTCCCAATCCCAAGAGAGTCACAGGGAATTCTTGATCATGTGTGTGATATCCCTCCTCCTCTTGTCTTCCAAAATGATCATATTGAGATGTTCTCCGATTCTAATGATGATGATTTGTTATCTTGTGGAGACATCGTTTATGTGGAAGATTTACCTTCTAAGCTTGTTAGCTTAGAAGAAGAGAATGATGAAGTTACTGACACTGAAATCAAAGATGAAGCACTTCGTGCAACATTACTGAATGTCAGTCTTCTCATTTCTAAAATCGAGGCTTTCAATGAAAAACCTATTTCATCTCCTATCCCCATTAAGGATAGTGACATTCTATCCGATGATTCTATTCCGGAAATGAAAGCCTTCTGTTTTGATAATATGGGAGAGAAGATTAGTGGCAGTACCACTTTTCATTCTCATAATTCTCTCCCCGATTATGAATCATGTACATTGGAGGAGTTCACCAGTGAACCCACTCATATCAATTCTGAATATGATTCATTCACCTTCATGGAGTTCTCAGATGAACCCACTCATATCATATCTCCACCAGAGTATGATAACTTCTACTTTGATCTAGACACACCCGGGATATGTCTAGACCAATTGAGCTTAAAAGATGAAATTCATGCTATTATGAATTCTCCTTCTGATGATGATGAGTTAGTCAAGATTATTATCATGACTTTCTTTCTCTTCTTCACCTATCCCGTGACTTCTCCTGTTCTTCACTCCTTCGGGAATGAAGACATTATCTTTGACCCCGGCATTTCCATGTACCATTTGTGAGCCGGGTCTGTCTCTGTATCTCATTGGTGTGGAACTTTCACGTACTTCAATGTTTATCCAAACATCTTGAATGAAAGTCCGATGGAGATTGTCTCTTCCACTTGCTTCCCCATGAACAAATTAATTCGGGGTCGAGTCAAGCTAGCGACTCGGTAATCAAAAACAGTAGTTTAACATGGGTTTTCACCCGTGTGTACCACCCTAGTGTGGGGGAGATGCCCCACATGTTGTATATAGATCTAAAAAATGAACGAAAATTGTAAATATAAAAAAAAAAAAAAAAAAAAAGAAGAAAATAATTGTTGTGTTTCCACACTTAGCTAGGTTTGTTATCTTTTTACGTTCTAAGTTTCGGCATAACAGCCGGTACTTTGAATATTGAGGACAATATTCATTTCTAAGTGTGGGGGGGAAATTCTGGCGAATTTGATCATAAAATGTACCCTTTTAGTCCCTTTTTCCCCCAAAATGGCCAAATTTTAAAATTTTTTTTAGTGGAAGTACTATGTACTAAACATAACAAATGGTAATCAGTCCACCATGTCTAACCCACATAAGGACTGGCTAATCCATGAGCAAACGGCTCTTGGTAAAGATATCTCAAAACCGTTGACGGCTTGCAATTTGCCCAAAATTGTATGGTATTCAGCTCACCATATCCTTAAAAGTGAAGAGTTGGCTAGCCCGCAAGTTTATGGCTTGTAGTAAAGGCAGTAGAAAAACCATAATTGGTAATCAGCTCACCAAAGATAATATTGATAATTTATCTAAGATTTGGCTAGTCCAGAAGCAAACGGCTTCTGGTAAAGACAAATCAAATCTGTTGAAAGCTGGTGATTTGCTCAAAATCATTTGGTTATCAGTGTACCAAGGTTCTTACTTGAATTGAAACATTTGGCTACTCCAGAAGTAATGAATTTTGGTAAAGAGATGAAATCCATTAATTTTTCTCAAAAACATTGCTAGGGACTAGCAATATCTTAGTGTGGGGGATTGATGAGTGTCTAAATACTCATCATTTTTGTACCATTTAAACTGCAAAAACATCTGAAAACACTCAGAAATGTATCAAAATGATAAAAATATCACAAATAAGTGTTTTATGTGTTTTAAATGCAAAAATATCAAAATCTGGTGAAAAACGTATAAAGTTTGCATAATTGGCAGTTTTAGTCCCCCAAGTTTCAAAAGTTGTCAAAAACAGTCCCTGGTAAAACAAAATAAAGAAAAAAGTTATTCAAGGTCCCTGAAATATTCTAAATTGTCAAAAATGGTCCTTGAATAAATCTTTTGTTAAATGGCAAAAAAGGTCCCTGAACTTTCATAAAATGTCAATTTTGATCCCTTGTATGAACTTTGGAAAATTACAGGATTGGTCCCTCAAGATTTCAGAAATTGCACAAAAAGTCCTTGTCATTAATACAAACCTTGCCATGACCCTTTGCACATTATGGTCCCCTGCCATTTGCCAATTGATCCCCTGTCAAAACCTTTGACCCTTCCCATTTTGACCCCTTGGTCAAACCAAGTCAAACGAATAACCTTTCCCACCATACACTGTTTTTCTTCCCCCCCCCACTTGACTGCAAACCCTGCAACACCTCTCCACTCACCACTCACCTCACCTTATCCCTTCAACACTACCCCCTCATCATCATACCTAGCCACCCCCCTAGTTGCAGTCAAAAAGTCAACACAGCTCAAAATTGCCTTTCCCGCCAAAATGCATAAAATGGCCAAAATGACCTCTGTTCATCCATTGGCTAAAAAGAGAGGTGGGATGTGCTCAGAAACCACTTGCAAGCCCTTTTGGGTATAAAAGAAAGAAGAAGAAGGAGAAGACAAGCAGTAGTTAGTTTTAAAAATTTCTTTGTATGTCGTATTTTATTAAATTAGCTTAATTGATAATTTAAGATGTAATCTTATGTTCTAATGTACTCAAGTTGAGTTGTTGCATCAATATAAACTGTTTTCAAGTCATAATTCAAGGTTGCACTTAAGTTTCAAATCTTCATGTTAACTGTTGCCAAATCTATTTTCAAATTCTTATGTTTAAACCTTTAATAGCTTATTTTTAAAATCCAATAAGTTTATTTAAGTTATTTGAAGCTTTTGGTAAGCTTATGTATCAGTTTCAAGCAACTTTCATAGTTGGTCAACAAAAGTCAAACTTTGGACAATCCTGGTTCAAGCAGTTTGGAATTGGAAATGTGGTTGATGCAGAGTGATTTTGGGTTGGTTTAGAATAATTTAGCATAGTGGGGATTCTGGTTTTAGCCTGCAATCCAAGCTGGACCCATGTGAGTTTGTATGTCACTTGTTATTTTCAATCTATTTTGCATATTGGGTTTGTACATGTATCTGTGCTTACCACTAGTTTAGTCTTGTTTATTTAATGGTACTTAGAGTAGTTAAACTAAGTTTGATCTATTTTACAAGCTTGTTCATCAGTTGGCTTCATTTTCATTGCAAATCTGTTTCTAAAGTGGTGTTTGGATTAGTAGCTCAACTGAGCTTGAGCTCTTGTTTGTACTTGATCCCTGTCTACTTAGTCTCAACAAGAACTACTTGAATCACTCTAGTCCTTATTTTGGGTCTGTACACTTTAAAAGTCAAAATCATAGTTAAACTGTCTTAGCAGCTTAACTGTTGAAGATTTTGCAAATCAAAATCTTGTTTTATGTTTAAAACTCATAGATATAGCATGCATTAGGTTTAATTCATCTTATAACATCATTTTCAGTTGGGAAATTTGGATCAAAACTCATGGAAGTCAACTTTCCATTTTCATGTCAAAAGTCAAAAAACTGAAAATCCAGTTTTGAACCAACTGAGATGAATTTTTCTTGGACTCATTTCTGGGCCAAATCATGTAAAATTGTTGATTCAATAACTTCAGCTGGTCCTATTTCTTATTAGCATTTTTTCAGATTTTTATCAAATTTTTAGAAGCCCCAAAAAGGCTTGTCAACATGGCCTTAGATGCCCTGTGCAACTGACTCAGTATTGACTGAGTCTGCACAGGGGTTTTTTGCACAGAGCTCATTTGAGCTTGTCAAGGTCTGATTTTTGGTTTAAACATAGTTAGCCAGGTCTAGTATAGGTCCCCATTTTTGGTTTTTGAATCTCAGCTTATTTGATAGCTTATTCATAGGCTCAAAGTAGGTCTCAGAATCTGTTTTTGTGCTTAAACTCAAATAAGCCAAATCATAGCAACTTGAGTTTCAGTGGTTAAGAGCAGTTGAGATAAGTTGGTTTTAAGTGCTTTTAGTCTATTTTAGCTTCTGTATCAGTTTGGAAGTCATTTGGTTCTTTTAGCTTATTCAAGTGCTTATTTTATAAGCAGTTTCCACTGCAGCTTCTATTTCCTCCACACAAGCACTTGTTTTTCCATTTTTCCTATATTCCTTATATTATTTTAAGCTTATCTTGAATTTTTCAGATTTTTCCAAGTTGGTTTGCTATTTTTCTGCATTTAAATCAATTTTTAGCACTTTTTAATTAGCTTTTAATATAAAAAATTAAGAAAAGTCTCAAAAAAATAATTTTTCATTTTTCTTAAGTTTAGATAAATATAAAAAGCTAAAAAAATATTTTTCCAGATTTTTATTAGTTAAATTTGTATTTTTAAGTAATTTAATTAGTTTTTAATAGTTTTTAATTCATAAAAAATCCAAAAATAATCAGAAAAATACAAAATTAGTTTTGAAAATTCCTTTTTGTTATTTTAGATTTTTCCAAGTCATAATTTTATTTTTCTAGCCTTATTTCCTATTTTCTTGTATTTTAGGTTATTATTTAATAGTTAAAATTAGTTTTTAATTAATAATAATTAGATAAATAGTTATAAAAATAATTTTCTTTTTCTAAAAATTTTCTTTTATCATTTGGTTTGTAAAAATATAATTTTCATATTTTTAGGATTAATATTGCTTTAGTTTCACATTTTCTTTAGTACGTCACGTAGTTTTAAATTCTAGTTTTATAAAAACATAAAATCAAAAACATCATTTTAAATATAGTGATAGCGTTTATTTAATATAGTTAATCTTTTTAATTTCCTTTAATTTGCATTTACGCCCCTGTAATTTATATACTTTTTCTTTTAGTATAATCAATCAAAACTCTTTTCCGTTCAAATCCTCTCGATCACTATACGTTTGACTATTCTTGCACAGCTCGTTGGGACATAACGACCTGGGGAAACACTATACTCTCCTGATCTTCATTGCATTTGTGCTTAAACTGTTTTAAGTTTGTTACGGTCGGCCATTCACAAGTGGTCGGCTTGCGTGATAAAACTTGACGGTTTTGCACGGATCAATTAGCGTTCGTTATATTCCTAGAAATTCTGAAATCCGATTTGTTTTCTGTCCTAATCCGTCTTGTTCAATTTCGAGGACGAAATTTTCTTTTAGAAGGGGAGAGTTGTAAAACCCTAAAAATATGAAACATATCAAAAGACTATTTTACCCTTTCAAATCAAAGTTATAAAATATGTAAAATATGTTAACATTTATTTAACGAAATTAAAATCTAACTTATGAGTATTTAAATCCTAACGAGTATATTAAATAACCGACTGTTGGTACGACAAAAATAAAAGTCCCGCGTGTAAACCATTTTGAGCCTCGTTTATTTTGTGCAAACCGATCTAACTTAAAAACTCTTGGGTCTCGTCTTCCTTGTTTGGGCCGAATACCACACAACTCCCAAATGGGTTGCGTTTATTTTTTCTTTTGAAGCCGATCACCATAACCCAATATGGGTCGGTTCTTGTAAGCCGGTCCTTACCCAAACCCACAAAGACCAACATGTATAAATACCACCCCAAGGACTCATAATGAAACCCTAGTTCTAAACCCTAATCGCAGCACCAACAGCTTCGGCTTTCTTTTCTTCCTCCACTATTCGATCGGCTGTCCACCTTTGTGTCGTGGTGTTTGTTCCAACACAAGCTAAGGTATAACTTTTCTCCGTTCGTCTCACTTTTGTTTGCATGCACACGTTAAGACAAGTGTTATACGTGAAGTATGATTTGCGTGTCACTTGTGTAGCCGAACATAAAATATAAACCGAACCATATGAGAAAAACATGTAATGCGTTTAAGTACTTGTAAATATGCAAACCTAAAGTCCTTAAAACTATGAGTCTAGCAATACGAGATAACCGAACCTTATGAATAATAAACCATGAAACATGCGTGAGTTGTGGAGCATGCGAGTTTGTCGTGTGTACATATTAGGTAATCATGTCTTTTCCGAAACTAGGTATATGTGTGTGTCGATATGGGTTTGAATGGGTTAGCTAGTATTTTGGGTATGGTCACATGGAATCATAAACATATATTATGCATGTATGAGTTAATACATGGTTAGGTCACAAGTGGTATGGATAAAAGTTAAACGGGAATAAATGTAGATCATGAAACTTTGATTTTTCGTTAAGAAGGTTTGGGTCGATTGGCATGCATTGTGAAAATATATGTGAGCTTGGGTTGATTTAAGAATGGTTAAACGTATATGTGTGAGTGGCGTGTATGCTGAAACGAGGGAGGAAGAAAAGGTTTTTGATCTTGTTAACGTTGGGTAAATGAGTTGTCGTGTGTGAGTTATTGGTATAAATGCATGCATGAGTTCGAGCCATATTCCGTTTGTTCTCATACGTTCTAGATCAAAGTGGAAGTCAGTAAAAGAGGTAACATGTGAATTAAATGCGTATTAAGTGATATTAAAAGTATGAGAGAAACCCTAGAACATAAATAGGAAGTCGGTTAGGGTTAAAAGCTAAGGGTGTAAATTCGTTATTTCATGTGAGAATGGTAAGTCTTGGAGTCGTTAGTAACTATTGATTAAGAGTAAATGAGCTAGTACTAAGTGTGTCGTAAACATGTGTGAGTTATGATTTTATGCAAGAAGTCACATATCATGAATTAAAGTATTGCATGCATGGTCTCATTAAGGTTTGTATGCGAACAATGTTACGTGTGAGTCTTGATTAATCATGTAAGTTAAGAAGGCTTGTATAAATTATTTTGAAAGAGAGTCCTAAAATCCGTTTTGACAATTATCAACCCCGTACTATGAATGATGATCATATAAGCTCTCAAATAAGATGTATGCCATATTAAACCCTTAAGTTTACCGTTTGTCATTTGCAACCCATAAGTTTGGCTAATTAATAATTAATACTCTAAAATGTTGGAATTCCGTCCGTCACTAAAAATGAGAATATTCTGACAACTCTAAAAGTATTAATGAGATTAATCCGTTATGACATTAATGATGCTAATAAGTATTAAATAAATCATAATCCGTGTAGATTCGTTGAAGGAGACGCGACGTTACCTCTTCGTGTTCCTACATTCGTTTGCTTTCCTCTCATTTGCTTTAAGGTACAGATATTCTGACCTTTTTAGTAAAGGTTCCTTATGATGTTCTTTTCGTTCGCTTTTCTATTTTACTTATTAGGGTTTCCGATGCCATTGCTATGAACCCTTTCTGATTGTTTGATCTGTTACTTGTGTAAAATACATGTTCTAGTGAACTATGCAATATCTGATGTGAACTTATGTTAGGAAGATTTTGATATGCAAAATCGTTGAACCTTGCTATGGCTGATTATGAACTTCTGATTATGAACTTCTGCTTATGAATGTATGATATGCCACTGTGATATGAACTTCTGACTTCTGAATATCTGAATATGAACCTTATAACATGAAGTTATCTGATATGTTATCTGTGACCTTTATGATGAATTATGATCTGTGTCATGTATGAAAATCTGTTTGACCTGAGTTAGTTTGACACCCGAGCCAAATATTTCACTAGTCATGGGGGTTCCATGTCCGTATCAGTGATGCACCTCTGATATGACTCTAGGGCAGTAGAGTGATGTTCTGCCACGTCCCTGGATGGTGGAGCATATTTTGTATATGTAGGAAGGGGCGTATGGATGCATCCTAGATCTGATCTGTTATCTGATATGTTTTCTGGTGAATGATGTCGTGTGCAATACGCGTCTTCACAAAATTCTGGGAGCTAGCTACTCCAATTATTTTCTAAGGTTACCTTTTGAAGAAGAAAGATATTTCTAATATGATATGTTCTGGGCTCGTGGTAGTTGACTAAATCTTTATCTGTTACTTATGTGTTAAGTATTCTGTATGATTCGGTATTTTCGAGTGTTTATATTTTGTATTCTGATATGATATGTTAGTGAATGTATTATGTATTCTGATGATATCTGTTCTGATAATTGCTAATGGCTATGTTATGTCTTTGTGTATTTAGTTATAGTTTGTCTACTGTATTTTCTATCTGTATGTGTGACTGCCATGATGTGCCTGCTATTTCCGCTGCTACAATATTGAATTAAGTGTGTTAAATGTAGATTAATTGATTTGTATGAATGCCATGTTTATTTTCTGGTAACTGTTTCCGTTAGTCATTAGACTCTTCGTTTGGTTGACACGAAATCTATTATTCTTGATATGTTAAGTGTTTGGTTATTCTGATGTGTTTGCGTTTGTGTCATAAACGTGTTCTAAGGTGATCGTTAAATGTTATGTGTTTTTATGGATTTCTGTATATTTGCGCTTCCGCAAAATCCTCAAAGATTCGTTATTTCTCATTCCGTTGTGATTTCGTTAATTGTATATTTATTCTATTTTAGCTTTTGTTTCGTTATATCTGTTCACTGGGCTTTGTAAGCTCAGCCGCACTTTCTTTTCCTGCGGCAGGTATTTAGCATTCAAGATGAGCTTATGGGATAGCTGATCTGGGTTGAGAGTAGAGGCAAGAGCAAGATTTGAAAATAGGGATCTTAGATTTATTTAGATTATTAAGTTATTATGTTTTCTTTTGATTATTTTGTAAAGGCTTCCGCTATTGTATATTATTTAAAGTTCTGATATGAAACCGTATTGTGATATCTTTACCCTTGTCGGGTTGGGGTGTTACAATTTATGGTATCAGAGACAGGTTTTAGGACCCTTAGAGCTTAGGCTATGACCTGTGAGGATTGGGTAGATTTAGGATTTTTCCCTTCTGCGTACTTTCTTTGCGTCCACTAACGTACTTAGATTTTGCTAATAGTTGATTATTCTTTTAGATGGTTATCCCTCGTCGTTCTAGTTCATCTGATAGGAGCAAACAAGGACCAGCTAGGCAACCTAGGGAGAGGATGAAGTGGACCGTTGTTATTGCTAAAGGCTGCAAGAGGTTTGGTAGAATGAAGCGGACCAATAGGAGGATACGAGTTTCGGCCTATATGTGGCCATGCACAATCGAGGAGAAGCTGACCTTGAAGAACGTAGACGGAAAAGTAGTGAAGGAGTACGAAACTAAAGTCGTTGACAACTAAGGTTTCACCACTAGGTATCATGATAGATGTCCCAAGTTCTTTGTAGATGGAGGAGTAGGTTGGGCTGAGAGTCGCGATTTGTATGCTTTTGTGGATCGTGTGCCGGAGGAAGAAGAGAGGAATCGGAAAAGTGACTTTGCTAGTCGCTTACTACCGCAGCGCGAAGGAAATAAGAACGGATGGATGAGTGAGGAAGAAGAGGAAGAAGAGGAACACGAGGAAGAATACGAGGTGGACTCGGATTTGGATTCTACGGCTACTAGTAGGTTTAATCCGATACAAGGATAGGAATTTGCGCTCCTGATTAGTTGTCCTCTTTATGAGAAATTTCTGACATTGGATTTTGAGTTTAGGTCCTTTTGTTTTCATTTAGATGATTGAATATTGGATTATTAAGTTTTATTTTGGGAGTTCATCTTATGACGATTTTGCAAATTTTGTTTGATTAGTGGAAATAAAACGAAATTTTGAAAGTATAGTTCCTGTCTGTTGTTTCTTTTTGATAGATTCGTTAAGTTTTCGTTAGTCCACATAAGTTTCGTCTGCTATTTATTTTCTTAATGATGTTGTTTAATTACAGCTTGAAATGAAGTATGACCATCATGATGGTATACTCATGTGTACCTGGTCTGTTATAATATGTTATTTGCTATCTATATGTTATCTGTATGTAATATGTTTTGTTATGATATTAGTTATGTGGTTTACCATGACCCGGGACAGAAAATGATGACAATAAGAACTTGTTATGTGATGCAAGTATTATCACGCCCGATCAATGTGATAATACCGAGAACATATAATTTGGACTTATTGAAATCATATGACGTTTGGGGAAATGCCTGTGGTTGATATGTGAATGGACTTTGACTTGTATCTGTTATTTGGCACTTCTCATGTTCGTTTGAAATTCCGTACCTAATTGTGAGATTTCCGTCGATATCTGTTACGTATAAGTTTTGTACGCTTGGGATCCGAAATCGTTATGGTCTGTGTGAACCTATGAATTGCTATGTCTGCCCTAAGCTTGTACGTCTCCACGTACTTCTGCGACTAGTGAGGCCGATAGGATTTATTCCGTCTATGCATATGTTGTTCTCATCATTAGATATCTGAATAAGTTAGAAATTGTCGTTTGATTTGCTACATCTCATCCGTTACCTTCCATTATTGATGAGTATATGATAGTCTGTTGTAAGTATTTGACTATTGCTTTGACTTCTGAAAGTTATGAGTTTGTAGATTCTGATAACAAACCGTTTGTTCCGAGATAAGATTAGCGTTCGTTATATTCCTAGAAATTCTGAAATCCGATTTGTTTTCTGTCCTAATCCGTCTTGTTCAATTTCGAGGACGAAATTTTCTTTTAGAAGGGGAGAGTTGTAAAACCCTAAAAATATGAAACATATCAAAAGACTATTTTACCCTTTCAAATCAAAGTTATAAAATACGTAAAATATGTTAACATTTATTTAACGAAATTAAAATCTAACTTATGAATATTTAAATCCTAACGAGTATATTAAATAACCGACTGTTGGTACGACAAAAATAAAAGTCCCGTGTGTAAACCATTTTGAGCCTCGTTTATTTTGTGCAAACCGATCCAACTTAAAAACTCTTGGGTCTCGTCTTCCTTGTTTGGGCCGAATACCACACAACTCCCAAATGGGTTGCGTTTTATTTTTTTTTCTTTTGAAGCCGATCACCATAACCCAATATGGGTCGGTTCTTGTAAGCCGGTCCTTACCCAAACTGATAACGCTACACGCGTCGTTCGGGGTCAAGGAAACTTCCTTTTCTTCGAGCAAGTTTTATAACACCCTAGGCAGTGAACCTAATCGTTGTAGTGTAGTAATTAGGGTAAGCCACGGGTATTGATATCGTTCTCTAGGGGAATAGGAATGCTAGTGAGAAGTTACTACGCTAAGGTTGAGGTTGAGGAAGATTATTTTTTATCTTTTTATGTTTTTTTAGAAATTGAAAAGGTACGAATTTCGGGTATTGAATTTGGGGGGTTGGTATTGCTACCGATTACTCTACTATTATCTAATTATCTAAGCTAAGGTTGTGATAGTCTATGTCTAATTGATGTGTACTCGTATGATAGTTTAAAGATGTGTTTACTTAGGTTTTACTACTCCTTAATTATCTCCTATTGATGGTTGATTTGTCACGTCCTTATTCCTAGTTGCGTTGTGATTCTAAGGCTATAGGGCGTGCTTGTTTCCCTAACTCTTTGAAATTACCAAAGGGTCTTGTTTACAAATCCTCTAGTGATTTATAGACGCCTACTCTACGGTTGTCCTTGAATACTTTATCCTACAATTACCTAGATAATTATATTCTAAAGTTCACAAAGAAAAGTCAAGCATTAAGTACACAACGAATAATCTAGCGCACTCTAGATCATTAGTCAACCAAGATAAGTATCAACCAATCAATATTCAATAATTAAGTTTCATATTCCCTAAGCAAACACACAAATAAATTAGCCGGACATGGAGAACATGCAAGCATACACACAAATAATCAAAGACATAATTAAATTAATGAAGTAAATACTTATCTTGATGTATAATAGGGTTTAGAACCCTAAAATACTGCACAAGAAAGCCTTGGTTCGGTTTTAGGTTTTTACTCCAAAAGACTACACACAAAAACTGAAAAATTCGGATTCTATATATAAGATTACATCTGCGACGGCGTCACCTTATGTTTCGTGACGCCGTCGTGTCGCCGTCATTAGGGTTTCGTCTTGGCCACGTAAACCTTGCGACGGCGTCACCTTATGACTGTGACGCCGTCCCCTTCAGCTCTGACGCCGTCTTGGCTGCATCTAGGCCGTCTGAGTAGCGACGGCCTATTCCTTTAGAACCTGACGTCGTCCCTTGAAAACATGCAATTTCGCCTCTGAGCCGTCGCAAAATGCCTTACCGACGGCGTCGCAGATATGCAGTGACGCCGTCGCCTTATGTTTCAGCAGCTTTGAGTGTCTCGATTCTGACTTTGGCCATTTTCTTCGTATATTCGCGCCTTTTCGTCCAAATAAGCATCATTCCAGCATTTTGCCTTCAAGAGACCTAAAAAGTGAAAAGGAACGATATTAAGCAATAACGGATACAAAAGTGATCGAATAAGGGCTTAAATGACCCCTCAAAAAGGTACCTTTTAAAACCTTATCAAATATCCCTACACTTGGTATTTGCTTGTCCTCAAGCAAATGTGCTTTTTAGCCAATTAATTTATAAGTTAGGGGTCATGAAGCATCCATTCAAAACGGTCCACAACACATATAAGCCCCGCAAAAGTCATAACAAGCACGGAAATTACATACTAGCACCTCACATGGGGTGTTTGGATACTCACATCTCTCTCGGGTGTATATATGAAATATAACAAATCGGAAATGGAAGATAAACACTCATTAACCGGTCCTAGTACATAGATTACCATAGGCTTGAGAATAGATCAAACCTCCGTCGCTTTGGCGTAAGCACCTAGGAAAGACTATCAAAGAGGTCTTTTAAAGGGTTGTAACGTTAGGCTTACGGTAGGGAAATGAAGGGTTTGGTGGGATAGGCTATTTAGTGGTGGATAGTCAAAAATCTCTATGTTGCAAGTATACGAAGAATGGCGTTGCTAAGCCAAGACTCGACACTCTAAAACTCTAGGCAACGAAAATAAACAAACATAATTTAAAAGATAGATGTAGGATGGTAGCCCGTATGTTTTTTTTTTTTTTTTTTTTTTTTTTTTCACTCACTTTTTTTTTTTTTTTATATATTTTTTTTTTTTTTTTTTTTTTTTTTTTTTTTTTTTTTTTTTTTTTTTTTATATTTTTTTCGGATTTTTTTTTTTTTTTTTTTTTTTTTTTTTTTTTTTTTCATACACTTTTACTCTACCATCCTCTACGGTACATCAAAATGATAGGGATTTATAGACACATCCCTACACTTGAGTTTTTATTACTCTAACACTAATTTGACCCGAATTGAAAAGATCAAAACACTTGGATTACATTATTATGCAAACAAAGGGAAATTGAGTTTAACGTTCTCTTCCCTATATTTCATAAACTTTAACTTTTCCCATGAATCTCAATCATCCCAAAACTGTATACAAAGGATATGACTCGACTTAGCAACTCATGCAAGCAACCAGATAATTGAACTAAGGGTTTTAGGTGATAACATAAATTTGCACTAAAAGTGAGTGCAATAAAGGGTAGGCTAAGGCGATTTGGGTGTATATTTGGGGGTGGGGTGTAAACAATGCTCTTCATTGATATTCCGGAAAAACCGAAACATCACGAGAACCGCGAAAAGGATAGGCTCTGAGGGGTTAACTAGGGGTATCGGGTACTAAAGATGAGTACAACGCAAAGGGTGTGGGGGAATTACTCAACCGAGGTGGAAGAAGTAATTATATTACAGGTATTAAACAAGGGTTATCCTAATGCCTCTTATCATTTAGTTATTCCTAACTACACAAGTGTAGTCTCACTAGCGATCTCGGAATGCATCACAAAACAAGTTCTAGAATCTAATATACTACCGGTTCACACTCTAAGCATTAAAGATGAATGCTTTAATTCCTACTAATCTAAGGGCGATCCTCACATTTTGGGTGGAATTTAGGTGGTAAAGGGTTTTTGTGCTAGTCATGCAACTTCCTATCCATGAGACGCTTTTGTTAAGACTAATGGCCCACTCCTATACGTCATGAAAAAATTTTAAATTTGGCTAAAATTACCCTAACCTACATTTTCTCATGGTTTATTACACAAATACACTTGGACAAAGCAAACAGTCAAGGATAAGCATAGTTTCAAAGTTCCCGTTTTATTTTCCCTCCCTACACTTAAACTGAACATTGTCCCCAATGTTCCCCGAAAGTATCAAAGTTATGATAATAGAAGGTAATTAAAAACGAAAGAAACTAATACTCCCCTGATTAGCTCGGTAGGATCCGTGAAAAGTGGTGGTTAAATCTTTTCCAAGAAGAGTTTTTGCGTGAAAGGCTCCTTCCAAACTTGTGTAACTTCTTCTTGACAAACTAAACCTGCACACTAGAAGAAAACAAACGAAACCTTCGCGTAAAATCGGTGGTAATAATATACATAAGACTCGATTTAAACTAGGATATAATGCTTGTGGAATGGATGTTTACAGAATTTCTAAGAAAATTAAGACCTGGAAAATTCCAAAAATTTATAAGTAGCTCAGAAAACGAGAAAAAGTAATCTGATGTTTTTACTCCTTCCTGACGCCGTCAGGTTGCAATCCTGACGCCGTCAGGTTATCCTGACAAAAACTGGTCTGCGATTTTCTGAAAAAAATTCTGGAAAATTTACATCTTTAGAATCTGGAAAAATTTCTGCAAAAACATCCATTATTACTCGATACAAGCATTTGACTCGAACAAAAAACATATATATCTTTTAGTTAATTGTTATTCTCATGTTTACGTTTCTTTTGGAAACGTGTGTAATCCTCCCTACACTTATCCCTTATGTAAAATACCTTTATATGCAATTAAGATGAAGTTAAAAACAAAATAAAGCAGTTTTACAAATTTAAACATGAGGATAAACAATCAATAAAAGATATACGACACACAAATGAAAATAAAAAACAAATACACAAGGGTTGCCTCCCAAGAAGCGCTTGTTTTTGTTCGAGTCACGAGCCTGACTCTACCCTTATTTAACAGATAAAGGGGAAGTTTTCCCTACACTTAAGTTCAAATGCGGGTGATAGTAGCAATACACACCCTTAGGGTGGAAATTTGCTACGTGAGGATAGGGTGATGGGTGATTTATATGCTCAAAGGAGTGTGCTCTATTCATTATAACCTTACCTAAGTCTATTGGTGTAGCGAGAGAATCAAATCTCTCTCCTAAGAATGGATCATTTTCTACCAACTTCAAAAGATTCCTGGTTAAGGATCCATCTTGACCTAATAAACCCGGTTTAAACCCATAGTGTTTCTTGTTATCAACCATGAATGGGTGATGTAAGTGTGTAAGGTCATGGGTTACTCCTATATTATCTTCTACTCTACATGGCCTAGAATCTACCACCTTTATCAAGCAACTACCCGGACTATCTATTTTGATGGGTGGATTGGGGCCTAATTCAATTCCAAGATTCACATCTAAAGACGGAAAATTGGGTAAGGTTTTTAAGTGAGGCTCCGGTTCATCAAAATATGGAACTTCCCTAGGACTAAGAGAGAGGTCATGACAACAAGCATCTAAACCTACATTCTCTAATGGCGTTTGGTCCAAAGGTTCTACAATCGGGGTTCCTATAATCTCTTCTACTTCTTCCGGGTAAGTTATAGGCGATGTGTGTTCCTCAAGTGATGGTAGGACTTGTGGGTTATCCGATGGGATTGGATTTTCTACTCTATCCTCCATCTTATCAAGATCACCTATGTATTCATTTTCAACTGTGGTAGCGCCTAACCATGACATGCACCTTGGCACCTTAACTCTAATCATCTCCTTCCTAAACAACCTTTCCGACCGAAGTTTCCAAATTGAAAATAGGTCTAAAGATTCGTTTTTTGGGTCCCATGTTCCACTTCTAAATTGGGCGTGAATCTCAAAGGTTTCCCATGCAAATTGAGCACCACGTCCCCAAATATCCCCATCCGTTACATAGTCAAGTCTCCTTTGGGTTTCGTGGGCGATACGAGTGTAAAAGAATTGTAGTGGAAACAGTAAATCCATACCATGACAAAGGACTTTTTGTAATAAATATTTAATTCGAGTCCACGCCTCAGGAAATGATTCATCATGATGTTGTTGGAACCTCAAGATCTCATTTTGGAGTGGAAAGGGTAGATTATGCAGTAGATTTCGTTGATTAGGTGAAAGTTTTGGCGGATTCGCGTTCTCCATAATGGCTAACGGAATAGTCAATGAAAATGGTTACGAACAAAGGTCACGAAGAAGGGGGATAGACTACGAGGAAGCTAAAAATGAGAAAAAAGTTACTTGATAGGAATCAAGTAAGGAAACCTAAACGAGGTGGACTACTAACTAGCTATTCTATTCCCCGGCAGCGGCGCCAAAAACTTGATAACGCTACACGCGTCGTTCGGGGTCAAGGAAACTTCCTTTTCTTCGAGCAAGTTTTATAACACCCTAGGCAGTGAACCTAATCGTTGTAGTGTAGTAATTAGGGTAAGCCACGGGTATTGATATCGTTCTCTAGGGGAATAGGAATGCTAGTGAGAAGTTACTACGCTAAGGTTGAGGTTGAGGAAGATTATTTTTTATCTTTTTATGTTTTTTTAGAAATTGAAAAGGTACGAATTTCGGGTATTGAATTTGGGGGGTTGGTATTGCTACCGATTACTCTACTATTATCTAATTATCTAAGCTAAGGTTGTGATAGTCTATGTCTAATTGATGTGTACTCGTATGATAGTTTAAAGATGTGTTTACTTAGGTTTTACTACTCCTTAATTATCTCCTATTGATGGTTGATTTGTCACGTCCTTATTCCTAGTTGCGTTGTGATTCTAAGGCTATAGGGCGTGCTTGTTTCCCTAACTCTTTGAAATTACCAAAGGGTCTTGTTTACAAATCCTCTAGTGATTTATAGACGCCTACTCTACGGTTGTCCTTGAATACTTTATCCTACAATTACCTAGATAATTATATTCTAAAGTTCACAAAGAAAAGTCAAGCATTAAGTACACAACGAATAATCTAGCGCACTCTAGATCATTAGTCAACCAAGATAAGTATCAACCAATCAATATTCAATAATTAAGTTTCATATTCCCTAAGCAAACACACAAATAAATTAGCCGGACATGGAGAACATGCAAGCATACACACAAATAATCAAAGACATAATTAAATTAATGAAGTAAATACTTATCTTGATGTATAATAGGGTTTAGAACCCTAAAATACTGCACAAGAAAGCCTTGGTTCGGTTTTAGGTTTTTACTCCAAAAGACTACACACAAAAACTGAAAAATTCGGATTCTATATATAAGATTACATCTGCGACGGCGTCACCTTATGTTTCGTGACGCCGTCGTGTCGCCGTCATTAGGGTTTCGTCTTGGCCACGTAAACCTTGCGACGGCGTCACCTTATGACTGTGACGCCGTCCCCTTCAGCTCTGACGCCGTCTTGGCTGCATCTAGGCCGTCTGAGTAGCGACGGCCTATTCCTTTAGAACCTGACGTCGTCCCTTGAAAACATGCAATTTCGCCTCTGAGCCGTCGCAAAATGCCTTACCGACGGCGTCGCAGATATGCAGTGACGCCGTCGCCTTATGTTTCAGCAGCTTTGAGTGTCTCGATTCTGACTTTGGCCATTTTCTTCGTATATTCGCGCCTTTTCGTCCAAATAAGCATCATTCCAGCATTTTGCCTTCAAGAGACCTAAAAAGTGAAAAGGAACGATATTAAGCAATAACGGATACAAAAGTGATCGAATAAGGGCTTAAATGACCCCTCAAAAAGGTACCTTTTAAAACCTTATCACAAACCCACAAAGACCAACATGTATAAATACCACCCCAAGGACTCATAATGAAACCCTAGTTCTAAACCCTAATCGCAGCACCAACAGCTTCGGCTTTCTTTTCTTCCTCCTCTATTCGATCGGCTGTCCACCTTTGTGTCGTGGTGTTTGTTCCAACACAAGCTAAGGTATAACTTTTCTCCGTTCGTCTCACTTTTGTTTGCATGCACACGTTAAGACAAGTGTTATACGTGAAGTATGATTTGCGTGTCACTTGTGTAGCCGAACATAAAATATAAACCGAACCATATGAGAAAAACATGTAATGCGTTTAAGTACTTGTAAATATGCAAACGTAAAGTCCTTAAAACTATGAGTCTAGCAATACGAGATAACCGAACCTTATGAATAATAAACCATGAAACATGCGTGATGTAACACCCCGCCTTATCTGACCACAATATTGTCCGCTTTGCCCGCAGGCTCACGGCTTTGTTTTTATGGCCTCATTTGAAGACTTCCCGGCAGGTCACCCAAGCCAGTACTACTCTCACATGAGCACGCTTAACTGCCAGTTCCTAAGAACTCCACCCGCAGTAGACCACAAAACGCGTTGTGTCATTGTAAGGTGAATGTTATCTTATGAGCCCAACATCTCTCCAGGCCACGGCCGATGTAGGATTTGCCTAGGGTATTACAATCACCCCCTCTTAGGGACTCATCGTCCTCGATGAGGTTTGCCCCACCATCCCGAACGGCTCAGAAGTGGCTCTGATACCACTTGTAACACCCCGCCTTATCTGACCACAATATTGTCCGCTTTGCCCGCAGGCTCACAGCTTTGTTTTTATGGCCTCATTTGAAGACTTCCCGGCAGGTCACCCAAGCCAGTACTACTCTCACATGAGCACGCTTAACTGCCAGTTCCTAAGAACTCCACCCGCAGTAGACCACAAAACGCGTTGTGTCATTGTAAGGTGAATGTTATCTTATGAGCCCAACATCTCTCCAGGCCACGGCTGATGTAGGATTTGCCTAGGGTATTACACGTGAGTTGTGGAGCATGCGAGTTTGTCGTGTGTACATATTAGGTAATCATGTCTTTTCCGAAACTAGGTATATGTGTGTGTCGATATGGGTTTGAATGGGTTAGCTAGTATTTTGGGTATGGTCACATGGAATCATAAACATATATTATGCATGTATGAGTTAATACATGGTTAGGTCACAAGTGGTATGGATAAAAGTTAAACGGGAATAAATGTAGATCATGAAACTTTGATTTTTCGTTAAGAAGGTTTGGGTCGATTGGCATGCATTGTGAAAATATATGTGAGCTTGGGTTGATTTAAGAATGGTTAAACGTATATGTGTGAGTGGCGTGTATGCTGAAACGAGGGAGGAAGAAAAGGTTTTTGATCTTGTTAACGTTGGGTAAATGAGTTGTCGTGTGTGAGTTATTGGTATAAATGCATGCATGAGTTCGAGCCATATTCCGTTTGTTCTCATACGTTCTAGGTCAAAGTGGAAGTCAGTAAAAGAGGTAACATGTGAATTAAATGCGTATTAAGTGATATTAAAAGTATGAGAGAAACCCTAGAACATAAATAGGAAGTCGGTTAGGGTTAAAAGCTAAGGGTGTAAATTCGTTATTTCATGTGAGAATGGTAAGTCTTGGAGTCGTTAGTAACTATTGATTAAGAGTAAATGAGCTAGTACTAAGTGTGTCGTAAACATGCGTGAGTTATGATTTTATGCAAGAAGTCACATATCATGAATTAAAGTATTGCATGCATGGTCTCATTAAGGTTTGTATGTGAACAATGTTACGTGTGAGTCTTGATTAATCATGTAAGTTAAGAAGGCTTGTATAAATTATTTTGAAAGAGAGTCCTAAAATCCGTTTTGACAATTATCAACCCCGTACTATGAATGATGATCATATAAGCTCTCAAATAAGATGTATGCCATATTAAACCCTTAAGTTTACCGTTTGTCATTTGCAACCCATAAGTTTGGCTAATTAATAATTAATACTCTAAAATGTTGGAATTCCGTCCGTCACTAAAAATGAGAATATTCTGACAACTCTAAAAGTATTAATGAGATTAATCCGTTATGACATTAATGATGCTAATAAGTATTAAATAAATCATAATCCGTGTAGATTCGTTGAAGGAGACGCGACGTTACCTCTTCGTGTTCCTACATTCGTTTGCTTTCCTCTCATTTGCTTTAAGGTACAGATATTCTGACCTTTTTAGTAAAGGTTCCTTATGATGTTCTTTTCGTTCGCTTTTCTATTTTACTTATTAGGGTTTCCGATGCCATTGCTATGAACCCTTTCTGATTGTTTGATCTGTTACTTGTGTAAAATACATGTTCTAGTGAACTATGCAATATCTGATGTGAACTTATGTTAGGAAGATTTTGATATGCAAAATCGTTGAACCTTGCTATGGCTGATTATGAACTTCTGATTATGAACTTCTGCTTATGAATGTATGATATGCCACTGTGATATGAACTTCTGACTTCTGAATATCTGAATATGAACCTTATAACATGAAGTTATCTGATATGTTATCTGTGACCTTTATGATGAATTATGATCTGTGTCATGTATGAAAATCTGTTTGACCTGAGTTAGTTTGACACCCGAGCCAAATATTTCACTAGTCATGGGGGTTCCATGTCCGTATCAGTGATGCACCTCTGATATGACTCTAGGGCAGTAGAGTGATGTTCTGCCACGTCCCTGGATGGTGGAGCATATTTTTTATATGTAGGAAGGGGCGTATGGATGCATCCTAGATCTGATCTGTTATCTGATATGTTTTCTGGTGAATGATGTCGTGTGCAATACGCGTCTTCACAAAATTCTGGGAGCTAGCTACTCCAATTATTTTCTGAGGTTACCTTTTGAAGAAGAAAGATATTTCTAATATGATATGTTCTGGGCTCGTGGTAGTTGACTAAATCTTTATCTGTTACTTCTGTGTTAAGTATTATGTATGATTCGGTATTTTCGATTTATATTTTGTATTCTGATATGATATGTTAGTGAATGTATTATGTATTCTGATGATATCTGTTCTGATAATTGCTAATGGCTATGTTATGTCTTTGTCTATTTAGTTATAGTTTGTCTACTGTATTTTCTATCTATATGTGTGACTGCCATGATGTGCCTGCTATTTCCGCTGCTACAATATTGAATTAAGTGTGTTAAATGTGGATTAATTGATTTGTATGAATGCCATGTTTATTTTCTGGTAACTGTTTCCGTTAGTCATTAGACTCTTCGTTTGGTTGACACGAAATCTATTATTCTTGATATGTTAAGTGTTTGGTTATTCTGATGTGTTTGCGTTTGTGTCATAAACGTGTTCTGAGGTGATCGTTAAATGTTATGTGTTTTTCTGGATTTCTGTATATTTGCGCTTCCTCAGAATCCTCAAAGATTCATTATTTCTCATTCTGTTGTGATTTCGTTAATTGTATATTTATTCTATTTTAGCTTTTGTTTCGTTATATCTGTTCACTGGGCTTTGTAAGCTCAGCCGTACTTTCTTTTCCTGCGGCAGGTATTTAGCATTCAAGATGAGCTTATGGGATAGCTGATCTGGGTTGAGAGTAGAGGCAAGAGCAAGATTTGAAAATAGGGATCTTAGATTTATTTTGATTATTAAGTTATTATGTTTTCTTTTGATTATTTTGTAAAGGCTTCCGCTATTGTATATTATTTAAAGTTCTGATATGAAACCGTATTGTGATATCTTTACCCTTGTCGGGTTGGGGTGTTACACTCAAGGTAAAAATGTAATCTTTTGGAGAGGATTGTTAAAATTGCTACAAGTTCAATTGCATATGTCTACATATCACCCTCAGACAGATGGTCAAACTGAGGTGGTAAACAGTTGTTTGGAATGCTACTTAAGATGTATGTGTGGTGAACAACTTAAATAGTGGGCTAAGTGGCTATCTTTGGCTGAATGGTGGTACAACACTAACCATCATTCTGCCATTAATACTACACCATTTGAAGTTATGTATGGGCAAGCACCTCCTCTTCATGTGCCTTATGTGAGAGGTGGCAACAAAGTAGAAGTGGTAGACAGAACCTTGACTGCTATAGAGACAACCATTGCCAACTTGAAGTTTCACCTCAAAAAAGCATAGGATAGAATGAAATCCCATAATGATAAAGGAACGACACACAGAAGTTATGAAATTGGTGATTGGGTGTATCTGAAATTGCAGCCCATAGGCAAGTGACAATGAGGAAAGGCAAGTACAGTAAGCTGTCCCCAAGATATTATGGTCCATTTCTAGTGCAAAAAAATATTGGACAAGTGGCCTATCAACTACAAATGCCAGATACTGCTCAAATTTACAATGTGTTTCATGTGTCTCAGCTTAAAAAGTGCAGAGGAATAGTCACTCAACCAGGTGAGTTGCCAGCCTGTGATGCAGAAGGAGTGATGTTAGCTGAGCCTGTGGAAGTCTTAGAAAGGAGGTTGTCCAAAAAGGGTAATGCTGCTACGGTCTTTGTGCTGATTCAATGAGCAAATGGGACAAAGGATGATGCAACATAGGAGCCTATTGAGGATATTCAAAGGCGGTTTCCTACCTTTGACTGCTAATCTTGAGGACAAGATTGATTCTAAGGGGTAAGGTGTTAATACAAATAAGCCGTAAAAATGTTTATTTATATTTTACGATCTTCTAATGTTTTGTCGATAACAAGCGTAAAATCATATTAACGAAACAAATAAAATACGTAAATGGTTTGAACTAATAGTTTCTAACATATTCACATTTTCACATAAAACACTAAAACAAGTATAAGTGATTTTATAATACATATGTACAACAACTAGTGTTTACATATTTGGGTAAATATATACATAACTAGTATGTAGTATATTGGGTAATATAAATGGGTAGAAACTTAAGTATCACAACCCATTGGGCAAATACATTGAATATAGTACAACCCAAAGCCCATAACCCATGGATCTTGACCCATAACCCATTGCATGACATCATACTTATATCATACATGGATAATATCCATAACCCATGGATCAACCCATACCCAAGTGACTAAGTGCATTGCACTTAAAGATACATTGTATCTAGCCAAAAGATCCATGGTTCAACCCATGACCCATAACCAAAATACCCATGGGCTAAGAGGAGCGTTCCACGGATCCCTAGATTTGTGCTAGCCGGATCCCTTGTGGTCGGGATCCGTGGGATCCGGGGAATGGTAGGATTTTTCCTCTATAAATAGTGAGCCATTTCTTCATTATTCCTCACCCCTTTCTAACATACTTTCTCCCCTAAGTTAAATCTCACTAACCATAGATCCAAGAGATCTATGTTTGTAGTTTTGTCTTTGTGTGATCTTTTAGGTTCCTCTTAAAGGCAAGATCACCACCTTTGAAGTCGAGCAAGCTCAAGTCCATGAGTTGCCATGCTTCCTCATCATCAAGGCTACTGAAGTCTTCTTGTTGATGATTCCTTTCTTTCTTCAAAGAAGTGTTGTGTTGAAGACATTAGTGAAAGATGTCTCAAGTGTCAAGACGAAGATATTAGTGAAGGGTATCTATCGTCTATAGGATAAGCACTTGTGGTAGGTGCTTAGAAGTTAAGACAAAGAAAGCATTAGTGAAAGGTGCTTAGAAGTGAAGACACAAGACATTAGTGAAAGGTGTCTTGTAGATCTAGTCAAAGGCATTAGTGAAAGGTGCCTTAGATGTACATTCGATATGGTGTGTTTCGATGTACAAGATAGAATAGTATTAGATCCAAGGATATTGATATCCTTGATGATGTTGTAAAGGAGTAGATCTCCTTTGGGATTAGTCGTTGGTGTAGTGTGGTAGTAGTTCCTCCATTTCAATGGAACTAGGTGCTTAGCCTAGTACCTAATAAAGGGTAGGCGACGTTGTGAAGGTGTAGTTCACCTTGGAGTGAAAGAAGTAGGTACTTAGCCTAGTACCTTATAAAGGGTAGGCGACGTTGTGTAGGTGTGGTTCACCTTGGAGTGAAAGAATCCGGTGGTTAGCCTAGCACCGGAAAAAGGGTAGGCGACGTTGTGAAGGCTTCTCCGCCATAAGGAGATTGGTGTAGTGATTACGAACTCTCGAGTAGGTGACTTGGGGAGTGGAGTAGGGCAAGTAAGGTGTCCTTGTAGCCGAACCACTATAAATACTCGTGTTGTGGTTTTGTGCTTCTTACTCTTATCTTTTTCATTACTTACCTTTATATGCTTGTTTATCAACATCCAACACACACATCCAAATAGATTGACATAAGTCGATCTAAATAGTTTAAAAGGAAGTTTTAATTGGCAAAACTATTCAACCCCCTCTTCTAGTTTTCCACAATTGGCATCAGAGCTTCGTTACCAAGTTTATTGAAGTATATTGTACTTTAAAAACTTGATACGATCCATGGTTAAATGAAAACTACAAAAAAGGTTTTTAATAAAAGCAAACACCATGTATTTTTAAAACTATATGTTTGGATGTTGAGTTGATAACAACATCTCTTTTTATTTTTTCATTTAATTGCACTAATCTTCTTTGTCATGTTGATTAGTCAAAGCTCATACCCACCAAGCTTTAGTAGTCACTTGGTAACAAGAATACCTTCCTTAAGAAGGTATCTTAAACGCAAAGGAGCGGGAATAGTCTAAATGGCATTTGCTGTGTCATTTGTAAAGACATTCCTAAGTGCGCTAGAGGTATGATTTTCTTTTTACTTTGCTTGATAATTAAGTATACCTATTTAGGTATTTATATGATTATCTTTTTGTGCTCATACATGTTTTACATGAAGCTTCGTTAGGAAGCCTTTTCCTTTTGTCACATACGTGTTATATTTCTCGTCTATAGTCATAGTATATAAAACTTATGTTTTATTTCTTTTAATCCAATAATAAAACAAAACACGAATTTCAAAAATCCCCCTTTCCTTATTTATAATCCCACCGTCGGCCACTCTACCAAACCCTCACTTTTTTCAAAATCTTCCAATTTCAAAAATTTCATTTCATTCAAAAATTTCATCTTCCTCCTCATTCCATCTCAACCGAAACCAAGAAAGATCCGTCATCAACATGGTTTACATCGCACTGGTGCTCATCGCCCTAACACTCATCGCACTTGTGTTCCCTATGATGAAGTTCACATACGGAGACACTTACTTTGTGTTGTTAATCTATATTGGGGTTATATACCCAATCCTTTGTATCATCCTAAGTATTGAAATGCAATATTATTAGTAATCTAGTTTATCTAGGTTATCTTTATCATAATGTGTTTGTCACTTATTTTGATTTATATGTTTTGTATTCTTTCGTGATACATTAGAAGTCATGTATGCATGCTAAATGAAAATGTAGGATAAAACATAATTCGTGGTATAAAAACTGTAAAACCTATGTTTTTATCAAAACTGTTTCTGCTACTACAGATCCACGGATCCCGGAAGATATACTAGTCGGATCCCTTTTGTAAAAGAACCGTGGGATCTGTCCTACTGGAAAACAGTCTTCATGCAAGATAAAAAACCAATATCTTTCTAAATATAATAATCCACTAGAAAGTCAAAACCTTGAGTAAGTTAAAGTGTTAAATACCATTGTTAATAAAAATCTAGTAAAAACATTAGATTATCATACGTTGACCACAAACATCTCATTTTATTAACTTATCATTTCTATAGGTTCAACTATGACGCATGAATATGAGTTTGATTTTTCACTCACTAGCGTCTACACTCCGAACATCTCTGTCGAACCCAACACGCCTGGCAATCATGTCCGTGGGTTCAATAATCTCGAAAACCGTCACTTCCACGAAGGACGTATTGTAGACACCTCTCTACAATTCGAAGAAGGTATCAATACCTCCTTCCGAGCCATAGGACTAGAATGTCTTCTTGAAATCAACGAGAAGATATGTCCAAGGTTCATAATGGAATTCTTCCGTCAAGTCGAACTTGTTCGTAACGAGGATCTCTCTTTATCTCTTTGGTTTTATATCAAAAACCAAAAGTTCGCTCTAACCCTTGGGCATTTTGCTCACATCCTCCGGATTCCAAATCATGGACAATGTGCCTTCACCGAAGATTGGTCTCTTGATTCTCTCTTCAACTTTCGTGAAGAAAATAGTCCATATTGTTCACACATACCCTATCCGGAAGATTTAAATCGCATAATATGCAAACCTCGACCATATTACTTCGATCCAAACATTATCTTTACAAGGGATATCCGAGAAGAGTACAAGCCTCTTGCACTCATCCTACGTGAAAATGTTTGGAGTCTTAGGGGAAATCGAGAAATTCTTCCCGCTTGTTGTGCTCACATGTTGTACTGTTTGCTAACACAACAACCATATAATCTCGCCTACTTCTTCGCAAGGCGAATCGCAAATCTTCAAGGCTCCAAGAATAAACTAATCCCTTATGGAATGTTCTTGACACGCCTCTATCATAATGTTATGCACTTCCATCCTCAATTTCAAAGTCCGTTGTACGTACTTGTGAACAAGATGATGGAACCGTTAAACATATCTCTTATGAAGACTTTCTTCATTCTTGATTCCACCAACACTCATCAATCACATAATGATCCTCCTAGCGAAAACGCTCAAGGAAACTAATAGTATTCCAAAATAGGATCAAATCTCTTGTACTCGTTCTTTGTCAATGTAATCCAATTTCTTTCATGAAATAAAACATCTTACATTTGATATCTTAGTATTAGAACTCTTTTTAGACTATCCTTGAGATATAATGCATTGTCAAGATCATTGCATACATTTAGTAAAGGTCCTACTGAGCAGATAGGCGGATCCCAAAAATTGTACTAGACGGATCCCTACTCTTAGGGAACCGTGGGATCCGGCGAACAGAAAATGCAATTGCAAGCATTATATTTCAAACATATTCTTAGAACACCTCACACTAAGCTAAACATAGTGTCTTAAGGGAAATTAAGTCCTTATCAAGATAGGTTAATCTTTCCTACTCATACATAACTCACCTAGATCACACTCTAAAATGACTGTAGATCTACCGTTTCATTTTTAATCCATTAATCTTCCGCTCTTAAACTCACACTTCATTTTCTACTTGATCCCTCACATCTAGTCTTAGAAATCTTTAGATTATGGCAAAATTGATCATAAATCATCCTTACCTCAAAATTGATCAAAGTTGATCAAATTCTACTTTTTCCATTTCAAAGCTTCTAGGATATGTTCCTAAACACTATCCTAAGTCACAACCTGATCTCTAAGATCATTTAGCTTCAATTGACACTCTAAATCTTTAGTGTCATTCTTGCTCATCCATTGGTACTCTTGAAAGTTCCAAATCCTTCCATAAAAGATAATCATTAGCTACATCATTCATTACCTTCAAGTACTCAAACACCCCTTCATTTAAAACACTTAGGAGGACTGAAACACTCAGGATGATATAGGTCATAGATCTTAGAAACATCATTTCCACTCTTTCATAACTGCTGAAAGCCGGATCCCTAGGATTAGCCTAGACGGATCCCTCTGAGGAAGGAACCGTGGGATCCTGATGAAAGGTTATGTCAAATCTTGCTAAAAAAATCATTTCAACTCATCTTCCTAACTCAAACACTCCATCTCATCTTAAATGAGTTCCTAGATTAGTGCAAACTCTGAATTTGACTCTTGTGCATGTTAATCATCACATTCCAATGAATCCTAGTGGCTTAAAGCTTAAATTCACTTGCCAAATCTCTTGGTTTATAAACCACTTTGTTAGGACCTCCATAGTCATCACTCTTACCCTAACTTTCAGCTCTTGCAACCTCTTGAAATCATCTCATCATGAGGAAAACCCCAAGTAGTAATTTATCCACCAAAGAACCACCCATGAAAAAGGCTCGTGTTATACACGAAATCTCTTCAACCGAATCATCTCCGGTCAAGCCAACAAATGATAGATTCCTTCATCATCCAATCAAACCAATTCCTAAAAGGACAGTACCCACAAAACTACCTATGCCAAACACCACCATACCTCCTAGGCCAAACAATATCATCTCCACCAAACCATCACCATTGGTTCCTAGAGCTATTTCATTTACATCCCCACTATCATCACCACACCTCTACAATTTAGAGGACTTGCCTCCTAGGCCGTCTCATCCGCTTCCACCGACAACATTCTCCTCATTAGGAGGAATAATGGTTCAAAATCAAGGTGTTGAGTCAACACTTGCTCCGGCTTCCTTTTCGCCGTTTCCATCATATAATCTCATTTGGATTATGAGAAATCATCAAAGTCAACCAATCGACCATATGGATGTGGACACTTCCCTACCACCACCATCATTCTTGGTTGAGTCATTTTCAAATGCACCTCCACCAATTCCTCCATCGTTTGAAGCTCCGCAAGCCGCTTCACTTGATCCTTCGTATCAAGCCATTTCATTTCTTCCACCACCACTACCTAGCCATGACAAAGATTGCTATTATTGTCAACATGTTGAAAGTTTGATACATGAAGTACGAGAAGATCAACGTTTCATGTTCTATCATCTCCTTGAACGTTTCGACGAGATCAAACCTAAACAAAACTTGAGCTAGAAGATTTTTAGTGGTGTCCTAGCATCAAGCGATAGATGGTTTAGAAATTCCTATTCATGCATTTTCTTATTTTCTTAGTTTTTAGAGTCATGTATATCATAACTCTATTAAATGGAAATTACATGCTACCTGCTATTTTTCTGAGAATATGATCACTTTGTATTCATATCTCATTTTTGTGTTAACATTACTTGTTATATCACCTTTGCTGAAATTAATCAGCTAATACGGATCCCTCATAATTGCCTAGACGGATCCCTACTAGGAGGGAACCGTGGGATCCATGAGACAGAAAGCTACTTTATACTAACTTGGACCACATTTGCAGGAAATTGTGAATTATACTTGCTTTCTAACCTTTGTTTTGTAGTTATTCAATTCACACATGAAGACTTTGACATCCCAAAGCTAGGGGGAGCCTTATGTCAAAGCAATACATTGCAAAATTACTTGCAATACTAGGTTTACATTTCGTGACATCCTCTTGCATAATTGCAATCATCAAGGGGGAGCACATTCGTCTCCTAGACGAAATCTTTTGCAAACTTATTTGCAAACAAACTAGATTAGTATCACTTACTTGACGCCCTTACATAGGGATGGACTCGTCAAGGGGGAGTAAAGACGAGATCCTTTCCCGTTACTTGATCTCTACTTCTTTTTACTTTTTCTTCTTTCACATATGTTTCTTAAAAACGTTGTGTTGCTTTCCTTCAAACACTTTTTGTTTCGACAAAAAGGGGGAGAAGAAAGTAAAAACTACAAATTCAAACTTTTACGAATTTTAACTTTTCCTTAAAATAATTTTATGTTTTATCATCAACAAAAAGGGGGAGATTGTTAATACAAATAAGCCATAAAAACGTTTATTTATATTTTACGATCTTCTAATGTTTTGTCGATAACAAACGTAAAATGATATTAACGAAACAAATAAAATACGTAAATGGTTTGAACTAATAGTTTCTAACATATTCACATTTTCACATAAAACACTAAAACAAGTATAAGTGATTTTATAATACATATGTACAACAGCTAGTGTTTACATATTTGGGTAAATATATACATAACTAGTATGTAGTATATTGGGTAATATAAATGGGTAGAAACTTAAGTATCACAACTCATTGGGCAAATACATTGAATATAGTTGGGTACAACCCAAAGCCCATAACCCATGGATCTTGACCCATAACCCATTGCATGACATCATACTTATATCATACATGGATAATATCCATAACCCATATGTTAGACCCGTATCCCGGATACAAATAGACCCCACCCTATATGAAAATGGACCAAAGGCCTTATGTGATTGGTTAGTCAATGAACTAATAGTCAAAAATGTTGTCTAATAGTTATGGAAAATAGAGGGGCCTAAGTTGTTAAGTTATAAAGTGTTATAAAGTTTAATGTGGCCAAAATGGAAGCAATGGGACTTGAGGGACCATTTATGTCATTTGGGCAAAGTTGACCTCTACATATTTCTGGATAACTCTATCAACTTATTTCATTTTCCAGAAATAAATTGTGTAAGTGTGTGTGTCGAATAACAGAAATTGAAGGAAAAATATGGGTTGGTCTTGTAGGCCAATTGGTGATGAATTAAGGGTGTTTACCCTAATGTGAAGTCATAGAGTGGATCATTGCAAGGTGAGTAATCCTTAATTGAGTTTAATTGTAAATTTGAAAGTTAGGGTTCTTATAACCAAGATTAGGGGTTTTGGGTAATTGTGTTTTTAAACACTAATTATGATGTTAAAGTGTAATTGGGTAAAACCCCTTTGATTGAATTGAAGGAAGATGGGTAAAATTGGGATATGATCATTATATGATCATGCAAATAATTAAAGAGTTATAGTAATGATGGGATGACCTTATTATGGGTTAAAGTTGAGTAATTTATGGGTTGGATCATCATATAATCAAAATATGATTATATGATGATTAGAGGTTGTTTATGTAATATTGTTATAGACATTCGATTATGTACTAAGTGCATGTTATAATTATGTGGTTAAGATGTTAGCTATGGAAAGTAAGGAAGATGGTGAAGGATGATGATGATAGCTTAGCTTGGAGCTAAGGTAAGTAAACCGGTTATAAGCTAGCATTATGTGGATTTCATGTGTTATGTGTTATGTGCTTATAATTGTTAAGCTTATTGTATGATTGATGTGTGAGTGTTATGTGTAAGTGTTTGGCCTAGCTAGCGAGAAAGATAGACTAGCTCGGGAGTGGGCTAGTAACGAGTAATTGAAGTTAACAGGCCTAAGGTATGCGTTATTGGTTCGTAATGCGAAGATTGGATAGTTATGTTGTGTATGATACTTGAATGATATATCATGATAGATTATACCCGCTTTACTTACTAAGCGAAAGCTTATGGTTTAGTTGTTTAACCATTTTGTAGGTTCAATTGTGAAGAAATCAAAGCGATTGGAAAAGGCTTAAGGATTGGAAGAGTGTATGTTAGAAGGTTTGTATGCAAATAGGAGCTTAGGTAGAATACCAAGCTCGAAGTCAAAGTTGTTCCCCGGGAGTTTTAAATGGGTTAAATGTTTGTAATGTCAAGTCTTTGAAATGGTTTACACTCATTTTATAGGTCCTAAATCATGTTAAAGGGTTATGTTTAAATGGTGTATGCAAACGGGTCAAAACGGGTGTTTGGCATAACACCCGTTACTTTATAAAGCATGTTTCCATGGGTCATTATGACCAAGTTTATGCATATATTTGATGTTTATAATATTTTAATAATTTCTAAAAGTTTTGGTATTATGTCATATTATAGAAGTCATTTTTCGGAAAAATGGGTCAAAAGTACATAAAAAGGTTATGCAGAAAAAGGGGTGTTTGGGACAAGGTCTACTTTAACCCATTTTGGGTCAAACGGGTCAAGAATATTTAGAAAAACAATGTATATGTTAAGTGTTTATAAAGTGGTTAAAATAGTTGGAGAACTAGTGGAGAACTAGTTGGAGAACTAATTTGGAGAACTAGTTGGAGAACTAATTTGGAGAACTAGTTGGAAAACTAGTCAAAGTCAGTTTTCAAAAAATCATATCTTCAAAATGGTAAGTCAGCACGGGTCTCGCCACCCGGCATTTTGAAGGTAATTGAGTCTAGTGTCATTCAAAAATAGTTTCAAGGTCTAGATGTTTATAGATTTTTGTCAGTGGTCAAAAGAGTAACAACGTGCCAGTTTCAGGACACGTATTTTCCGCGTAAAAGTCACATTTTTTGTGTTATTGGACACGGGGCGTAACACCATGGATCAACCCATACCCAAGTGACTAAGTGCATTGCACTTAAAGATACATTGTATCTAGCCAAAAGATCCATGGTTCAACCCATGACCCATGACCCATAACCAAAATACCCATGGGCAAAGAGGAGCGTTCCACGGATCCCTAGCTTTGTGCTAGCCGGATCCCTTGTGGTATGGATCCGTGGGATCCGGGGAAAAGTAGGATTTTTCCTCTATAAATAGTGAGCCATTTCTTCATTATTCCTCACCCCTTTCTAATATACTTTCTCCCCCTGAGTTAAATCTCACTAACCATAGATCCAAGAGATCTATGTTTGTAGTTTTGTTTTTGTGTAATCTTTTAGGTTCCTCTTAAAGGCAAGATCACCACCTTTGAAGTCGAGAAATCTCAAGTCCATGAGTTGCCATGCTTCCTCATCATCAAGGCTACTGAAGTCTTCTTGTTGATGATTCCTTTCTTTCTTCAAAGAAGTGTAGTGTTGAAGACATTAGTGAAAGATGTCTCAAGTGTCAAGACGAAGATATTAGTGAAGGGTATCTATCGTCTATAGGATAAGCACTTGTGGTAGGTGCTTAGAAGTCAAGACAAAGAAAGCATTAGTGAAAGGTGCTTAGAAGTGAAGACACAAGACATTAGTGAAAGGTGTCTTGTAGATCTAGTCAAAGGCATTAGTGAAAGGTGCCTTAGATGTACATTCGATATGGTGTGTTTTGATGTACAAGATAGAATAGTATTAGATCCAAGTATATTGATATCCTTGATGATGTTGTAATGGAGTAGATCTCCTTTGGGATTAGTCGTTGGTGTAGTGTGGTAGTAGTTCCTCCATTGCAATGGAACTAGGTGCTTAGCCTAGTACCTAATAAAGGGTAGGCGACGTTGTGAAGGTGTAGTTCACCTTGGAGCGAAAGAACTAGGTACTTAGCCTAGTACCTTATAAAGGGTAGGCGATGTTGTGTAGGTGTGGTTCACCTTGGAGTGAAAGAACCCGGTGGTTAGCTTAGCACCGAAAAAAGGGTAGGCGAAGTTGTGAAGGCTTCTCCGCCATAAGGAGATTGGTGTAGTGATTACGAACTCTCGAGTAGGTGACTCGGGGAGTGGAGTAGGGCAAGGAAGGTGTCCTTGTAGCCGAACCACTATAAATACTCGTGTTGTGGTTTTGTGCTTCTTACTCTTATCTTTTCATTACTTACCTTTATATGCTTGTTTATCAACATCCGACACACACATCCAAATAGATTGACATAAGTCGATCTAAATAGTTTAAAAGGAAGTTTTAATTGGCAAAACTATTCAACCCTCCCTTCTAGTTTTCCACAGAAGGAATGTTATGTGTATAAGCAAGCTAAGATGTTAGGCATGTGAGGTGCAGGTGAAAAGCTTATAGCTGGACACATGAGGTGCACGTGACAACACTCCCAACAGCCTTTCTTGTTTAACTAACTTTCCCGCCAAAACCCATTTAAATAGTTTGTTATGTTTTCACTTTTATTCAGCAGTTATGATCATTGTATCTTCTTTATCTCTATTGTAAAGTCATTTCATATCAATAATAAACTACACTTTGGTGATCCTTTGAGTCCATCAATCTATTTCTTATCTTCTTGATTGATCTAATCACTAGAAATCCTTTAACGGATCATTATTGATCTTTATTGGTGCATATCATAAACTTCCACAAAGAGACCAATTTTTTATAGAGTGAGCTTGTGTTGCCATCTTGGTGGTTTGATTTAGAAAGTTGTTTTGCTTCTTTCTTTGTAAGTAATAAGAATGGCTGTGTCATTCTTATTTAGTGTTTTGGTTAGTAGCTTGTTGAAGCTTGTTCATGAGTTCGGCTTGTCATTCTCATGATGGTGTGGTTTGTTGCACTACGGTGTGTTCTTATTCGCCCATGTAACGGGCCGGGTTGTAGGACTTCACCTACACCTTTTGTACTTAAATGTTTTTTGGTGTAATACATTTTACCGGGGAAACCCTTTACGAAAAAACTACACCGTTCGTCCTTGTGGTTTGCGTTGACCATCAAGGATCGTCCTTTGACCAAAAAAATTGCACCGTTAGTCCTTAAATGCGAAACGTTATCTACTGTTGGTCCCTCGCACTAACGACGGTAAATAACGCTCGTTAAGTCAGTCAACGTAAGGGTATTTTAGTATTTTTCCCTTCATTTTTTAACTTCGTCTTCTTCCTTTATCTATCTTCATCTCCAACTATCACCACCCACCACTATCTCCTCTATTCATTTTTATCACCACCTACCATCATCTATCTTTTTTCTAAAAACACATAAAATCCAATTAAATCAAAACAATACTCAGTAATTCAATTTGAGAACCATATATACAAGAAATACACTAGAACCAATAACATTCACTATCACATACATATTCATCTAGACCAAATTCAAAAACAAAATCAATTCCAATAATAAATACATAATCAATTTAAATACATAATCCAGTTTGTAGTTAAGCACCGTACCAAAACAGATCTTCAACGAGTTTCGTCCAGTTTTGGTCTTTTTCCTCCTTTATAACCCATCTTCTTCGTCTTCATTAAAATTAACTTCTTTGTCTTTGTCCCCAATTTTTTCCTCGTTATTTCCTTTTTCCAATTTTTACAGAATTTTTTCCTTTTTTTCTATTTTTTTTGAATTCATGGGCCGACGGTGTTTTTAATTTATATAGACTGGATTATTTCATGTGAAATTTATACATATTTGTTTATACATTTTATTTTCTTTTTCAATTTATACAAATTGAATTCTTTTCTTGCAATTTTTACATTTTGTGAATTTAAACCCATGACTCAGAACAACAAGAACATTATTGCTTATGTGTTGCAACACCTTTAAAACTCACAATAATTTTTAGATCTGAAAAAAACAACCCTTAACACTTGTAAAGTTCAGATCTTGAAAATAGCCATTTACAAAACTTGAAAACAACATTCATAAAACTTACATACATAACATAAACTATGAATATATGGTTGCTGAATACAGATAATCAATAAGATACGTAACACTAACCCAGTATCATCTACATCATCTTCAATCACACACCGTCTTGACCACCAATATTTCCGGCTACGACAACGAAACTCCTACGACCACCATAAATGGTTTTGGTACCAATTAAATTGTCTAGTGTTTTATTGTTATAAATATTACTGGAGGGTTGTTAGTTGATGACGATTGAAGATGGTGGTGGTAACGCGTATGTTGTAGGCGGAGGTGACTGGTGGAGTAGCCAGTGGCGGCGATGATGGTGGTGACGCTGCTGTTGTAGCCGTCGGAGGTGGTTGGTGGTTGCAAGTTGATGGTTTTTGGTTGTGATTGTATGACGTGGTGTTACCGGTGGTGAGATGACAACATTGCCATAGGAGATTGGTGATGATGGTAGTGTGAAGAAAGATGAGGGAGATGAATTTGTGTTTGTTTGATTATGTGGATGATGGGATATGTTACATGTGGTGGGAAGTGCGACAAAAAGAAAGGACAAGACAAAATGATGGGTTATGTTACATGTGACTGTCTTTTCCCACCCATACTATCTCCTATCTCCCTGAAAAGACAAATATACCCTCGATTTAAATAGGCTTAACGCCCGTTACTCACGCCAGTTAGGGTGAGGGACCAACGCTGAGTAACGTTTCGCAGTTAAGGACTAACGGTGCAATTTTTTTTGTCAAAGGACGATCCTTGATGGTCAACGTATACCACAAGGACGAATGGTGTAGTTTAGTCTTTTTTATATATGAGCTTAACCCATATTATAATAACAACAACAACCCCATAACTTTCGGCAACCTTTTCGGTAACGTGTTTGTGCACACTGACAAATTTAACTCTTATCAAACAAACTCAAACACAGCTTATAAAACCTGTTCTTATATGCTCTTGTGTTCCTATATTTGTTGGCTTAAACTTAGACTAGCAAGTTTAGTTGGTGTTTGTACTTTGTTCGCCTAATTTACAGCCTTATCTCGTTTAAAAGTAACATTCTATATATTTTGTTATGTTTGCAGGGCCTTAAACGTAAGTCCCCCTATGGTGATGTTTATTGGCTTTCTTTTATATTATCTCGCATCAAAGCATTTCGTTACAACTTCAAATCACTCATAATTTTATTCAGATGTGGGTTATATCAATCTTCTTAAAGAGTTAAGAGACTTATAATGTTTAGATGAAATTGTGTCTGTAAAGTTATGCACAAATCTGATTATCTTACCCCTGAAACTTACCGACTAATGCTTCTAAGGTGCTGATTATATTACCCCTCAACCTCGTGTTAAAATATGATAGCTGAACACTGCAAAGCTGATTATTGGGACTTCAGGTTTGCACCACGTTCATACATCCTTAGTATGCTTGTGCAATCTGTTTACATTGTTATCAAATTATGTTATCATGATTCAAGACATCTTTTTTTTGAGATTGGGAATTCGGATGTCACACATAACTTTATTTGCTTCTTAGCTAATGTAACAATGGAATCATTATGTCTTTTCACTGATTGGCAATGAAAGAGTTAGTGGTGTAGGCACATTTGTTCAACATGTTTTTTGTTATTGTTTGTGATTTATATACCTCGATCCTGAAGTACATGAAATAGCACTATTCTGATTTAGGATGTTATAAAAAATGTGTCTATAAAATAGCCATCAGCTTCAAACATTGATTTACAAGGCATGAGACATCTATCCTTTAGAGCCTTTTCTGTCATTGTTCAAGCTCTATTTTGATAGTTTAGATATTTGTAACAAGCTATAATTCAAGCCTGGATGATTCTTTTTTCGGCTAGAGGCCCATGATAAGTAAAGTACATAGCAAAAGTTTATTCAATTCAACGACCTCGACCCTGGATGATTCTTTTTTCAGCCAGAGGCCCATAATAAGCAAAGTACATAGCAAAAGTTTATTCATTCAACGACCCGCTAGACAAAAAGTTGTAAATTTGTGCATCTACGAGTATCCAAAATAACACAAACATATATAGCTACAAATATTTTGCACCAACACAAAATGATAACACGACACATATTCCATACTTTTTGCAACTCTTCCGACATGTTCAGCAGATGCCCCCATTTTCTTGTTACGTTTTGAATTGGTTACTGTGACAAATGTGGATGATAACTCTGTTTGGGCCCTTTCATGCCTCTCTCAAACTCCTTCGGAACAACATAATGTACAGAATCTGCTTGTCCAAAACCAACTTTTATGCCCATACTTCCCAAGAATTTAGGCATAGCATCATGAAGACCACTAGTTGCAACCTATGTAGACTTCTGAAGTTCCTGCGAAAGCACACAATCTGTAAATATAAGACACGAAAAAAGATAAACGTCAAAGGCACTTGGATGCATATCCGACATGCTTAATTATAACTCGAGTAAAGATACAATTTGATCTCTATCGTCAATTACTATGACATTGTCATAATCTTGTAACCTTTAAAGTGAACTTACATCTCTAACATCTCAAGTCTAGTACGTATCATCGGAAAATTTCTAAGATAAGTCAGTTAACTTTTACTTTTGATGTTGATCTCTTCTTAATCACACCTTGATTCACTAGTTTACTACGAAGTATAATCAAGTCAGTAAATGAGGTTGGTACAGAACATTCCCTAGTATAGGACGCTAAAGCAGGTGCTAACTACACGTTTTCTTTGCAGTTAGTCGACTTAATTCGTTAAGTCCCCTCGTCCCCTGTTTCGTTTATCTTGTAACGAAAGGTCATTCCATTCCAACTCTAAAAGCAATAAATTATCCCTAAAAGAGTGAAGGCACACTTTTCCACCCTTTACCAAATTGTGATATTCAATGATCAAAACAGGATTTTACAATTACTACTTTCAAACACATATGTAAACAAGTAGCCGATAAAAACAAAGGTTATAGCTTATGAACAACACGAAAAAAAAGTGCTCCAATCAACTAAAAATATCACACTTACCGCAATATGAATCACTAATACAGATTGACCCACATTGCAATATCCAAATTAAACTATGTAAAAACTAGAGGTGGCAATTTGAGACCTGTTAGCCTTGATTATTTTTATTAGAAGTGATGGTCATTCACGATTAGGAACTTTGTAATGTGTGTTAGATATCGTGATAGAATAGTCAACGGGCTCGTGGATTGGGCTAAGCTAATTGGGCATTAGTTAAGATAAGCTAGCCTTTTCTAGTTCGTGTAACCCAAGCCCAATCCAAGTCCATCTCAAGGCCCATGGCCAAGCCTTAGGGCATCATCCTCTCTTACTATAAATACCCCTCAAGTATGTCATTTGAGGGGTGTGCTTGAGTGTGTGTGTGTGTGTGTTTTCCTTTGAAGCAATATAACATCTTATTGTTTTCATCTTTCTTCTCTCTACCTCTCTAAACACATACGAATTCATATTCAAGTCACCAAGTTCTATTCTTTCTTTTCTTCTTCTATTCTACGCATATTGTTTGTGTTGTACGTGGGTTTGTGTGAGACGTGTTCTTGTTGTGATAAGGTATACGTGATAAAGGGGTATAACAATTGGTATCAATCGCCTAACAATGGTTTAGGAGTGTTTGTGTTTGTTTTGAAGCTTGGTATTGTACGCGTAAAGGCTCACGTTTTTCATAGTTGTCAAGCTTAAAGCTTTAATTTTTGCACTTAAAAATTCAAGATTCTTGTGGTTTAAGGTTTATTTGGTGCTAAAGTTTCAGTTTTTTTGCAAAAAGTTCGAAGCTTTACATGTTTTTCATCAGTTTTAAGCTCGTATTTGGTTTATTGGTCATTTCTACTCGTAACTTTTCTAGGCACTTTGGGTGAAAAAGGTCAACATTTTTGGGTTATTCGAGTGTTTTTAAGGATATCTGTGCAAGAGAAATTGGTTGAATCGCTGAAAAATTTTTACGAGTAGGTCAAAACCCTAGTTCTACTCGTAAGAAAGTCAACTACTCATAAGTTTTCTACTCGTAACTTTTTGGTGAAGAATCTTCGAACTATAACGGTTACTCAGTGCTTCCCTCACTTGGATAAGTTTGTGGAACACTTCGACTTGTGGATATCCCTTACGCTGTGACAGTGTAAAGGATTTTTGGTTCTTAACCATAGTTTACGCATAAGCTAAAAGCTTACGAGTAACTCTACGCATAACTTCACAATTACGCGTAAGGTTTACGAGTAACTTTTTGTCTACGCATAAGCTTAAGGTTACGCGTAAGATACTTTCTACGCATAAGATCCTACACCTAAGCTTCCTACGCATAAGATCCTACTCGTAACTACATCCTACTCGTAACTACATCCTACTCGTAACCATATCCTACTCGTAACCCTATCCTACTCGTAACGTCTTTGGTCTACGCCTAAGCTCTTTCTACGCCTAAGGTTTTAAAAAAAAAAAAAAAAATTGAGTAAAAATTAAATTTTTGAGGAGACTAAACGTTCAATTTTTACGCGAGATTCAAATTTTGGTTTAACTGTGAAAATTTTGGTCAAAAATTCAAATTTTTGGGCCTAAATTCAAATTTTTCGGGTCAAATTTGACGTCAAAATTGTCATAACTCAAATTTTTCATACGACCTTAGAATTGATTTTTATAGTGAATTTCAAATTTTGGGCGAAAATTTTTTAAGAACCAAGGTTACGAGTACGACTTTCAGATAAACCTCAACCAAGCTTAATCTTCATTAAACACAACTCCTTTATCGTTGAATCGATCCTACATCAACTTTATCATCACATACCTTCATCAATGGCAACTGACAAAGATCGTCTCAAAACTGCTTTCACAAATGCTATTGTTGGATTCGCCAATACGTGGTTTTCAGAGTTTAATACGCAGTTTGCTCAACCATCTATGCATATGAGTCAAGAAGGACACATGGTTGATGTTATTGGGAATCAGAATGGATTTACTACAGGCATACAAATGGGGAATCAGATGCAATATGCAGGGCAGTATGTTGGACATCAAGGGGGTCAGATTGTGAATCAGAATATGGGATATCAAAATGGGAATCACTGCTTTATGACTTCTGCTCAGAATGCTACTTCCGAACCCCAAAGCCATGCTTCTGGATATTCAGAATGCAATGTCAAACCAAGGATATCGGCTAAAAAGCTCAGGTACATGCAGATGATAGCCGAGAAAGAAGAATCGGGAATAGAGTTGACTGCTGAGGAATTCGAATTCTGGTATCCAGGACGGGCAGATAAAGCAAACGATTTTGCAACATCCAGTCATACAGTCATCCAGCAGGACACAACATCAAGTGGTACTTATGACACAACTCCTGTCTATGACACAGATTCACTCAATGAGGTACCAAATTATAGTAATTCGTTTACTCATGAGAAGCCACATTCTGTGTCTCCCGAACCTTATTATGACACATATGTGGGGGAGCAAGTTAATAGTAATGTTAACTCTGAAACTCCATATATGGATCCTAATGGAGGTCAAGTTGCACAGAATGGTGCTAATGATGAGGAAACACGTGCTCACTTTGAAACATTAATTAATAATTGTGGTATTGAGATTGAGAAAGTCCAAAAGGTCAGTCGCGAGGTTAAGGCCGCGAATAAGAAATTGACCGCTGAGCTTGAGAGTTACAAGGAGAACGCAAAAGCCTTTGAATTTCATAAAAACAAAGAATCAGAATTAGAAATTGGTTATCGAAATTTGGTTTCTAAAGAACAACTTTTGCAAATCAAGTATAACACACTTGATGTGAATTTGAACTTAAAAATTAAATCTTTAAACAAGGAAATTTCTGATTTAAATAACCAACTTTCTAAACAAAAAGAAATGTTTTCTAATCTTGAAAAAGAGAAGAAGCAGTTGATTACTGATTTTTCAAAACGAGAAGATTCTCTTCTTGATGAAATTCTTGATAAAAATGAGAAAATACAAACTTTGGAAAATTTGCTTCTTAAAACGGGTCACTCTGCTCAAACAATCAAGATGCTTTCTAATCAAGTAAATCCGCGGTTTCATACTAACAATAGAATGGCACTTGGTAACGACCCTTCTTCGTTCCTCAAGAAAGCTCAGAAAACTCAGAATGTGTTAAACAATGGAAATGTTTTGCATGAACCCATAATTGTTCGTGATTATCTTGAAACGTTGGAACTATCTGAGGAGAGTAGATCAAAAATGAAACAAAAGAATCCGGAAATCAAACCTATTGATTATAACAAATGGAACAAAATTAACGGAATTACTTTTGTTAATCAAAAAGAAATGTCAAAGTTCTCCATCACAACAAGTGTTTCAAACAAAGAGTCAACACCTGCTTCAAAATCTGTTTCAAAACCAGTTGTTGTCTCAAATTCTCTTTCGAACATTGAACAAATGTCTTCAAACAATCCTTTTAACACAAGTGATACGAGAAGTATTTTAGACAATGTGAAAACTAGAATTGTGGATCTTCAAGACACTGTTAAAACTAAAACCACTATTACACCTAACAACTGGTTCTCTAGTTTTGACATCGAACAAAGAAAGTTTTTTGAAACTCAAATTGCCCCTCAGCTGACTGGCATCAGTGCGAGGGTAATTCATTTTGAACAAGCGTTTTTGAAAGAAACAACTGACTTTGTCAAGGACCATAAATCCCTGGTAAAGCAAGCTAATGAAAGTATTGAACACATCAAAGTTTTGGAAAATTTGAATGATTCTCTCTTCGAAGATGTTATGACTACCGATATCATGTCCATTATTTTACAAACATATTCTGTTGAAGATCATGAAAGACTCCAGTCTGAGACCTCCGCAATTGTTTCAAAATATGAAAATGCTCTTGCAAAACTTGAAAAAGAAAATGTGTCCTATTTTAAACAACTTGATCGAAAATCTGAGGAATGCAAGTATGACAAACTGTCGTATGAGCGTGCCTACAAGGACATGCAAGAGCAAAATGATCTCTTGAGAGCTCAGCTGGGATGTCTAAAAGGAAAGGCTGTGGATACTAAGTTTACAAAACCATTGACTGAGGAGAAAACAAATGTTCCCAAACCGGTTTTCAAACCAAAAATGTCTATTTCTTAGTTTCCTCCAAAAGTCAATGAGAAAAATGATTTGTCAAAAACAGTCACTCCACAGACCTTGCCTATCAAAAAACGAATTATCCAAGGTTTTGAAAAACCAGTTTTTGATAAAGAAAAAGTGATTACACATGGCACTTCAAGGAATAGTACACGGAATGTGACCAAAAATCCAGTTAAAGAATCTGTCGGTTCTAACAACATGGTCAACAATCACTATCTAGAAGAAGCTAGGAAAAAGGCACAGACTCGAAAAGATGGAATTCTAGGTGCAACATCTAGGGTGATGAATCCTACAAGATTTCAAGGCACTGCTAGTAGTAGTAAACCATTACCTAGGAACACTCTACAAAAGACTAGGGATTGGCTTGCATCTAAGAGTAGTTGCGCAAAAGAAAATACTATGCCCTTAGAAAACAACACTAGGAATTCTAAGTCTTTTTCGAACAAGAATCAATTTCCAAAAGACTGTAGTGACAAAGTTAAAGCTGCTGTTTTAAACAAGAATATTGAACTTGTCTGTACTACATGTAAAAAATGTATCTTTTCAGTTAATCATGATGCATGTGCCTTACAATATCTCAAGAAAGATAATTCTCGTGCCAAGGCACAATCCACTAAGACACCAAATAGAAACAAGCCCGTTGATAAAATGTCAAACAAAAAGAAACCTAATAGGTGGATATCTTCAGGACGTAGTTTTTCTAAAAATGAGTCTTCCGCTGCATCTGATAAGAAAACAACTCCTAGATCTTACCTTAGGTGGATTCCCACTGGCAAAGTCTTCAACACAATAGGTCTTAGATGGATTCCAACAGGAAAGATTTTTGATACTTGCTCCAACACAGATAATAGTGAAACTCATCTAGTTAAGGAAGTAAAAACCACTACAACCGTTGATAGTGATCACCCTCACCGTGAGGAATCTTGTACTTCTAACACTGTTATTTGTGAAAACTCTTCTTCTTTGGCTGCAGGTGAATCAAATATCTCTGAACCCAGCTCGTCAGAGGGTTCTAATTCTGTAAAATCTTCTTCTTCATTTTCTCTATCTTCTATCTTTGATTTTCCATTTCTTTTATAAAATCAAAAGCAAAATATAAAAATATAAAACTTTCAAAAAATACAAAAACAATATAAAATCAAAAAAAAAAACCAAAAATATTCTTCTTACGACATGTCTCTCGTATAATCGATATTCTGTACGTTTCTAGAAATGTCATTCAACAATGATACGGGCATGTACAGATGCTTGAGCGAGAGTTCTTTAATTGTTTTCCAAAACATGTCGTTTTTTCAAAATTTCTTCAATAATGGCTTTCGTATACTTTAGTACGAAACTCGGACTTCAACATAATGGCTTCTGGACACATCAGTTCAGGACCCGCGCTTCAAAGAAAGGAAAGTGCTTATCAAAATCAAAGGTTTTAAATATTTTTTCAAGCGCTATTCCTAAAAACAATGGCTTGTAAGTATTTCAACTTGCAACCCGGTCTTTAAAGAAAGGAAAGTGCTACGCAAAATCGATTTTCATAAATATCGAGCACTTATCCTAAAACAAATGAAGATTATTCTTCTCGAATATCTTCAAAAGATTTTCAAAATCTTCATCATCTTGAGTACCATTGATTCGAAACTTTTCAAAAAGATTTTTCAAAATCTCTCACATTTGGTACCAAGATAACTCCCTCTAAACACTTAATTGATTCTAAATTTTCTGTATGAAAAATATGCTTTCTTTAAGGGGGAGTATAACAAAAAAAAAATGTTCCAAAATTCATGCTAAATCAGTTTCTCTCCAAATGCTTTTCGAAAAACATATCTTTTAATCATTTTGTTTCAAAAACATCATAGATATGCTATTTTTGAGGGGGAGAAATGTGATTAAAATGTGATTAAAATGTGATCAAAGAGCTCGACTCAGTCGTAACCAAAGAATTGATGAGAAATTAAAGTCAGGAAATGTACCATCTCGAGAAACTTTCTATGGACTTGACTAGGACGGGTAATAATTTCAAGCTAGTTCTCTAGTGATGTAAACGTGTCTCGAATCGGTCTAGTTCATTTAAAGTCGATCAATTCAAAAAGTGCGAACTCTACCCTCTATGTGCATATTTCTGTCAAAACATACAAGCACATGTGAAGGGGGAGTGTTTCTGAAAATACAAAACTCACAGAGTTTTGCAAACATGTTTTCTATCATAAACACTCTGAGAGATTTTCATGAAAAACGGTTTTATGGCAACAATAGGACAGTCATGGAGTTATAAGGTGACTAAGGATAGGAAATTCGTCCTATGATCCGCCAGAGCTGGAGGGATCTACCCAAGGACATCACAAATAGTTAGTATTAGAAGTCCTTAGGTATGATTGAAAAAAGGAGTAATGTGAGAAAGGAGAAAGAAGGGGTTGAAGAATTAAAAAGAAAAGTAATGAAAAAGGGTGAAAAGAAATAGCCCTCCATAATTCAACCTTAAGGCAGAAACCGGGTTCAATACATATGCTACTGGTTGTCACTAGATGACACTGGTATTGAAGACAAAGACGTCATGGACCCAGTGACGCACTGCACTAAACCTTCTAGCCACTCAATTCCTCTCAAAAGGGATTTGTTTCATTCTCACTGGGAACCCTACATAATCTATTGACTTTCTCTTAGAGATCGTTGGTATTGAAGAAGGAGACCCTCTCCCTAGTCTCCGCTCAGGAAAACCAAAATGCACTATTGAGTCTAGAGCCACGAGATTCATCAAAAGATCTCATAGGAGCACTTGACATGACATCGCTTGCTGTTCATCAATAAGAACACAAGTGATATATTTTAAAGTCCTACGCAGGTCTTAGAAATCTACCAGAACATTTATGAGGGGAGTTACAACTGTAATTTTCAATGATTGAATGGAAATTCCTGCCAGGGTCAACATCAAACAGCCCTGACAGCAGGTCACTTCGGTAATTCCGTGGATTACGCTTAGTGTGTCTCAAACGGTCTACAGTCGTGGAGTGATGCTTCGGTGTACTTCAGCGACTCATCTGAACTGTAGATGTACTTCGGTATATCGTGTTATCTCACTTGTGGGACTCCAGTTTAGGAACGGCCTCTGTGAGAATTAGAGACGTGTTTTCACTCTATGCTGTTAACACCCTCGAAATTCAAGCTTGTAAGTGCCGGAATCCGTTTATTACTAACTTGTTTTATGTTTTCTTCTTATGGAAGCTCCTAAGCGGATGGATCGTGCAGACTCGCCACATGCTCATACCAACAACACATGAAAGTTCTCATCAAAATCAAAGGCAACTCAAAGTGAAAGATGATTCTTCGTCAATGTCAAAGAATCTACAAAGTGTAAAGACTCGAGAACTTCATCATTGGAAACTCAAAGTCAAATAGAAGTGTGAGCATGGTGAAGAAAGGCGTGGAGACACCTAACCAACGAAGTTGACAACGGCAGACAACCACATTAACCGATCACAAAGCATGAAGGAACAATGAATCAAGACTATTCTATATCTACTCACAAAGTTCAAGCTCAAAAAGATTAAAGACCTATTCAAGTGGAGCATCTTTTGAATGACCACCCCTTAGGGGGAGATTGTTAGCCTTGATTATTTTTATTAGAAGTGATGGTCATTCACGATTAGGAACTTTGTAATGTGTGTTAGATATCGTGATAGAATAGTCAACGGGCTCGTGTATTGGGCTAAGCTAATTGGGCATTAGTTAAGATAAGCTAGCCTTTTCTAGTTCGTGTAACCCAAGCCCAATCCAAGTCCATCTCAAGGCCCATGGCCAAGCCTTAGGGCATCATCCTCTCTTACTATAAATACCCCTCAAGTATGTCATTTGAGGGGTGTGCTTGAGTGTGTGTGTGTGTGTGTTTTCCTTTCAAGCAATATAACATCTTATTGTTTTCATCTTTCTTCTCTCTACCTCTCTAAACACATACGAATTCATATTCAAGTCACCAAGTTCTATTATTTCTTTTCTTCTTCTATTCTACGCATATTGTTTGTGTTGTACGTGGGTTTGTGTGAGACGTGTTCTTGTTGTGATAAGGTATACGTGATAAAGGGGTATAACAAGACCCTTTGGTTAAAGATGGTCCATTTGGGTATTTGATTGAAAGTGCAATTATATAATAATTACCCAACGGATCGAGCGGGTCAATTTTATTTTTTTTCAACTTTTTTCATCTTTTACTCAAAGAAAAATAACAAATAAAAATAATAGTCTTGTCGACCGGACCAAAACCCTATATTGACCCGGACCCATTTAGACCCATGTTTTTAGAAGACCCGTCTAGACCCAGACCCAACCCAACCTACCTATTTTCCCACCTTTAATAAAAACATTCAGGTAACACCAATTAATCTAATACACACACAACTCAAGTAGGCTATAACATAAACCCTTAATTAACAACTTCAAATTCAAACTTTTCTAATTACCTTTAATCCTATATATAAATTGAGTTCATTACTTAGATACAAACATAAATCGAACAACTTGCCTGAAAACATATCTAGTGATTTGAACATCATCGGTAACTGGCGGAGTACATTCCGGTGCCCGTAGCCATGGCGGTTGGCCTGAGATCCTAATTCTGTCGGTGTTTCAAAAATGAAGGAGTTGTGAAGCATAAGAACAATAACTTTTACAGATTTAGTCCCTCTTTCTTATGGTAAGACATATTTTCACCTTTTACTACTGGGCAAAGTCTTTTATAACGGAGTTCAGCCTGTTGTGTATATTATACTTCGTACCCCATATTTCTCTATTACTAATTGCATATAGCTTTGGAGTAGACAAATCTCCCTTGGTGAAAACCGTCATTTCTGGACACCACCTAATTTCCAAGGTATCCAATGATGGAAATGAAAAAGCTTCCTTTCCTAAGCAAAATCCCTCGAGACTTGCAAGACATTCAAGCTTTAAGGACTTTAGACAAGGAAACTCAACAATATCATTCCCTATGGCATCACATTCTTCTTCTTCTCCCTTCACAATTACCTTCATCCAATTGCACCCATCTATATGTAGTTCCTGGAGTTGCAATAGACTACCAACCATGGGACATGTAAATGCATATTCTAAACTGTGACACCAAAAAATAGACAGGCTTGTTAGGTTTGGAAACTTTAATACTGTCCCCTGCTTGCTCTTCCATATATACTTGAGACTATCTAAACTCTCCAAGTACACTTGTCTCAATTTTGGAATTTCAGCAACAGTTTCTGAATCAAATATCTCCTCAGTGTCCTCACATCTCACAAAATGAACAGTTTCAAGCTTTTGCAGTTGCAACAGCTTATCGGATGAAAAAAGAGTCTCTCCACCACTGGGGTTATCATTCACATCCATTTCGATCAAATTATGAAAAGACCAAGGAAACCGTTCCATAGTAGTAGGACCGTATGAGCTTGTACTTTCATCACTTGGTAATCGGGCCTACAAGGTCATAAAAAACACAAGCTTACGTCAGAGAAAATTTTACATATAAGTTGGTTCAGTGATTAAAAAACTTCAGATGTGAGTAAAATAAGCCAAAAGGCTCTACATGATTGTACAACGGTTGGGTTTTGGGGATGAGATACATAACTAAACCGTTGATATTTTCTAGAAAAGACATGACATGGGAGGATTTTTTCTTTTTTTATTTGAAATAAAAATAATACCTGATGCGAGGTGGTCGTCACATGAAAGTTAAGGCCGCTTTCAACACTATGTTTGCCTAAGCTTGTATTTATGAAGTTAAGCTTTGGAGCTGTAGACCGTCCATAAGTGAACACCGTTAGTTCTGGGCATTCACGGATCACAACCTTTTCCAATGCTGGCCATCTGAATTCATTCTTCCCCAAGAAGAAACCCACAAAGTTTGGTAGATTGACTAGTTTAAGGGACTTCAAATGAGGAAAGACCGCAACATCAGATGTCGTCTTTTGCTCTCCACTTTCTTTCTTAACAATCATTTCCACTGCCTTGCAATCCTTTACCACTAACTCTTCAAGTTGCGTGAGGCTTTGAAGAGTAGAAAATGTGAATATATGTTCCAAAAGGTTGCACCCTTGAATTTTGAAGATCTTTAGTTTTGGAAGTTTTGGAAGTGACTTTCCGGTATTAGTACAACTCTTGTTGTTGATATCTTGAGTTTCAAACACCTCTGTCATCAATTTACATCTTGTTATAGCTAGCACCTCAAGCTTTTGCATTTGTCCTACAGCATACCATGGAACCACACTTGACAATGCATCACAATCTCTTATACTTATCTCTCTAGCATATTGGCATAAGGACCAAGAAGATAACTGAAAAAAAAACGAGAATTTAATTATAAAATTAACAGAGCTAATAATATTAATAAAATTAACCAACCTTTATTTTAGTCGCTATATATATAGGAAACATACCTTAAGTTGGTCATGAATATTAGTAGATATACCATTGGCACTACCACCAATACACTTGAGCTTTCCGAGGCGAGACAGGTCAAGAATATCTAACTGAGGGAAGAGACTGTTGTTTTTGAGGCTATCAGTAGACTGGTCTCTCTTTGAAACAATCTCTTCAATAGCATTACAACACGATATATCAACTACCTTTAGGTTGAAAAGAAGTTTCGCCATGAGAGGTGAAAACAAGTACTTGATGCTGTTGCACCAGTCCATTTTTATGGTTGTGAGGTTATGGAATGAGGACTGTGACTGTGGTTTTTGAAGAAGTAAGGATTCATTCCAATCGCACTTCCACACATGACTCATCCTCCACATATCCTTTAATATTAATTCTTTAAGATAGGGGAGTATCGATGGTTGTTGAGTATTGTGAGGCGATTCTCTACTACTTGGAGTCGTTATCTCAAATACCACCTCCACATCTTTATAGTCTCGCAAAAAAAGGTTATGAAGGTGATGGAAAGTGGGTAACAGATAGGATGGGAGTGCAACTTTAGAAATACCATCATTCACTTCCTCCCTCGATGCGGGTATAACATAAATCTGCATATTACAACCACAAATGTTATAATTTTTGGAAAATGAATAATAATAATAATAAATAAATCCAAGGAACAATTTTTTTCATATATATATATATATATATATAATATATATATATATATATATATATATATATATATATATATATATATATATATATATATATATATATATATATATATATATAGTGTGATGTTATAATAATAATAATAATAATAATAAATAAATTCAAGGAACAATTGTTTTCATATATATATATATATATATATATATATATATATATATATATATATATATATATATATATATATATGGTAGGGTTCAAATGAAAAGTTTCTTATAATGAAAAGAATGAGAAGGCATGTGGAGCTGACATGTGTCACCTTTACCACATCACCATGCCACGTCATGTGACATGTGTCACCCCCCCCCCCCCCCCCCGAAAAAAAAAATTTCCTGCCAAAAAAAATTTTTGGGCAAAAAATTTTTTTTCGCGCCAAAAGTTTCCCGCCAAAATTTATTATTGCATCACAGTTTTACATTTACCGCAACACAATTATGATTGTGATACAGTAAATTTATAACCTTAATGCACTAAAATCATGATTATGATGCAGGAAATTTATAACAGTGATGGTGTAACTTATAACCTTAATGCACTAATAAGTTTTGGTGCATCTTTATTATAAGTTACTGCATCATAGTTAATAGTTCAGTGCGTCACTTATAATGCACTAAAATTAAGGTTATAACCTTAAATGCACTAAAATCATGATTGTGATGCAGTAACTTTATAACTGTGATGCAGTTATTTATAACCTTAATGCACTCGAATCATAATTGTGATCCAGTAACTTATAACTTTAATGCACTAATAAGTTTTGGTGCATCTTTATTATAAGTTACTGCATCATAGTTAATAGTTAAGTGTATCAACTATGATGCACTAAAATCAAGGTTATAACCTTAATGCACTAAAATAATGATTGTGATGCAGTAACTTTATAACTGTGATGCAGTAATTTATAACATTAATGCACTAAAATCATGATTGTGATGCAGTATCTTTATAACTGTGATGCAGTAAAAAAAATTTGTCCCAAAAAAAATTTTTTTGTGGGAAAAAAAATTTCGGGGGGGGGGGGGGGGGTGGGGATTGGTGATGTGGCAAAGGTGACACATGTCACCCCCACATGCCTTCTCATTATTTTCATTTTAGGAAACTTTTCATAATAATCAAAAATTGTATATATATATATATATATATATATATATATATATATATATATATATATATATATATATATATATATATATATATATATATATATAGTGAGGATCGTGTGCGGATTTTTGATTTTAGTGCAGACGTACGGACAGATCTGGACCGTCCAGTCCAGATCTGATCTAGATCTAATCACACACGCGCTATCTTCACAAATTGACCATGAAAATTTTTTTTTGATTTTTTTCCTTTTGAGTGATCCTTACTATTGTTGCATTCTTTCATTTTTTTTTTTCAGATTTTTCTCAGCAGTTGTTTTTTTTATTATGAGACATTAAGGATATTATGAAAATGTGTCATGATAGTTACTATGATATTATAAAATCAACCGTGATATTAAGCTTTTTACATGTAAAAATGAATCGTGATATTAAAAACCAATGATAGTTATGATGATATTATAAAACCAACGTGATATTAAGCTTTTATACATGAAAAAATGAACCGTGATATTAAAAAACTATGATAGTTACGGTGATATTAACAATTTTTTAAAGAAAAGTTTCTGTGATATCAAAAAAGGTTATTGTGATTTTAAAGTTTTTATTAAAAACTAAAAGTTTATGTGATATTAAGATCTGATTTTGACTTTTTTACAAAATTCAAGATCATGACTTTTGTAAAATAAACAGTCTAAATCAGACGCTAATACTGTCAAGATCAGATCTTAACTTTTGTAAAAAAAGTCAAAATCAGACGCTAATATCACAATACCTTTAACTATGAAAACAATTTTTTTTAAATCTTTTTCAGCAATTCTTAATAGTTTATTGTCCCCCCCCCCCTTTTTTTTTTTTTTTTTTTTTTTTTTTCAGATTTGTTTGATTTTTATTTAAAAAAAGTTATTGTGCTATTATCCGCACCATCCTTACTTAGAATCCAATCTGCACCGGATCCGGACCCTATATATATATATATATATATATATATATATATATATATATATATATAGTGAGGATCATATGCGGATTTTTTATTTTAGTGCGGACGTACGGACAGATCTGGACCTCACATTCCAGATCTGATCTTGACTTTTTGTAAAAAAGTTAAAATCTGTGCTAACTTCACGGTACCAATTAACCATGTAAACAATTTTTTTAAATTTTTTTCCTTTTGAGCGATCCTTATTATTGTTATCTTCTTTCATTTTTTATTTTTATTTTTTCAGATTTTTCTGAGCACTTTTTGTTTTTTGATTATGAGTCCTACCGTGATATTAACGATATTATGAGTCCTACTGTGATATTATAAAATGATGATATTATAAAACCAACTGTGATATTAAGTTTTTTTACATGTAAAAATGAAACATAATATTAAGAAATATATAATAGTTACTATGATATTAACAATTTTATTAAAAAAAATATATGATAGCTACGGTGATATTAACAATTACATTAAAAAAAGAAAAAAAGTTTCTTTGATATAAAAAAAGTTATTGTGATATTAAAATTTTATTGTTGATTTCGTTGTGATAGTAAAAAAAAACCGTGATATTAACATTTTTTTATTAAAAAATGAATGTTGATATTAATAATATTAGTAAAAAAAGTATTGTGATATCACTAAAAAGTTAGTGTGATATTAACAATTTGTATTTTAAAAAAAGTTTATGTGATATTAAGATCATATTGACTTTTTTTACAAAAGTCAAGATCTGATCTTGATTGAATGATTGTCAAGATCAGATCTTGACTTTTGTAAAAAAATCAAAAGCAGACCTTAATATCACAATACCTTTAATTATGAAAATGATTTTTTTTGAAATTTTTTTCAACGATTCTTAATAATTTATCATCCTATTTCTTTTTTTTATTTTTTCAGATTCAATCAAGATCAGATCTTGACTTTCTTAATATCACAATACCTTTAATCATGAAAACGATTTTTTTTTGAAATTTTTTTCAACGATTCTTAATAATTTATCATCCTCTTTCTTTTTTTAATTTTTTCAGATTTTTTTGAATTTTTTTTAAAAGCTACTGTAATATTTCCGCACCATCTCTACTTAAAAGTTAGATCCCCACCCGATCCCTTCCCTATATATATATATATATATATATATATATATATATATATATATATATATATATATATATATATATATTAAGTTGTTTAAAAAATAGAATATCTTGATAAGTGAAATTAAAAAAAATTACAAAAATGGTACCTATACTATGACACAAATAATAAAAGAACAGAATTTCACACATGTTGACAAAAATACACACAATTTTTATCTTAATTCAAACTTAGCTACAAAACATGTAATTCATACAAACTCATTTTCAGTAAACCACATGGACCATTTTTTGGAAACTAAGAACTATAGTTGCCGGTAAAATTTAGAAAATTTCATAATTTTTAGCAAACCACATGGACCATTTTTTTAACTTGGTCAATAACAAATGAGAAATAGTTTGATAGTAATATGCTACTTTTAAGGTCAGAAAAATCAAAATAGTGGTTTATACAAGATGTTTGGAAAACTAATTTATTTTGAATATTATATTAGTTTCTCTATGAAAAAATACTCGTAATAAATAACATTCAAGTCAATTATGTTAGTTTTAAGCATTCAATTTAAACGTAGTACCTCTTGATCTTGGTTACTCTCAACCAAATCAGTGTTTCTCTCACTTTCTGTGCCGCATCTAATAATTTTAACTTCTTTAAGTGCTCTCATATCAAAATTGGTTGTGGCAGGTGTGATTAAATTTTCAAACCTCTCACATCTTTCAATAACTATGCTTTCAACAGCTTCAAATCCATGAATCAAGTTATTTCCAGCATCTTTTATCCTCCACACCTCTCTAAGCTTCCCTAATCCATCCAAATAAATGCTTCTCAACTTGCTGCTGCTGCTAACTTTATCCATTTCACCAACACATCCCATGTCCATGTCGAATATCACTTCAATGGAAGCACATTCTGTAACAATAAGGTGTTCTAGATGATTGAATATTGGCATCGGATTGCGTGGGAGAAGATTCACAAGACTATCACATCGCGTCACTTGAATGCTTCTCAAGCTGCTGCTACAAACCTGTTCTTCACTTTTACCAGCACGTCCCAAGTCAGTGTTAAATAACACTTGAATGGAACCACACCCATAAACTTCAAGCTCTTGTAGATTATTGAGGAATGGAAATGGATTGCATGAAAAAAGCTTCTCAAGACTATCACATCTCATCACTGTAATGCTTCTTAAGCTGCTGGTAGGTTGTTCGGTTTCACCAAAATCCATATCAAACAAGACTTCAATGGAACCACAACCCTCGACCGTAAGCTCTCTCAATGGGCGAAGATTACTAATACTAAACTGACGTGGCCATACCTCCTTCAAATTCTCCATATCAGAAACAAACAACTTCTCCAGCTTAGGAGTCCCATTCTGCAAAGTAAAAAAAGATATGTTCATTCACTAGATACCCGCGGGTTATTTAAATGCGGGTTATTTAAATACTTTTAGTCGAAGACAATGTTAATATCAGTATATATATCAACACAAAGCATATACTTACATCTTCGTTGAACAAAGCTTGAGTGGGGGAGATATCATTCGACACAAAAGATGTTGTACTGCTTGGATAAATGCTTGTAATTTTTGGAAGGTCTCCAAGTTGCAAATCCATGAGACGTGGCAGCTCAATTACATCAATGTTATTGCAGAAATGCAATAACTCTGGTAGCTTAGCCAACCTGAGATACTTTAAGTTGGAAAACTTAATTATATCTGATCCATCATTCTCAGTATGTATGACTGCTTCCATTATAGGGCATCCAGAAATATCCAGATACTCAAGCTTTGACAAACTTGTTGCAACATTCATGGTGAAAAGGTATCTCAAATCTGCACATTGTGTGACCACAAGAAATCTTAAATTGTAAAACGAAGAGTTTCGAGGAGGATCTCGATGATGCGGGGATTCCACGTCAACACCTTCAAGAGTATTCATATCATTGACTTGTAGATAAAGTGCATCTGTTAACTTAAACAGCTCGTTGATCTTAGATATCAGTAGCTCTTCTCTGTTGGTGATCAACTTCAAGCTGTTTTCATATGAGTGTGTGTCAACTTGCCTTGTGCGCAGCGCGTTTCTAACTTCTGTAAAAGAACATCCCACTGAGAGCTTGAATCTTTTAAGTTTCTCATGAGACATGTTCTTCATATGAGCATTGTTACCAATAAATTCAAATTCTAATGCACAAAGGTTCTCTGAACGCTCTGCAAGTTCACTACTGTTGAAGCAAAGTGCACGTCCTTCAAAACTTCTCATATAAAGCTCTTCAAGTTTCACTAAGCTTTTCAAGACACCGTCATCTATAACAAGATTGTAACAACCTGTTACATCCAGTAGTCTTAGCTTCTTCAAATTTTCGAGTGTGGAAGGTACGGTTGTAATGCCAGAATTAGCAAAGCTAAGCACTTCCAGATTCGAAAGATTTCCAATACAAGCTAAATCAAACATCAATGAGCATTCATGGAGACAAAGAGTTCGAAGGTTGGCGGAGCACTGAAGAGATGTGGGAACTAATGGATACTCCAACTTCTCAAATGCTATAACTTGAAGATTTTTCATTCCTTCATAAAAGTCTAGAGGAAACCTTAGCGGCTCATTTCCGTGCATAAGTTTCAAAAGTGAAAGGTTTGGAAACTGAAATTCACTAGGAAACTCTGACATGCCCTTGCATGTTAACGAAAGTTGCTTGCAAGACTGGCTCATATTATTAGCTTCACTCAACTTTGAGAAATCATCTTCATGGTGAATGATCCAACATCCGTCCTCACCACCTTTAGAAACAGTAGCTACAGCAAATGCAAGCACAAGATCATGCAATTTCACACAATTACTGTGATGACTATCTCCATCCATCAACATGTAGGCATTTTTAAGATTGCTCACACTTGTTTGAATGCTGTCTCTAGCTTTTCCCATAGTGAAAACTTGTTTTAAAAGTTTTAGTCCCCATGCGTATCTTGTGAGATCTTCTATAGGAATATTAGAGTCCTCCGGGAACAAGCCACAAAGCAGAAAAATCGCTTTATCCTCTTCTCGTTTTAAACTCTTGTAGCTTATCCCAATAATTTCTTGCACGTTCTCATCAAGATCATTTATCTTCAAACGATCGCGTGTATATCTCCATACGCCCCTGTCCTTTTCACATTTAAGAGTTCCGGCAATGAGTTCGATTGCAAGTGGCAAACAACCACATTTTTTTACAATTTCACGTCCTATTTCATAGAGATCATGATCATGTTCGGCTGAAATCCCTGCTTTTTGACAAAAGAAATCCTGTGCTTCATTTTCCTTCAAGACATCAACCTTAACTTCTTCAAGAGCAGCATCATCTGCAATCTGTCGGCAAACTTTTACATCCCGCGATGTGAGCAACAACTTAACCCCATTTGGCAAAGGACTCGCTAATCCGATATCTTCAAGTTTAATTTTCTCCCACACATCGTCCAGTATAACCAGAATCTTTTCTTTACGCTCCAAGAATCCTTTAAATCTTTTAGAAAGATAAGCTGCCCTTAGTTTTTCATCACTTTCAGTTAGAGGTTCGCCTGTGTGCGCTGCTATGGCATTCTGAATGGCAAGCAAGTTGGAACTTTTCCCAACACCTACATCCAAAATCCACTTAAACATGTTGTTATCATGTGCAACCTCTTTCAGTTGTTTCATCAGTGTGGTTTTCCCCACACCACCCATTCCACACAAGGCTATCACTCGAGTCTTATCATCATCTTGTTGAAGGAACTTCAATGCATCATCGAATATCTTATCTCTTGACTTGAACACAATTTGAGTATTTCCACCTGATGTTGATGTTGATGTTGATGGTGGGTGTTTGGAATTAACTCTTCCAAGAGGTATTTCAACATCAGTCCAGGTGATTTTTTCGTTAATAAGACGGTCGATATCCTTGATATGTGTCAATGCATTTTTTCCTGCTCGATACTTCTTTTTGACATTAAAGCATCCAATGTCGTTACTTGGAATATTTTCAACTTCTTTCTTAATGTTTTCTACTTCTTCCAACCACCCCGGTACACGAGCAGGTATCTCTTTATTGTTTTCACGGTTTCTTCTCAAATGATTTTCGTTATCAATTCTTTGACCGTCCAAAACCTTAATTTTGTCTTTCATTTCCTTCACACGATCGGCGTAGGAAGTGAGGTTTCTCAACTTTTGCGTAATATGACCCGTCAAAGCCTTCACAACAGGCTCAAGAATTAGAGATACAAACTCCATTTTCCTAAGACATAAGAATTATATTAACAAAATTAGGGGTGGCCATTCCCGAAATGGATAGGAAAATAAACAAGTTAAGCAATTGGGTCTAAACAGGGTTAGTTCACATGGTTAGTTTGTCGTGAACAAAACACGACTGAACTACAAACAAAAGGGATGAGAATCTTATTCATAATTTTGGAATTCTGCTTATTTTTCTCTTGTAAGCAAGTACTTATAAGCTACTTAAAAATAAGCACTCGGTTTATGAAAATAACATTTTTTTTCAAAAGTTCATTCATATCAATCTATCACAACATGACCAACGATTGCAGATGCAACTTCCATCTTCCTGAGACATAAGAAATCATGTAAACAAAACTAGGGGTGGCAATTCAAAGGAAAATAAACTAGTTGAGCTTGGGTCTAAACAGGGTTCGTTCACATGGTTGATTTGATGTGATCAAAACACGACTGAACTACCAACAAAAGGGATGAGAATCTTATTACAATATTTATACTTTTGGATTGCTTATTATTTTCTGCTTATAAAAAAGTACTTATAAGCTACTTAAAAATAGGCACTCGGGTTATGAAAATAACAATTTGTTTGAAAATTTCAATCAATTCAATTTATCAAATACAAATAAGGGGGAAAAAAAACACTAAAATTAATTTATCTTAAATAAGCATGCATATCAAAAACTTGTAAACGAAACTATGGGTTGCAATTCCAGACAAGAAACAAAAATAAACATGCTGAGCTTGGGTCTAAATAGGTTTCGGGTTGCCCGCCAACTTGTTTAGATAAATAGTCACAGAGTTTTTTAGAAGACCGTTGTAACTAGAAAACATATTTAACAAAACAAGCACTTGTAAATATATTTAGCATATAATGTTATTCTTATTAGCCTGTTACAAAATCATGAAAAATAGCCCTTAAAAGCAAGGGAGCATCTTCTTCGCTTATCTGCTCACTCAATTCAATGTGAACTCGCTCAATTTGTTTTGATAGCCTAAAACTTTTAATTCTTGTAACCAATTATATTTGCATATCCAATTATCAAAGTTGATAATTCCATAGAGTTATGTGTCAAACATTGTGACAACTAATGGAACTTGATTAATTACGATATGTGTAATCATCATATCAAATTGGTGTTCGGCAAAAGTCTTAAATAGGTCACATTATTTTTCATCGGTAAAGTTCGATACGAGTCAGCCATATATGTTCGGTATGCAACAACAAAACGATTGTTTACATGGCCAACATCATGACGGCGAATATAATAAAAATCAAATGTCATGAGAAACCAAAGAACAAAATTGTACTTCATATGAAAATAACCTCGTTCAATTTAATTTGTTGAAACGCATCATACAATTGATGAGTATCTAGCAGAAAATGAGGGTGCACTTGGTTCAAAGAGTGGAATGAGAATAGCAAAAGTAAAAACAATATAATGGAATATAATAAAATGGAGATTATCATTATCTTAGATAGTGCTTGGTTTAAGAAAAATACATTTATCTCAAAAGTAGTGGTGGTGGTGGCTGCTAGTGGTGGTGGTGGTGGTGGCTTCTGGTTGTGGAGGTGGTGGCAGTGGTGGTGGCTGATGCTGGTGGTGGTGGCTACTGGTGGTGGTGGTTGTTGCTGGTGGTGGTGGCGGCTGATGGTGGTGGTGGTGGTAGGATGGTGGTGGCTGGTGATGGCGGGTAATCATTATCATTCCCCCCAATTTACTTGGATAATGAATCACATTTTTTTATTACTTTACCTATTCTTTACCGTTTAATAATGAGTGATTGCATTATAGTCAACAAAACACATTTTTTTATTACTTTACCTATTCTTCACCGTTTACCCTCGTAACCTTCTACGAAGCATTCCCTGAATGTTAGTTTCCATCGAGTTCTTAGACTGGATGTCCAATTATAAATTCTTATGTTTGGGATGGGTTGTCATCATCTAGTAACTAGAAAACTCAAATTGATTAATTTCAAATTAGATAAACAAGTAGTGAGCACAAGGCAAGAGAACATGACAATAGATTACTCGATGGATGCATAATCAACGTCTCCATTACTTTCATGGAGATTTAATGATTTTGTAATATTAGAAAACACAATAACTATATTATCTTTAATATGTTTAAAAGTGCATACTGCATATTCTGTTAAATATGTTTTATAAATGCAATAGTGATTTAAAAAACTCAATAGCCATATGGGTCGTGTATGGTACTTTGTAAATGGACTACCAACAAGGATTAGAATCTTAATACGGTAAATTTTTATTTATTTATTGATACTTTTGGATTATTGCTTATCTTTTTTATGCTTATGGGTAAGTACTTATAAGCCAAGGTTGCAAATTTTGTGAATCGTCCGTCGAGCGTTCGACCCCCTTGTAAATTGTAACCGGTCTAGGCGGGATTAATCGATAACTAATCGGATTGTCACTTTTGCCAAGTTTGGGTATTTTCGATGAGTTTTGGGTATTCCTGACAAAATTTTTCTTAAAATCTTGGTATAAGTGATTAACTGTAGTTTATGGCGGGTTTTGAGTATTTCCGGCAAAATTTGCAAGTTTCCGGCAACTTTGACCATCGTTAGCAGTCATTGACTGCCGTTGACCGATTTGTTTGATCCATTTACACAAATCAGAAAGATTGGTGGTCCAGTAGCACCTAGACGTCGGCTTGTAGACTTTTTTTTTGCAGTTAGTTGTAGCTATTTAATTTATAAAACCGTTTGGTATCGTAAATGTATTATTAGAGAGTAAAATGACGTAAAAGAAAAAAGTTAATGCTAAACACTTAGGGTGCGTTTGGTAGACTATGACTATGAAAGTGATTAAATGTGTTTGTTTTGTAGGCCCAGTAATAAAATAGGTATATCTTAGTCATAGATTCATTACACACCAATTTGGTGTCTATGAAATCCATTCCCGCGGGCCCCTCTCTTATCAACTACAAAATTCAAATATCTTTACACTTTTTCATTCCATATTTTATCAACCAAACATAAACAATCGTAATCATACACTTTTTCATATCCATTGTCATTCTACCCCATACCGAATCCGATGCCCATTGTGATTCCTAGCAACAAACGAAACGGCCCCTTAGTTTTTCATATAGGAGCGTTTAAGCAAAATCAAATAACTAAACAATCGTTACTAAACAAGCTGTATATTTTAAACGATAAAAGCTCCTAAAAGCTCGTCCCAAACACAGCGTATGGTAAAATATAAAACCTTTGGTTAAGGCCAAATATAAAAGTAAAAAATAATAATCTTAAATTTATCTCAAATAAGCCTATTGAAATAAGCAGCTTCTACCTCCTTTAAAATTTTCCCTCAAAATAAGCTATCAAGAAAAACCAGTATACATTTTTATTTGATCTCAAGCATTAAAATAAGCAGCTTCTACATACTTATTGAGACTTGCTTATTTTACTTAAAAATAAATAAGGAATCCCAAACACCCCTTAATTTTGATCCAAACATATGTGTCTTGCTATGTTTCCTTTGTTGATTAATAAAGATAGAAAAATTGATACATCAAACTTAAGAGGTTACAGAACTTGTAAAATACTAGGAAAAGGTAAAACTTAGGTGTCTACAGTTAGTAACTTAATTCTATGCCAAAAATATGTAAGAGTACCTTGACATACAGCTAGACTTCAAAGATGTCACTAGTTCTCAAAGATGTTACTATTTTTTAGTGTTCAAACAAAGAAGGTTGGTTGAGTTCTAGATGATTAAAAACAAATGGAGAAGACGCTTCGAGAAAACATGCAGAAAATTTATATAGTGCATGGCAATTAACATCAACTTATCAAAAACTTTTAGCAAAACCCAAAGAAACATGATCGATGCTCCCATTAACAAATAAAAACCGCTTATATAACCTTCTAACAGAATCTAAATTAGAACCCATGACAATTAATATCTACAAAAGCTATTTTCTTCATTGACATATTTATCAAACCCTTGGCATGCAAGTGTAAAATCAGGTTATAATATAAATAAATACATGTAAAAGCAAAACAGATTATGAAAATCTCACCAGTTGTAAACGAGGATAGCGACAAGCCTCAATGAAGGAAGTAATGGTATATCAAAGTCCAATGTGCTCTGAACAAATAATTTGGTTGAGCTCATATGATATTAAAAGTGCTCCAAGGAATAAACCAACAAACAAGCAATCAATCTTGTGCCATGGAATCTAATAATATGCTTTTCTCCATCTTTACTCTTTATTTTTTTTTAGAAAAGCATCTCATACGGTGGATAACTTTAATCACAAGTTTATGTATATCATTTTTCTAAACTAAAGGCATCTTTGAATAGAGAAAACGTCACTAAACTGAAATCAGGCAAGGAAATAATAAAAATTATCAAAACTTAAGAAATATTTGATAAGTTTCGTTATTTGTAGAGTACACACTCGTTTGAGCTAATATGATTTTAACAATTTCAAGATGCGGAACAGTGCTCCAAAATAAGCTACCAGTTTTTCTCGCCAAAATACCCAACAAGTGTGTTTGTTGGCCAACCAACTCCTCTTAAAACTGGTTTCGTTTGAACACACAAAATACTTATTCAAGCTGATTATTCAAGATTCTCACCACACCCGGGGATGGACATACTTGAGACACAAAGTATGCACATGCATGCCCTTTTAGGACCATCGGTATTGTAAACTGTTTGTTTTCATATAAACCTTTTAGATTTTAACACGAAACACTATGCATAAAATGAGAAGAACTCCTAATCCCAAACACCACGTACAGCATCTAAAGTTGATCCATCTAACAATTAATAAAAATAAATACCTTTTTCTTGATTGACGTATTTAATCAAACGGTTGGCATGCATGTATAAAAAACGTAAAAGCAGAAAAGGTTAGAAAGATCTCACCAGTTGTTGGCTTGACGGAGTTGATGCCAAGGTATAAACCAATGAGCAAGCAATGTTGTGAGCCGGCCATGGAATCCAATACTTTGCTTTTCTCCATCTCTACTCTTTAAATATAACATTTTCTAAAATATGGTTTCCGTTTACTAATAAGTATAGACAGTAAACTTTTGACCTCTAAAAAGTTACTACTACATGTAAAGTATAGTTTGGTTGAGCTTAGAAACTGCATGTTTTCGTTACTAAATGCAGAAACTGAGGAACACAGGTTATATTCTGTGTGGAAATTTATCATTTTTGCGGAACTTAAGTCCCTTCACATGTGTAAAAGCAATCAGGCACAAAGCATATTGCATACGATATTCTATTAAACGACCACTAAAACAAAAAGCTGCAAATTCTTGCTTCTAGCAATATCCATAAAAACACAATCACACAAATTAGCTACATATTGATGGTGAAACCATAACAACATCAAGCAAGCCTCCTGACTACACTTCAACTAGTATTTTGCAACAGCAAAAAAAAAACACAAACACAATCCTGAGTCGACACCCACTAAGTGGCTTTAATTACACAATCGAGTTTTGGTCAGGTGTCCAGTTTTTTTATGCGTCTCTAAACCTCAAAATCACAAGCTTCTTTCTCTTGAAATGAGAAACCCATTGACCTTTATCACAACCGACTTCAGTCCCATACTTTTAGTAACTCTTCTCACATCTTCAGCAGTATACTTAGAAAATTCCTCCTTCATTTCTTAAGATCCAGAAGATCGAGGCTCCATTTTCTTGTTTCCTTTTGAATCTGTCTGTCACAGTGACAAACGTGTTGTTGCGCATAACTTTTGCATGAAAGCTATATGCTCGTTGTTCATACCTCTCTCAAACTCCTTTAGACCAACGAATTGTATAGAATTGTCCAAAAACAAACTTCATGCCCAAACTTCCCATGAATTTAGGCATAGCAGTAAGAAGAACACACGAGTTGAACCTCTGTAGAGTTCTGATGTTCCTGTAAAATCGCACACATGTTGTAAATATGTAAAACTAGAAAGAAGGTATATAATGAATAATTAACTTCTATCTATGTTTCTGTAAGTAAGTTTAGTTCTCTACAATACAAAAAATTGGGGGAAATTACTATAGTTTAAAGTCATACTATACTGTCCACATAATAAAAACTCAAGTTAAATTACAATCTATCCTCTATCATCAATTACTGTGAGTTTGTGACGTTGTCATAAATTTATACCATTGAAGTGTAGTTACTTTTCTAACACTTACAATATCTACAAACCTGCAATGTTTGATTAGTTAGTTTAAGAAAATTGTTTGAATATTTGTTGTAAAGTCAAAGCAGACACATTTACTTCATTTGTGATGATGACCAAACAACTCGTTCTAACATGAAATCTTTTCAATTACAGTATTAACAAGATGCCCAAAAAAGAAAAGACTGCAACTTTTATGGGACATGTACTGGAGCATACTGATTTCACTATCGCGCTTAACTATTTCTGCAGAAATATATTCTAAGATTAGGCAGTTGACTGCTCGTTTTGTTGTTGATCTCTTCTTAGTCACTAGATGAGATTGGTATAAAAAATTCCCTAAAATAGGACTTTAAACTAGGTACTCACTGCACGGTTTCTAATTATTTTAGTTAACTTACTTTTTTGAGTCCCCTCCTCCCCTGCTCCAGTTATCTTATTTCTGTTACCAGGAAAAGGTTTGATTACCATAAGTGAAGTTTTAAAGCTATACGTTTTAGCAAAAGGTCATTATTCCTTTACAAAATTAAACTATCACTAAAGATTAAAGGTACACTTCTTATTTCTAACAGATACAACCATTGCCAAGTCACCCTAAATCAAATTTGCCTTTTCAAACCATCTATCCTTCTTGTTTTCTCTTTTTTTCCAACCTTTACCAAATTCAAACGCATGTAACTAATTAGCCAATAAAAACACACGATATAGCCGATGAACAACCCCCAATTGACTAAAAATCGTCGCACCTACTGCATCATACATCTATGTAGTTCTCTTGTTTAAACATTTTACGAATCATATTATACATTCGGCTTATTACAATTTATACTTGCAATAAATACACAAACACAGAAATCAATTGTCATGGGTCAAAATAAGGAAGTCAACAATAAAAGTCAAACCCACATCAATCTCTAGCATATACCTACCATTTAAATTAGGTATTGGATCATCCATATAACCAATGAATTTACGATTCCCAACTAATTTATTCAACCAAGGATCATAAGTAGAAAATTTTGGTATTTTGACGTTTTCCTCGCCCTTTGTTTGAAAATCCACAGTTTCCTTACCATCATCTAGGTTTTCTTGATTGTCATTATCAGAGAAGTCACTATCATTATCTGGACTGACCAAATTATCATCTTTGACCATTTCCATAACATTATAACCACTATGCCATCTTACAATCATTTTCAAAGGCTGCTGTAACAAACTCACTTAAATGTTCATCTGTTTTAAGCTCTTTCAAACCTATATTTAGTGGGACACCAGTTTTAATGTAGTAAAAGGACTGAGGTGTAAGACGAACAAGTCTGCGCATAAGTTTAAAAAACTCACTAAATATTAGCCCTTAAAAATCAATGTCTTCAACTACATTATGTTCCCATTCCAGATACTGAAGTGGGTTATTCACGAAAAACCATCGTGATAAAGGTTGATGGTGAAATTAGCCATCTTTCACCAAATCTGCAAAAGTAGGATTTCATATAGAAATCAGGGGTTTAAAAATTGCACATTCACAAGACAAATTAACAATTATAAAATGATAAATACATGTTTATATTAACATACCTTTAAGCAATCGAAGCCAATTTTGACAGATTTACTGGATATAAAAATTAGGGTTTTGTGGGTGTTTATGATTGAGCGGGAAATGAGAAGTGTAAGAGTTTGACTTATGTCAACTACTTATATAGACCCGTTTTTCTAATTTTTTGTTTATTCAAAATGTCACCTCAATAATACCACGTAACCAGTTTTTTATACACATGGCATAAACAATAAAAAAAATAGGCAAAAATAATAGCACAATAAACATTTGAAAAAACATAATAAAGTAAAATGACATTAAAATTAGTAGAGAAATCATCATGAGTTTTTTTGAAAAATATGTTAAGCATTTATAGCCTTTTTCCTTCATTTTTTAACAAGTCACTGCCTAATTAATATGGCATTGTACGGTATATGTTAGGTAAGTTATGGTGGATCGGATAAACATTTAAAGACCGGATTGAACGCCAATCATGAAATGTGTATCCTACAATGACGAAAGTTCTTTACAAAACATACTTTATCCAAAGAACAAACCCTTTGATCTCAGCCACCCATTATTTTAACATCCAATGGTGGAGATTAATTCGTATTTTAATTTAATTAATTACTAAAAGGCATATTTGTAATTACACTCTCAAAAATAATACACCCGTAGGTGTCAGTTACATCTCATTCACTTTTCACATTTCAAAACAACCTCATTTCATCTATTTCCCTCTCACACTAACCTCTTTCCCCATTCCAAAATCATACTCTAACTTTTTTCTATCAAAATCAAATGCAATATTAATAAAATATTTTGTAAATAATGGATTTACAGGAAGAAGTAGCACACTCTAAAGGTGAATTGTATAGTGATGTCGTGTCGTTCTTTTTCGACCACCGGAGATGTGTTTGTTGCGGCGGTGGTTGTTGTAACCGCCATTATAACCATCGCCGTTGTAACTGCGGTCGTTGTAGCATTTGTGATAATTAGTAATTTATGGTGAAGGTTTGTTGCTTGGTTTGGTGTTCTAGAAATGTATTGCGTTTTAGAAAAAGGCCTTAATTAATCAGAACTTGGTTGATGTTCTACTAGCAAAAAGCTTTCAAAACGAGCATCTAGCCTATTAAAATATCAATATCAATTGACTTGATATACAAAATGCGAACCAATTGAAATCAAGAGAAAGGAGGTAGAAAATATGTTTTTGTGAAAGTACCTTCATCACGTGAATGCTCAGGAAGAAAAGAATATTTTTAGTAAAACAAGAAAGTCCAATTTCTACTCTTCATTCTTTAAACTTTTTTTAACATCATTGTTTTTACTTTGATGTAAGTGATATTAGCTAATTTTCTAATTGAAATAAAAATGAATTCATTTGATATTTTGTTCTTTTAACTTAAAAAAAAATAAAATAAAAAAATAAAAGACACAATAGTTTATTTTTGTAAAACTTTTAATTTTTTTTAATGTGATCTACCAAGGAATCATATGGGATTTTGTACGAATCACATGTGATTTTACCTCAAATCACATGTGATTTACCGCAAATCACATGCGATTTTACATTAAATTATTTTTGAAAGTGAATCCCATATGATTTACTCATTTTTAAATTAAAATTGAATCACACGTAATTTGCATTTTTTCATAATAGAGCAAACAAAATAAATAACAGAATCACACGTGATTTCAGGAATTTATTTTATAAAATGAAAGAATAAGTTGATTTGAAATTAAAGATCACATTTGATTTATTACTTTAAAGATCGAATGTGACTTATAACATCACATGTGATTCTTTGGTGGATCACATGTAGTTCTTTTTGGATCATTTGTGATTTTTTGATGGATCACTTGTAATTTTTTAAAAATAACAAATCACATGTGATTTTTTTACGGATCACGTGTGATTTGTCTGGACGGAAATTTTGAATAAAAAGTTTGTCCAAAGTATATAAAAGTGCATATCTATAGAAACATGATTTTTTTTCTCGTCGCGATGGTGTATTTTTTATAGCTTGAAGATTCAGCGTTTGCAAGATATGATGTTTTTAAAAAAAGAGTGAAAAGTGGGTTTTTATAGAATTACATTTCTACAATTTATTTGTTAATTTTTGCTTTTATCTCATCCATTGGATGAAAAGAAAATGATTGGTTGAGATCTTATGATTTGTTCTTTAGATTAAATGTGTTTTCTATTGATCTTACCTCTTCCTACAATATGGTATCCTAACATATAGTTAGTGTTAAGCTTTTATCTTTAGTGATTTCATTTCTCTAAAAAGATAGAAGGTTTTGTGAACGATATATGTAAATAAGAAGCAAAATTTTATAATGTCTTTGAAAAATTTGTAAATAAATAAAAATTTGGACTTTGGAGTAGGAGTATTTTTTAAGCGAAAAAAGATCAAGAATCTATATTATATTTTTTTAGTTTTATAATCAACCTCTTCCTACAATATGGTATCCTAACATATAATTAGTATTAAGCTTTTATCTTTAGTGATTTCGTTTCTCTAAATAGATAGAAGGTTTTGTGAACGATATATGTAAATAAAAAGCAAAATTTTATAATGTCTTTGAAAAATTTGTAAATAAATAAAAATTTGGACTTTGGAGTAGGAGTATTTTTTAAGCGGAAAAAGATCAAGAATCTATATTATATTTTCAAGATAATCGGTTGATGAAGTTTGAATTTTTTAGTTTTATAATCAACTTCATCAACATGTTAGGTTTGAAAACATAATAATATTCTAGACACATGTGATCATCATTCTCTATAGTATATAAACTAGAAAGATTTCTCTTCTTTCACCTATGTGGGATATAAATATGGCATTGTATGGTATGGGTTAGATATGTTCAACTAGATCGGTGAAACATTTAGATATTGAATTGAACACGTACCAATGACAACATGGGTTTTTTAGAATTTCGAATCCTAAGATATGTACATAATTTGGTATCCTAAGATATGTATGATCTTCGTAAATAAAAAAAGTTTGGATTACCCTTTTGTTTAAGTGTGAACAAATACCAAAAAGTTAAGCATTTTCAAGTACATTTTTTGTGAACGAAGTTCGAAATTTTTTAATATAACCAACTTCATTAACAACTAAGTGCTTGAAAAACATGGTAATACTCTTAACATATTTGAAACTCATTTAGTAGAGTATATAAACAACAACAATCTCATTTCGTCAGCCTATGTGGGATGCAAGCTGAGAATGCTTTTTATCAAATAATGTACATATCTACACGTTGACTCTTGCATTTCTCTATATTTGTTAGTTAGGGGACTGGCAACACCTCTCGGCATAAGATAGGCATGAACAATGCCGATCGGTGTATGCATTGCCACAAAATCGGCATGCTTAGGTATGGGGTTCGGTGTGTTAAATCGGTATTGTTCACCGATTTGGCATGGCCAAAATGTATACGTTGGGCATTCAAAAAAGAGACGTTGGGCATTAAATTGATATATCCGTTATGCTAAAAAAAAAAAAAAAAAAAATTACTCCCCCTCTATAAATAAACAAACCCAATTTTATTTTTTTACCACAAATTCAATCACATCTCTTTACACTTTTAAAAAACATTCTCATGGATCCAAGAAAATCAAGAGGTGATTCGTCGTCATCCAAAGACCGTGGACGAGGTTCTTGTTCCATTCGTCCAACAATTCAATCACAACCCACTCCATACATTCCCCAAATGAGTCCTCCTCAATATTATCCTCAAATGACTTCTCCACTGTACTTTCAACCCTAATATTTTCACCAACCACCACCATTGACTCCAACTCAATACACGTTGTCCCCTACAAGTGAGTTTGACCAGTTCGTCGACTACCGTGACGTTCCTTCGCGGCGTGAACCAAGTGTTGAACGAGAGCTACCGCTATATGACTTGGATGATGATGAAGATGATGTGGTTCCCGAAACGCAACAACCAACTCCAATGGGTATATGACACAACTAGAACTTTTCATGCCTTGAACACAAAGTGGAAAACTATGAACGGCGAAATGGGTGTCTTTAATGGGCTATACATCCAACAAGTAATTTTTAAACTTTTTACTTTTATAATTGTATACTTTTATTAATTTATACTTTTTACTTTTATAATTGTATACTTGTATTAATTTATACTTTTTACTTGTATAATTGTAGAACCGTATTCGTGAGAGTGGGTGTAGCGATGTTAACGTGATGACAAATGCCTTGGCCGATTACAAGAAGAAAACTGGCAAGTCGTTTAGTCATATTGATGTTTGGGACATTGTTAAGCAAGAAGACAAATGGTTGGAACAACCAGATGTAGCGCAAGGATCTTATTCTCATTCCGACAAATGAAGAAAGTCGTCGGAATCCGCCCACTACGAGTCCGCAAGCAATGACAACAACACTGTGCTTCCGGATCTGAATGTCGACAACACTCCTATGCGGAAAAGAAAAGGCAAAAAGGCCGAAAGCGAGTCGTCGACAATGCATAGTGTAGCTGCGAGCTTCGACACATACACATCAAATAAGACACAACTATTGCAGACGGCGGTGGCGACAAAAGTTGCAAAGCATGAAATGGCCGAAAAGTTCTTGTCGACAAAAATCCGTATCATTGAAGAAAAGCATATGTTTAGGGCGATGAAATTCTCTAAGGAACCGCACGATAACATAACCGACCCAAATATACTAAAGTTCACTCTTGACAAAAAACGTGAGCTCGCGGCAAAATATGGATGGACTTGCAATTTTTAGATATATGTTTTAGTTCGTTGTTTTTATTAATGCGATTTAGTTGATGTAATTTTCTTTTAAGTATTAATAAAATATTATGTTTTTATTAAATTGTTTAATATAATTAAAAAAAATAGATGAGGTATGTGTTAGGCATTGTTGCCACTAAAAATTTATTGTTAGGTATGAGATGTTTATGAGATGAGATGAAAAGATATTATTGGTGGGTGATTAGATATGAAAATTTGAGATTGACATGGTTGCCACCACCCTTATACCCTTATATACTTAAATAGTGTTTGTACTTTGAAGCCACTTTGATAGTAGGGTGCCATTGTTTAATACGGTTATTAAGTGACGACGCTATCGAATTCCGAAACCCTCATATGGGTTTACTCTCCCATTATCGATCTTTTTTATTTGATCGTGTTAAAAATTTGCTATGATGCAACTTGTTTTTGTTTTGTTACCCTTAGACTCGACTCGACTCGACTCAGTCGATATTAGAACGGTCATTAAAGTCTTATTTATACTTGGTTCGTTTTTATGTAAAACAAAATCTAAACTTCTGTCCAAGCTTTTCTTGCTTGGAAACAAAAAAGATAATTGTACATAAACTCGTCGACGAAGCGGAGTATGTGATATATTCACTCTTTCATCCAAGAATAAGATTTCGCTTCGCGAATATTACTGAAACTAGAAGTTTCTTTAAACTAGTAAAACTTAAATTTAAAATCCAACTTTATGCTAGTTATTGAACTAAAATCAAAATATAGTATTCAAAGTTTTATTGCTTTTTTGAAAATAAAAAAATCAGATTTTGAAAATAGTGGTTGTTAGAACTTGAGACAATTTTGTGTGATTGTTGATGTTTTGTTCTTTTCAACTTTTCCTATATTATTAACCTTGGTTGTTCCAACAATTGTAGCCTTTAATCATAACATGACGCTAATCATTTTATTATGTTGCATTCCTCTTTGACATAACAAAATTTCACATATAATAATAACAAGAGTTAATTGCATTTTTGGTCCTTGTGGTTTGGCCAAATTACAGGTTTGGTCCCCAAAACTTTAAAAGTGTAGCGATAGTCCTCATTTTGAAGTTTGGATTGCATTTTTGGTCATTGGATAAAGTTAAATGACTTAAATACCATTTGTCTTCTTCAGAAAAAACAAGGATAATTTGGTCATTTTACACTAAAAAGGACAAAAAATGCAACCCAAACTTCAAAATAGAGACTATCACTGCACTTTCAAAGATTTTGGGATCAAACCTGCAATTTGACCAAACCACAAGAACCAAAAATGCAATTAACTCTAATAACAATAGGCCCATGACTTACACAAACTTGTTATAAATGGGCTTAGCCCATAAGATAATAACAACTGGCCCATGACTTTGTATAAGACTAGTTAAGTAGTCAACTGTAAATAAATATATTAAAAAAATTGACTTTGAAGGATTATTTACAAAACATGAGAAAGAAAAGACAGCAAAACATAATTTATTAAAAAAATAATAATAAAAACATGAATGAACATGCAGGGAATTGAACCATAGACCTTAGAGCAAACACATCGGTAATGCCCTAACGGGCGTTAAGTGGGGCGTTAGTGGCGTTAAGGGGCGTTATCCTTGGACCTCCGGCGTTATTTGCCTGTTAATGGTTTCACGTTATTGCCCTAACGGGCGTTTTTGTTTTTTTTTTGTTTTTTTTTTGTTTTTTTACATTTATGCTCCTAAATGAGGGGTTGTTTTTGTAAATTGTTGGTGGGTTAAAATTTAACTTAGAATGTTATTGTTGTGGGTGTTTTTTGGAGATGTTAAGGTGAGACGTTAAAGCTGATGTGACGCTGACGTGGCAGGTGTTAAACTATAACTCAAGTTATGGATGTACATGCTTGTATATGTAAGTTACACTTCATTTACGAGCATACTAGCTCATGTCACATGATTTGTATCTTCCTACATCTATTTAACTTACACTTGTGTGACAATACAAAAGCTTTATACAATCCCATTACACAGCAACAAATTATCGTTTGATTATTATTATTATTATTCTAATTTACTACTTCTTCTTCTTTTTTTTTTTCTTTTTTTTTTTAAAGGTTTTATGTTTTTGTTTACGGTTATGATAGGTGAAAGGACCGGTATTGGTGGAAGATACTTGTCTTTGTTTCACTGCTATTAAGGGTCTACCTGGTTAGTTGCTACTATACGCTATCTAATTTTGTTAATTTTACTTCGTAATGCACTAATGCTTATTTGTTGAAAAAAACAAACATGACTATAGTCTAAACACAATTATACGCTCGTTTTTGTTTTTGGCAAGGTTTGATCATGTTCTAGCGTTATCTATTTGAGATCCTGTCCGCGCTCGAGTTTGCTCATATCTGTTACTAGTTTACTATCTTAAAGAACAAACACGAACAGAACAAAACAAAACCTGCTCTTTAATGTGTTTGTATTTTGTTTTGTGAAACCAAAACGAACGAAAACAAGTCGTGTTTGTGTTTGTTGACAATCCTAGTTTGTGCAGTTCATTTTTCAATCTTACATTTGGGTGGAAAAATCTTTGATTAAGCATAACGGTTTTTTTGTGTGTGTGTGTGTGTGTGTGTGTGTGTGTGTGTGTGTGCAGGGCCTTACATGTAAGTTTCCTTGCTGCACTACCCTTTTTTCATGTTTGACGGCTTCCTGTCAAACTGTCTCTCATAGGATCATCAGGTCACCAGTTAAATCATTCATTGTTTCATTCAAATCTTGTTTATATAATCTTCTTATAGACTTAGAATAATTAGCAGAAATGGAGTCATTGAAGTTACGTAATTGAGAAAAAGCTACCGAAATACATCAGTTTTGTTACAGCAACTACTTATCTGCTTTTAATATTCCCCTGAGAGTTTCATCAAAATCAGTTAGCTGAACCCCACAAAGCTGATTATTGTGACATTTGAACTTTCCTCAATATGTTTATATTAAGGCATCTCTTGTGAGATTGTGAGTTGCGATGCCACATTATTTGCATCATGGTTTATGTTATATATGCATAATGTGTTTTTACCTTTAGCTAATGAACGGGTTAGTATTCTAGGTTGTAGCTAGCTAATTGGACACAGCAGTGAAAGTGTATTTCATCTCTTTTAGTCGCTGAAAAAAATGCTAGTTTTTTTTATTGTCTTTTAAACCGGTTTTTCCTAATCATAAAGTAAAGTAAATAAGAATTATAGATGGACTTACATTTCACGTTCCGAACTGCAAAGACTTTCTAATCACTTGCAACTTTAGGACATAACACTTGACTGTTGCGACACTTTTTGATAACTCAAAATGAATACCTTTGTCATGCATGAAGTTTTTTTGCTTTCTCATGTGTGTTACCGGATGGCAAATCCTGATCTATAGAAAGTGGTTTCTGCATAAGCTTAGTCATGAAGATACATATAACAATATTTATGTAATATTTAGGTTGATGATAAACTATAAGAGATATAATGTTAATTAAGTACTTCAATTGCGTTTGTAGGTCTAAACAATATGTTGATGGCTTATGAGGATAAATATGCCTATGCTCTGTGCGTATATTCTCTTGCTATTGGGCCTAATCATGAACCCATTACGTTTCTGGGAAAGACCCCGATATGCTTAATATTATTCACTTTGTTTCCTACTATATCAAATGGTTTAAACTGTGATCTGCATGTACCTATGAATGAACGTACTAGGTGTTGGACTTATTAATGTCTTACATGCCAAAAGGATAACAAGATGGGTCAAGAAGAAACTTTCTGTCATGGGCTGCAATCCGCAGGCCTCAAAACCCAACATATGACAGTTAGATAAACGGTTATTTTCATTGTACCGTTGTATTCTAGGGTTATGTCGATTACTTTTATTGAAGAGGTATAACTGTCAAAACAATATACCGATTCATTATGTATATATATAGCGTAGGAGTCTGTAAACAAATAAACCCATTCATTTTATATATCAAGAATATTATGGGTTCAACCCATCTTCTTTGTTTCTTATTATTGTTTATGTATGATTTATATACATGATGTTGTTTGTTCAATCGATCCTGGAAACCCCTTAAAACCTGTGAACACTAGGCTTTGATTGATTGGCATTTTAAATAATTTTACAAACAATGTACCCTTACAGGGGAAGATCGCTCCTGCAAGAGGACCGAATGACTTTTGATGGTATCCAGTCTTTTAACATGATGGTTATGATCAAACGTAAGGCCATCTTTGTTTCTATAGGATCATCTAGGTAGCAATTTTGACAAATTTACTTATAAGCGGGTCTTGGCTTTTTTATATCTGAAATGGGTCCTATGGCTCAAAGCAAGTTTAGCTAAAAGCGGTACACATCTGATGGGTTGAATGGGTCAAACAAGTTGAAAGTCACGTCAAGTCTATCTTTTGAGAGTACAAACTTATAAATTGTGGAGAAACAAGTTTTTGTTCTCCATTCTGACCTAGCCACCTGTTTGAACCTGAATCAGATTTGACATTGTTACGAACCAAACCCATTTTGATCCGTTTTAACCCGACTCATTTTGACTCACCATCTTGCCAACTCTTATCTCCCTGATCCTTTCATATCATCGCATGCTTGCAATAAAACAAAACTAATTACATGATTTGTGCTGTTATAGTTATGTGAAATGCCCATGGAAGAAAAGAACAAGATTTCTCATCGCTGAAGAGCTCTTGCACTGGTACAATCCCACTTTGCTGAGGCTGGGTATTTATTTGACACATAAGACAGAAAATTATTTCTATTGGTGTAGATTCATATTGAACTTTTAGAAAGGTGTTTTAGATGGGAGTTTGTGGTTGTGATTTTCCCACTTTGCATTGCTTTTGATTCCCCAATGAGGTGTCCACTTTGTATTTGGTTAAGGATAACAGAACATAGTTGCAAAAACTTAATATTGTGGCTAATGTTCGACCAAGTGTATGGCGACAGGACTCAAAATGTGAGTTAACATACAAAATTGCCATTCCATTGTCAGTTTTTCTTGATTGCATACAGTTTGTTGTATTGTATGAGTGAACATATGGAGGGTGGAGACTCCTAGCCTTGCAAGATCCATAACCCCTCATCTATGTATTGACATATCAGTGTTAGATCAATTGCAGTATTCTACACTGCAAGCCTACAAGTAGTTATTTGTTAAACATACTTCGTTTAGGAAATCTTTGTGTGACTCATTAAGTTACCCTTTGCGAAACATCAATAGTTTGGACTACGTCAAGCGGACTCAAACTCTGTCGCTTCGAGAGTGTTTTGGTATGACTCATGATGGCGACACATTTATCCATTTGGATAATTCTGATGACTCGCGTTGGCACCTTGTGATGATTAAGGTGTATAATAGTACGACAAAGTTGTCACCATGTCTCTTGATTTCACTAGAAATATTGTACCAAGAGTTGTCTCAATCCATTTAGTTATAATTGACTTTTTTTAATCTCTAACGAGTTAAAATGAAAAAAGAAAGTCACCTTTTTACCAGTCACCCAACCCATCTAATCCACCCATTTTAAATCTATATCCAGGCATACAAGAAGGAACCCATGTTAATATCTTGATACCTTGTTCTTATAATTAACACAAATGATCACAAATATGAAGCTTGCAGCAAATTTAAACGGAAGGAATTGAAGCAAATGAACGTACGATAACAATAGCTGCTTTATCTCGGATCCATTTCGTACTTTTGGCTGTACTTCAGTTCCTTCAGAACAATTTCAGGAATAGAGTAAATACACTTTTTTAAATACAAAAACCACTCAAATTTCTTAAATTGTCTGTCTTTATTTGCATTAATCACTTGTAACAAAAATAATAAACCGTAATTTTAACTCTTCACAACAAACTTTACTGCCACAAAATGATAACCAAATTCGAAAATTGTTTCATTTTGGTCCCGGTGGTTAATAAATGTTTGAAAATGTCACAATATTAGAACAACATTTAAACTTGAATGGTTTATGTAATGAAAATAAAATTTGAGTTATGAAACAATAATAAAGCCAAGGTTTAAATAGAGATCATCTATGGAGTACAAGTTATATCACTAATATAATTTGTGTTTACTCTCCTATTTTCGTTCTTTTTTGTTAGCTGTTGCCGATAATGATCAAGTGTGTCATTGGTACTGTAAAGCAATTTTACTTTGTAATGTTTGTGAGGGGATGACAAATGTTGATCGATACTAAGTGGTTTCTTCTGAAGCTTGGTCATGAAGGTACTTGAATTACTTTTTGCTACAAACATAATTTGATGTAGAACCTAAACATATAATGTTTGTTGAGTACATATATTACTTTTTAGGTCTGAACAACATGTTGATAGCGTATGAGGATAAATCTGCCTATGTTGTGTGTATATTTTCTTTTGCTATCGGGCCTGATCTTGAATCCATTACGTTTGTGGGAAAGACCAAGGTATGGTTAACTTATCCACTTTCATCTATTTCTCTATGATCATCTTGTTATAGGTGGCAATTTTGACCAATCTACTATGAATGGGTCGATTTGGAATGACAATATCTTAAACGGGTACAATGGGTCAAATCCGTATTCCCTAAATGGAAACGGGTCAACCGGGTCACTCAACTTATAGGTGGCCAAAGTCTTTTATTAATGCATACAACCTTCTAATAATATTAATAAAAGATTTAGACTATTGTTGTAATTCATTGCTAACGCATGAATTGTATGTAAGAAAATTTAGAAACTGGACAAAAAGTGTTTTCATGTCAACCCATTATGACCCGATGTAGACCAAAATATGACCCATGTCCACCTGAACCCATGTTAACCTGTTACCTATCCCGCTCATCTTGCCATCTATAATATCCAATAGATCCTCATACTGGCATAAATCTCAAAAATATCTGACCAAAAAAGTATTATATCATGTTATAGATATGCTCAAATACCCAATGAAGAAAATGGAAGATGGAAATGGCCAACTAGTTGGATGGCATTATTTCTTGTTCGATCTAAATAGCATTCAAGTTCCTTTATTACAGAATAGTGATAAAGACTATATCGTCGGAAATGCAATGATGGGAGAACTAAACATTTTGTTACTAAGCAAGTTTGGCAAGATTGTATGGAACAAGTGCCAACTGTTTCATGGTGTTCTGTGGTATAGTATTCCCAATGTGTACCTAGTCATTCATTTGTTCTATGGCTTGCAATTCAAAGGAAGTTGCTCACTCAAGACAGGATGATTGTATGGAATCCTGGTTCAGTGGTTGATCATTTGTTCTGTGGTTTTTAGGACTCGGTTTGAATATTCTGGAATTCATAGCTTTCAGCACTCGCTTGAATATTTTGGTGGGATTTCTATCAAAATAGCTGTATTCTGTTTCAAACGTTGGTTTACAAGACATCTATCCTTTAGAGCCGTTTCTGTCATTGTTCAAGCTCAGTGCTATTTTGATAGTTTAAGTATTTGTAACAAGCTATAATTCGATCCTGGATGATTCGTTTTTCAGCCAGAGGCCCAGAATAAGCTCACTGACAAGATCACGCACAACTTGTTTGATTAAGTAGACACGTGTAAAAGCAATCAAGCAAAGTACATAGCAAAAGTTTATACAATTCAACGACCCGTTCAACAAAAAGCTGTAAATTTGTGCATCTACTAGTATCCAAAAGAAGACAGTCGTATATAGCTACAAATGATAGAGAAAACATAGCAACGTCAAGCAGCCTCATTTTTGCAACCATTTTACACCACCACAAAATGAAAAACACCACACATATCTCATACTTTTAGCCCCCATTTTCTTGTTACGTTTGAATTGGTTACTGTGACAAATGTGGACGATACCTGCTGTTTGGGCCCTTTCATGCCTCTCTCAAACTCCTTTGGAACAACAGAATGTACAGAATTTGCTTGTCTAAAACCAACTTTTATGCCCATACTTCCCAAGAATTTAGGCATAGCATAATGAAGACCACCAGTTGCAACCTATGTAGACTTCTGAAGTTCCTGCGAAAGCACACAATCTGTAAATATGAGACACGAAAAAGGGTAAACGTCAAAGGCACTTGGATTCATATCCGACATGCTTAATTATAACTCGAGTAAAATTACAATTTGATCTCTATCATCAATTACTGTGACATTGTCATAATCTTATACCTTAAATTAAAAGTGAACTTACGTCTCTAACATCAAGTCTAATACAACTGGAAAATTTCTAAGATAAGCAGTTGACTTTTCCTTTTGATGTTGATCTCTTCTTAATCACACCTTGATTCACTAGTTTACTACGGAGTATAATCAAGTCACTAGATGAGGTTGGTACAGAACATTCCCTAATATAGGATGCTAAAGCAGGTGCTAACTACACGTTTTCTCTGCAGTTAGTCGACTTAATTCGTTAAGTCCCCTCGTCCCCTGTTTCATTTATCTTGTAACGAAAGGTCATTCCATTCCAACTCTAAAAGCAATAAATTATCCCTAAAAGAGTGAAGGCACACTTTTCCACCCTTTACCAAATTGTGATATTCAATGATCAAAACAAGATTTTAGAATTACTACTTTCAAACACATATGTAAATAAGTAGCCGATAAAAACAAAGGTTATAGCTTATGAACAACACCAAAAAAAAGTGCTCCAATCAACTAAAAATATCGCACTTACCGCATTATGAATCACTAACACAGATTGACCCACATTGCAATATCCAAATTAAACTATATAAAAACTAGAGGTGGCAATTTGAGACCCATTGGTTAAAGATGGGTCTATTTGGGTATTTGATAGAAAGTGCAATTATAATAATAATCACCCAACGAATCTAGCGGGTCAAAAAACATTTTACTTTTTTTTTCACTTTTTTCATCTTTCACTCAAAATAAACATAAAAAATATCTTGTTGACCGGCGCAAAACACATCTAGACCCGGACGCATATAGATCCAAACCCAAACCGACCTACCTATTTTCCCTACTTTAATAAAACATTCAGGTAACACCAATTAATCTAATACATCCACATTGCAATATCCCAATCAAACTATATAAAAACTAGAGGTGGTAATTTGAGACCCATTGACTAAAGATGGGTCTATTTGGGTATTATATAATAATTACCCAACGAATCTAGCGTGTCAAAAAACATTTTACCTTTTTTTTTTTCACTTTTTTCATCTTTTACTAAAAAAAAAAAAAAAAAAACGTAAAAAATTTCTTGTTGACCGGAGCAAAATCCATCTAGACCCGGACCCATTTAGACCCATGTTTTTAGAAGACCCGTCTAGACCCGGACCTATATACACCCAAACCCATCCAGACCCGAGACCCAAACCGACCCGACCCACCTATTTTGCCACCTTTAATAGAAACATTCAGGTAACACCAATTAATCTAATACACACACAACTCAAGCATGCTATAACATAAACCCTTAATTAACAACTTCAAATTGAAATTTTTCTAATTACCTTTAATCCTATATATAAATTGAGTTCATTACGCAGATACAAACATAAATCGAACAACTTGCCTGAAAACATCCCTCGAAATGAAGGAGTTGTGCCTTCAAGTTTTATTTCTTATATGTTTCTCGGTAACTGGCGGAGTACATTCCGGGGCCCGTAGCCGTGGCGGTTGGCCTGAGATCCTGATTCTGCTGGCGTTTCAAAAATGAAGGAGTTGTGAAGCATAAGAACAATAACTTTTACAGATTTAGTCCCTCTTTCTTATGGTAAGGCACATTTTCACCTTTTACATTTTGTTAAAAAAATTTATAACGGAGTTCAGCCTGTTGTGTATATTATACTTCCTAGTATCCCAAGGCCCTTTACTAATTGCATATAGCTTTGGAGCATACAAATCTCCCTTGGTGAAAACCGTCATGTTATCACACCAACAAAATTCCAAGGTATCCAATGATGGAAATGAAAAAGCTTCCTTTCCTAACCAAAATCCCTCGAGACTTTCAAGACCAAAAAGTTCTAAGGATTTTAGACAAGGAAACTGCACAATAGCATTCACTATGGCATCACATTCTTCTTCTTCTTCTCCCTTCACAATTACCTTCATTCTTCTGCACTCCCTTATATTTAGTTCCTGGAGTTGCAATAGACTACCAACCATGGGACATGTAAATACATATTCTAAACTCGCACATCTCCAAATAGATAGTCGTGTTAGGTTTGGAAACTTTAATATTGTCCCCTGCCTGCTCTTCCATATATACTTGAGACTTAACAACATCAAGTCCACTTGTCTCAAGTTTGGAATTTCAGCAACAGTTTGTGAATCAAATATCTCCTCTATGTCCCGACATTGCCTACAATGGATAGTTTCAAGCTTTTGCAGTTGAAGCAACTTATCAGATGAAAAAAGAGCCTGTCCACCACTGGGGTTATAATTCACATCCATTTCGATCAAATTATGAAAAGACCAAGGAAACCATTCCATAGTAGCATGGTGGTATGAGCTTGGACTCTCAGAACTTGGTAATCGGGCCTACATGGTACAAAAAACAAGCTTATATCAGAAATAATTGTACATATAAGTTGGTTAATGATTAAAAAAAAGAACTTCAGATGTGAGTAAAATAAGCCAAAAGGCTCTACATGATTTAATAATTACACTTGTAATCTTGATGAAGATTACAATTATTAATAAGGTTGATGGACTCTAATACTAGAAGTTTATGCACCGTTTCAAATATTAATTGTTATACACACAAGGCCTGAGTATAGAAAAGAACATGACATGGGACGGTTTTTTTTTCTTTTTATTTGAAATAAAAATAATACTTGATGCGAGGTGGTGGTTGTTGAGTTGGTGAAGCCACTCAAACAATAGTGACAGAAATAATGTAACCACTCAAACAGATAATGGCACACTTAACAGATAGTGGCAGAAAAGAAGATCACTAATTTCAGTAGTGGAAGATAGTGCCAGTTCTTTATTTGATCAATTATCTGTTTCAATCTCTATATAAAGAGATCACTCTGTATTTGTAAAACACACCTCTTGATTACACAACAAGATGTAATAAACACTCCTAGTTACCCACGGTGGACGTAGGTCAGATTAGACCGAACCACCTTATATCCTTGTGTTCTTAATTGTGGCAGTGTGTGTGGCAGTTAATTATGTTTGTATGTGTCATCCGATCCTAACAACTGGCATCAGAGCTTTGGTTCTCGATTGATACATACAAACAGAGAAGGTGAAGAAGTTACCTGTTGGCAGATATTGTGACCAGGACCACCATCACCTTCGATTGACCATCGCCACCGCCACCAGGGACCGATCGATTACCTCCCGCCGGAGACAGTATCACCGCCAGCCACCTATCCCGCGGCAGTCAAAAGCCGCAGTCACGATCGCCGGAGACACCAGCGCCGCCTCAACACCAACCACCTGTTGTTTTTGCCCCGCGGCTATCACCTACCCGCCAGAACCACCAGCACCTTCGAGTGAAGAAAAGTCACCGATCATCTTTTTTTTTTGTAGAAGAAAGTACCAGGAGTGATACTTTGTTTTAAAGAAAAGAAAGATCAGGCGTGCCTTTGGGTGAAGGAAAAGGAGCAGACAAGAGTGATTTGTGTTTTTTTTGGGGAAGATAACAGCAGGAGGCGTGACTTTTTTTTTTCTTGGAAGAAGACTTAACTTTTTTTTTAGAAGATAAAACAAACAAAGACCTGTGTTTGTTTTCTTTTAAGAAAAAGGAAGTTTTTTTTAAGAAAAAAAAAGTTATTTTCTTTTGGTGGTCACAAGTTTTGACTTTGACAAAAGAAGTCCCTCATTTTTTTTTTAATCAAGATCTTTGCCATTTAACACTTGAAACAGAATGGCAGAAAGCAGTAAGCTTCATATTGAGAAGTTTGATGGGAAGGACTTTGGTTGGTGGAAGATGCAAATTGAAGATTTGCTCGTGCAGAAAGACTTGGACACAGTTTTAGGTGAAAAACCGGAGGCGATGACACAGGCAGAGTAGGAGACTTTGGATAAAAAGGCCAAGGCATTTATTAGACTAGCGTTGTCAAAGGATGTTGCATTCAACATTCTGAAGGAGACCTCGGCAAAGGGAATCATGGAGGCATTGTCTAATATGTACGAGAAGCCGTCGGCAGCAAATAAAGTCTTCCTGATTCGGGAGCTAGTCAACACGAGGATGAGGGAAGGAAGTTCAGTTACAGTGCACATCAACAATTTAAACTCGATTTTATCCAGACTTGGGTCAGTGGGAATAAAGTTCGAGGATGAAGTTCAAGCTTTACTACTGTTATCATCATTACCCGACAGTTGGTCCGGAACAGTTACAGCCGTTACTAGTTCATCAGGATCGAAAGAGCTCACTTTTGAGGGAATTCGGGATTTAATTCTAGGCGAAGACGTCAGACGAAGAAATTCCGGGGAATCATCAAGTGAACAATTGAATGCAGTGAGAGGTAGAAGAAATAACAGAGGTAGTGGCAGTCGGAACAGGAGAAGGAGTCAGTCGAGGACTCGAAATGATGTGACTTGTTGGAACTGTAAAGAGGTTGGACATTTCAGGAATCAATGTCCAAAAGACAAGAAAGAAGTTAACGTTGCAGCAGACCATACAGATGATGATGTTTTGATCTGTAGTGTGGAGAGCAATGTGGATTCCTGGGTTATGGATTCGGGTGCTTCATTTCACGCTACCCACAGCCGTGAAGCATTGCGGAATCTGAAAGAAGGGGATTTTGGTAAGGTAAGACTGGCGAACGATGAGGTTCTTGATGTGACGAGCATAGGTGACTTAGATCTGAAGACTCCAGTCGGTCCATGGACTTTGAAGGATGTCCGGGTAATTCCAAGTCTGAAGAAACAGTTGATTTATGTTGGGCAGTTGGATGAACAGGGACATGAGGTTAAGTTCAGGAACGGGCAGTGGAAGGTTATGAAGGGAAATCTAGTCGTAGCTCGAGGACAGAAACAAGGTTCGCTGTATGTGGTCAGTTTACCGTCTGAGGGAGTAACCGTCCCGGTTCATAAGAAGACCAAAGTCCGGTTCACAGAGTCTCGTGGGCAGAAGAAGGTTTGCTTTGCAGATGGCAAACCCAGAGTCACAGGTCAGATTCAAGTTGAACGTGCTAGAAAAGGTTCAGTAAAACCAGTCAGGAGCATTCATGGCAGTGGGAGCACAGGTTGTGCTTCAGTCAGAGTTACCAGACGACAGTGGGTTAAGAGAACCAGTATTCCAGCAGTCAAAGTCTCTCCTGTTGATTATCTGCTTTATTCGGAGAGTGTTTGTTCTCAGGATGTTCCAGGATCGGGCAGTTCGTGTCAGTGGGAGCCGATAGGGACAGAGAATGGGTCAGTGACAGTTTCAGTCATGACTGATGTAAAACCAGTTGAACGTGCTAGAAAAGGTTCAGTAAAACCAGTCAGGAGCATTCATGGCAGTGGGAGCACAGGTTGTGCTTCAGTCAGAGTTACCAGACGACAGTGGGTTAAGAGAACCAGTATTCCAGCAGTCAAAGTCTCTCCAGTTGATTATCTGCTTTATTCGGAGAGTGTTTGTTCTCAGGATGTTCCAGGATCGGGCAGTTCGTGTCAGTGGGAGCCGATAGGGACAGAGAATGGGTCAGTGACAGTTTCAGTCATGACTGATGTGTTGGAGCTAACGGGAGCTTCAACGGGCCTTCAGGTTAACTGATGAGAAGGCCAGGGTAACTAGGAAGATGGAGCTAAGATCAAAAGTTCTTGTTTTACAGAAATACAGAGATACACAGTTGAAGCACAGGTGAAGATTGTTCCGTGGCTTCAAGTGGGAGATTGTTGAGTTGGTGAAGCCACTCAAACAATAGTGAGAGAAATAATGTAACCACTCAAACAGATAATGGCACACTTAACAGATAGTGGCAGAAAAGAAGATCACTAATTTCAGTAGTGGAAGATAGTGCCAGTTCTTTATTTGATCAATTATCTGTTTCAATCTCTATATAAAGAGATCACTCTGTATTTGTAAAACACACCTCTTGATTACACAACAAGATGTAATAAACACTCCTAGTTACCCACGGTGGACGTAGGTCAGATTAGACCGAACCACCTTATATCCTTGTGTTCTTAATTGTGGCAGTGTGTGTGGCAGTTAATTATGTTTGTATGTGTCATCTGATCCTAACAGTGGTCACATGAAAGTTAAGGCCGCATTCAACACTATGTTTGCCTAAGCTTGTATTTATGAAGTTAAGCTTTGGAGCCGTAGACCGTCCAAAAGTGAACATCGTTATTTGTGGGCATTCAACGATCACAACCTTTTCCAATTCTGGCCATATGAATTCATTCTTCTCCAAAAAGAAACCCACAAAGTTTCACTTACCTCTAAATTAAGTATATCCTGCAAATTAATTATGATCTGTCATCCATTATATACTTTTAGTTGAAAAGCTTGTTGAAATTATTTTATTTACATAAATTAAGTATATACTTACCTCTTTGTTAAAGAGAGATTGCATTCTGGAAATATCACTCGACCAATAAATGCTTGTAATTTTTGGAAGGTCTTCAAGTTGCAACTCCATGAGACGTGGCAACTCAATTACATCAACTTTATTGCAGAAATGCAATAACTCTGGTAGCTTAGCCAACCTGAGATACTTTAAGCTGGAAAAGACATCAACGTAATTCTCAGTATGTATGACTGCTTCTATTTTAAGGCATCCGGAAATTTCCAGATACTCGAGCTTTGACAAACTTGTTGCAACACTCGGCGTGAAAAGGTATTTCAACTCTGCGCATTCTGAAACTACAAGGATTCTCAACTTGTAAAACGAACAGTTTCGAGAAGGATGTGGGGGACGCGGGAATTCCACATCAACATCTTCAAGAGTATTCATATCATGCACTTGTAGATAAAGTGCATGTGTGATTTTAAACAGCTCGCTGATTTTAGATTTCAGTATTTCTTCTATGTTGGTGACCAAGTTCAAGCTGTTTTGATATGAGTGCGTTTCACCTTGAGATCTATGCAGCCAGCGACCTTCTGTAATATAACATCCCACTGAGAGCTTGAATCTTTTAAGTTTCACATAAGACATGTTTTTCATATGAGCATTGTTACCAATAAATTCAAATTCTAATGCACAAAGTTTCTTTGAACGCTCTGCAAGTTCACTACAGTTGTTGTCTGTGAAGCAGCATGCTTTTTCATCACAAGGTATCATGTAAAGCTCTTCAAGTTTCACTAAGCCTCCCAAGACACCGTCATCTATAACAAGATTGTAACAACCTGTTACATCCAGTAGCCTTAGCTTCTTCAAATTCCCGAACGTGGAAGGTAGGATTGTAATGCCAGAGTTGGCAAAGCTAAGCACTTCCCGAACGTGGAACGTGGAAGGTAGGATTGTATTTGTGACCACGTCCGTGCTGCTCATTTGTGTTAGTTTGCTATCTTAAAGAACAAACATGAACAGAATATATACTATCATCTACGTCTCAATTACGAGTAGTAAACAAGAATAGATGAACTTACATTTCACGTTCCGTGATGCAAAGGGCTTTCTAATCACTTGCAACTTTAGGACATATATAAAACTCGACTGTTCACTTTTATTTTTTGGTAAATAGTAATGATTGAACTCAAAACAAATCTCTTTGTCACTGTTGAAATTTGGTCTTTTTGGCTTTATTGCTTTTTACTTTCTCGTACTTGTGTGTTACCGGATGGCAAATGTTGCTTGATAGTAAGGGTTTTTTTTTTTTTTTTTTTTTTTTTTTTTTTTTTTTTGAAGTTTGGTTATTAAGGTACATAGAATAATCTTTAGATCGTATTTACATTAATGTTAAGACTTGGTTTAGCTTCTTTTGCCGTCTTCACACGATGGTTTGTTGTTGGTTTAGCAAAGAAAAATACTTTGTGCAACATTCAAACTCCAAAAATTGCACGTTCGGGTCTAAAACACTTGCATTTTAATTAATGCAAATTGCAGGATAATTTGGTTCAAGAATCGTAAATAACTTGAAGAGCCACACCTTCATTCTTTTTGCAGAATCAATATGGCATTGCACATACGGTAGGGGTTAGGTAAGTTTAGATGGATCGGTGAAACATTTCTATTGAACATTTATTACTTATTCTAAAAATTCTCTAGTTTAACAATTAAATTGAGAATGATGCGAATACCGAAGTTTGTTGCTAAATGTGAATTAACATGATAACTGATAGAAAATGAGAAATTGATGAACATACAAAATTTCAGTTACATGGTCGTTATTGCGATTGGTTTTTGGTATCTCTCAGTGAACATATGGAGGGCGGAGATTCTAGCCTTGCAAGATCCATAACCTCTCATCTATGTATTGATATATCAGTATACATTGTCCTAGTACCAATTGCAGCATTCTACATTGCAAACCTGCACGTAGTTATTTGTTAAACATACTTTCTTTAGGCAATCTTTGTATGACTCATTATGTTACCCTGTGCGAAACATCAATAGTTTGGATTACGTCAAGCGGACTCAAACTCTGTCGCTTCGTGAGTGTTTTGGTATGACTCGTGATGGCGACACTTTTATTCATTTGGATAATTCTAATGACTCACTTGCGTTGGCACCTTGTGATGATTAAGGTGTATAATAGTACGACAAAGTTGTCACCCTGTCTCTTGATATCACTAGAAATGTTGTCTCAATCCATTTAGTTATAATTGAGTTTGTTTAATCCCTAACGGGTCAAATTGATAAAAGAAAGTCGCCTTTTTACCAGTCACCCAAGTCCCAACCCGTCTAATCCACATTTTAAATCTATATCCAGCTATACAAGAAGGAACCCGTGTTAATATCTTGATACCTTGTTCTTATAATTAACACACACGATCACACATATGAAGCTTGCAGCAAATTTAAATGGAAGGAATTGAAGCAAATGAACGTACGATAACAATAGCTGCTTTATCTTGGATCCACTTCGTACTTTTGGCTGTAATAGAGAGAGAATATGACTAGGGTTAGGTATGGGGGCTCTTTCCAGAAAGTTAAATCTGCCTATGTTGTGTGTATATTTTCTTTTGCTATCGGGCCTGATCTTGAATCCATTACGTTTGTGGGAAAGACCCCGGTATGCGTTAACTTATCCACTTTGTTTTTTTACACATGTGACATATTCTGTATGTGCTAATCACACATCAAATGTTATTACAGGAGAAAATTGTACCGGTATGCGTTAACTTATCCGCTTTCAGGAGAAAATTGTTCCTACAAGCGGCCCAGACGACTTTGGATGGGACCTGGTCTTCCAACCTGATGGTTATGATCAAACGTAATCCTATCCGTTCATCTATTTCTATATGATCGTCTTGTACAATATCTCAAACGTGTACAATGGGTGAAATCAGTATTCCATAAATTGAAATGGGTCAAACGGGTTTAAAGGTGACCAAAGTTTGTTTTTAATGCATACAACCTTCTAATAATATTAATTTAAGATTTAGACTATTGCTCTAATTCATTGCTAACGCATGAATTGTATGTATGAAATTTAGAAACTGGACAAAAAGTGTTTTCAAGTCAACCCATTCTGACCTGACATAGACCAAAATATGACCCGTGTCCACCTGAAGCCATGTTAACTTGTTACCTAACCCGCTTATCTTGCCATTTAAAATATCCAATTTAGATCCTCATACTCGCATAGATCTCAAATATCTGACCAAAAAAGTATTATATCATGTTGTAGATATGCTGAAATGCCCAACGAAGAAAATGAAAGATGGAAATGACTAACTAATTGGATGGCATTATTTCTTGTTCTAAATAGCATTCAAGTTCCTTTATTACAGAATAGTGATAAAGACTATACTGTGTGAAAATGCAATGATGTGAGAACTAAATATTTTGTTACTAAGCAAGTTTGGCAAGATTGTATGGAACAAGTGCCAACTGATCCATGGTGTTCTGTGGTATGGTATTCCCGATGTGTACCTAGTCATTCATTTGTTCTATGGCTTGCCATTCAAAGGAGGCTGATCACTCAAGACAAGATGATTGTATGGAATCCTGGTGCTGATGTTCAGTAGTTGATCATCTGTTCTATGGTTTTCAGGACTCGGTTTGAATATTTTGGAATTCATAGCTTTCAGCACTCAGCTTGAATATTTTGGTGGGATTTCTATCAAAATAGCTGTATTATGTTTTAGGATATTATAAAAAATGTGCCTATACCAAAATAGCCATCAGTTTCAAACATTGGTTTACAAGAAATCTATCCTTTAGAGCCGTTTCTGTCATTGTTCAAGCTCAGTGCTATTTTGATAGTTTAAGTATTTGTAACAAACTATAATTCGAGCCTGGATGATTCATTTTTCAGCCTGAGGCCCAGAATAAGCTCACTGAAAAGATCACACATAACTTGTTTGATTAAGCAAACACGTGTAAAAGCAATCAAGCAAAGTACATAGCAAAAGTTTATTCAATTCAACGACCCGTTAGACAAAAATTGTAAATTCGTGCATCTACAAGTATCCAAAAGAACACAAATGTATATAGCTACAAATAACGGAGAAAACATAGCAACATCAAGCAGCAGGATTGCACCACCTAAACAACGATTTTGCACCAACACAAAAGGAAAGCACCACACGTATCCCAAACTTTTAGCAACTCCTTCCCGCTTGTTCAGCAGATGCCTCCATTTCTTGTTACATTTGAATTGGTTACTGTGACAAATGTGGACAATAACTGCTGTTTGGGCCCTTTCATGCCTCTCTCAAACTCCTTCGGAACAACAGAATGTACAGAATCTGCTTGTCCAAAACCAACTTTTATGCCCATACTTCCCAAGTTCCTGCGAAAGCACACAATCTGTAAACATGAGACACGAAAAACGGTAAACGTCAAAGGCACTTGGATGCATATCCGACATGCTTAATTATAACTCGAGTAAAATTACAATTTGATCTCTATCATCAATTACTGTGACATTGTCATAAATTTATACCTTTAAATACGTCTCTAACATTTCAAGTCTATCATCAATTACTGTAACATAGTCATACTCTTATACCTTTAAAGTGAACTTACGTCTCTAACATCTCAAGTCTAACACAGCTGGAAAATTTCTAAGATAAGGCAGTTGACTTTTACTTTTGATGTTGATCTCTTCTTAATCACACCTTGATTCACTAGTTTACTACGGAGTATAATCAAGTCAGTAGATGAGGTTGGTACAGAACATTCCCTAATATAGGACGCTAAAGCAGTTGCTAACTACACGTTTTCTTTGCAGTTAGTCGACTTAATTCGTTAAGTCCCCTCGTCCCCTGTTTCGTTTATCTTGTAAAGAAAGGTCATTCCATTCCAACTCTAAAAGCAATAAATTATCCCTAAAAGAGTGAAGGCACACTTTTCCACCCTTTACCAAATTGTGATATTAAATGATTAAACAAGATTTTACAATTACTACTTTCAAACACATATGTAAATAAAAACATAGGTTATAACTTATGAACAACACCGAAAGTGCTCCAATCAGCTAAAAACATCGCCCTTACCACATCATTACTCTTTAACTTCTCTTATCAAGACAAATTACGCATCAATTTATTAGAACATGAATCTAATAGAATTCAAAATATATGAATCACTAACACAGACCAACACATTGCAATATTAAAATTAAACTATAGGTGGCAATTTGAAACCCAATGGGTCTATTTGGGTATTTGATATAAAGTGCAATTTATATAATAATTACCAAACGGATTTAGCGGGTCAATTTTTTAATTTTTTTTTTACTCAAAAAAAAGTTCTTTGTCGATTAGACCAAAACCCATCTAGACCCGGACTCATTTAGACCCAAACCTCTATAGAGCCAAACTCATCCATATCCGAGACCCAAACCCGACCCGACCCACCTATTTTGCCACCTTTAATATTAGAAACATTCAGGTAACACCAATTAATCTAATACACACACAACTCAAGTAGGCAATATAACATAAACCCTAAATTAATAACTTCAAATTAAACCAAACATAAACCGAACAACTTGCCTGAAAACAGATCTCCTAAGTCTGCTGGTGAATAGAGATGAGATTCGTTGGATTGAGTTGGTTCTAAATGAAGGAGTTGTGAAGCATAAGAACAATAAATTTTACACATTTAGTCCCTCTTTCTTATGGTAACACATATTTTCACCTTTTACTCTTTGGTAAAGTTTTCTATAAGAGAGTTCAGCCCCCTGTTGTATATATTATACTTCCTACCATATCTACTAATTGCATATAGCTTTGGAGCAGACAAATCTCCCTTGGTGAAAACCGTCATTTCGAAACACCCATCAATTTGCAAGGTATCCAATGATGGAAATTCAAAAGCTTCCTTTCCTAACCAAAACCCCTCGAGACTATCAAGAAATTCAAGTTTTAAGGACTTTAGACAAGGAAACACCACAATAGCATTCACTATGTCATCACATTCTTCTTCTTCTTCTCCCTTCACAATTACCTTCATACTTTTGCACTTACTTATATGTAGTTCCTGGAGTTGCAATAGACTACCAACCATGGGACATGTAAATACATATTCTAAACTATTGCACCAATAAATTGAAAGTCGTGTTAGGTTTGGAAACTTTAATACTGTCCCCTGCTTGCTCTTCCATATATACTTGAGACTATCTAACCTCTCCAAGTCCACTTGTCTCAAGTTTGGAATTTCAGCAACAGTTTGTGAATCAAATATCTGCTCAATGTCCCGACATCTACTACAATGAACAGTTTCAAGCATTTGCAGTTGTAGCAACTTATCGGATGAGAAAAGAGTCTGTCCACCACTGGTGTTAACCATATCCACTTCGATCAAATTATGATAAGACCAAGGCAACCGTTCCATAGTAGTAGTGCGGTATGAGCTTGTACTTTCATAACTTGGTAATCGAGCCTACAAGGTCATAAAAAACACAAGCTTATGTAAGAGAAAATTGTACATATAAGTTGGTTCAGTGATTAAAAAACTTCAGATGTGAGTAAAATAAGCCAAAAGGCTCTACATGATTGTACAACGGTTGGGTTTTGGGGATCAAATACATAACTAAACCGTTGATATTTTCTAGAAAAGACCTTACATGGGAAGGTTTTTTCTTTTTTTATTTGAAATAAAAATAATACCTGATGCGAGGTGGTCGTCACATGAAAGTTAAGGCCGCATTCAACACTATGTTTGCCTAAGCTTGTATTTATGAAGTTAAGCTTTGGAGCTGTAGACCGTCCATAAGTGAACACCGTTAGTTCTGGGCATTCACGGATCACAACCTTTTCCAATGCTGGCCATCTGAATTCATTCTTCCCCAAGAAGAAACCCACAAAGTTTGGTAGATTGACTAGTTTAAGGGACTTCAAATGAGGGAAGACCGCAGCATCAGATGTCGTCTTTTGCTCTCCACTTTCTTTCTTAACAATCACTTCCACTGCCTTGCAACCCTTTACCACTAACTCTTCGAGTTGCGTGAGGCTTTCAAGAGTGGAAAATCTGAATATATGTTTCAAAAGGTCGCACCCTTGAATTTTCAAGACCTTTAGTTTTGGAAGTTCGGGCATCATTATATATTCTAGCCTTGGAAGTGACTTTCCAGTATCAGTATCACTCTTGTTGTTGATCTCTTGAGTTTCAAACACCTCTGTCATTGATTTACAATCTTCTATATTCAACACCTGAAGCTTTTGCATTTGTCCTACAGCATACCATGGAACCACACTTGACAATGCCTCACAAACTTCTATACTTATCTCTCTAGCATATTGGCATAAGGACCAAGAAGATAACTGGAAAAAAAACGAGAATTTAATTATATAATCAACAGAGCTAATAATATTAACAGAATTAACCAACCATTATTTTAGTCACTGAATATATAGGCAATATACCTTATGCTGGTCATGAATGTGAGTAGATATACCATTGGCACCACCACCGATACACTTGAAATTTCTGCTGTGTGTAAGCTTAAGAATGTCTAAATGAGGGAAGAAAGTGTTGGTTGTGTGGGAATATATAGACGCATTTTCATCATCTCTGTTTGAAACAATCTCTTCAATACCATCACAACACCATACATCAACTTTCTTTAGGTTGGAAAGAAGTTTCGCCATGAGAGGTGAAAACAAGTACTTAATGTTGTCGCAGCCCCACATCGTTATGGTTGTGAGGTTATGGAATGAGGACTGTGACTGTGGTTTTTGAAGAATTAAGTATTCATTCCAATGCACTTCCACACATGACTCATCCTCCCCATTTGCCACAACCTTAAATTTTCAAGATTGGGGAGTATTGGTGGTTGTTGAGTATTGTGAGGTGATTCTCTACTACTCGGAGTCGTTATCTCAAAGACCACATCCACATCTTTATAGTCTCGCAAATAAAGGTTATGAAGGTGTTGGAAAGTGGGTAATAGATAGAACGGGAAACCAACTGGCTTAGCTCAGTTGGCCACCTTGAAGTCCTTAGGGGCTTTTAGGGGAGGGAGGTCTTGAGTTCAAATCCTGCAAAAGGTTTGAATGAAGGATTTTCCTTCAAGGTAGTCCTTTAATGAAGGGGTTTGGGCCTGGTAACCCCAGGTTCGAATCTTGGAAAAGGCAAGGGTTTACCCCTATTAATTGTCGTGCCTTCGGGCGGATTAGTAGGGGGTTTTCCCCCCATCGGGTATTTGAAATAGGCATTTCCGCTTCGAGGGAGCTCTCTAGCGCGGACCCGGTTTAGACAACGTAGTCTAGACCTCCCGCTGTCGAACCGCGACACGAAGCACTTAATAAGAAATTCACCTTTCAAAAAAAAAGATAGAACGGGAGTGCCACTTTAGGTACATTATCAGTTGATTCTTTCCTAGGCATAGATACAACATCAATCTGCATCATCATTTAGTAATAAATTCCATGGACTAACACTGGATAGAGTTCATAACAACAAACTTTTGACAAATATATAATTTTTGAAAAAGTTAAATCTAAGGAATATTGTAGTAAAAATTAATGTAACCATGATATTGCTTTTGAAACAAATATCACCTTTCTCAATTTCAACTGACTAATAACAATTATTTTGTGATCACTTGTCACTCCACCCACTCGTATTGCACATGCACCTTCTTAACGTTATATATTAACGAATGGTAAAGCTAAGGACCAAAAGCATAAGTAATATCAAAAGTAAAGACTATAGTTGCCATTATTTAATACTTAGAGAAAAAACAAGCAAGTTTTGGCAAATTATAGGACCGTATATGTACATTACTGAAAAAGGAGGTTGCAATCAGTTACCTAACAAGTTACAACAAAACAAAATTTAGGGGTCGTACCTCTAGATCTTGGTTACTCTCGACCAATTCATCCTTTCTCTCTCTTTTTCTGCCGCATCTAATAATTTTAACTTCTTTGAGTGCTCTCATATCAAAATTGGTTGTGGCAGGTGTGATTATATTTTCAAACCTCTCACAATCTTCAATACGTATGCTTTCAACAGCTTCAAATCCATGAATCAAGTTATTTCCATCTTTTATCCTCCACACCTCTCTAAGCTTCCCTAACCCCTCCAACCAAATGCTTCTCAACCTGCTGCTGTTAACTTTATCCATTTCCCCAACACATCCCATGTCGATGTCGAATATCACTTCAACAGAAACACACCTTTCAACTTTAAGCTCTTGTAAATTATTGAAGAAAGGAAACGGATTGCATGAAAAAAGCTTCACAAGACTATCACAACTCTTCACTTCCATGGTTAGCAAGCTGCTGGTAGGTTGTTCAGTTTCACCAAAATCCATGTTGAACAAGACTTCAATGGAATCACAACCCTCGACCGTAAGCTCTCTCAATTGGCAAAGATTACTAATACTAAACTGAGGAGGCCATATCTCCTTCAAATTCTCCATATTAGAAACAACCAATTTCTCCAGTTTAGGAGTCATATCCTGCAAATTAATTATGATTTGTCATCCATTAAATACTTTTAGTTGAAAAGCTTGTTGAAATTATTTTATTTACATAAAGTATATACTTACCTCTTTGTTAAAGATAGGTTGCATGTGGGAAATATCACTCGACACATAAGATGTGGCGCTATTGCTGAAACTCAATAGCTTTGGTAACTTAGCCAATCTGAGATACTTTAAGTTGGAAAACATGATTGTATCGGATCCATTATTCTCAGTATGTATGACTGCTTCCATCATTGGGCATCTGGAAATTTCCAGATACTCGAGCTTTGACAAATTTGATGCAACACTCGGTGTGAAAAGGTATGCCAACTCTGCACATTCTGAAACTACAAGGACTCTTAAGTTGTAAAATGAAGAGGATCCAGGAGCAGGATGTGGAGATTTTACATCAACATCTTCAAGAGTATTCATATCATTCACTTGTAAATGAAGTGAATCTGTGTTTTTAAACAACTCAGGGATTTTCGATTTAAGCAGTTCGTCTCTGTTGGTGACCAGATACAAGCTATTTTGATATGATTGTGCGTCAAATAAATTTGTTTCCAGCTTGTCAAAATAACATCCCACCGAGAGCTTGAATCTTTTAAGTTTCTTAAAAGACATATTATTCTTCAGATGAGCATTGTCACTGGTGAATTCAAATTCTAATGCAGAAAGGTTTTTTGAACGCTCTGCAAGTTCACTACCATTGCTATCAGTGAAGAAGCAGCATGCTCTTTTATATGGTATCATATAAAGCTCTTCAAGTTTCACCAAGTTTTTGAGGACACCATCATCTATAACAAGATTGTAACAACCTGTTACATCCAGTAGTCTCAGCTTCTTCAAATTTCCAAATGTGGAAGGTAGGATTGTAACGCCAGAGTTAGCAAAGCTAAGCACTTCCAGATTCGAAAGATTTCCAATACAAGTTAGATCAAACATCAGCGAGCATCCATCGAGACAAAGAGTTCGAAGGTAGGTGGAGCACTGAAATGATGTTGGAACAAATGCATACTTCATTCTCTCAAGTGCTATAACTTGAAGCTTTTTCATTGTTGCATAAAAGTCTTGAGGCCTTAGCGACTCATCTCCGTGCATAAGTTTTAAAAGTGAAAGGTTTGGAAGCTGAAATTCACTAGGAAACTCATACATGCCCTTGCATGTTAACGAAAGTTGCTTGCAAGACTGGCTCATATTATTAGCTTCACTCAACTTTGAGAAATCATCTTCATGGTGAATGATCCAGCATCCCTCATCACCACCTTTAGAAACAGTACCCACAACAAATGCAAGCACAAGATCATGCATTTTCACACACTCACAATGATGACTGTCACTATCCATCAACAAATATTTATTTTTGAGATTGATCACACTTGTTTCTATGCTTGTTCTAGCATCTTCCATAGTAGAAACTTGTTCTAAAAGTTTTAATCCCCATGCATATCTTGTGAGATCTTCAATTGGGATATTAGAGTCCTCAGGGAACAAGCCACAAAGCAGAAAAATCAGTTTATCTTCTCGTTCTAAATTCTTGTAGCTCATATCAACAATATCTAGCACTTTATTATTTTTATTCAAACACTTGAGTTTATGCTTCCATACACTACTCCTTTTCTTTACACATTTAACATCTGCAGCAATGATTTGGATGGCAAGTGGCAAACAACCACATTTTTTGACAATTTTACATCCTATATCATAGAGATCACGATCATGTTCGGCTGAAATCTCTGCGATTTGACAAAAGAAATCCCGTGCTTCCTCTTCCTCCAAGGCATTAACGCTAACAAGTTTAAGAGCAGATTTAGCATCAACTGCAATTTGATGGCAAATACTTTCTTCACGTGATGTGAGCAACAACTTGACCCCCTTTGGCAAAGGACTCGCTAATCCGATATCTTCGAGTTTGATCTTCTCCCAAACATCGTCCAATATTACCAGAATCTTCTCGTTACGCTCTGAAAATGTTTGAAATCTTTTAGAAAGAAGAATTGCCCTTGATTTTTCATCAGTTTCGGTTAGAGGTTCGCCTGTGTGCGCTGCTATGGCATTCTGAATTGCAGACAAGCTGAAAGCTTTCCCAATAACTACAACAACGATCCACTTAAACATCTTGTTATCTTCTGCAGCCTTTTTCAGTTGGTTCATCAGCGTGGTTTTCCCCACACCACCCATTCCACACAAGGCTATCACTTGAGTCTTACCATCATCATGTTGAAGGAACTCCAATGCATCATTGAATATCTTTTTTCTTGACTTGAAGCCATTTTGGGTATCTCCACCTGATGTTGATGCCGGGCGTTTGGAATCGACTCTTCCAAGAGGTATTACAGCATCATTCCAGGTGATTTTTTCTGTAATAAGACGGTCGATATCCTCGGTTACCCTCAATGCGTTTCTTCCTGCTAGATACTTCTTTTTGACATTAAAGCATCCAATGTGGTTACTTGGAATATTTTCAACTTCTTTCTTGATGTTTTCTACTTCTTCCAACCACCCCGGTACACGAGCAGGTATGTCTTTATTGTTTTCATGGTTTCTTCTCAAATGATTTTCGTTATCAACTCTATGACTGTCCAAAACCTTCATTTTTTCTTTCATTTCCTTCACACGATTGGCGGAGGAAGTGAGGTTTCTCAACTTTTGAGTAATATGACCCGTCAAAACACTCGCAACAGGACCAACGATTGCAGATGCAACATTATCCATTTTCCTGAGACATAAGAAACCATGTAAACAAAACTAGGGGTGGCAATTCCCGAAACCATAGGAAAATAAACAAGTTAAGCTTGGATCTAAACAGGGTGAGTTCACATGGTTGGTTTGTTGTGATCAAAACACTGAACTACCAACAAAAGGGACGAGAATCTTATTACAGTATTCATACTTTTGGATTGCTTATTATTTTCTCCTTATAAACAAGTACTTATGAGCTACTTAAAAATAAACACTCTGGTTAAAGAGTAAAATGACGTAAAAGCGAAAAGTTAATGCTAAACACTTGTTTCATACAGGCAAAATAAAAAAACTAAACAACCGTTACTAAACAAGCTGTATATTTTAAACGATAAAAGCTCCAAAAAGCTCGTCCCCAAACACGTACAGCCTATGGTCAAATATAAAACTTTGGTTAAGGCCAAATAAAAAAGTAAAAAGAATAATCTCAAATAAGCCTATTGAAATAAGCAGCTTCTATCAAGAAAAACCAGTATACATTTTTATATGATCTCAAGCATTAAAATAAGCAGCTTCTACTATACCTACTTATTGAGACTTGGACTTGCTTATTTTATTTAAAAATAAATACGGAATACCAAACAGATTTATCTCACTATGTTTCATTTGTTGATTAATAAAGATAGAAATATTGATACATCAAACTCAAGAGGTTACACGTACAACTTGTAAAATACTAGGAAAAGGTAAAACTTAGGTGTCTACATTTAGTAACTTAATTCTATGCCAAAAAGTATGTAAGAGCTAGTACCTTGAAATACAGACTTCACCGGTTCTCAAAGATGTAATTTTTTTAGTGTTGAAAGAAAGAAGGTTGGCTAAGTTATAGATTATTAAAAACAAATAGAGAAGACGGTTCAAGAAAACATGCAGAAATTTCCAAAAGTGTAAAGTGAAATGGCTACTTTTTTCCCACTAATATTCCATTACATTTGGCCATGTGTCAAATAAAGCTAATTAATAATTGAGTGATCGTGAAATAGTAGTCCTAGACCTAGTTGCTAAGAGCATGGAGTGCATGGCGCACCATTTCTCTTCATTTGGGCCCTACTTGTGCTACATCACTTCCACATCACTCCAACATACTCACTTAAAAATACCCCCAATCAGAACTAACTCAAACCTCTTCATTTGGGCCTCACCCACCATCATTTTTTTTCTTTTCCATATTTTTCAAACAAAATAAATTTCATTTTATTCATTTAAATAAAAATACAACTACAATATAGAAAATTAAAAAAAACATACGATAAATAAAAAAACATACAAAAAATAAAAAAAAACATACGATAAATAAAAAAAAAAAAGGCAAATCGCATAAAAAGGTACTCATCTTATGTCCAATTTCAATTAAAGGTACTATTCTTTTTTTTTTTTTTTCTCAATTTAAGGTACCCGACTTTTTTTTTGGGCCGATTTAGGTTTTTTCTAACTTCTGTTGACCATTTCGTTAGTAAATTACATGTTTGGTCCTTGAGTTTATATAGTCATTTCATGTTTGGTCCATTTTCGTCCGTTTTCATACGCTTACATACGTTTTCGTCTGTTTTTGCACGTTTTCTTCCGTTTTTGCACGTTTTCGACCGTTTTTTCACGTTTCGGTCCGTTTTTGCACGTTTCGGTCCGTTTTTGCACGTTTCCGTCCATTTTTACACGTTTCCGTCCGTTTTTACATGTTTCGTCCGTTTTTGCACGTTTTCATCTGTTTTTACATGTTTTCGTCCGTATTTGCATGTTTTCGTCCGTTTTTACACGTTTCCGTCTGTTTTTACACGTTTCTGTCTGTTTTTGCATGTTTCTGTCTTGATTTACAAGTTTTTGTCTGTTTTTACACGTTTTTGTCTGTTTTGATATGTTTCCGTCCGTTTTTGCACGTTTTCTTCCGTGTAAAACGGACGAAAACGTGCAAAAACAGACGAAAACGTGCACAAACAGACGAAAATGTGTAAAACAGACAGAAACGTGTAAAAACGGACGAAAACGTGTAAAAACATAAATAAACGTGCAAAAACAGACGGAAACGTGCAAAAACGAACGAAAACGTGTAAAAACGTATGAAAACGTGCAAAAACAGACGAAAACGTGCAAAAACGGACGAAAACGTATAAAAACGGACGAAAACGTATGCAAGCGTATGAAAACGGACGAAAATACACCAAACATGAAATGCCTATACAAACTCAAGGACCAAACATGTAATTTACTAACGAAATGGTTAACTGAAGTTAGAAAAAAACCTAAATCGGCCCAAAAAAAAAGTCGGATACCTTAAATTGAGAAAAAAAAGAATAGTACCTTTAATTGAAATTGGACATAAGATGAGTACCTTTTTATGCGATTTGCCCTAAAAAAAACATACGGAAAATAAAAGCCATACGAAACTTAAAAAATACAACATTAATTCGTCTTGTAGTATTTTGCTATCAATTCGTCTTGTTTCTTCTTGAGGATCCATCTTTTTGGCTCCGGCAACCCCTCAATATCATGCATGAGAAACTCCAATTCTCGACACTCTTGGAATGACTTTTCTTTCGCTATCCTCGCCTCGTACACTTCTTTGGCTCCATCAACTTTACGTTTATACTCTTGAGCTAAAGCTTCCGCAATAGCATCCGATTGACTCCCCCGGTTCTCGTTGACGACTCCACTGATTTAGACTTTTTTGCCGGTCGAGGCTTGCCTGCGGGACGAGCTCTTGGATCAGGGCCGAATAATTCGGCGATATTATCTTCATTGATCCCGTCCGGCGCGTCCCATTTGGGAAATTGTCTCAAAACCTTCCATGCCGGGACCATAGTAAATTGTTTCCCGGTTTGAGACTTGAAAGCAAGTCTTGCATTCTCAATGCGATCAACATCATTTTCCCCGGATCTACGCTGCAAATGCTTGTAAAAACCATTAAACTTTTGGCAATCACCGTTTATCTGAGTCCATTTTCCCGTGCACATATTTTTTGTACGAGTAGGCCCTGGACTACGAGCCTTGAAGTCCTCCCAAATCTGAGTCCAAAACGCATCGTTTAGTCGGTCATTACCGATAGCGGCGTTTTGGGAAACCTCGACCCAACACTCGGCTAAAATTTTTTCTTCCTCGCTTGTCCAACGAATTGTGGTTCGAGTCTCTTCTTCCTCCTCCTCCTCTTTGTCCGCGTCCAAATTCACCACGGTCTTGGTTTTTTTCTTTGTCGCTTTGGTCGGTTTTTTTCCTTGACAACGTTCTTCACATGTTTCGGTTGGTGGTGGTTGAGGTACTTTGAATTGTGATTCAAAGTAATGTTGTTGTGAAGCGTAGAATTGCGTTGGTGATGGTTGTGATGGATAGTATTGTGATTGTGGTGGATAGAAGTGCGATTGTGATGGTTGTGATGGATAGAATTGCGGTGGTGATGGTTGTGATGGATAGAATTGCGGTGGTGATTGTCTTGGATATTGAAAAGCTTGAAATCTGACTTGCGAAGAAGTGTTTGAACTTTGGGACGATGGGGTGGATGGGTTTGACGAAGACGAGTTGAGGAGATGATCTTGAGACATTTTTTGTTGTGGATTGAGATGGTGAAGATAATATATTTTTGAATGAGAAGTGTGATTTTTGGGTAAAATATGGGTATTATTTATAGAGTGGGTGGGGTAATATTTGGGTTTGAATTAAAACAGTAATATTCAAACGTTATAATTCAAAAAGGGTTTGTCTTCTAGTGTGTCGTTGTAGTGGCGAAGGTAGATGGTATGATGGCGGTGGGCGGCGAGATCCGGCGAGGATGCCACGTTGGAGTGGCGAGAGATCCTCGTTGTGATACTCCATGCTCTAAGAGGCGATAATGGAAGGGGCCTACTATCACATGGGCTTGTTCTTTTTCACAAAACAAATTTTTAAAAGAATTTATGAACTTATTAGATTATACTAGTACTAGCCGAATGCTTGATCTAACGATGCCCATTTATGGTTTTAGATAAATTAGTTTTAGATCTTCGTGTACGTACAAACTTTGAGTTTGATTTTTGTTCGATTAAGTTTTGGCTTAAATTTTAATGGATAATGTTAAAACTTAAAATAGTACTAAATATGATTTTGAGATAGATTTTTTGTTAGATTCCTTAAATTTTCACATGAACTACTCAATCTGTGTGGAAGTGGCCAAACTTAATATCACAATATGTTGTCTGGGCAAAAAAGTAGCCACCATTGGATTCGTTATATTCGTTAAACAGCGACTATAAGTGATTAGTAGTTTACGGGTATTTCCGGTAAAATTTACAAGTTTCCGGCAAGTATGACTATCGTTGAATGCCGTTGACTGATTTGTTTGATCCATTTACGCAAATTAAAAATATTAGTAGGCCAGTAGCGCCTAAACAACAATTAATCGATCTTGTATACTTTTTTTGCGTTTAGTAGTAGCTTGTTAGTTGTAATTATTTAATTTATAAAAGCGTTTGGTATCGTAGATGTATTATCAAAGAGTAAAATGACATAAAAGCGAAAAGTTAATGCTAAACACTTCTATTTTCATGTAGGAGTGTTTAAGCAAAATAAAAAAACGAAACAATCGTTACTAAAAAATCTGTATATTTTAAAATGATAAACGCTCCAAAAAGCTCGTCCCCAAACACAGCCATAACATTGACTTAATACGTCCGCAACACTAGAGCAAATAAAACCTTGGTTAAGGCCAAATATAAAAGTAAAAAGAATAATCTTAAATTTATCTCAAATAAGCCTATTGAAAAAAGCAGCTTCTACCTCCTTTTAAATTTTCCCTCAAAATAAGCTATCAAGAAAAACCAGTATACATTTTTTATATGATCTCAAGCATTAAAAAAAAGAGAAATGATACTCACATCAAATAAATTGATGAACACAATATCAAATAAATTGGTGTGAGTATCACTCCCCTTAAAATAAGCAGCATCTACCTACTTATTGAGACTTGCTTATTTTACTTAAAAATAAATACGGGATACCAAAAACCCCCTTAATTATGATCCAAACAGATTTATCTCACTATGTTTCATTTGTTGATTAATAAAGTTAGAAATATTGATACATCAAACTTAAGAGGTTACACAACTTGTAAAATATAAGAAAAAGGTAGAAATTTGGTGTCTACACTATGCCAAAAATATGTAAGAGTACCTTGAAATACAGACGTCAAAGATGTAACCAGTTCTAGATGTTTAAAAACAAATGGAGAAGGCGGCTCGAGAAAACATGCAGAAAATTTCAAAAGGGCTAGGTGGAATGAGGGGAAGAATAACACTTAGAGCATTGGGTGTGGCATGTTCGTGGCTCGCCGTGAAGGTGAGGTGGCACCTCGCCGTCACACCGGGGTGCCATGTCGTGGCTCGCCGTGAAATCTTTCGCCGTGGTGACGACGAAGTAAATGTTCTCACACAACAGATATGTTTCAAAATTAAGAAGAGGTTGAGGTTGAATAAAAATAAATAAAGTGGTAGTGGTGGGACCCAAATGAAGTGGTTGAGGTTTGTTATGAGAGAGAGGGTTTGTTGTGGTTAGTTGTAGAGGTTTGTTATGTTGATGTGGCGCTGAGGTGGCGGTGATGAAGAGGTATGATAGACCTCCCACACCCAATGCTCTTATTGATTACTTATTGACATGACACTTCAGCACTTCAATACTTCTTTTATAATACACTAATAACTAAAACACTCTGCTTATACTGTGTTTTCAAGGAAAAAAAAAAAGTGAATGTAAAGTAAAGAATGAAAGAGGAAGAAGAGTTGACTTTCACCCCAAGAGTATGGCGAAAGTTCTATATGCAAAATCCTCCATATTTCATTCATTTACTTTCACTTTCGCTACTCAAAAAAACTTGAGAACACAACTAAAATCACTTTCTTTTCCTTTCCTCCCTTTTACCCAACTTAAGAACACATTGTTAGAAAAAAAAAACCAATAAGACTTATTGATACATATGAGCACAGCAAAAAATACCCACAAAAAAAAAAAAAAAAAAAAAAAACTCACTTACTCACTAAAAAAGAGAAATACCAACAACATCCATTGATGGGCGGGCTAAAGGATGAACAACACGTAATGATGGGATGGCGGCCAACGGCGGCACCGTTGGTGCTTGTATTGGACTAATAGCTCGTAACTCCCGCTTCACACTTCTTTATAATAATTGATCTTTAAATTAACCGTTTAATTAATATTAATAATAATTTTATGTGACATTTTTATTTTTAACTTTAGAATAGTTAAAAAAAATAATCCATTAAATTCTAGGTAATAAATTAGAGTGGTCAAATAATAGTAGTCCTAGTTGTTTGTTTTTTGGATAGCAAGTAGTAGTCCCAATTTCTTAAAGGTGATAATGAAATGGGCCAACAATCACATGGTGCATGGTTGAAATAATGGTCATACAATGCTTTGTTTCCATGGAGTTATGGTATAAGTTAAATGATGGACCTCACTAGTCACAATCTCCGGGTTTTGTTTTTTTTTTGCTTTTTTTTTTTTTTTTTTTTTTTTTTTTTTTTTAATTTCAAAATTGTTAAAGAATTATTAGATTATACTTGCCCAATGCTTGATCTAACGATGCCCATGTATGGTTTTTAGATACAATTAAATTGCGGGTTTGGTTTTTATGTTATTTTTTATTTTTATTTTATGTATTTGTGTTTATGGTTTAGTGATAGTAGTCATCTCTGTGTGCATGACTTCTTAGACGTAAGTTCGTAACACGTGATTGGTGCATGGATGTTTTTTAAATTTAACGATTAACGATAAAAAAGGTACCCAGAGGCAACGGCGAAGACAAATAATTTTTTATGAACAAATCTATCATGCAACATTTTATGGGTGTGATGAAAGAAGGGTGAGAATGATATTGTGTTGATAAAATATTGTGTGGCAAATATGTTTCGAATTAAATAATCTAAGGTCAACTTGTTTCGATTCTTAAATTTAAGAATATCGTATATTTTTGTAAGTTTTAAACAAAATAGTTTTCTTTATGTAAATAGTAGAGATATATAGTTAAATGAGTTGTCATCGTGTAGCAAGTGAGGGAAACCCACTATCTTAAAAAGTATAGAAAGTGTCTTTAAGTCTAACACGTGCCCTCCCACTCTCACATTCCATCTTTTTGAGATGATCATTCTATAAATCAAGATGAAATGAGGAAGATCCAATTCTAGTAACAGGAACTCAAGAAAGAAATAGAGATTCGAATTAGAGAAAATGTTTTTTTACTAGGAATATGAGTTTGTTACAAAGAAGGAACTGATTATAAATTTGATAGATGAATTGTAAAGTAGCTAATACATGTATTTATGAAAATGGAAATGAGAAATGAATTGAAATAAGTTTTGGCGGAAGTGTTATGGTTTGTTCTTGACCTTTTGACTTTATTTGTTGAATTTCTTTTACTTTTATGTTGACTTGCTTGTGATTCATATCAATACCTTCCTTTCAAACATTACTTGTCCTCAAGTTATCACTATTAAGCATCCATATCAAATGAGGGAAATCGAGCAACAATATCTTCATATAACTCCCATATTGCATCAGCTATAGTGCCATTGAAATCTGGTAAGGTAGCTCGTAGTGTAGGTGGATTTCCTTTAGGTAACTTTAGCTGAGAGACATGGAACACTGGATGCATTTACGCACATTCAGGTAACTCCAGCATATATGCTACTTTTCCTACTTTATCTATGACTTTAAATGTAAAAAAGTATCTAGGAGATAGCTTGTTGTGCTTATCTTTCCTCAAAGTGGATTGTCTTTGAGATAGACCCATGAGTCCAGTACAAATGTTTTGTCTGATTTATGCCTGTCAGCCATGGATTTCATCACATTCTGTGCCATCTCTAGCTGGAATTTGAGCATCTAGATAGCTTCTTCTCTAGCAGCCAATGATTTGTTCACACCTTCAACTTTGCTTTCACCCCGAGTGTATGCAATGTGTGCTGGTGGTGACTGACCATAAGCTACTTGGTAAGGAGTAGTATTGATGACAATGTGATAGGTAGTGTTAAACCAATATTCAGCTAAGGAAATCCATTGAAATCATTCTTTAGGCTTGTCTCCAATCATTCATCTGAGATAGAATTCCAAATATCTGTTCACAGAGGTCTACCAATCACTCTATGGGTGGTATGCAGTGCTCATGTGCTGGCTTGTAACAATCCAAGCAGCTCCTTCAAGAATTTGCTTAGGAAAGTTGTATCTTTGTCACTCACAATCATCTTTGGAAACCCATGAAGCTTGTAAATGTTGTTCAAAAATGCCTGAACCATAGTTAAAGCAGTGTAGGGATGGGTGAGTTGAGTGAAGTGAGCATATTTGCTTAACTTGTCTACCACCACCAAAATAACCGATCTTCCCTTTGACATGGGTAAACCCTCAACAAAATCTATGGATATCTCAGTCTACATTTGCTCTGGGATTAGTAATGGTTGTAGAAATCCTGGTGATTGCACTAGTTCAGGCTTAAATCTTTGGTAAACGACATAGTTTCTCACATAGTACTTAACCACCTTTCTCATTTTCTTCCAATAGAATTGGGCTCATAATCTTTTGGTATACCTTGTATTCCAGAATGGCCCCTTGAGAATTAATATGTAAGTGATGCAGTAAATCTTGTCTTAAAACAACATCATTGTCAATCACCAATTTACCCTTCCTCAACAGCTTGTTTGCAGTCGAAGTGTAGTGTTTGGGAGAAGGATTAGTTGTTTGTAGTTTATGAATCAAGGCTTGAATTTGTCTCATTGTTAGACCAACTAGCTACTATCTTTTGATAAAAATCACTAGATAGAGCAGTAGTTACCATCTGCAAAATCACACCAGTGTTTGGAAACCTGGATAAAACATCAGCAATCACATTCTCTTTGTCTTGCTTGTACAAAATCTCATAGTCATAACCCATGAGCTTAGGTAATCATTTCATTTGAGCAGAGTGGTAATTATTTGATCCAATAGATATTTTAAACTAAAATGATCTGTCTTTATGATGAAGTGCCTATCCAACAAGTAGCCTCTTCATTTTTCAAGAGCTTGTATCACTGCCAAAAACTCATTCTCATAAGTAGACAAGGCATGGTGCTTTGGTTCCAATGTTTTGCTTAGGAAGGCAATAGGATGCCCACTGATGTGTTATTTTACGTCTAGTTTTAAATTTATATTTTTTTTACTTTTCTATTAGACTAACACTAATGGGTAGTGTACCTGGTCAATCCTAGCTAGTTTGGTAAGTACGGGTCGTTCGCAAGGAGTAGATGAACTAAGCAGCTAACCTAGTGAATTTTTTACAGTTTTAAAGGGGGTTTTGATTTTAAGATTAATTTAACTAATAAAAAAATAAAAGTAAATTAAACAAAAGTATGCTATGGTTGTGATCAAATTAAGGAGATAGTGCTAGCCATGTTAATCCTACTACATTTTTATTTATTAGTTTATTAGTGTAATGACTTAATAATTCACATTTGTGAGGTTAAATATTGTCTTGATATATTATTTTTGGCCATCTAGTTCATTTTGAACCTCGGGACATCGTACCTTTGTAACAAATCTTGTTTTTGCTATTTATAAAACTATAATTATCATAATTTAGAGTTTAAAATTATATTAAATAATAATTTTGATACATATGACATACCAATGGTTTCGAAAAGATATATATGCAATTACGAGAGTTTAGAAATTATATATCTGCAATTAAAAAAGTTTAGAAAAGATAAATATATGCAGTTAGTAGTTTAAGATGGATATATATGCGATTTTTAAGCTTTTAAAAGAATATATATGCATTTATAAATTTAAGTTTGATATATATATACACGTTTTCTTTGCAGTTAGTCGACTTAATTCGTTAAGTCCCCTCGTCCCCTGTTTCGTTTATCTTGTAAAGAAAGGTCATTCCATTCCAACTCTAAAAGCAATAAATTATCCCTAAAAGAGTGAAGGCACACTTTTCCACCCTTTACCAAATTGTGATATTAAATGATTAAACAAGATTTTACAATTACTACTTTCAAACACATATGTAAATAAAAACATAGGTTATAACTTATGAACAACACCGAAAGTGCTCCAATCAGCTAAAAACATCGCCCTTACCACATCATTACTCTTTAACTTCTCTTATCAAGACAAATTACGCATCAATTTATTAGAACATGAATCTAATAGAATTCAAAATATATGAATCACTAACACAGACCAACACATTGCAATATTAAAATTAAACTATAGGTGGCAATTTGAAACCCAATGGGTCTATTTGGGTATTTGATATAAAGTGCAATTTATATAATAATTACCAAACGGATTTAGCGGGTCAATTTTTTAATTTTTTTTTTACTCAAAAAAAAGTTCTTTGTCGATTAGACCAAAACCCATCTAGACCCGGACTCATTTAGACCCAAACCTCTATAGAGCCAAACTCATCCATATCCGAGACCCAAACCCGACCCGACCCACCTATTTTGCCACCTTTAATATTAGAAACATTCAGGTAACACCAATTAATCTAATACACACACAACTCAAGTAGGCAATATAACATAAACCCTAAATTAATAACTTCAAATTAAACCAAACATAAACCGAACAACTTGCCTGAAAACAGATCTCCTAAGTCTGCTGGTGAATAGAGATGAGATTCGTTGGATTGAGTTGGTTCTAAATGAAGGAGTTGTGAAGCATAAGAACAATAAATTTTACACATTTAGTCCCTCTTTCTTATGGTAACACATATTTTCACCTTTTACTCTTTGGTAAAGTTTTCTATAAGAGAGTTCAGCCCCCTGTTGTATATATTATACTTCCTACCATATCTACTAATTGCATATAGCTTTGGAGCAGACAAATCTCCCTTGGTGAAAACCGTCATTTCGAAACACCCATCAATTTGCAAGGTATCCAATGATGGAAATTCAAAAGCTTCCTTTCCTAACCAAAACCCCTCGAGACTATCAAGAAATTCAAGTTTTAAGGACTTTAGACAAGGAAACACCACAATAGCATTCACTATGTCATCACATTCTTCTTCTTCTTCTCCCTTCACAATTACCTTCATACTTTTGCACTTACTTATATGTAGTTCCTGGAGTTGCAATAGACTACCAACCATGGGACATGTAAATACATATTCTAAACTATTGCACCAATAAATTGAAAGTCGTGTTAGGTTTGGAAACTTTAATACTGTCCCCTGCTTGCTCTTCCATATATACTTGAGACTATCTAACCTCTCCAAGTCCACTTGTCTCAAGTTTGGAATTTCAGCAACAGTTTGTGAATCAAATATCTGCTCAATGTCCCGACATCTACTACAATGAACAGTTTCAAGCATTTGCAGTTGTAGCAACTTATCGGATGAGAAAAGAGTCTGTCCACCACTGGTGTTAACCATATCCACTTCGATCAAATTATGATAAGACCAAGGCAACCGTTCCATAGTAGTAGTGCGGTATGAGCTTGTACTTTCATAACTTGGTAATCGAGCCTACAAGGTCATAAAAAACACAAGCTTATGTAAGAGAAAATTGTACATATAAGTTGGTTCAGTGATTAAAAAACTTCAGATGTGAGTAAAATAAGCCAAAAGGCTCTACATGATTGTACAACGGTTGGGTTTTGGGGATCAAATACATAACTAAACCGTTGATATTTTCTAGAAAAGACCTTACATGGGAAGGTTTTTTCTTTTTTTATTTGAAATAAAAATAATACCTGATGCGAGGTGGTCGTCACATGAAAGTTAAGGCCGCATTCAACACTATGTTTGCCTAAGCTTGTATTTATGAAGTTAAGCTTTGGAGCTGTAGACCGTCCATAAGTGAACACCGTTAGTTCTGGGCATTCACGGATCACAACCTTTTCCAATGCTGGCCATCTGAATTCATTCTTCCCCAAGAAGAAACCCACAAAGTTTGGTAGATTGACTAGTTTAAGGGACTTCAAATGAGGGAAGACCGCAGCATCAGATGTCGTCTTTTGCTCTCCACTTTCTTTCTTAACAATCACTTCCACTGCCTTGCAACCCTTTACCACTAACTCTTCGAGTTGCGTGAGGCTTTCAAGAGTGGAAAATCTGAATATATGTTTCAAAAGGTCGCACCCTTGAATTTTCAAGACCTTTAGTTTTGGAAGTTCGGGCATCATTATATATTCTAGCCTTGGAAGTGACTTTCCAGTATCAGTATCACTCTTGTTGTTGATCTCTTGAGTTTCAAACACCTCTGTCATTGATTTACAATCTTCTATATTCAACACCTGAAGCTTTTGCATTTGTCCTACAGCATACCATGGAACCACACTTGACAATGCCTCACAAACTTCTATACTTATCTCTCTAGCATATTGGCATAAGGACCAAGAAGATAACTGGAAAAAAAACGAGAATTTAATTATATAATCAACAGAGCTAATAATATTAACAGAATTAACCAACCATTATTTTAGTCACTGAATATATAGGCAATATACCTTATGCTGGTCATGAATGTGAGTAGATATACCATTGGCACCACCACCGATACACTTGAAATTTCTGCTGTGTGTAAGCTTAAGAATGTCTAAATGAGGGAAGAAAGTGTTGGTTGTGTGGGAATATATAGACGCATTTTCATCATCTCTGTTTGAAACAATCTCTTCAATACCATCACAACACCATACATCAACTTTCTTTAGGTTGGAAAGAAGTTTCGCCATGAGAGGTGAAAACAAGTACTTAATGTTGTCGCAGCCCCACATCGTTATGGTTGTGAGGTTATGGAATGAGGACTGTGACTGTGGTTTTTGAAGAATTAAGTATTCATTCCAATGCACTTCCACACATGACTCATCCTCCCCATTTGCCACAACCTTAAATTTTCAAGATTGGGGAGTATTGGTGGTTGTTGAGTATTGTGAGGTGATTCTCTACTACTCGGAGTCGTTATCTCAAAGACCACATCCACATCTTTATAGTCTCGCAAATAAAGGTTATGAAGGTGTTGGAAAGTGGGTAATAGATAGAACGGGAAACCAACTGGCTTAGCTCAGTTGGCCACCTTGAAGTCCTTAGGGGCTTTTAGGGGAGGGAGGTCTTGAGTTCAAATCCTGCAAAAGGTTTGAATGAAGGATTTTCCTTCAAGGTAGTCCTTTAATGAAGGGGTTTGGGCCTGGTAACCCCAGGTTCGAATCTTGGAAAAGGCAAGGGTTTACCCCTATTAATTGTCGTGCCTTCGGGCGGATTAGTAGGGGGTTTTCCCCCCATCGGGTATTTGAAATAGGCATTTCCGCTTCGAGGGAGCTCTCTAGCGCGGACCCGGTTTAGACAACGTAGTCTAGACCTCCCGCTGTCGAACCGCGACACGAAGCACTTAATAAGAAATTCACCTTTCAAAAAAAAAGATAGAACGGGAGTGCCACTTTAGGTACATTATCAGTTGATTCTTTCCTAGGCATAGATACAACATCAATCTGCATCATCATTTAGTAATAAATTCCATGGACTAACACTGGATAGAGTTCATAACAACAAACTTTTGACAAATATATAATTTTTGAAAAAGTAAAATCTAAGGAATATTGTAGTAAAAATTAATGTAACCATGATATTGCTTTTGAAACAAATATCACCTTTCTCAATTTCAACTGACTAATAACAATTATTTTGTGATCACTTGTCACTCCACCCACTCGTATTGCACATGCACCTTCTTAACGTTATATATTAACGAATGGTAAAGCTAAGGACCAAAAGCATAAGTAATATCAAAAGTAAAGACTATAGTTGCCATTATTTAATACTTAGAGAAAAAACAAGCAAGTTTTGGCAAATTATAGGACCGTATATGTACATTACTGAAAAAGGAGGTTGCAATCAGTTACCTAACAAGTTACAACAAAACAAAATTTAGGGGTCGTACCTCTAGATCTTGGTTACTCTCGACCAATTCATCCTTTCTCTCTCTTTTTCTGCCGCATCTAATAATTTTAACTTCTTTGAGTGCTCTCATATCAAAATTGGTTGTGGCAGGTGTGATTATATTTTCAAACCTCTCACAATCTTCAATACGTATGCTTTCAACAGCTTCAAATCCATGAATCAAGTTATTTCCATCTTTTATCCTCCACACCTCTCTAAGCTTCCCTAACCCCTCCAACCAAATGCTTCTCAACCTGCTGCTGTTAACTTTATCCATTTCCCCAACACATCCCATGTCGATGTCGAATATCACTTCAACAGAAACACACCTTTCAACTTTAAGCTCTTGTAAATTATTGAAGAAAGGAAACGGATTGCATGAAAAAAGCTTCACAAGACTATCACAACTCTTCACTTCCATGGTTAGCAAGCTGCTGGTAGGTTGTTCAGTTTCACCAAAATCCATGTTGAACAAGACTTCAATGGAATCACAACCCTCGACCGTAAGCTCTCTCAATTGGCAAAGATTACTAATACTAAACTGAGGAGGCCATATCTCCTTCAAATTCTCCATATTAGAAACAACCAATTTCTCCAGTTTAGGAGTCATATCCTGCAAATTAATTATGATTTGTCATCCATTAAATACTTTTAGTTGAAAAGCTTGTTGAAATTATTTTATTTACATAAAGTATATACTTACCTCTTTGTTAAAGATAGGTTGCATGTGGGAAATATCACTCGACACATAAGATGTGGCGCTATTGCTGAAACTCAATAGCTTTGGTAACTTAGCCAATCTGAGATACTTTAAGTTGGAAAACATGATTGTATCGGATCCATTATTCTCAGTATGTATGACTGCTTCCATCATTGGGCATCTGGAAATTTCCAGATACTCGAGCTTTGACAAATTTGATGCAACACTCGGTGTGAAAAGGTATGCCAACTCTGCACATTCTGAAACTACAAGGACTCTTAAGTTGTAAAATGAAGAGGATCCAGGAGCAGGATGTGGAGATTTTACATCAACATCTTCAAGAGTATTCATATCATTCACTTGTAAATGAAGTGAATCTGTGTTTTTAAACAACTCAGGGATTTTCGATTTAAGCAGTTCGTCTCTGTTGGTGACCAGATACAAGCTATTTTGATATGATTGTGCGTCAAATAAATTTGTTTCCAGCTTGTCAAAATAACATCCCACCGAGAGCTTGAATCTTTTAAGTTTCTTAAAAGACATATTATTCTTCAGATGAGCATTGTCACTGGTGAATTCAAATTCTAATGCAGAAAGGTTTTTTGAACGCTCTGCAAGTTCACTACCATTGCTATCAGTGAAGAAGCAGCATGCTCTTTTATATGGTATCATATAAAGCTCTTCAAGTTTCACCAAGTTTTTGAGGACACCATCATCTATAACAAGATTGTAACAACCTGTTACATCCAGTAGTCTCAGCTTCTTCAAATTTCCAAATGTGGAAGGTAGGATTGTAACGCCAGAGTTAGCAAAGCTAAGCACTTCCAGATTCGAAAGATTTCCAATACAAGTTAGATCAAACATCAGCGAGCATCCATCGAGACAAAGAGTTCGAAGGTAGGTGGAGCACTGAAATGATGTTGGAACAAATGCATACTTCATTCTCTCAAGTGCTATAACTTGAAGCTTTTTCATTGTTGCATAAAAGTCTTGAGGCCTTAGCGACTCATCTCCGTGCATAAGTTTTAAAAGTGAAAGGTTTGGAAGCTGAAATTCACTAGGAAACTCATACATGCCCTTGCATGTTAACGAAAGTTGCTTGCAAGACTGGCTCATATTATTAGCTTCACTCAACTTTGAGAAATCATCTTCATGGTGAATGATCCAGCATCCCTCATCACCACCTTTAGAAACAGTACCCACAACAAATGCAAGCACAAGATCATGCATTTTCACACACTCACAATGATGACTGTCACTATCCATCAACAAATATTTATTTTTGAGATTGATCACACTTGTTTCTATGCTTGTTCTAGCATCTTCCATAGTAGAAACTTGTTCTAAAAGTTTTAATCCCCATGCATATCTTGTGAGATCTTCAATTGGGATATTAGAGTCCTCAGGGAACAAGCCACAAAGCAGAAAAATCAGTTTATCTTCTCGTTCTAAATTCTTGTAGCTCATATCAACAATATCTAGCACTTTATTATTTTTATTCAAACACTTGAGTTTATGCTTCCATACACTACTCCTTTTCTTTACACATTTAACATCTGCAGCAATGATTTGGATGGCAAGTGGCAAACAACCACATTTTTTGACAATTTTACATCCTATATCATAGAGATCACGATCATGTTCGGCTGAAATCTCTGCGATTTGACAAAAGAAATCCCGTGCTTCCTCTTCCTCCAAGGCATTAACGCTAACAAGTTTAAGAGCAGATTTAGCATCAACTGCAATTTGATGGCAAATACTTTCTTCACGTGATGTGAGCAACAACTTGACCCCCTTTGGCAAAGGACTCGCTAATCCGATATCTTCGAGTTTGATCTTCTCCCAAACATCGTCCAATATTACCAGAATCTTCTCGTTACGCTCTGAAAATGTTTGAAATCTTTTAGAAAGAAGAATTGCCCTTGATTTTTCATCAGTTTCGGTTAGAGGTTCGCCTGTGTGCGCTGCTATGGCATTCTGAATTGCAGACAAGCTGAAAGCTTTCCCAATAACTACAACAACGATCCACTTAAACATCTTGTTATCTTCTGCAGCCTTTTTCAGTTGGTTCATCAGCGTGGTTTTCCCCACACCACCCATTCCACACAAGGCTATCACTTGAGTCTTACCATCATCATGTTGAAGGAACTCCAATGCATCATTGAATATCTTTTTTCTTGACTTGAAGCCATTTTGGGTATCTCCACCTGATGTTGATGCCGGGCGTTTGGAATCGACTCTTCCAAGAGGTATTACAGCATCATTCCAGGTGATTTTTTCTGTAATAAGACGGTCGATATCCTCGGTTACCCTCAATGCGTTTCTTCCTGCTAGATACTTCTTTTTGACATTAAAGCATCCAATGTGGTTACTTGGAATATTTTCAACTTCTTTCTTGATGTTTTCTACTTCTTCCAACCACCCCGGTACACGAGCAGGTATGTCTTTATTGTTTTCATGGTTTCTTCTCAAATGATTTTCGTTATCAACTCTATGACTGTCCAAAACCTTCATTTTTTCTTTCATTTCCTTCACACGATTGGCGGAGGAAGTGAGGTTTCTCAACTTTTGAGTAATATGACCCGTCAAAACACTCGCAACAGGACCAACGATTGCAGATGCAACATTATCCATTTTCCTGAGACATAAGAAACCATGTAAACAAAACTAGGGGTGGCAATTCCCGAAACCATAGGAAAATAAACAAGTTAAGCTTGGATCTAAACAGGGTGAGTTCACATGGTTGGTTTGTTGTGATCAAAACACTGAACTACCAACAAAAGGGACGAGAATCTTATTACAGTATTCATACTTTTGGATTGCTTATTATTTTCTCCTTATAAACAAGTACTTATGAGCTACTTAAAAATAAACACTCTGGTTAAAGAGTAAAATGACGTAAAAGCGAAAAGTTAATGCTAAACACTTGTTTCATACAGGCAAAATAAAAAAACTAAACAACCGTTACTAAACAAGCTGTATATTTTAAACGATAAAAGCTCCAAAAAGCTCGTCCCCAAACACGTACAGCCTATGGTCAAATATAAAACTTTGGTTAAGGCCAAATAAAAAAGTAAAAAGAATAATCTCAAATAAGCCTATTGAAATAAGCAGCTTCTATCAAGAAAAACCAGTATACATTTTTATATGATCTCAAGCATTAAAATAAGCAGCTTCTACTATACCTACTTATTGAGACTTGGACTTGCTTATTTTATTTAAAAATAAATACGGAATACCAAACAGATTTATCTCACTATGTTTCATTTGTTGATTAATAAAGATAGAAATATTGATACATCAAACTCAAGAGGTTACACGTACAACTTGTAAAATACTAGGAAAAGGTAAAACTTAGGTGTCTACATTTAGTAACTTAATTCTATGCCAAAAAGTATGTAAGAGCTAGTACCTTGAAATACAGACTTCACCGGTTCTCAAAGATGTAATTTTTTTAGTGTTGAAAGAAAGAAGGTTGGCTAAGTTATAGATTATTAAAAACAAATAGAGAAGACGGTTCAAGAAAACATGCAGAAATTTCCAAAAGTGTAAAGTGAAATGGCTACTTTTTTCCCACTAATATTCCATTACATTTGGCCATGTGTCAAATAAAGCTAATTAATAATTGAGTGATCGTGAAATAGTAGTCCTAGACCTAGTTGCTAAGAGCATGGAGTGCATGGCGCACCATTTCTCTTCATTTGGGCCCTACTTGTGCTACATCACTTCCACATCACTCCAACATACTCACTTAAAAATACCCCCAATCAGAACTAACTCAAACCTCTTCATTTGGGCCTCACCCACCATCATTTTTTTTCTTTTCCATATTTTTCAAACAAAATAAATTTCATTTTATTCATTTAAATAAAAATACAACTACAATATAGAAAATTAAAAAAAACATACGATAAATAAAAAAACATACAAAAAATAAAAAAAAACATACGATAAATAAAAAAAAAAAAGGCAAATCGCATAAAAAGGTACTCATCTTATGTCCAATTTCAATTAAAGGTACTATTCTTTTTTTTTTTTTTTCTCAATTTAAGGTACCCGACTTTTTTTTTGGGCCGATTTAGGTTTTTTCTAACTTCTGTTGACCATTTCGTTAGTAAATTACATGTTTGGTCCTTGAGTTTATATAGTCATTTCATGTTTGGTCCATTTTCGTCCGTTTTCATACGCTTACATACGTTTTCGTCTGTTTTTGCACGTTTTCTTCCGTTTTTGCACGTTTTCGACCGTTTTTTCACGTTTCGGTCCGTTTTTGCACGTTTCGGTCCGTTTTTGCACGTTTCCGTCCATTTTTACACGTTTCCGTCCGTTTTTACATGTTTCGTCCGTTTTTGCACGTTTTCATCTGTTTTTACATGTTTTCGTCCGTATTTGCATGTTTTCGTCCGTTTTTACACGTTTCCGTCTGTTTTTACACGTTTCTGTCTGTTTTTGCATGTTTCTGTCTTGATTTACAAGTTTTTGTCTGTTTTTACACGTTTTTGTCTGTTTTGATATGTTTCCGTCCGTTTTTGCACGTTTTCTTCCGTGTAAAACGGACGAAAACGTGCAAAAACAGACGAAAACGTGCACAAACGGACGAAAATGTGTAAAACAGACAGAAACGTGTAAAAACGGACGAAAACGTGTAAAAACATAAATAAACGTGCAAAAACAGACGGAAACGTGCAAAAACGAACGAAAACGTGTAAAAACGTATGAAAACGTGCAAAAACAGACGAAAACGTGCAAAAACGGACGAAAACGTATAAAAACGGACGAAAACGTATGCAAGCGTATGAAAACGGACGAAAATACACCAAACATGAAATGCCTATACAAACTCAAGGACCAAACATGTAATTTACTAACGAAATGGTTAACTGAAGTTAGAAAAAAACCTAAATCGGCCCAAAAAAAAAGTCGGATACCTTAAATTGAGAAAAAAAAGAATAGTACCTTTAATTGAAATTGGACATAAGATGAGTACCTTTTTATGCGATTTGCCCTAAAAAAAACATACGGAAAATAAAAGCCATACGAAACTTAAAAAATACAACATTAATTCGTCTTGTAGTATTTTGCTATCAATTCGTCTTGTTTCTTCTTGAGGATCCATCTTTTTGGCTCCGGCAACCCCTCAATATCATGCATGAGAAACTCCAATTCTCGACACTCTTGGAATGACTTTTCTTTCGCTATCCTCGCCTCGTACACTTCTTTGGCTCCATCAACTTTACGTTTATACTCTTGAGCTAAAGCTTCCGCAATAGCATCCGATTGACTCCCCCGGTTCTCGTTGACGACTCCACTGATTTAGACTTTTTTGCCGGTCGAGGCTTGCCTGCGGGACGAGCTCTTGGATCAGGGCCGAATAATTCGGCGATATTATCTTCATTGATCCCGTCCGGCGCGTCCCATTTGGGAAATTGTCTCAAAACCTTCCATGCCGGGACCATAGTAAATTGTTTCCCGGTTTGAGACTTGAAAGCAAGTCTTGCATTCTCAATGCGATCAACATCATTTTCCCCGGATCTACGCTGCAAATGCTTGTAAAAACCATTAAACTTTTGGCAATCACCGTTTATCTGAGTCCATTTTCCCGTGCACATATTTTTTGTACGAGTAGGCCCTGGACTACGAGCCTTGAAGTCCTCCCAAATCTGAGTCCAAAACGCATCGTTTAGTCGGTCATTACCGATAGCGGCGTTTTGGGAAACCTCGACCCAACACTCGGCTAAAATTTTTTCTTCCTCGCTTGTCCAACGAATTGTGGTTCGAGTCTCTTCTTCCTCCTCCTCCTCTTTGTCCGCGTCCAAATTCACCACGGTCTTGGTTTTTTTCTTTGTCGCTTTGGTCGGTTTTTTTCCTTGACAACGTTCTTCACATGTTTCGGTTGGTGGTGGTTGAGGTACTTTGAATTGTGATTCAAAGTAATGTTGTTGTGAAGCGTAGAATTGCGTTGGTGATGGTTGTGATGGATAGTATTGTGATTGTGGTGGATAGAAGTGCGATTGTGATGGTTGTGATGGATAGAATTGCGGTGGTGATGGTTGTGATGGATAGAATTGCGGTGGTGATTGTCTTGGATATTGAAAAGCTTGAAATCTGACTTGCGAAGAAGTGTTTGAACTTTGGGACGATGGGGTGGATGGGTTTGACGAAGACGAGTTGAGGAGATGATCTTGAGACATTTTTTGTTGTGGATTGAGATGGTGAAGATAATATATTTTTGAATGAGAAGTGTGATTTTTGGGTAAAATATGGGTATTATTTATAGAGTGGGTGGGGTAATATTTGGGTTTGAATTAAAACAGTAATATTCAAACGTTATAATTCAAAAAGGGTTTGTCTTCTAGTGTGTCGTTGTAGTGGCGAAGGTAGATGGTATGATGGCGGTGGGCGGCGAGATCCGGCGAGGATGCCACGTTGGAGTGGCGAGAGATCCTCGTTGTGATACTCCATGCTCTAAGAGGCGATAATGGAAGGGGCCTACTATCACATGGGCTTGTTCTTTTTCACAAAACAAATTTTTAAAAGAATTTATGAACTTATTAGATTATACTAGTACTAGCCGAATGCTTGATCTAACGATGCCCATTTATGGTTTTAGATAAATTAGTTTTAGATCTTCGTGTACGTACAAACTTTGAGTTTGATTTTTGTTCGATTAAGTTTTGGCTTAAATTTTAATGGATAATGTTAAAACTTAAAATAGTACTAAATATGATTTTGAGATAGATTTTTTGTTAGATTCCTTAAATTTTCACATGAACTACTCAATCTGTGTGGAAGTGGCCAAACTTAATATCACAATATGTTGTCTGGGCAAAAAAGTAGCCACCATTGGATTCGTTATATTCGTTAAACAGCGACTATAAGTGATTAGTAGTTTACGGGTATTTCCGGTAAAATTTACAAGTTTCCGGCAAGTATGACTATCGTTGAATGCCGTTGACTGATTTGTTTGATCCATTTACGCAAATTAAAAATATTAGTAGGCCAGTAGCGCCTAAACAACAATTAATCGATCTTGTATACTTTTTTTGCGTTTAGTAGTAGCTTGTTAGTTGTAATTATTTAATTTATAAAAGCGTTTGGTATCGTAGATGTATTATCAAAGAGTAAAATGACATAAAAGCGAAAAGTTAATGCTAAACACTTCTATTTTCATGTAGGAGTGTTTAAGCAAAATAAAAAAACGAAACAATCGTTACTAAAAAATCTGTATATTTTAAAATGATAAACGCTCCAAAAAGCTCGTCCCCAAACACAGCCATAACATTGACTTAATACGTCCGCAACACTAGAGCAAATAAAACCTTGGTTAAGGCCAAATATAAAAGTAAAAAGAATAATCTTAAATTTATCTCAAATAAGCCTATTGAAAAAAGCAGCTTCTACCTCCTTTTAAATTTTCCCTCAAAATAAGCTATCAAGAAAAACCAGTATACATTTTTTATATGATCTCAAGCATTAAAAAAAGAGAAATGATACTCACATCAAATAAATTGATGAACACAATATCAAATAAATTGGTGTGAGTATCACTCCCCTTAAAATAAGCAGCATCTACCTACTTATTGAGACTTGCTTATTTTACTTAAAAATAAATACGGGATACCAAAAACCCCCTTAATTATGATCCAAACAGATTTATCTCACTATGTTTCATTTGTTGATTAATAAAGTTAGAAATATTGATACATCAAACTTAAGAGGTTACACAACTTGTAAAATATAAGAAAAAGGTAGAAATTTGGTGTCTACACTATGCCAAAAATATGTAAGAGTACCTTGAAATACAGACGTCAAAGATGTAACCAGTTCTAGATGTTTAAAAACAAATGGAGAAGGCGGCTCGAGAAAACATGCAGAAAATTTCAAAAGGGCTAGGTGGAATGAGGGGAAGAATAACACTTAGAGCATTGGGTGTGGCATGTTCGTGGCTCGCCGTGAAGGTGAGGTGGCACCTCGCCGTCACACCGGGGTGCCATGTCGTGGCTCGCCGTGAAATCTTTCGCCGTGGTGACGACGAAGTAAATGTTCTCACACAACAGATATGTTTCAAAATTAAGAAGAGGTTGAGGTTGAATAAAAATAAATAAAGTGGTAGTGGTGGGACCCAAATGAAGTGGTTGAGGTTTGTTATGAGAGAGAGGGTTTGTTGTGGTTAGTTGTAGAGGTTTGTTATGTTGATGTGGCGCTGAGGTGGCGGTGATGAAGAGGTATGATAGACCTCCCACACCCAATGCTCTTATTGATTACTTATTGACATGACACTTCAGCACTTCAATACTTCTTTTATAATACACTAATAACTAAAACACTCTGCTTATACTGTGTTTTCAAGGAAAAAAAAAAGTGAATGTAAAGTAAAGAATGAAAGAGGAAGAAGAGTTGACTTTCACCCCAAGAGTATGGCGAAAGTTCTATATGCAAAATCCTCCATATTTCATTCATTTACTTTCACTTTCGCTACTCAAAAAAACTTGAGAACACAACTAAAATCACTTTCTTTTCCTTTCCTCCCTTTTACCCAACTTAAGAACACATTGTTAGAAAAAAAAAACCAATAAGACTTATTGATACATATGAGCACAGCAAAAAATACCCACAAAAAAAAAAAAAAAAAAAAAACTCACTTACTCACTAAAAAAGAGAAATACCAACAACATCCATTGATGGGCGGGCTAAAGGATGAACAACACGTAATGATGGGATGGCGGCCAACGGCGGCACCGTTGGTGCTTGTATTGGACTAATAGCTCGTAACTCCCGCTTCACACTTCTTTATAATAATTGATCTTTAAATTAACCGTTTAATTAATATTAATAATAATTTTATGTGACATTTTTATTTTTAACTTTAGAATAGTTAAAAAAAATAATCCATTAAATTCTAGGTAATAAATTAGAGTGGTCAAATAATAGTAGTCCTAGTTGTTTGTTTTTTGGATAGCAAGTAGTAGTCCCAATTTCTTAAAGGTGATAATGAAATGGGCCAACAATCACATGGTGCATGGTTGAAATAATGGTCATACAATGCTTTGTTTCCATGGAGTTATGGTATAAGTTAAATGATGGACCTCACTAGTCACAATCTCCGGGTTTTGTTTTTTTTTTGCTTTTTTTTTTTTTTTTTTTTTTTTTAATTTCAAAATTGTTAAAGAATTATTAGATTATACTTGCCCAATGCTTGATCTAACGATGCCCATGTATGGTTTTTAGATACAATTAAATTGCGGGTTTGGTTTTTATGTTATTTTTTATTTTTATTTTATGTATTTGTGTTTATGGTTTAGTGATAGTAGTCATCTCTGTGTGCATGACTTCTTAGACGTAAGTTCGTAACACGTGATTGGTGCATGGATGTTTTTTAAATTTAACGATTAACGATAAAAAAGGTACCCAGAGGCAACGGCGAAGACAAATAATTTTTTATGAACAAATCTATCATGCAACATTTTATGGGTGTGATGAAAGAAGGGTGAGAATGATATTGTGTTGATAAAATATTGTGTGGCAAATATGTTTCGAATTAAATAATCTAAGGTCAACTTGTTTCGATTCTTAAATTTAAGAATATCGTATATTTTTGTAAGTTTTAAACAAAATAGTTTTCTTTATGTAAATAGTAGAGATATATAGTTAAATGAGTTGTCATCGTGTAGCAAGTGAGGGAAACCCACTATCTTAAAAAGTATAGAAAGTGTCTTTAAGTCTAACACGTGCCCTCCCACTCTCACATTCCATCTTTTTGAGATGATCATTCTATAAATCAAGATGAAATGAGGAAGATCCAATTCTAGTAACAGGAACTCAAGAAAGAAATAGAGATTCGAATTAGAGAAAATGTTTTTTTACTAGGAATATGAGTTTGTTACAAAGAAGGAACTGATTATAAATTTGATAGATGAATTGTAAAGTAGCTAATACATGTATTTATGAAAATGGAAATGAGAAATGAATTGAAATAAGTTTTGGCGGAAGTGTTATGGTTTGTTCTTGACCTTTTGACTTTATTTGTTGAATTTCTTTTACTTTTATGTTGACTTGCTTGTGATTCATATCAATACCTTCCTTTCAAACATTACTTGTCCTCAAGTTATCACTATTAAGCATCCATATCAAATGAGGGAAATCGAGCAACAATATCTTCATATAACTCCCATATTGCATCAGCTATAGTGCCATTGAAATCTGGTAAGGTAGCTCGTAGTGTAGGTGGATTTCCTTTAGGTAACTTTAGCTGAGAGACATGGAACACTGGATGTATTTACGCACATTCAGGTAACTCCAGCATATATGCTACTTTTCCTACTTTATCTATGACTTTAAATGTAAAAAAGTATCTAGGAGATAGCTTGTTGTGCTTATCTTTCCTCAAAGTGGATTGTCTTTGAGATAGACCCATGAGTCCAGTACAAATGTTTTGTCTGATTTATGCCTGTCAGCCATGGATTTCATCACATTCTGTGCCATCTCTAGCTGGAATTTGAGCATCTAGATAGCTTCTTCTCTAGCAGCCAATGATTTGTTCACACCTTCAACTTTGCTTTCACCCCGAGTGTATGCAATGTGTGCTGGTGGTGACTGACCATAAGCTACTTGGTAAGGAGTAGTATTGATGACAATGTGATAGGTAGTGTTAAACCAATATTCAGCTAAGGAAATCCATTGAAATCATTCTTTAGGCTTGTCTCCAATCATTCATCTGAGATAGAATTCCAAATATCTGTTCACAGAGGTCTACCAATCACTCTATGGGTGGTATGCAGTGCTCATGTGCTGGCTTGTAACAATCCAAGCAGCTCCTTCAAGAATTTGCTTAGGAAAGTTGTATCTTTGTCACTCACAATCATCTTTGGAAACCCATGAAGCTTGTAAATGTTGTTCAAAAATGCCTGAACCATAGTTAAAGCAGTGTAGGGATGGGTGAGTTGAGTGAAGTGAGCATATTTGCTTAACTTGTCTACCACCACCAAAATAACCGATCTTCCCTTTGACATGGGTAAACCCTCAACAAAATCTATGGATATCTCAGTCTACATTTGCTCTGGGATTAGTAATGGTTGTAGAAATCCTGGTGATTGCACTAGTTCAGGCTTAAATCTTTGGTAAACGACATAGTTTCTCACATAGTACTTAACCACCTTTCTCATTTTCTTCCAATAGAATTGGGCTCATAATCTTTTGGTATACCTTGTATTCCAGAATGGCCCCTTGAGAATTAATATGTAAGTGATGCAGTAAATCTTGTCTTAAAACAACATCATTGTCAATCACCAATTTACCCTTCCTCAACAGCTTGTTTGCAGTCGAAGTGTAGTGTTTGGGAGAAGGATTAGTTGTTTGTAGTTTATGAATCAAGGCTTGAATTTGTCTCATTGTTAGACCAACTAGCTACTATCTTTTGATAAAAATCACTAGATAGAGCAGTAGTTACCATCTGCAAAATCACACCAGTGTTTGGAAACCTGGATAAAACATCAGCAATCACATTCTCTTTGTCTTGCTTGTACAAAATCTCATAGTCATAACCCATGAGCTTAGGTAATCATTTCATTTGAGCAGAGTGGTAATTATTTGATCCAATAGATATTTTAAACTAAAATGATCTGTCTTTATGATGAAGTGCCTATCCAACAAGTAGCCTCTTCATTTTTCAAGAGCTTGTATCACTGCCAAAAACTCATTCTCATAAGTAGACAAGGCATGGTGCTTTGGTTCCAATGTTTTGCTTAGGAAGGCAATAGGATGCCCACTGATGTGTTATTTTACGTCTAGTTTTAAATTTATATTTTTTTTACTTTTCTATTAGACTAACACTAATGGGTAGTGTACCTGGTCAATCCTAGCTAGTTTGGTAAGTACGGGTCGTTCGCAAGGAGTAGATGAACTAAGCAGCTAACCTAGTGAATTTTTTACAGTTTTAAAGGGGGTTTTGATTTTAAGATTAATTTAACTAATAAAAAAATAAAAGTAAATTAAACAAAAGTATGCTATGGTTGTGATCAAATTAAGGAGATAGTGCTAGCCATGTTAATCCTACTACATTTTTATTTATTAGTTTATTAGTGTAATGACTTAATAATTCACATTTGTGAGGTTAAATATTGTCTTGATATATTATTTTTGGCCATCTAGTTCATTTTGAACCTCGGGACATCGTACCTTTGTAACAAATCTTGTTTTTGCTATTTATAAAACTATAATTATCATAATTTAGAGTTTAAAATTATATTAAATAATAATTTTGATACATATGACATACCAATGGTTTCGAAAAGATATATATGCAATTACGAGAGTTTAGAAATTATATATCTGCAATTAAAAAAGTTTAGAAAAGATAAATATATGCAGTTAGTAGTTTAAGATGGATATATATGCGATTTTTAAGCTTTTAAAAGAATATATATGCATTTATAAATTTAAGTTTGATATATATATATATATATATATATATATATATATATATATATATATATATATATATATATATATATATATATATATATATATATATATATATATATATATATATATATATATAGGGGACCTTTATTTTGAGAACCCTGTTAAGTGCGAGAACTATGAGAACCCTTCTAAACCAATGAGATTTTTTTAAATATTAAAAATTATTATTAATCCAAAAGGGTATTATAGTAAAATACAATTTTTTATATTATTTTTATTTTGTTTTATTAAATCCCGATTTAAAGCATTCCTTAATTTTCAGATTTTTTTTTTTTTTTTTTTTTTTTTTTGAAACATGATTTCATAATCTTACAGGTGCATGCATGTTTTTTTTTTTTTTTTTAATGAGATACATATTTGTTTTAAAGCACGTGCATGTATGTTTTTTAAATGAGGTGCATGTATGTTTTTAGTGAAGTACATGTATGTTTTTTGCTAGCATTATTATTTTTTTTTGAAGTTTGAAGCATAAATTAAAAAACATAAACCATTATAAAGGAAAAAACAAGATTCATATACATAAATGTTACATTTCATTTAATTACAAGTACAAAAAACACATATTATATCTTCAAAAGTCGCAAATTATCTTCATGTATATTTGTATTAATCCACTCCATAGTCTTTAATGATATCATCATCTTCATCAATCTGAAAACAAGCATGCACAAAAACAATTAAACCTCCAACAAATAAAAAACAAAAATTAATCATAACGATCATAAGGCATATACACAATCTTGTGTATATCAAACATATTTAATCATAAACAACTATCAAAACATACATGTTCATGAGAACGTGTATGTTTTGAGAACAGACTTGTTGTCGAACATAAATGTTTTGAAACATGCATGTTTTGAACCATAATTGTTATGAAGCATACATGTTTTATAATTGTATTGAAACTATTAGATATAAATGAAGATAGAATAAAGTCATACCAACAGTTAACTAACTAATAAACTACTAAACAATAACGTAATATACTATGTACAAAAACAAATCCAAACACCCCTGTACAAAAACAAATCCAAACACCCCCGTACAAAAACAATTCCAAACACCCCTGTTTATGAACCCCCATGTACAAAAACAAATCCAAACACCCTTGTACAAAAACAATTCCAAACACCCCTGTTTATGAACCCCCATGTACAAAAACAATTCCAAAACACGGCATTAGCATATCAGCTAACTCATATACGTTAACTCATATACGGTATTAGCATATCAGCTTATATACAAGAAACAAAGGGTGTACCAGAATCGGAATAACAAAAATAACTCGTAAAGAAGCGAGAAATAATGATTCTACTATTTTTAGAGTAAACGCATATCCTTTATTGTGCCTACTTTCAATTGCGTTTTCTACCTTTAATTCATCATTCCAATATGCTATAATATTTTATTCACTATTTTATAACTTACTAATTAACCGAACTATAATATTGATCTGATCTACCACTTCAAAAAGACAAACAACTCAGTAATGTCAAACAAAGATAAACAACTTACCAGTGGATTCTATTATTTCAGATCGTGAGGAAGAGGATACGAGTTAGGCCACCACTAAACATCACAGATCGGGCCTCAAATTCAACAGCCTAGATTACATGTAAGCAACTAACATAAAACATTCATGTTTTAAACATTCATGAGAGCAACTAACAAACATGAGAGCAACTAACAAACATGAGAGCAACAGTTATGTTTTTCATCATTCATGTTTTAAACATAAAACATTCATGTTTTAAACATAAAACATTCATGTTTTTAAACTAAAAAAAAATATTTTTTTAAACACCCTAGATTACATGTAAGGCTGTTGTTTAACATGTAACGAAATTACAAAACTTACAATAATTTCAAGTTCTTAAGATCTCCCAAAGAACTAGGCAGCTCACCGCTAAATTGATTCCCCCAAAGATCAAGTGTTTGAAGTTTCCATAACTTCCCAACATAACTTCCCAATCGCACTTGGAACTGGACCAAAAAGTGCATTATTCTGTAGCGTACTAAAACAAGTAGCCAAACAATCAACCGTCAACACATGACATCTAAAAAACTAAAAATAAAACTCACAAAGTTGGGTAAAATAAGGAAAGTTATGGATCAGCTAATCACCTTTTTCACATATTATGTAGCATTTTCTAAGATGACTTATTCCCATACAACTATGTAGCATTTGCTAAGAGCATAACCACACAAACAAATTACAAAGAAAAAAATAGAACCTTATCATCATCATCAGCGATTATCTTTTATAGACCAAGAGATAAAATTAAAGATGTGGGGCGTTGGTATTTTTGTGTCCAGAAAAAAAATTAACAGATCTGAAAAAGATGATCATAATTTGTTTTGAGTGGCTAGGGTTGAGGGAGGCGGTTATGTGAGATAGAAAGGAATACGGATTTTGTTTAGTAACTGATCCAGACTTTTAATTAATAAGGAAAAAAGGAGATAATTTGTAATTCCTAAACTACCCTTTGTGTTTTACAAATAAAAACCAAATCTTTTAACTAATTACATTAATGGCACAACTCATCTCATCCATTAATTAAATGATCTAATGGTCATAGATGGGTTCTCGCAGTTCTCGCACTTAAGAGGGTTCTGAAAATAAAGATACACTATATATATATATATATATATATATATATATATATATATATATATATATATATATATATAATTTTAAGTTTTTAAAGGGATATATATGCCAAAACAAATGATGTTTAAGAAAAACAAAAGAAGGAAGAGTCCACATGGGAGTTAAACCGAAGACCTTATGATTTGAATAACAATTCAATTACTTCCTCTCAAGGTTTATATTTTCTCTCATCTATTTATATTCAAGTTTCCATAGCAAGACAAAAACATAAGAAAACAATTTTTTAAAGAAAATGTAATTTCTTCCTACAAATTATTTCTACTTATCCTCCTACTCACAGGATTTTGACAAGTGTCAGAATTGACGGCGGTTTGAATGCAAAGAGAGAATGAGTGAAAAAAAAATATATAATATTGTTATGTTTGTAGGAGGATTAGTAGGAAGCTTTAGCAATGCTCATTTTAATCTTCTTAGACGATTAACTATTTTTACACCTTACACAATACCTCACATATGAGCTTAGAGAGCCCGATGCATGCACCCATGGCATATTATAGGACAATTTTTGCACCTATGGCGTCGCAATGACATGCCGAACTGCACCGACACTTAGTGTTATATGTGCAACTGCCATCCGGTTGGCAAGCGTTTTTTTATTTTTTATTTTTTTTCATTATGTTATAGTGATGTTATACGGTATGTGCTGAGATGATGCTAAATAACATGATACAGTAAAACCTTTATAAATTAATAGAGTTGGGACCAAGATATTTATTAATTTAGAGAGATATTATTATATCGATGAATTAATAAATTGTTTGCGTTTTTGGATAGCAAAAGTCAATAAAGTTTCCTAAATGAGTGATCGTGAAACATCGACGTAGCAACTTGTGGTAGTCCTAATTGCTTAGAGGTGATAAGGAAAAGGGCCTTGGTGCATGGTTGAAATAATGGTCATATATAGAACGCTTCGTTTCCATTGAGTGATGGTATAAGTTAAAATGATGGGCCTCACTAGTCACCATTTCTTTTTTCTTTTTTTCTTTTTTTTTAAGAAAAAAGAAAAAAACAAAAATAGAAAAATTTTCCGATAATTTATGAGCTTATTAGATTATATCTAACCGAATGCTTGAACTAACGATACCCATGTATAGTTTTAGATAAATTTGCGTTGATTTTTGTATGTTATTTTTTATTTTTATTTTATGTATTTGTGTTCATGGTCTAGTGAGGAGTTGTCTCTTTATGCATGAGTTCTTAGATGTAAGTATGTAACATGATTGGTTCACGGATGTGTTTTATATTTAACGATTAATGATATAATAAGGTACCCATAGGCAACGGCGAAGACGAATAATTTTTTATGAACAAAATTTATCGTGCAACATTTCATGATGTGATAAAAGAAGGGTGAGAATGGTATTGTGTTGACAGAATATTATGTTTTTATGTGGCAAATATGTATGGAAGTAAATAATCTCAATCTCAAATCTAAGAATATTGTGTATTTTTGTAAAATAACATTTTTGTAAGTTTTAAACAAAATAGTTTTCTTTATATAAATAGTAGAGATATATAGTTAAATGAGTTGTCATCATGTTGCAAGTGAGGGAAAAGCCTACTATCTTAAAAAGTGTAGAAGTGTCTTTAAGCTAACACATGTCCTCCCACACTCACATACCATCTTTTTGATATGATCATTCTATAAATCAAGATGAAATGAGGAAGATCCAATTCTACTAACAGGAACTCAAGAAAGAAATAGAGATTCGAATTAGAGAAAATGATTTGTTATTAGGAATACGAGTTTGTTACAAAGAAGGAACTGATTAAAAATTTAGATGAATTGTAAAGTAGCTAACACATGTATTTATACAATGGAAATGAGAAATGAATGGAAATGAGTTTTGGGGGAATTTCGGTTATGGGTTGTTTTTGACCTTTTAACTTTATTTGTTGACTTACTTTGACTTTTTTGTTGAATTGCTTGTGATTCATACCAATACCTTCCCTTCAAACATTACTTGTCCTCAGGTAATCACTATTAAGCATCTATATAAAACGAAGGAAATCGAGCAGCAATATCTTCATATAACTCCCATATTGCATCAGCTATAGTGTCATTGAAATCTTGTAAGGTAGCTCGTAGTGTAGGTGGATTTCCTTTAGGTAACTTTAGCTGAGAGACATGGAACACCGGATGTATTTAGGCACATTCAGGTAACTCCAGCTTATATGCTACTTTTCCTACTTTATGTATGACTTTAAATGTACAAAAGTATCTAGGAGATAGCTTGTTGTGCTTATCTTTCCTTAAAGTGGATTGTCATTGAGATAGACCCATGAGTCCAGTACAAATGTTTTGTCTGATTTGTGCCTGTCAGCCATGGATTTCATCTCATTCTGTGTCATCTCTAGGTGGAATTTGAGCATCTAGATAGCTTCTTCTCTAGTAGCCAATGATTTGTTCACACCTTCAACTTTGCTTTCACACTGAGTGTATGCAATGTGTGTTGGTGGTGACTGACCATAAACTACTTGGTAAGGAGTAGTATTGATGACAATGTGATAGGTAGTGTTATACCAATATTCAGCTAAGGAAATCCATTGAAATCATTCTTTAGGCTTGTCTCCAATCATTCACCTGAGATAGAATTCCAAATATCTATTCACAGAGGTCTACCCATCACTCTATGGGTGGTATGCAATGCTCATGTGCAGGATAACTTGTAACAATCCAAACAGCTCCTTCAAGAATTTGCTTAGGAAAGTTGTATCTCTGTCACTCACAATCACCTTTGGAAACACATAAAGCTGGTAAATGTTGTTCAAAAATGCCTGAGCCACAGTTAAAGCAGTGTAGGGATGTGTGAGTGGAATGAAGTGAGCATATTTGCTTAACTTGTCTACCACTACCAAAATAACCGATCTTCCCTTTGACATGGGTAATCCCTCAACAAAATCTATGGATATCTGAGTCTACATTTTCTATGGGAATAGTAATGGTTGTAGCAGGCTGCAGGCCTGGTGATTGCATTTGTTAAGGCTTAAATCTTTGGTAAACCACATAGTTTCTCAAATAGTGCTTAACCTCCTTTCTCATTTTCTTTCAATAGAATTGGGCTCATAATCTTTTGGTATAGCTTGTATTCCAGAATGGCCCCTTGAGAAGTATTACGTAAGTGATGCAGTAAATCTTGTGTTAAAACAACATCTTTGTCAATCACCAATTTACCCTTCCTCAACAGCTTGTTTGCAGTCGAAGTGTAGTGTTTGGGAGAAAGATTAGTTGTTTGTAGTTCATGTATCAAGGCTTGAACTGTCTCATTGTTAGACCAACTAGCTACTATCTTTTGATGAAAATCGCTAGATAGAGCAGTAGTTACCATCTGCAAAATCTCACCAGTGTTTGGAAACCTGGATAAAGTATCAGCAATCACATTCTCTTTGCCTTGGTTGTACAAAATCTCATAGTCATAACCCATGAGCTTAGGTAATCAATTCATTTGAGAATAGTGGTAATTCTTTGATCCAAGAGGTACTTTAAACTAAAATGATCTGTCTTTATAATGAAGTGCCTATCCAACAAGTTGCCTCTTCATTTTTCAAAAGCTTGTATCACTGCTAAAAATTCATTCTCATAAGTAGATAAGGCATCGTGCTTTGGTTCCAATGTTTTGCTTAGGAAGGCAATAGGATGCCCACTGATGTTAATCCTACTACATTTTTGTTTATCAGTTTATTAGTGTAATAAATTAATAATTCACATTTTCGTGGTTAAATATTGTCTTGATTTATTATTTTTGGCCATCTAGTTCATTTTCAACCTCGGGACATCGTACCTTTGAAACAAATCTTGTTTGATATTTATAAAACTATAATTATCATAATTTAGAGTTTAGAATTATATTAAATAATAATTTTGATATATATGACATACTAATGGTTTCAAAAAGATATATATGCAATTACGAGAGTTTAGAAATTATATATATCCAGCTTAAACTACTAACTGCATATATATATATATATATATATATATATATATATATGCAGTTAGTAGTTTAAGCTGGATATATATGTGATTTTTAAGCTTTTAAAAGGATATATATGCATTTATAAATTTAAGTACGATATATATGCAATTTTAAGTTTTTAAAGGGATATATATGACAAAAAAAAATGATGTTTAAGAATAACAATTCAATTACTTCCTCTCAAGGTTTATGTTTTCCATCATCTATTTATATTCAAGTTTCCATGACAAGTCAAAAACATAAGAAAGCAATTTTTTAAGGAAAATGCTATTTGTTCCTACAAATTATTTCTATTTCTCCGTCTACTCACATAATTCTGACAAGTGTCGGAATTGACGGTTTAAATACAGAGAAAGAATGAGTAGAAAAAATATATATAATATTGTTGTGTTTGTAGGAGGATTAGTGGGAAGCTTTAGCAATGCTCATTTTAATCTTCTTAGGATTAATTATTTTTACACCTTACACAATACTTCATATATGAGCTTAGAGAGCCCGATGCATGCACCCATGGCATAATTAGGACAATTTTTGCACCTATGGCATCGCAATGACATGCCAAACTGCATCTGAACTTAGTGTTATATGTGCAACTGCCATTCGGTTGGCATGCGTTTTTTTTATTTTTTTATTTTTTTTCATCATGTTATAGTGATGTTATACGGTATTTGCTGAGATGACGCTAAATTATATGTTATAGTAAAACCTTTATAAATTAATAGAGTTGTGACCGAGATATTTATTAATTTAGAGAGATATTATTATATCGATAAATTAATAAGTTGTTTGTGTTTTTGGATAGCAAAAGTCAATAAAGATTGCTAAATGAGTGATAGTGAAACATCGAGTTAGCAACTTGTGGTAGTCCTAATTGCTTAGAGGTGATAAGGAAAAGGGCCTACAATCACATGGTGCATGATTGAAATAATGGTCATATATAGAACGCTTCGTTTCCATGGAGTGATGGTATAAGTTAAAATGATGGGCCTCACTAGTCACCATCCTCTTTTTTCTTTTTTTAAAATAAAGAAAAAAAACAAAAATAACAAAATTGTCCAATAATTTATGAGCTTATTAGATTATATACTAGCCGAATGCTTGAACTAACTATGCCATGTATAGTTTTAGATAAATTTAAATTTGCATTGATTTTTGTATGTTAATTTTTATTTTATGTATTTGTGTTTATGGTCTAGTGAGCAGGCGTCTCTTTGTGCATGCGTTCTTAGACGTAAGTATGTAACATGATTGGTTCACAGATGTGTTTTAAATTTAACGATTAACAATATAATAAGGATATCAAAAAGCTAAGAATGTCTATTAAATTTTACGCTACGTGATAAATCAAGTTTTTTATGTTTAAATTAATCCATAAACTTGATTAACCATGTACCTGAAAACATAACACTATTCTCAACATGTATATCCATTCCCTGGATGAATAATTACATGTATATCCTTTATACTAGTTTTTTATGCATAAAATACAATGCTTTTAATGCATCAAAAGGATATATATGTAATTTCTGAAATTTCCAAAGATATATATGTAAGAAAGAATTTACTTCTTTAATCTATATGGGATGTAAGGCAGTTGAAATGACTTTATCAAATGCATAATAACGTACATATGTACATGTTATCTATGGGTAAAATTTAAAAACTAACAAACAGCTCAAATGATATTTAAGAAAATAAAAACTTGATTACACAATAAGTAGCTCTGTTTGGATACATTAACTTCAAGCTTTTATTTCAAACAAATAGCTCTTAAATGAAAATTGCTGATTCATGAAGTTTTTTAAACACCTTGGAGCTATTAAAACTTTAAATTACTGATATAACTTCTAAACATTTCAGCTTACAGTTAACAGCTTACAACATACAATTTACAGCTAGTTTTGCCAAACATACCTGTAATAAAAGAAAACACGAGAGGCAAATGATGTAAAAGAAAGCTACTTGAAAGTTTAATGACTAAAATTGGAATTTTCTCATAACGGAATATAACAACCAAAATTAAAGCCAACCGGATGAAAGTCACCTCGAGTAACATTCGTGAACGGAAATGCAAAGAAGCTAAACGAAGTTAAAGTTATATGATTATAGTTATAGCTAGATCACGGACGAAACTTGAATCAAATATGACCGGTTGCACAAAACTTTTTTGGACCGTAGATGGACCATACACATTTCGATGGATCGGGTGCATTTAAGATGTATTTAGGAAAATCGATTTAAAAACTAAAATAAATAAATAACATTATATCGAAAAAATTCATGAGGTTCCCGGAAACCCATCCCGGAGCTAGTTACTTTATCCCATAAATGGTTTATTTCTGTAACATATTTAGTATTCTTTGTTTGGCTAAAAAATTTCATACCTAGAAAAGTAGAAAGTATATTAACTAAGAGGTAAAACACTTAGCATCGTGGCGGGTAAAAAACCTTACATACTTACCGCACGTTACTAAAGGATTCTGTAGCAAAATGTTTTAGAGACTTATCTACTTCTCTAGTTAATTCCACCAGTTTTTTTAGTATCAGGTAGTGCTTGTTCACCAATAACTTGTATAAAATACTTAGATACATAATTCACAATTTGATATAGTACATTTCTGATTATGTAATGTATAATACCATCAGATTCAACAAAATGTTTATAAAAAAAGTAACAATGGAACATAGCTAAATCATTGATTGGGAACTTGAACATCGGGAAAATCTAAAGAGGAGGAAAATTTTCGCCATGGGACAAATACTTTTACTCGCGTAAGAAACTTTCATGCATGTTTTTGGACAGTTTGTTCCTGCATTGCAATAGATTTATCGGCACTTTTATGTATCTCTTGGGTGTGCTAAGATTGTTTTAACATACAAATTGTCCATTTGTTCACATCTACTAGTTATGTTAAATTACTAACAACAATAATAATAATGAGTGTTGTATATCTAAAGGCAAAACAAATTCGAACGATATTTGTGAAATAAAAAAACTTATGAATCAACAAAATGCTTACAAATAAAAGAATCAGAAAATACCAAACGGGTAGAAATGTGAATGTGATTTAAAAAATGGAATTCATTGCATCAAGGGAATCGAACCAATGACCTTGAGAAAAAGCCACACATTACTTCAATTACCATGTTTTATTTATGGGATGTTAGAATAGTTCTATACTCACTTCTATTGCATAAAAAAAGGGAAAGACTACATACGATGTTTTCTGAAAGTGAAAAGATAGGATATAACTTTCAATTAAGGCATACTCCACTTACTGTAAAATGGCGGCAGCGGCCCGTGTGGTGGTTCGAGAAAAAAAAAGTTGACTTTCACCCTAAAAGTGGGGTGAAAGTTTTATATGCAAAATCCTCCATCTTTCATTCATGAGTAAAGGAAACGGAAAGTTTTTTGTGTTCTTGAGTCTTTTTTAAAGGAGGAAAGGGAAATGGAAAGGAAATAAGGAGGAAGATTTGTTTAGTAAATCTTCCTCCTACTTTTGGGAGGAAAGGGAAAGGAAACGGAACCATATGTTGTATAAAGACTAAGATACCATTTTTAAAACATTTGACATTAACAATTAAAGGGCATATATGTAATTTGACAAAGTTATTTTCCTTTTTCTCTCACTCAAGAACATGATTATGATTACTTTCCTTTTCCTTTCCTCTATCTCAAGAACATAACAACTAACCCTTACTTTCATTTTCCCTTTCTTTTCCTTTTCCTATTCTTTTCCATTTCTCTTCCCTAAAAACTCGAGAACTGAGCGTAACTTTCACTTTCGCTTCTCAAAAAAACTTGAGAACACAACTAAAATCCTTTCTTTTCCTTTCCTCCCTTTTACTCAACTTGAGAACACAGTAAAAATCAATAAGACTTATTGATACATATGAGCACAGCAAAAAATACCCACAAAAAAAATACTCACTTGCTCACTAAAAAAGAATAAAAGAGAAATACCAACAACGTCTGTTAGTGGGCGAGCTAAAGGACGGACAACGCATAATGACAGGATGGCTGCCACCGTTGGTGCTTGTATTAGACGAATGGCTTGTAACTCCCTCTTCACACTGCTTTTTAATAATTGATCTTTAACATTAAATTTTTAACTTCAATTAACCGTTTAATTAAAATTAATAATTATTTTATGTGATATTTTTATTTTTAAGTTTAGAATAGTTAAAAAAAATAATCCATTAAATTCTAGGTAATAAATTAGAGTGGTCAAATAATAGTAGTCCTAGTTGTTTGTTTTTTTTTATAGCAAAAGTCTTTAAAGATTGCTAAATGAGTGATCGTGAAACATCGAGGTAGCAACTTGTAGTAGTCCCAATTTCTTAGAGGTGATAAGGAAAAGGGCCTACAATCACGTGGTGCATGGTTGAAATAATGGTCATACAACGCTTTGTTTCCCATGGAGTGATGGAATAAGTTAAACGATGGGCCTCACTAGTCAACATCTTCTCATTTCTTTTCTTTTTCTAAAAAAAAGAAGAAAAAAAGAAAACAAAATTGTCCAATAGTTTATGAGCTTATTAGATTATATACTAACCGAATGCTTCATCAAACGATGCCCGATGCCCATGTATGGTTTTAGATAAATTTAAATTTGTGTTAATTTTTGTATGTTATTTTTTTATTTTTAGAGTTAATTACATAAATCGTCCTTGTGGTTTGGTCAAAATAACGAATTTTGTCCCTATACTTTTTTTTCAGTGCGTTTCGTCCCTGTGGTTTGCAAATCTTACGAATTTTGTCCCTCGTCCAAAAATGTCCGTTAAGTGTTTTGCATCGTTAGTCCTTCGTTAGTGCAGTCCGTTAAGTGTTTTGCACCGTTAGTCCTTATTTTTTAAAATGTAGTTTTTCCCAATTAGTCCCTCCGTTAATAATAGTTATCGCCCGGTTTTTTACGTTTTTGTCCGTCTTCATTCGTTTTTATCCGTTTTCCCCCCGTTTTTTTCGTTTTTATCCGTTTTCCCCCCGTTTTTTTCGTTTTTCGTCCGTTTTCGTCTGTGATTATATGCTTTCGTATGTTTTGTACGCTTTTGTCCGTTTTTATCCGTTTTTCTGTTTTTTATCCAATTTCGACGTTTTTTTTACATTTTCAATCGTTTTCGCCAGTTTCTTTTTACATTTTTGTCAGTTTTTTTACATTTTTTCCGTTTTCGCCGTTGTTTTACGTTTTTGTCTGCTTTTCTTACATTTTGTCTGTTTTTTTATCCGTTTTGTCCGTTTAAAAAAAAAATTGAATAAAAAATTTCAAAAAAAAAATTTGAAGAAAAAAAATATTTTTCAAATATGTTTTTTTTTATAAATATGTCCGTTCATTTCAAAATATTTGAAAAAAATATTTGAAAAAAATATTTTTGTTCAAATTTTTTTTTGAAATTTTTTATTCAATTTTTTTTTTAAATTTGATATTTTTTTTTCGGAAATGTTTTTTTTCCAATTTTTTTTTTTGGAAAATTTTTTTCCAATTTTTTTTTGGAAAAAATTTTAAATATATTGAAATAGTACAAAAAAAAATTCCAAAAAAAAAATTGGAAAAAAACATTTCCGAAAAAAAAATATCAAATTTTAGAAAAAAAGTTGAATAAAAAATTTCAAAAAAAAAATTTGAATAAAAAAAATATTTTTCAAATATGTTTTTTTCAAATATGTTTTTTTTGAAAAAAAAATTTGAAAAATATTTTTTTTATTCAAAATTTTTTTTTGAAATTTTTTATTCAATTTTTTTTTGAAACGGACAAAACGGATAAAAAACGGACAAAATGTAAGAAAAACAGACAAAAACGTAAAACAACGGCGAAAACGGAAAAAATGTAAAAAAACTGACAAAAATGGAAAAAGAAACAGTCGAAATTGGGTAAAAAAATAGAAAAAAAGGGATAAAAACGGACAAAAGCGTAAGAAACAGACGAAAGCATATAATCACAGACGAAAACGGACGAAAAGCGAAAAAAAGGGGGGGAAAACGGATAAAAACGAAAAAAACGGGGGGAAAACGGATAAAAACGAATGAAAACGGATAAAAACGGACAAAAACGTAAAAAACCGGGCGATAACTATTATTAACGGAGGGACTAATTGGGAAAAACTACATTTTAAAAAATAAGGACTAACGGTGCAAAACACTTAACGGACTGCACTAACGAAGGACTAACGGTGCAAAACACTTAACGGACATTTTTGGACGAGGGACAAAATTCGTAAGATTTGCAAACCACAGGGACGAAACGCCCTGAAAAAAAAGTATAGGGACAAAATTCGTTATTTTGACCAAACCACAAGGACGATTTATGTAATTAACTCTTATTTTTATGTTATGTATTTGTGTTTATGGTTTAGTGATACCAGTCATCTCTGTGTGCATGACTTCTTAGGCGTAAGTTCGTAATACGTGATTGGTTCACGGATGTTTTTTAAATTTAACGATTAACGATATAATAAGGTACCCAAAGGCAATGGCGAAGACGAATAATTTTTTATGAACAAAATTTATCATGCAACATTTTATGGGTGTGATGAAAGAAGGGTGAGAATGTTATCGTGTTGATAGAATATTATGTTTTTATGTGGCAAATATATTTGGAAGTAAATAATCTAAGAATGTCAACTTGTTTCAAATCTCAAATCTAAGAATATCGTGTATTTTTGTAAAATAACATTTTTGTAAGTTTTAAACAAAATAGTTTTCTTTTTATAGATAGTAGAGATATACACTTAAATGAGTTGTCATCGTGTAGTAAGTGAGGGAAGCCCCTATCTTAAAAAGTAAAGAAAGTGTTTTTAAGTCTAACACATGTCCTCTTACTCTCACATTCCATCTTTTTGATATGATCATTCTAGAAATTAAGATGAAATGAGGAAGATCTAATTCTACTAATAGGGATTCATGCAAGAAATAGAGATTCGAATTAGAGAAAATGTTTTGATATTAGGAATATGAGTTTGTTACAAAGAAGGAACTGATTAAAAATTTGATAGATGAATTGTAAAGTAGCTAATACACGTATTTATACAATGGAAATGAGAAATGAATTGAAATGAGTTTTGGGGGAATTTCTGTTATGGGTTGTTCTTGACCTTTTAACTTTATTTGATTACTTGCTTTGACTTTTTTGTTGAATTGCTTGTGATTCATACCAATACCTTCCCTTCAAACATTACTTGTCCTCAAGTTATCACTATTAAGCATCCATATCAAATGAGGGAAATCGAGCAGCAATATCTTCATATAACTCCCATATTGCATCAGCTATAGTGCCATTGAAATCTGGTAAGGTAGCTCGTAGTGTAGGTGGATTTCCTTTAGGTAACCTTAGGTGACAGACATGGAACACTGGATGTATTTACGCACATTCAGGTAACTCCAGCATATATGCTACTTTTCCTACTTTATGTATGACTTAAAATGTACAAAAGTATCTAGGAGATAGCTTGTTGTGCTTATCTTTCCTCAAAGTGGATTGTCTTTGAGATAGACCCATGAGTCCAGTACAAATGCTTTGCTGATTTGTGCCTGTCAGCCATGGATTTCATCACATTCTGTGCCATCTCTAGGTGGAATTTGAGCATCTAGATAGCTTCTTCTCTAGCAGCCAATGATTTGTTCACACCTTCAACTTTGCTTTCACCCTGAGTGTATGCAATGTGTGTTGGTGATGACTGACCATAAACTACTTGGTAAGGAGTAGTATTTATGACAATGTGATAGGTAGTGTAATACCAATATTCAGCTAAGGAAATCCATTGAAATCATTCTTTAGGCTTGTCTCCAATCATTCACCTGAGATAGAATTCCAAATATCTGTTCATAGAGGTCTACCAATCACTCTATCTATGGGTGGTATGCAGTGCTTATGTGCAGGCTGACTTGTAACAATCCAAACAGCTCCTTCAAAAATTTGCTTAGGAAAGTTGTATCTCTGTCACTCACAATCATCTTTGGAAACCCGTGAAGCTTGTAAATGTTGTTCAAAAAAATGCTTGAGCCATAGTTAAAGCAGTGTAGGGATGGGTGAGTGGAGTGAAGTGAGCATATTTGCTTAACTTGTCTACCACCACCAAAATAACCGATCTTCCCTTTGACATGGGTAAACCCTCAACACAATCTAAGGATATCTCAGTCTATATTTGCTCTGGGATTAGTAATGGTTGTAGCAAGCCTGGTGATTGCACTAGTTCAGGCTTAAATCTTAGGTAAACCACATAGTTTCTCACATAGTGCTTAACCTCCTTTCTCATTTTCTTCCAATAGAATTGGGCTCATAATCTTTTGGTTATGGCTTGTATTCTAGAATGCCCCCTTGAGAAGTATTATGTAAGTGATGCAGTAAATCTTGTCTTAAAACAACATCATTGCCAATCAGCAATTTACCCTTCCTCAACAGCTTGTTTGCATTTGAAGTGTAGTGTTTCGGAGAAGGATTAGTTGTTTGTAGTATATGAATCAAGGCTTGAACAGTCGCATCCTTAGACCAACTAGCTACTATCTTTTGATAAAATCACTAGATAAAGCAGTAGTTACCATCTGCAAAATCTCACTAGTGTTTGGAAACCTGGATAAAGCATAAGCACTTACATTCTCTTTGCCCGTGAGCTTAGGTAATCATTTCATTTGAGAAAGAGTGGCAATTCATTGATCCAAGAGGTACTTTACACTGAAATGAGCCTCTCCATTTCTCAAGATCTTGTATCACTGCCAAAAACTCCTTTCATAAGTAAACAAGGCATGGTGCTTTGGTTCCAATGTTTTGCTTAGGAATGAAATAAGATTCCCATTGATGTTTTACTTTATGTCTAGTTTTAAATTTATATTTTTCCGACTTTTCTATTATACTAACACTAACGGGTAGTGTACCCGGTCAATACTAACCAGTTTGGTAAGTACGAGTCATTTGCAAGGAGTATATAAACTTAGTAGCTAACCTAGTGAATTTTCCAGTGTTCTAAAGGGAGCGCTAAGGCGTCGCCAAGGCGCAAGGCGTGGCCGCGGCGCCTTGAAATAGACGCGCCTTTTGGTAAGGCGTGGGATAAGCGCGAAAAGGCGCGCCTTTTGGTAAGGCGTGGCGCTATTTTTAGAAGCATTTAAGGGATTTACGGATTTGGCCTTGAATTTATAGTATTTGGGCTATTTCCTTCTTGGGCCTCGTAATTTCAAAACTTAATTCCTACTCGGGCCTCATATTTGAGCCTGGCTATTTGGGATTTGGGCCTTAGTATTTGAAATTTCTCTTAAAAAATGATATAAAATTACAAATACATAAATCTATAAATCTTTTTTTGCCGCCTTAAGCACGCCTTAAAAACGCCTAGGCTTCGCAAAGGCTCGTAAGGCTTGAGGCGTGACTGTGCCGCCACGCCACGCCACGCCTTACGCCTTCTAGAACATTGGAATTTTCTATAGTTTTAAAAGGGGTTTTGATTTTAAGAGTAATTATTTTCTATTATATTAAAACTAACGGTCAGTGTACTCGGTCAATCCTAACTAGTTTGGTAAGTACGAGTCGTTTGCAAGGAGTATATGAACTTAGCAGCTAACCTAGTGAATTTTCTATAGTTTTAAAGGGGGTTTTGATTCTAAGATTAATTAAACTAATAAAACAATAAAAGTAAATTAAACTAAACTATGCTACAGTTGTGATCAAATTAAGGAGAAAGTGCTAGCCATTTTAATCCTACAACATTTTCATTTATCCGTTTATTAGTGCAGTGACTTAATAATTCACATTAGTGAAGAGTTTCTTTCTATGACGAGGTTATCTCATGTATTCGCATTATATATGAGATATGATGACTTTATTTGTGAGGTTACATATTGTCTTGATATATTGTTTTTCGCCTTATAGTTCATTTTGAACCTCGGGACATCGTACCTTTTAAACAAATGTTGTTTTTGCTATTTATAAAACTATAATTATCATAAATTAGAGTTTAATATAATATTAAATAATAAATTTGATACATATGACATACTAAAGGTTTCGAAAAGTTATATATGCAATTACGAGAGTTTAGAAATGATATGTATGCAATTACAAAAGTTTAGAAAAGATATATATGCAATTATAAATTTAAGTTGGATATATATACATATACTAGACGAGTACCCGTGCATAGAAACAAGATTTTCTAACCGCAAACAGCTATGGTTGTGATAAAACGTGAAATAATGAAAATGCATAGCGACGAGATATATAGCGGCAAACAATTGTAAGTGTTTCGTATAACGTTTATACATAAAATGTGAAATAATCATAATGTAATTGCAAAAGATTGTAACAAGCGATAATTCAAATAACTATACTTGCGAACATGTGGTTCTGATGTGACCTTTGATGCAACATTTACGATTTGTATGGTAGCATTAATTTTTATGTGTCTTTTTCATGTACATATACGTGTGGAGTAACTAAAACTAAAGAAAATTTGTTGGTTTAAATTGTAATTAAGTATTTAAACATTTAATAGATTTTGTTGACTTTTATAATTTAGTCTAACATTCATTTTTAAGTTTTTGGAGCTTTAAGAAAAATTATTCGTAATTTATATAAAGTATTGAGTATAGATATAGATACGTTAATTTGAGTCAAAAGTGGTAAGTAAAAATAAGAAAACCTTGTCCCATGATATTTAAGTTAGTTTGAAGTAAATACAAAATGCAGATATGCTTAAGAATAATGTAAACAATGATAGTAGATGAGCACTTCTAAAAGCAAGTATGTGACCTCTAGACCCTCCCCTATTGCTTATAAAAAAACCCTTATATTAAAAGATAGTCATGCATTATTCTTTGTCATAATATCTCACACATAAGCTATATGTTATGCGCCATTAGATACCATCAAATTTTGAATGACCATGAAGGTTAATATTTGCTTTCTTTTTCTCTTTCATGATATGAATAAGACACGAAATTAAGAAACAATATGTTTTCAAGAAATTGATTACCTTTTAAAACAAATGAAGTGGACTTTTTCAACAAATGAGCTAATAACGTGGACGTAATATATGCTATTTAAGTATTTATACTATCAGTCAATTAAAAGAAACAATATGTCTTCAAGAAATTGATTACCTTTTAAAACAAATGAAGTGGACTTTTTCAACAAATGAGCTAATAACGTGGACGTAATATATGCTATTTAAGTATTTATACTATCAGTCAATTAAAAGATTAGTTTTGGTTATAAAACTCCAACACATGCATCACAAGCCATTGGTTGTTCATTTAACGCACAGTTGCTTTTGTCATTTATTAGAAATTAAATAAGAAACATAAAACATAAACTATTAGAGAGAAGATTCAAATGAAATGTAATATCATTGATATATTTAGGAATGACACAAGATTGTACATTGCAATATTTATTGTTAATACAAATAAACCGTAAAAGCGTTTATTTATATTTTACGTTCTTCTAAGGTTTTGTCATTAACAAACGTAAAATCATTTTAACGAAACAAATAAAATACGTAAACGTTTTGAGCCAATAGTTTACTAACACACTTTTACTAAACATATTAAAACTATATCAAAACATGTTTAGTAAATAAGTTATATAAAACCAAAGACGTTTTATATAACACTAACAATTAATATTATTTACATCTCATGCATATGTACAACAACTAGTGTTTACATCTTACAAGAATGTATATGTACATTGTATACGTTGTAATGGGTAAAAACAAAGTCCATAACCCATAACCCATAACACATGATCCATTGACTAGGTACAATGAATGTTGTTGGGTAAAACCCAAAGTCAATAACCCATACCATGAAGCATGATCCATAACCCATTACCCATTGCATAACATCATGCATGAAGTCATGTTGGGTATTATCCATGATCCATGACCCAAAGTCAATGACCCATGACCCATAACCCAATGACTAGGTACATTGTATCTTGTTGGGTATCCATAATCCATTATTCATAACCCATGGTCCATAACCCATAACCCATAACCCATTTTGCAACCCGAAATCCTGACTAAACTGACCCAGTAGCCGGATCCCAGGTTTTGCACTAGCCGGATTCCTTTCGAGAGGGATCCGTGAGAACTGTGGGACCGTAGACAAGTTTTGTCTATAAATAGTGAGTCATTTCTCTCTTGCTCACTACCACTTCTCATATACTTTCTCCCAGTATTCTAACATCTCTAACCTCTGATCCAAAGGATCTTTCTATGTAGTTTTATGTTTGTGTGATTCTCTGGGTTCCTCTTAAAGGAGAGATCACCACCTCTTGAAGACGTGCAAGCTCAAGTCATGAGTTGCTAAGCTTTGTCATCATCAAGACCACTGAAGTGCATCTTGTTGATAGTTTTTTATCCCTCCATAGAAGTATTGTGTTGAAGGCATTAGTAAAAGGTGTCGAAGGGTCGTGTTGAAGGCATTAGTGAAAGGTGCCAAGGGTGTGCATTCGATATGGTGCATTGATGTACAAGTTAGATAGTTTGGGTTAAAGCATAGGTGAAAGCTAAAGGTACGCAACGTACTTTTTCAAAAATACACATATACGCAATATACTTTGTTATGGGTCAAAGCTAGCTAACATACTTTTAAATTTTTTTCGATCTAGCTAATATGACCTGTTGGTAGTAGGTTACCAGGTCACCTTTCCCAAAAATTTGCACAGTTAGTCCTTACATGATAACGACCGTTAGCTAGATGATAACGACCGTTAAAATAAAATAAAAAATAATAAAAAAAAAAAAAAAAAAAAAAAATTAAATTTTTTGTAAAAAAATAGTAAATTTTTTTTAAAAAAAAAAGTAAATTTTTTTTAAAAAAAAAGTAAATTTTTTTAAAAAAAAAAGTAATTTTTTTTTAAAAAAAAACGTAAAAATTTAAAAAAAAAAATAATTTTTCTAAAATTTTTTTTAAAAAAAGAGGTAAAATTTTTTTAAAAAAAAAAACGTAAAAATTTTAAAAAAAAAACGTACAAATTTTTTTAATTTTTTTTTTAAATTTAAAATTTTTTTTAAGAAAAACGCAAAAAATTTTTTTTTGAAAAAGCGTAAAAATTTTTAAATTTTTTTTTAATTTAAAAAAAAAAACGTAAAATTAAAAAAAAAAAAAAAAAACGTAAAAATTTTTAAAAAGTTTTTTTTTTTTTTTTTTTTAACCGTCGTTATCATCTAGCTAACGGTCGTTATCATGTAAGGACTAACTGTGCAAATTTTTATCAAAGGTGACCTGGTAACCTACTACCAACAGGTCATATTAGCTAGATCGGAAAAAATTTGAAAGTATGTTAGCTAGCTTTGACCCTTAACAAAGTATATTGCGTAGATGTGTATTTTTGAAAAAGTACGTTGCGTACCTTTAGCTTTCTAGTGTTGTAACAAGGAGTGTGTCTCCTTTGGGGTAGTTGCGTATTGGTGTAGTGTTGGGTAGTAATTCCTCCTTTGTAATGGAACTCGGTATCTAGCCTTGTACCGTATAAAGTGTAGGCAACGTTGTGATAGGTTTGGTTCTACCTCGTGGAAGAACCCGGTGTCTAGCCTAGTACCGGATAAAGAGTAGGCGACGTTGTGAAGGCTTCTCCACCACATTAAGGAGCTTGTGTTGTGTAGTGCTTACAAAGTCTCGAGTGGGGTACTCGAGGAGTGAAGTAGGGCAAGGAAGGTGTCCTTATAGCCGAACCACTATAATACTCGTGTCGTGGTTTTGTGTTCCTTACTCTTTATCTTTTGCATTACTTACTTATATGCTTATCTATCATTATCCAACACATACATTAAATAGATTGAAATATATAGGTCGATTTAAATAGTTTAAAACGATGTTTTAATCGGTAAAACTATTCAACCCCCTTCTAGTTTTTCACATTTGTGATAATGAGTTACCACATATAACACAACTGCACAAATAGGGTAGATGAACCATGAAGGATTTAAAAGAATTTGAGCATTGAATAGATAGTCATGCATTCCAATATTTCCTTAAACGGGTTGAAGTCGAAGACGTGAACTAAGCCTCATAAATCAACACACTTTTTGACTTGTGTCTTTCTATTAATAAAGCTTAGGTGCATCGGGTTTGGCATAATGCGATAGGAAGGTTCAATCTTGCCCAGTCCATACATCGTCAAGATAACAATATCGCCTTGGTTGAGTTGGTGTTTGAATCCCGAGACAAAATCCATTCAAACGGTTACTTGCATTTTGTTAAACAAAAACAATGTACACATAGACATATGAACAAATATAAATATAACAACACCATAAAATATGTAACAATATAAGTTGATTTTAGAATCAATAAAAGTGTTTGTATTTGTTTAAATGAATACTTGTTCGTCCTTGATTATCATTTTAAGGTTGATCACATTTTGTTTTATGAACCGGTTCCATCCAAGGTCATAGAAATCAGACACATTTAGTAGAACGGTTGCATCCAAGCTCACAGGAGTGCTCTGATAAATAAGAAGTCATCCCGCCTTAAGGTTGTTGATAAAAAGGAGGGAAAGGAATGATATGTATGGAGGTATACGAAATTATGTGATTCATAGACGAATGTATAAAGCTTTAACCCGTGTGACAGGATGAGGACATAGTCAACAACTCAACATGTATACATATGCAATAGTTGATTTTGAAGTATCAATCAAGCAAAGAATTGGTGTGTATATATAGGAATGATTTGGTTCAGAAATTATATCAAAGAGTATATGTTTAGAGATGATATTTGTGCATTCCATAATTATGAAGTTTCCCATAATGAATCTTTTCGAACACTGTGTTCTTTAAGTCATTTAATGGAAGGAAAACAAGTGGAATGGAAAGCAACTCAAAAGTAATCACGTTCTCAAAAAATTAAAAGAGTGAAAAGAGAAGTGAGAGAGAGAAAGTGGAGGGAAATTGAATACTTTTGGTTCTAAAATCAGCCGCTCAAATTTGGGCTGCAACTTGAACCCACCACTTGTTGTTCCCACCACTTCACACTCCTTCCCTTCACTACCCTTTCCCTCTTATATATAATCTAAAGAACAGAGCGGAAGTTTAGGTTTCCTCCAGTAAAACGCGCTACATTACTATGTTTCTATAAATAGTTTTTAAGTTGCTGTATTCAAATAAGCTTCTAATGAACGTGGAGCAGTTTTGCCATTGATAGATTGAAGTCAGCCGTGTGTTTCATATTTTGTGTAATCAATAATGAGTTTCCTTCATTTAATATATACTCCTTAAATAGTTTCAATACGTTCCTTTGCATAGTTTCCTTTCCAAATGCATATTTCAAACATCAAACATATGCCAACATTCCACATTTCAATGCATGGCCAGCTTGACTTTTTTTCAACATTTAACATCCACTTGACCATTTTCTCTTTATATGTAGTTAAAATATATATACGCAATTTTAAGTTTTTAGAGGAATATATGTGAAAAACAAAACAAAAGAAAGAAGAGTTCACAATTGAGTTAAACCGAAGATTTTACAATTGAATAACAATTCAATTACTTCATCTCAAGGTTTATATCTTCCATCATCTATTTGTATTCAAGTTTCCATAACAAGACAAAAACATAAAAAACAATTTTTTAAAAAGGGTCATTGGCCCATTTTAATCTTCTACCAACACACAATACTTCACATATGAGCTTAGAGAGCCCGATGCATGCACCCCATGGCATATTATAGGACAATTTTTGCACCTATGGCGTTGCAATGACATGCCAAACTGCACCGGCACTTAGTGTTATATGTGCAACTGCCATCCAGTTGGCATGCGAGATTTTTTTTATGTTATCATGATGTCATACGGTATGTGCTGAGATGACGTTGAATAATATGTTATAAGTATCAATTGCACCCACCTCTCTGCTACTAATAGCTACATGTAGAAATGAAATAAGTGGATTTATGAAAATAAAAACATGAGAGTAAAGTGTGTTGAGAATTGAACCATAGATCTTTGAAGATAAACTACAATACGCTTACCAACACACCCCCTCTACATATATGACACTAGCCTAAGACCCGACCGTTGGCCGGCTAGCTAAAAGTTTTATTATTAAAAATAAAAATGTAGTACAAAGATGATGTAAAAAATGAATACGCTATTTAACAATTACAACTTTGGCCATCCAATAACTCAAATCGCTTAAAAAACATGCAGAATGACAAAAATTTCGTTTAACCGTTTGATAGTTTTTTACTTTAGTAAAGAGAAAATGACTAAGAGTAGTTTATTGTTTTTTACATTCTTTAACGGTCTAACTTGGTTTTGGAGGTCGCTGATTTCATAATCCATGTCTATTATAATATTTATTTGACATGACCCGTTTTAGCTGGTACCTTACTTGCCCAACATCTTACCTCTATATCTATTATAATATCTATGATGTGCTTTATTAGAAAGGAGTAGTTGTAACGCTGTGTTCTAGAGATCCATTTACAGGAGAAAGGAAAAGAAAAGGAAAGAAACTGCAAACTTTTGTGTTCTCGAGATTTTTTATAGGGAAGAAAGGAAGAGAAGTGGAAGGAAAGTGTTAGAGTTTTTGTTAGTACATGATTTTCTTTCCATTTTTGGGAGGAAGAGGAAGGAAAGTGATTCTCTTCCCTTCTTTTCTCTTTTTTTTCTTTTAATGAGTGAACTCGATATGGAACACTATATTCAACTACTGCTTTTTACATCCAAATTGTGAGAAAAAGCGGTTACGAAAAAACCCAACTATTAGCCATAAAAATAATCATAGAATCTACACAAATACTAACTATACTTGGATTTGAGAAACATATAATATATCAGAAATTGAAAGTCCACCTTGTGTCTACCTTGTAGCTCGAACAATGACTCACAATCATAACTTACTATTTTTCATGACTCACAATCATAACTTATAGAGAATAAGCAAACCATGAACTACTTCATCAAACTTTGCAAATGCATCCCTAAGTCCGTCATCACTTGTACGTTTGCTAAGACCTGCATAACAACATAAACTCACTCATATACCTAAACCAAGGTGAATTATGAGAGTGTTGCCTTAAAATTCTCATATCTGATTAATAAAAATGCTATTTTAACATCTACATGGATTTTTGTATACTAAGCTATAATCATGGAGGTTTGTTACATATTTTAAATTAGGAGCGTTTTTTTTCAACTTCAGTTTCAAACCTTTCCAGTGTTATCCCCCTTTTTTTTTCAAGAATTCCTACATTAAAAACTATGAAAAATAGAATAATGTTTTTTGGGGTTTTTAATTGTATAGCAAGATTACTCGTTGAATTGATTTAATGGACATTGATTTTGTGGTGATTTAGGGTTCACTGCTTTGTGGTATAATTGATCGGTTTGATTTTTAATGTGAAACTGATTTTGGAGGAAAATGTGTTTTTGGTAAAATTAATGAAGGCCGAAAATGTTGGGGCAGAATAGCTTGTCGACCATTAGATCAAAATAAATGATACGTGTAATTTTATTAGAGTTTTGGAGGAAGTTTCCTAAAGTCAACATTGTTTTATATAGCGTGGGATTTGCTATCTTCTTGTCATTTTCACAAACGCACCCACCATGGGGTCTCCATGATCATCATTATCACTAATGTACTTATTTAGCATTATAACAATTTTTCTTATATAGAAATTAGTTGATGTAGCACCAATGGGTAATTTTTATGTTACTGATCAAGTAACCCTATGGTGATCGTCATTAGTTTGGATTGGGTAAACATAACTCAACTAGGTATGTCTTCGTCTAGTAAGTGTGACACATCTATCCATTTTGGATAATTTTTGTGACTCACCTTCGTTAGTACCTTGTGATCGATTGAATTTACATGGTACCCATACTTATTTAGCAGGACAAAGTTGTCACTTTTTCTCTTGCTACTTTCACTAGAAATGTGGGCAACAAAGTAATATTATTGACATGTCTGATCCACGTTAACTATCGTGTATAAAATTTAGAAAGATTACTTCTTTTTAACTATGTGGGATGTAAAGGAATGTCTTTTTATCAAACAATGTACAAAGTGGATGTTGCATTTCTATATGCCATTTCTACTATAGATCGTTGTTCTTTGAAGCTACTTTAAATAGTGCGAAAGTTTAAATAGGCTTATTTAGTGACGACATAATTTTTATTCCGATATCCTCTTATGCAACTCATTTCCTGTTTCTCGAATTACATGCCCTGAAAGTTAAATAAGTGTTCTACACTGCAGTTAGTTAGTTCAAATGATAAACACACCTTCCTACATATAAGAGATTTTATTTTTATATAAAATAATAAGTTGGCAATCTTTGTTTGAGTTGAACAATGATAAGAGCTTGACCAAAATTATATGTGCTCGTTCAATGGAGACACTACGTGGAGGGTCGTGCCTTGATTCATTTTGTGTCATTTCACGGCAGATCGAATCAATATGGTACTGTACGGTAGGGGTTAGGTAAGTTTATGTGGATAAGTGAAACATTTACAGATTGGAGGGGCAGCTTATATAGACCCCGTAGGGGGTTTTCAATCATTGCAGGCATCGAAAGGTTGTACTGTGTGTATCATAGTGTTTAATTATGTGCTTCGCGGTTTGTGCGGTTGACACATAGAGTAAATTCACTACATTTAGAGTTAATTTCAAAATTGTTTATGTGGTCTGTAAGGTTTAACGGTTATAGTCTCTAAACTTTTTCTTTAACGGATCTTCCCCCTGTGGTTGTGACCTATATTAGGTTTGATCATTTGACCAAATTTTTCGTTTGTTTGACCGACCATTATAACATGTGCAAGTCACATGTTAAGGTAATTTTGTCATTTGACCCACTTACTACCCAAATTTATTTTAAAACATTTTGTATTCTCTCTTTTTCTTTTTTTACTTCTACGCCTTCTTTTTTCTCATGCTTTTTTCATCTAAATTCACCATAGGCCAACCACCACCACACCTACAACCACAAAACACCACCACCTCCAGCCACCATCGGAAGCCATGATTCGCAAACAACACTTTCTTCAAAATCTCTTTAGTGTAAAAATGAGTTTTGTTATTTCAAGAACTATCTTTTTGAATTGGATTCAGATTCTGTTAACACAAACTTTTCATATATGGGCTTAGCCCATATAAAAAATAATAACAACAACAGGCCCATCATACTTAAGAAGGTAACTGTAAAAATGGCGAGTGGGGGTGTGTTGAAGTTACTGTTAACGGATATTATTTTATGGAGAGCCCATAATATTCTTGTACTGCCCATACCATGTTAGTATGGGCATTGTTTAGTACTTTGCCCATCATTATTCTTAGTATTTTGTGGGAATGGTTGTATTTATATTCATGTAATCATCAATCTCAGGAGAACACATTCCACATCAATATTCTCAGTTAATACATATTATTATCATCTTACAGTTACCTCTGGTGACTTTCGGGACAGGAAATGCAAAGAAGCTGGAAGAAGTTAAACTTATTTGTTGAATGAATAATTTATTTATTTATTTATTTATTGTGCAATGCTGGTTGAGAATGATCGAAGGTTAGTATTGGTGCTTATTTCATATTCATTGATCCAGGTAAAACCACATATAGTCAACGTTTGCAAAAACCGTTTCGACATGGCCGGGTTTCAGCTGAACAAGCCGGGTTTCATGTTTCTCTGGTCATTGATGGCCGTGGATGAAGGCACTTAACTATCATGGAAAAGAGAGTGAGTGGGTGTTATTATGAGCATAGGTTGCGGCAATGTTTTGAAAACCGGGTTTATAATCGACCCGGTCGAGTCACCGGTCACCGGGTTAACCCGGTTTTTATAAAAAATTTGAAAAAACCTAAACACGGCCGGGTTTCGAGAACCGGGTTGACCCGGGTCACTCAAAACCCGGTGGGTCTAACCGGTTAACCCGGTTTTAGAAACCCGGGTTATGTTGACACGTTTTTTGCTCGGAACCGGTCCAACCGGTTAACCCTGCCTGGTCGACCCGCGTTTCAAAACATTGGGTTGTGAGGCCCGAGTATATCTTCATTCAGGTTATCTTCTCTAGCATTTTGTGACTGATCTTTGACAATGGTAGTACTCTAAATGTGACAATCGATAAAAAATGACAACGAGATGACAAAAAAAAAAGTGTAATTTGCATTGTCATCTTCGTTAATCAAATTGGTTTGATGTATCATATCGTATGCAAGACCTAGAGCCCTCATCTTTATGACCTCATCTTTATGATGTTTGTACTTTCTTTGTTGTTGCTTAATAGAAGCATTCATTTAGCATCTAGGATAACATTTGTGAATAAAATCAATAAGCTATTTTTATGCGCCTGATAAAGCTATCCTTTTGGAAAGGGTGAAAGCTAAAGACACGCAACGTGGTTTTTCAAAACAACCGATGTACGCAACGAACTTTCAAAACAACCGATGTACGCAATATACTTTCAAATTTGGAACAATGTACGCAATATGACCGGTGACTAATAGGTTACCAGGTCAAAAAGTTTGAAAAATGGCAGAAATGGTCCCTGTGGCTTGTGTTGACTTTCACAGGTCATCCCTTGACTTTATTTTAGGTTAAAAAAGTTTCAGAATTAGTCCTTATGGTCATTGCCTTTCAGATTTAGTCCGTTTTCTCCGTTTTCATCCGTTTTTCTTACGTTTTGTCCGTTTTTCTTACGTTTTTATCGGTTTTCATCCGTTTTTCTTACATTTTTCTTAGGTTTTTGTCCGTTTTTATCCGTTTTTCTTACGTTTTGTCTATTTTCTTTTGTTTTTGCCCGTTTTCATCCATTTTTGTCCGTTGTTCTTACGTTTTATCCATTTTTCTTACGTTTTTATCAGTTTTCATCCGTTTTTGTCCGTTCTTCTTACATTTTGTCCCTTTTTCTTACGTTTTTGTACTATTTAAACATATTAAAAATGTTTCCAAAATGGAAAAAAAATTCCAAAAAAATTTTCAAAAAAAAAATTGGAATTTTTTCCCAAATTTGAAAAAAAAATCCAAATAAATTTTGAAAAATAAAATTGGAAAAAAAAAATTCCGAAAAAAAAATTTGTAAAAAAATAAAAAAAATTTAATTTCAAAAAAAAATTGAATTAAAAATTTCAAAAAAAAAATTGAATAAAAAAATAAATTTCAAATATATATTTTTTTTAAATCTTAAAAAAATTGGAAATTTTCAAAATTTATAAAAAATCTTCAAAAAATTGGAAATTTTCAAATTAAAAAAAATAATCTTCAAAAAATCTTAAAAATATTTTTCAAATTTATTAAAAAATCTTGATTTTTTTTTTTTTTTTTTTTAATTTTCAATATGTCGAAATTGGAAATTTTTTTCCAAAAAAAAATTTTGAAAAAAAAAATTTGAAAAAATATATTTTTTGTTCGAAATTGAAAATTTTGAATTTTTTTTTTCAATATGTCAAAATTGAAAATTTTGAAGAAAAAAAATTTTGAAGAAAAAATTATTTTTTAAGATTTAAAAAAATATATATATATATTTGAAAAATATTTTTTTTATTCAATTTTTCTGAAATTTTTTATTTTTTTTTCGGAAATATTTTTTTTCCAATTTTTTTTTCGGAAATTTGAAATTTTTTATTCAAATATTTGAATTTTTTTTATTCAAATATTTGAAATTTTTTATTTTTTTTCGGAAATTTTTTTGCTTTTTGGAAAATTTTTTCAATAGGTTTAAATAGTAAAAAACATAAGAAAAAGGGACAAAATGTAAGAAAAACGGACAAAAACGGATTAAAACTGATAAAAACGTAAGAAAAACGGACAAAACGTAAGAACAACGGACAAAAACGGATGAAAACGGGCAAAAACGAAAGAAAGTAGACAAAACGTAAGAAAAACGGATAAAAACAGACAAAAATCTAAGAAAAATGGATGAAAACTGATAAAAACGTAAGAAAAACGGACAAAACGTAAGAAAAACGGACAAAAACGGATGAAAACGGGCAAAAACGAAAGAAAGTAGACAAAACGTAAGAAAAACGAATAAAAACAGACAAAAATCTAAGAAAATGGATGAAAACTGATAAAAACGTAAGAAAAACGGACAAAACGTAAGAAAAACGGACAAAAACGGATGAAAACGGGCAAAAACGAAAGAAAGTAGACAAAACGTAAGAAAAACGGATAAAAACAGACAAAAATCTAAGAAAAATGGATGAAAACTGATAAAAACGTAAGAAAAACGGACAAAACGTAAGAAAAACGAACAAAAACGGATGAAAACGGAAAAAACGGACTAAATTTGAAAGGCAATGACCATAAGGACCAATTCTGAAACTTTTTTAACCTAAAATAAAGTCAAGGGATGACCTGTGAAAGTCAACACAAGCCACAGGGACCATTTCTGCCATTTTTCAAACTTTTTGACCTGGTAACCTATTAGTCACCGGTCATATTGCTTACATTGTTCCAAATTTGAAAGTATATTGCGTACATCGGTTGTTTTGAAAGTTCGTTGCGTACATCGGTTGTTTTGAAAAACCACGTTGCGTGTCTTTAGCTTTCACCCTTTTGGAAACTATAATAGTTTGGTTTGGTTTAGGTGAACAGGACTCGAAACTTTGTGTGGGTTTGGGCTTCTTTTCGTGACTACTTTGTGACAGGAGCATAGGACGAAGCTGTCCCAATGTCTCTAGATATATAGTCAACCAAGAGGGTCGTCTCGTGGATGACATCTGGATCAGTTTGAATGGCACCTTATGCATGAGTGAGATGTGCAATTTAGAAGCCTAAAGTGCTAAGTCATATGTGTTAAAGGAATGTTTTTTATCAAATTATGTACAGAGTGCATGTTGCGTTTCTATATACCATTTACGTGTTTATTATAGATCGCTTTTCTTTTAAGCTACTTTCAAAGTTTAAATACGCTAATTCAGTGACGGCACAATTGGATTTGGAGATCCTCTTATGCAACTAGTTTTGTGTTTCTCGAATTACATGCCCTGAAAGTTAAATAAGTGTTCTATGCCGCATGTAGTTTAGTTCATATGATACAAATACCTTCCGTGTCATACAGGGACGGACCCAAGATTTTTAGGAGGGTGTTGCATGAAAGAAATGTCGGGCTAATTAAAGTTACACTGTAAGAAACGAAAGTAGAAACAAGTTTTGGGGGTTGCACATACCACAAAAATGGCAGTTATGAAATCTTTTTGCACTTCTTGACCTAAAATCAGGTGTAACCCGTGCCACACCCGGCATACATGTGGGTTCGTCCATGGTGTCATATAAGAGATTTTTTTTATATAAATATAATAAGTTGGCAATCTTTGTATGAGTTGAACAATGATAAGAGCTTGACCAAAATTATAGGTGCCTCTACTCGTTTTTGTATCATGTCACGGCAAAATCACTATGGCATTGTACGGTAGGGGTTAGGTGAGTTCAAGTGCACCAGTGAAATGTTTAAAGATTGAAATGGACACCAAAGACGAGGGTTTTTAACTTTTTTTAGAGTTTATGGTGTCCTAAGATATGGACAATTATTCTAAATAAATAGTTTGGACTACGTAGCCGTGAGAACAAATACAAAAAATGTCAAGCATTTTATATCTGTTTTCCTGAAGCAAGTCTATTCACGAAGTTTGACTTCTATTAGTTCTATAATCAATTTAGTGAACATCCAAGAGCCAGGAAAACATGGTAATATTCTTGACATGTATGAAGTTGGTTTACTAGAGTATATAAAAGAGAAAGATTTCATTTCCTTAACCTACGTGGGATGCAGATGTTGACTATTGCCTTTTTATATACCATTTATGTGTTTGATACACGGAGTTGTTCGTTGAAGCTTCTTTGATAATAGTGCAAAAGTTTTAATATGGTTATTAAGTGACGGTACAGTTGAATTCAGAGATCCTCGTGAGGGTTTACTCACACATTTTCGTTCTTTTTTGTTAGGTTGTGGTCGAGGAGAAAATTGGCGATAAGACAACTGGTTTGGTGTTTGTTGAGCAACGAGTCGAACGTGTCACTCAGTTTGAAAGTTGTCCAAACTCCAAAGTGAGCAAAGATAAATCAAAAATTCTAAGAACTCATTAATTCTCAAATACACAGGTGTCTATGAAATTTTTTGTTAGTTTTTATGAACAACTTGACGTCATGACGTGTGTGATGCTCGTTCACTTTAGTATATAACCAAAGAATGTTTTACTTCTTTAACATATATGGGATGTATGCTGAAATACATAATACCTACATGTTGACTCATATTCTTGTTGGAAATGTATATATTTACAAACACGTAAATGTCTGGATTCGAACTCGTGACCACGGGATTGCACACATTAACGAATGATAATTTAAGTTAAATAATTAATGTTAATGTTTACGATTAATTATTGCACATTAAGTCCATTTAACGATCGTTAAGTATTTAACGGAAAAATGACTAACGACCGTTAAATGAAAAGAGAATGACTAGTAATGGAAAATCTTGAAATTAAAAGTTTTGGGTTTTCTCTTGGGCTTGCATGATGGCCGGCCAAGGGGGCTTCTCCAAGCCCTAATCCCTAACTTGTTTTTCAAGATTTCTATTCACTATATAAATAAGGTTAGGTTCTAGGGTTTTTTTTTTATAACTTTGTGCATTGAATTAACCCTAGATCTCTCCTCTCCTCTCTCTTGCATATCTCGGCCGAACACCCCCTTGTTGGGGAGTTTGGTTTCGTTTTTCTTAAAACGAGGACTTGTGTTAGATCTAGCAATCGCTTGATTCGTTGGTTAATTCGTGTGTACAAGAACGTGGTAGTAAGACACTATTCTTACACCATATTGGTTTGAGTTGTAAAAAGGTAAGGGACAACTCTTCAAACCACTTCTTTGTTTTGTTCAAGAGATATGACATTCGCAAGAGGTACGTTACACATACTTTCAGTTAATTATTTATTTGTTATGATCTTTAGTCTTCCGTTGTGTACTCTTGATGTCTACATGTTATTATTGTATGTCATGTATTATAAACTCAACAGTGGCATCATGAGCCTTGTATAACAAGTAATTAATTACTGAAACACATAAATAAAATAAACATGTTGTGTTATTATTTGTATGCGTAGATCTAGGGTTTGCAAAACCTAAACCCTAATTTTTTAGGGGGGGGGGCGTTTTTTTGGTGCCCTAATTAGGGTTTTGTAAACTAAAGTTTTAATTGGATTAGAAACCCTATGATGCATGCAATTTTATGTGTATTGCATAACTCTATTTAATTGCATTAATTGTTAAGTGTAATTTTATGTCCATGATAATTATCTGCATGTTTTATCATGGATCTGCTTTTATTGTATGTTCTACTTGTTTAAGTGATATACACTAAATTATGATAGATCTAAAATTGGGGAAAACCTCAATCATTATTAATTTAATCAATTATGTGCTATGTGGTATGTATTTAATTTTGACTTACGCAATCGATGAATCGATGCATGTGGCTCACCTTGTACATAGATGAAAACGGGTGAAATTCTTAATTAAATATATGCATATTGACAGATATAGAATTGGTTATTAATAGGATTTATCAAAAACGTTTGCATGTGGCTATTTGATATGCATAACTTATTTTTTGTTATGCATTCATTGTTTATTTGTTTATTTTTATAAATACTTGCTTGTTTGTTATGTGTAACAAGGGTATTTTTTACAAGAAAAATAAACTGACCTAAACAATGGTGAAAAATGTATTTTTAAGCATAGTAATCATAATCGTTTAATTGATTGGTGACTTTGGTACAAATGGTCTGAACGGCTCACCCATTAGAATGAACTATAAAGGGGTTAATAAAGAAGTGCGCACAGTCACACTGAAAGGATGTCTAAGGTTATGCTTTAGCGCTTACCTGGTCCTCTGCCCCCTGTAAGTTCGAATGGAGCTACTTAGAAGCCATTAAATGTGCAAGCTCATCTTAAGGGCGAATTAGTTTTAATTTCAAGCGCCACTTCGGTGGTAATTACCCGAAACACTAAGTGTTTACACTTATGCAAAAGTACGGTATAATGTATGATAATTAACACTAAATTCCTTGATTGGTGAATCCAATACCTCAATTAAAGTTTGATGATGAAAAGCTTATACATTAAAACAAGATATAAATGTTTTAATAAAACCTATGTTACGAAGATGAATGCATGACATCTTTGTACATATTTGATTTGACATCAAAATAATTAACCTTTAATTTAAGTTATATGTCATCCAACGAAACGGAAACACCTAAGATTACCTTTTATTTGCGTGAGAACGTGATCTAGATCGTAATCAAAGGGTAAAATATCCACATGACGTGAGAACGGGCATGGATGATTTTGCAGTTTCTTAAGTTGGACAACTTAATTGAGTTTTGTAGTGAGAACTAGCAACTCAAGTCATAAGATGGGATAAAACATGTTTACATGGCAATTGAAATTGGCTAAATGTAAATCCCATAAATCTAGGAATTGCAATTTGAAAATTGGCAATTGGGGTTCGACTCGTACCACCTTGAATAATTTCATTACTAGCAGATCAACTGATGTGATGAAACTATGTCAATTTGGATCCTAGTTTATCAGTGAAAATTAAATGGTTATATGATTATGAACCATGGGTATTTAATTTTCTTGAAAAGGTTAATTATCGAAAATACTAAAATTGAATTTTGTAATTCTTTTGAATGTATAAATGCAACATTTAACCGTAAACTTGGTTTAGTCTTTTATTAGTAAATTGATCTATTTTGCTTTCAAACAATTGTTTGATCGAGAATAGTTTACCGAAAAGATAAACAAAGTCTCTTTTCCATGGGAGAAGAATGAGACTCAATCTTATTCCTTTTCATGAATGAGAAAGGAATTATAGGAACATTTGAATTGTCTAAATTCTAATGTAACTCATAGCCATGAATTGCACATCTTATTTTCCATAAAGATTTCATTACCTTAATTTGGTGAATGAATCCTTTTGTAACAAACATGAGATTTGGTTCACTGGAAAACATGTATATGAGCTACTAAATTAGAAGATAGACTAATTACCGCGAAAATTGGTAAAAGGCAAACTAGCTAATTTATCTAGTTGTTTTGCTTTAACCTTTAAAGGTGTTACATACTAGTATGGGCATGGTAGGCCTGTTAAGGAAGAAATTGCATACCCAATTTTTCAAGTTAATAACATTGATGGATAACCCATCATTCACAGAGTAGAATACACCTTTTAGTACCTTAGTAATGATTACGTATGGTTCTTTAAAGGTGTAGGAAAGTAAAAGCAAGCAAGTTGTTTTCACTGGTTATGCAACACTTACAATGTTGTCAGATTCAGTGGGAGCATTTATGTTGCATTACTGAATAAGAAGTTGTTTTATTGATTTATAATTCAGTGGGAGCTACATGCCTTATTTCCTGTGTAGTAACCTAGATTATCTTCAAAGATAATTACTTTCCAATTGTAGGCACTTATGTTTTTAAGAAGAGTCATGTGCGTTTCCTTACTAATCAATATAGTCCTACATCTACTTGTTATATCTATGACACAAATCATATTAATCAAATAAACGAACGTGTATCGTGTTGTTTATCTGCTACATGATGTTGTTACATGCACAAGTGGGAGAAATCTTTATTGTGTGCAAGGTACAACACATGTAAATATGATTTAAATGGATTCTCTTGACCGCAAGGTAAGAGAGTAACGTTATAATACGAATTATACATTTAAATGTGTATGATTGCCCTATTAAGAACATGTGTCAAGATAATAACAAAGACTACTTTATTTTAAATATTTATGTCATTCAATATTTAAGAAACACTTGTTGTTGCAATTTATGTTATGTGAGAACGTGAACTAGATTATAGACCAAGGTAAAATATCCACGTGTCGTGAGAACGAGCATGTATGATTTTGCAGTTTCTTTTATTGAACATTTCATGGAATGATATAATTAAATTAAGTAATCTAATACTACTTTGATTTTAAGTATTCATTGAATGACTTAAATATATGTAGTAAATATTAACTTGAAATATTAAATTGAAACCCGAGGTGGTGTTCATAATTACTTTAATTATAAATGTTTATGATTTTGTATAGTCACAAACATGAAGTCTTTTAATACAAGACTTACGATATAAAGTAAGACGTTAACTTGCTGTGTTTTAAGACATATGCATGAAGTCAATGAGTTGATCAATGACTTATAACGTATAGTGGGATTATAACTGATATGTCTTTTGACTTGGTCAAGAATACTTATGTTATAATACACGCAATTGACTTGGTAATTCTATTGTACCATTAAGTTTTACTTTGTTGGTAAATAGGTAAGCCAAAGAATAGATGGTTATCTTAAATATTGTTAGATTATCTTACAATATTAATTCTAATGGAATACCATACTTTTATAGTATGTTCAGTTAGAAGAATCAAAATCTATTGGCATTGTTTGATTCAAGATAACTATAGTTTCTTTCAAAACGTTATCAAGGTTAGTAGATTGAATATACTCAATAAGACTCCAACCTAGAAGATTGATAAGACACCATTTGTTTATGGAATGTGATGAATCACATTAAGTCTTATAATGAAGTTCTGAATTTGTTAGACTACTTGTAAAGTGGGTTGTAACAAACTAAAGTCAGGAACTATCAATGTTTTTGTAATATCCCAAAAGAGAACAATGTATTGTTGCTCTACTTGCTAAACTATTTAAGGTAATCTTTAAATTTTAAAGGCAAGTGGAAGTTTTGTTTAGATCTTGAAAGATTGAATTACAAAACACACAATCTTCTAAAATGCACTAGCAAATATCATGATAAGGCTAAACATGTAAATGATAGACCTCAATATGATGGAATTGTCATTCATAGATCCGTAAGGATATCTCAGATATTTAATACGCTGAGGATTAGGAGTTACAGGATCATGGTAAGCCTGTTAATCATGATGATGAATTTACCAAATGTTGAATTGTGGTAAAGCAATCATACTATGAATGTTGAGATGTTGTCCATAAAGATAATCAATTTTAGATACTTGGTTTATCTAAATTAAGATGATTTTCTTCAAAGGATGAAAACCCTAGTGGTTTAAATCTTTGTGTAGAAATCATATGGACAATATTGTACACGTATTTAATGCATGTCTAGTGATAATAACATTAATCATACTTAAGCAATTAACTATGATTGAATATTCTTTACTAGATACATTAAATAGAAGTATAAAGATTATAATTGTCATACTTAGTTTCATTGATGTGAAATTTTGACAATGAATATCAAAACTCTTTGTTTTGGAATTACTTTTGCGAGGACGATAAGTAATGCAAAGGAGTTTTATGAATTCAAATAATCTTGGAATATGTACAAACTACAAGAATCCATGAATTGATATATGCATGCATCTAGGATATGATTCTTATGTTTAATATTAAATCCATGTTTGATTTAATAATTAAAATAAGATAGCTCGTAAGTATTCCTGAAAGCTAGTGGGAGTATTATTTTTTAAATCTTATATGTTGTATGGGCAACTACATTCCACCTAAATTAAGTTTTTAGTTGGGAATGAACTTCGTTTGTGAGATTTGGAAATAAGATATATAACCTTGGAATATATGTTTATTATTATAAACATATGCGGTAAATAAATGAGTCTAATAGAACATGATGGATATATAATGAGATCTTAAAGTCTAACTTGAAGATTCATCATGTACATCATGTTGTAAGATTGTTGTGTCATGATTGATTACAAGATGGTTTGACAACATTGAAAGTTGTTAGTGTAATAAATATTTTAAAATGAATATGTTTGGATTTAGAATCACATTTCACAGTCTGGAGATGCTCCTAGATTCTATGGATGAAAATATGGCAATTATTTCATAATTGTCATTGCCAACAAACTTGAGTTTTGGTAGGCACCAACATTACACTATAACTGTTCGAAGTTTACGGATGTTTAAAGAGCATATTGTTGTACACAATGATGCTGGAATAATTGAGATGACACTCAATTCTAGTCATGGTATCCTTGATGATGGCCATGTTGACTAGTTATGCTCAACTAAGAGCATAGTTGCATTATATATTAAAGAATAAAGAATACTTTAAAACTTTAAAGTTTTGAAAAATAATTGTCATAAAAGGGTGGTTCAAGTTATCACACACCTTATGGAATGATATGACAATATCAAGATATGTGTAAACATATACAAGAAATTCACTTGTTGAATTCTTTGAATAAGTATTCTCAAAAATCCTATAGATCAAAGTTAGTTGAAATTATGCCCTGTCAACAAGTATGCTTATCATGTCTTTGAGGCAAAATTCATTAACTAAGAATTATCATGCATTGATCTATTTAGTATTTGGATAAAGGATATTGTAAACATTATTATTCAAATGAAATAAAGTATTTTGTTACGTTTATTATTCATTTATTATGATGTTATCCTATATTTGCATGTTTAAATCCTTGAATAACTTAAGTTATTCTAAATAGTCCGTTGTTGATCAATAACATGGGAATGATATTGAATTAAGACAAATCTTAGTATTAGTTAGAATATACTTGAAATTATATTGATGCGTAGCATGACTAATTTCAGATGATATTCAATGAATTGAATATAGGACTTATCCTACCCGCATGATAATACTTTATGGATCTTTGTCATTAAGTATATCATGGATATTTATCCTCCGACTTGAGATACCAGAGATATGTCATGGATGTAGTGCATTTTTGTGAAGCAATCTAACGCTATACGTAACTGGTAGTTATAAGGGTTGTTTTCAGAAGTGTTGCGAAATCTATGAATCCTGCTTGTAGTCAAAATGGGATTTGTTTCCTTCAAATTTATTTTGAAATATAATACTGTTGGGCCCCTCGTAGGGTTGTTAAGATGTTTGCATGGCCATGCCCAAGGTCTTGTGGAATATTTTTAGAAGAATTGGTAATCTTAATCAATCACATAAAGCGAGAAACATAATAGTTAATTAAGAAATGAGTGAGATCCATATTTTTATCAACATGGTATTAGAAACAAAAGGATGAATATGATGATGAATCATCAAAACTTGGTTTTTCTCCAGAAAACCATACACGAGTTGTACCGGGGGCATTGGCGTGTTGCTAGACGCTAACCAATGTCATTTCACGTTTTGTAAACATATCCAAGTGGGAGCTGTTGGAAATGTATATATTTACAAACACGTAAATGTCCGAATTCGAACTCGTGACCACGGGATTGCACACATTAGCGAATGAGAATTTAAGTTAAATAATTAATGTTAATGTTTACGATTAATTATTGCAAATTAAGTCCATTTAACGATCGTTAAGTATTTAACGGAAAAATGACTAACGACCGTTAAATGGAAAGAGAATGAGTAGTAATGGAAAATCTTGAAATTAAAAGTTTTGGGTTTTCTCTTGGGCTTGCATGATGGCCGGCCAAGGGGGCTTCTCCAAGCCCTAATCCCTAACTTGTTTTTCAAGATTTCTATTCACTATATAAACAAGGTTAGGTTCTAGGGTTTTTTTTTTATAACTTTGTGCATTGAATTAACCCTAGATCTCTCCTCTCCTCTCTCTTGCATATCTCGGCCGAACACCCCCTTGTTAGGGAGTTTGGTTTCGTTTTTCTTAAAACGAGGACTTGTGTTAGATCTAGCAATCGCTTGATTCGTTGGTTAATTCGTGTGTACAAGAACGTGGTAGTAAGAGACTATTCTTACACCATATTGGTTTGAGTTGTAAAAAGGTAAGGGACAAATCTTCAAACCACTTCTTTGTTTTGTTCAAGAGATATGACATTCGCAAGAGGTACGTTACGCATATTTTCAGTTAATTATTTATTTGTTATAATCTTTAGTCTTCCGCTGTGTACTCTTGATGTCTACATGTTATTATTGTATGTCATGTATTATAAACTCAACAATTCTAATATACACTAGTCATAGATAGTTTGTATTTTGAAGCTACTATGATGATTAGCCCCATAATGGGTGGAAATTTTGACCGGTTTACTTACAAGCGGATCTTGGCTTTTTATTCTTTTTAACCACCACCACCAATCCCACCCATCATAAATAAAAGAAAAAAAAATAGATAAAGAAAATGCTACTTAAAACTAAAATATAAATTGTACTTTTTATACTCATAGTCTCAAGTTAGATGTCAATGTTTATATTTTCGGAAAACTTCAATCATTACTAATACTAGCCGAGTACTCGTACCTAATGGCAGCGATGTCTTGTTTTTGACAAAGTTTAATTGATGGATGTTTTCTTTCGAAAAATCGTATCAGTAACATCATGAATTCTTCCCGAAGAATCGTTTTACTGATGGTATGGTTGCATTGCGGTGATTATGTTTACTTTTCAACAAAATCTAATAGGATCCATTTGTGTGTACGTGTTTTTTAACAAATGTTTTAAGTCACATTTATCGATTAATATTCTAATAAATTTCTACTCATATAAAGTGACGATGACATAATTTTCAGAGACAATTTTACCATTTGTTGTATTGGGTTATAGTCAAATTTCCATGTGTCGACAAATTCACGATGACATAATTTTCAGAGACAATTTTGCCATTTGTGGTATTGGGTTATAGTCAAATTTCCATGTGTCGACAAATTCACGGTTAGCGTTAAAAGTCTTTTACTTTTTGGTGTTGTTATCTAAACTTATTTAGTTGCGATTTTCTTTCATGAAGATTTAACATATATTATGCTTGTTCTCCTAAGTTAGTTGATACAATGTTAACAAACTAATAATTTACATAAACATTTATTTGTTTTTAAGGTAATAGTTGTTCGTGTGTTGGAGCACGCCATTTTTGTGTGTGTATGTTTAGGTTTTTTGGTTTGTATTCACAACTTTTGACATGAAGTAGGATAGCCGTGTGATGTGGATACAATTAGATAATCTTATCTTTTTTGTGTATACGTCTCACTTATTTGATCTTTGCCACTAAGTTTTTTTAGTGTTACAATTTTTTGTGTTCTTTAGCGCTCACATGGTTAGTTTTTATATGGTTATGTAAAGTTTGAAATTTAAATTTACATTTGAGCCATATAGTTTTGAAGGTTGGTGCTTTCAAGATTTTATTGATCAGTGTGACGTCCATATTTTCGGGAAAATAGGTCCTATTTAGCCATCTTTATTTATTTTTTCTTTTGTCATACCGTTTTTTTTTTCTTTTACTGTTTACACTTTGTATTCAAAAATTTCAAAGTAGAAATTTATTTCATATTTTCGACATTTATCCAATATTTTGAAAACCGGGTCTTTTATCGACCCAGTCGAGACACCCGGTTACCGGTTCGACCACCGGGTCAAACCGGATTTTTTCAACAATACAAAAAAGAAGTATATATATAAATCATGACTAATCCATATATTGAGCCTAGAAACACATTTAATGACAAACATAACGTTTAAAAATAAAATCATGTCGCAACTATATATGATTAACTTGTTTTATTTAGAAAAAACATGCAAAAACCAAACTCGATCGGGTTTCTAGAACCGGGTTGACCCGGGTTACTTAAAGCCCGGCGGGTGTAATTGAGTTTCGAGAATTAAAAAACCGGTTTAATATAACCCGTTTTTCTGGCCAGAACCAATTTACCCGGTTGACCTGGCCGGGTTGAACCAGGCTTCAAAACATTGCTTTTATCACAAAGTTGTTAAAAAGTTCATATTTTCCTCCAACACAATCCAATTCTGAATCTTCCATTTGGTGTCAAATGTTTTCTCAAACAACTTCACAAGCATTTGGCCCTATTTTTACGCATCATCTACAACCCAATTTTGAAGGAAAGAAAACCAATGTGAAAAACATAGGCCTCGGTAACATCCTTTAAAACTAAACAAAAATTCAACAAAAGCGAAAATCAAAAAAGGTATATCATCATCGACCTCAATTTTTTCATTACTCAACCCATGACTGAAAAAAATATGTTGCAATGTATAGAAGACCTCATACACTACCTAGCAAATTTGTTTTGCCAAGCCAATCATAACTACAAACCACCAACACCACAAATCACATATCCAAACACAACCTTAAAAAAGCTATAGTTATCATCATTTGTCTCAAAAGGTCATCATCGTCCTTGAAAAAAATATCAAAAAATAAAAAGAACCAAAAGCTAACAGATTTTGACTTTAGCCATATGTCAAAGATATTGTAACTACCAAGAAGAAACACAAATAAAAAACCAATTTAGAGATCCGATTTTTGGCAACCAACAAAAAGATCAAAACCAACACTGGTCTTGGTCTTAAAACCTACAAAATTTATCTCAGATCAATGTTCAAAAGAAAGCAATAGTAACGTTTTTACATCTAACCAACATAAAAGTTAGACAACCATGAATTTTTAGATCTAACAAAAAGACAACTTATAAAAACATAAAACAATAGATACACTACCTACATCTAATCATTTCGCGACCATTAGCCCGAGCAACATGACCGGCAAAAAAAATACTCCAAAAACATTTAAAATACAATGAATCAAAAGATCATCAACAATCAAACATTCTATAGGTTAGAAACTCTAAAATATTAAAAATATAAAAGGCTTCAAGCAACAAACCTTTAAATCTAACCAAATTGAGTTATTGAGGCACAAACATGTAGATCTTATATAAAAGTAAAATGATGGTGTCGTATGGCAAAACCAAATATATAAAACAGATGCAAACATCGTTAGCCTTTAACACCCACAACAAATTCAAAGACACAAAATAAATAAAATAATAATAAATAAATAAAAATCAGACACACCAAAAATAGCCAACACCACCCACCTTAGCTCACAATCGTCAGACACCATCACCATCATCATACACCATAAATGGCGGCAGCAAAGGGACCGACGACATCAAAGAGGCTGGCGGGGCACGTGTTTATTTGTTGGCCTCCAAAGAGGTAGGAGAGAGAGTTGAGATGTTTTACTTGTGTGTGTATTTTGTTTTGGTAAAATTAATGAGTGGATGTGTAATATATAAAGGGGTTAGGTTCTTTCATAAGTTTCAACTTGAATTTTCATAACATTCCCGCAAAGTACAAATTGAATTTTCATAATTTCAGCCATGTACAAAGAGATAGCTATTGCAATTGAATGATTCAATACTTTCCAAATAGACATTAAATCCAGCCATGTACAAAGAAGGCGGCTGCATTTGAATGATTCAATACTTTCCAACTAAACAATAATTGCATTTGTCTAATAGAGTATCAAGGTTTGTGAGAATTCAATACCTGCCTAATATGGATTAATTTTTTCAACATTTCACATTAGGGGTGAGCATCGAGACGAATCCCGACCCGTCCCGACTAATCCCGATACCGACAATGGAGAAAAACCCAAACCGACTCCCGACCCGATACTGGTCCCGACTCATCCCGAATCCCATATTCCCGAATCTTAATTTTGGTTGCGTTTTCTTGGGACCGTCCCGACTCCCGGCCCGTCCCGAATCTCGATTACCAGGAAAACGCAAACCGACTACCGACCCGATTACAGTAGGATCGGTATCGGGAAGGGAGTCGGGTGTCGGGATCGGGACGGGAGTCGGGTGTCGGTCGGGATTGCTCACCCCTATTTCACATTGCTTGACTTTTCAATATTCAACATTTTTAACTTTGACCATTTTCTCTTTATATGTAGTTAAGATATCATGTTTACCCTTAACAACATTGTAATCTTTCAGAAATGAACAATAAATCACATTTTAAAAAGAAAACAAAAAATGGTAGAAGAATGAATGTTGGGATCGAACCATGGACCTTCTAAATACATACCACAACGCTTACCAACATGCCATGCTACGACATAAGACATTTTATCCCGCTGTATGTATTTATGAAAGCAACGTATCTTTGAATTACACAATAAAACATGTTGCTTTTCAGCATCTGTACGATACAGGCTCATAACTTTCAGTCAAGATGGTGGTTAGGAAAACCTTAATGATAATAGTAATAATCTTACATTTTTATTAGGCAAGGTGATTTGGAGTATATTGCCTCTGTGGTCTTTGGATACATGCTAGGTGGGTGTTTGAGAATATGTTTAACGTGGCTTGTAGTAATTACTCTATATACTAAAGCCGGGAAAAGTAACGGTTCCAAAACAGTGCATTATGGTGTGTTGTTGGCCTGCTATTGGTGGAGAAGAGATAATGAGCCAAAAGTCGATGCTTCATTGGTATACAACATTACGGGACTCTTGTTCATGCCCAAAAGTCCGTTTCTTATTGGTAATTGACGATAACATGGCACTATTCCTCACTATTCCTCTTCCGTTTACCTGATGATTAAACCCAACTATAACTCACCTACCCACACCAAAACACACAAGACAACCAAGAAGATTCGATATACATCATTATGCATAAGCAGATTTAAACCAAAAAGAAATACAATGGATTTCTACCATGGAGCCGAGGTATGTTCTTCTTGAATATTGTTTTGATAATTTTAGCTTATCGAATAATGTAGCTTGTGTGTTATGGCAGCTTTTGAGACCTAATGGATGTCTGGATTAAGGTGTTAAAAATTAGGAGTAAACAAATTTACTGGTTCAATGTTTCATATTATTTTTTACTGAAAAGTGTAGTTGGAATAGTTGGTTATAAAGATTTGGATTTAGGTGTGTTTGGAATTGGGGATTAGTCATGACGATTTTGTTTTTGTGTTGAAGGAGGCTAATTTCCCTAGTATATCTCCCAAATGGGACGACATAATTGGATGGCTACTCCCATTGGCTCTTCGTAATAATGCTAATGGTATTGTGGGTCGGCTCGTTGTGGCTGTGTCTTCTTATTATGCATGGCAAGAGAGGAACAGTCGTGTTCATGGAAAAGTTAAGAGGCGAGCATTGTTCTTGATGTAGTTCGTTTGAAACTTGCATCTATGCGGTTCGAGAATAGCGTGGGAGTTGAGAAAATGAGGGAGACCCAGAAGTTTTCAACTACTACAAGTAATGTAGGTTGATTGTGGGTTGACTGAGGCTGGGTATGTATTCGACACATAAGATAGAATATTATTTCTATCGGTGTATAACACATTCTATTCATACTGTACTTCTAAACAAGTTGTCTCAGAGGGCAGGGGATGGGAGTTTGTGGTTGTGATTTTATAGCAAATATATGTCATTTGGTTCATGTACACAAAAGAACATGGACTCGAAAACCAAAGTTTGTTGCTAATAAATTGTCCTGCAGGTTAAACTAAGCCTACAAAAGTATTGGTAATAAGCTTATACCCGAAAAAAAAAAAAAAAAAAAAAAAAAAAAAAAAAAAAAAAAAAAAAAAAAAAACCCTTCTCTCTCCTGTAACAGAATTTCCCGCCCTTTCTTCCATTAAAATTACCACTAAAAGCACCTTTTCCTACACTAACAATGCATGATTTTCAATTCTGATCCGACCATTAGATTCGTCTAATCATTGCGTACACAATGAATAGAGTTAATTTTGTTTTTGATCAGTTTTGTGAAATCCCTCAATTTGCTTGATTTTAGGTTTTACATCTTTTATTACGATTTGCTAGATGTTAGTGAATATATTGAAAATGTCACACAAAAAGAGGCAGTTGAAACGTAAAACCAAGGTTCCAGTCAAATTTAGTGATACAGTTGATAAAACAATAGGAAATGATGATGTCAGCTCAAGTAGTGGTAAGAAGATTGGGGATGATAGGAGTAATATGGATACTGTTGATAAGGGGGATAAGAGATCTGATATGATTAGTGATGATTTCAGTAAGAGGAATGTTAGTGAGGAGCTTGACATTGCTAGCGATATGCCTAGGGTTTCAATGGAGGATGAATTTCATGTGCTTAATGACACTTTTGGACCTACTGTAAGTACTAAACCCTCTGTTGTATTGAAAGAATGTGAGATTATTAGGACTAATAGCACTGCTGGTGTTAGTAATATTAGTGCTAATAGGTCTGAAAATGTTAACAATAGGGTGAATGGGAATAAGCAGGGTAGTAACTCTAAGCAAAACTTTGTGAAATCATTTGTGAATCCTATGAAAGATAAGGAGGTAGAAATTGAAAACAGACTAAAATTGATACCTACAGAACTTGAGGATGGAAGAGAAGTAGTTATTTTTTAGGAAGAGATAGTTAGAGAAGGAAGCAGGAATTGATTGTTAACCCTGTGTGGGCGATTTGTGGGATATTCTATGTCTTTTGCTGAACGTAGGTATAACCTGGGAAGGATGTGGGGAAAGCATGGCCTATTTGATATAATTGTCCAAAATGGTATGTAGTTTTTTAAGTTCAGAAATGAGGAAGGCATGAGTTATTTCCTAGAAACTAGACCATGGATGGTAGGGTGCGGACCTCTGTTAGTACAAAGATGGGACCCTAGCATTTGTATAGACAGAACTGATCCTATTAAGCTGCCAATTTGGGTGAAGTTGTATAATATGCCTGGGAAGCTTGGAGTATTAAAGGTGTTAGTGCTATTGCTAGTAGTCTAGGGAGTCCCATTATCATGGATAAGGTTACGGATGTGTCATGAAGGGACTGGTAGGGTGGGATATGCTAGAGTTTTGGTTGAAATAGATGCAGAGAAAGAGTTTAAGGATAAAATTGAAATTTGCTATAAAATGAGGACAAATTGACTGTGTACACCAAGTTGGTAAGAGTTGAATATACTTGGATACCACCTAAGTGTCAATACTGTAAAGTGTTTGGACATTTGGATACTGTTTGTCTGCACAAACCTAGTACAGAGGGGGAGGAGGTTAGGAATGTTGAAGTAAGTAACCATGAAATTACTAGTGTGAGCAATGGGGAAAAGGATAAGATCTCCAAAGATAATAATGTTCAGAGGCGAAGTACTAATAGTCAAAGGTTCAATAAACAGACACAAGGAAATAACAGAGGTGCTAATGGACTGTTTGGGGAAACAATAGGTTCAAAACTAGTGTTGAATTTAGACCTAAGGAGACTCATTGTGATAAGGAGAAGGAGAATGTAGATGCCATGAATAAGAGTGACAATGTAAGTAATGAAGAGAGTAGAGTTGATAATCAAACTGCTAAGGAAAAGACTAAAGATGTGAATAGCCCTCCTAGCAAACTTGGAATGTTCAAAAAGAGACTATTGAGGCTCTAAGGAAAAGTGCTAATAAGTTTGCTGTCCTAAGTGAATAAGTTTGCTTAGCCCATATAGTAATAATAATACCAGGCCCATCACTTCCAATCATACTTAAGTAGTACAGTAGTAGCTAGGCTGTAAATCTAATCCAGTACCAAAAGGTCAACTGTTAATCTATAATATTAAAAAATTCCACAGTAAAAATGGCTAGTGGGGGTGTGTTGAAGCTACCTCCGGTGACATTTGTGACTGGTGAATGCAAAGAAACTTGAAGAAAAAGCTAGATTGGGCGCTATTCAGGTACATTTTTTTATTCATATTTTGCAAAACTCATATTCTGGTATATTCTGCAAAACTCATATTCTGGTACGAAAAAAAGGGTACAAATGATAAACCTGGGTGGCTGGAATTGTTTATCAGGGTCGACCCGCCTATGCCCTGCGTGTATTTTCTCTTGCTATTGGGCCGAATCCTGAACCCATTACGTTTGTGGGAAAGGCCCGGTATTCTTTATATTATTCACTTTGTTTTTTACGGTATCAAACGATTTAACTGATCTTTTGTAGTCTAAAATTTGATTAATTGGCATTTCAAATAAATTTACACACCAAATAATTTTGGATGGGATCCAGTCTTCCAACCTGATGGTTATGATCAAACGTAAGCCCAGCTTTGTTTCTATATGGTCATCTCCATAATAGGTGGCAATTTCGACCAATTTACTTATAAACGGGTCTTGGATTTCCCATACCTTAAAAGTGTCCTATGGTTCAAACAAGTTTAGCTAAAAAAGGAACACATCAAATGGGTTGAATGGGTCAAACAGGTTAAAAGTCACGTCAAGTTTTAGCAGGTCTCCACTCTGACCTTACCACCTGTTTGAACCTGAACCATTTTGACACTCTTATGGACCTTATTCCGATTTGACACTCTTATATATGAAGCAAATCGATTTTTATCCATTTCAACCCAACCCATTTTGACTCACCATCTTGCTATCTCTAATCTCCCCCTGCACCTTTCATATCATGGCATGCTTAAACCATACTAATCTTATGATTTATGCTTTTATAGTTATGCTGAAACGCCCAAGGAAGAAAAGAACAAGATATCTCATTGCGGAAGAGCTATTGCTTTAGTAAAATCCCACTTTGCTGAGGCTAGTTATGTATTTGACACATAAGATAGAATATTATTTCTAAACAAGGTATCTTAGATTGGAGGTATCTACTTTGTATTTTGGGTTAAAAAACTGATCAATGCAAATCTGGGATCATATTGCTGAAGGATAAAAAAATATTTGGATGCAAAAGCTAAAGTTTGTGAGTTTACATGAGAAACAAACCACAATCGATAGAAAATGACAATGTGAGGACTATAAGAAATTGTTATTAACAAATGCATCTGAAAACATAGTAATATTCTATACGTGTGTGATCCACATTTTCTATAGTATATAAACAAGAAAGATTTCACTTCTTTAACCTATATGGGATCTAAGGTTGAATAGGCTTTTATCAGTACCGTTTCTATGTACCTCATACAGAGCTGTTTGTATGATGAAGCCACTCTGAGAGTTAATGCTAAAGTTTATCACTGATTCTATATGGATTTACTCTTATATTTTCGTTCTTTGATGTTTCGTTAAAGTTGAGGAAAAATATGGTGATGATGCAATTCGTTTTGTGTTTCTTAAAATACAAGCCATGAAGTTAATCTAGTATTCTACGCTGCAAGTAGTTTTGATCAAAGTGTTCTATTTGTTAACTATACTGACCTTAGCATACTAGAGAAGTTTTTTAAATAAAATCAGTAGATAATCTTTGTGTTACTCATTAAGTAGCCCTTTGCAAAACGTCAATAGTTTTATTTTTGTTTTTTAATATATTTTTGGTTAATGGACATTTATCTTGAAATACATATAAAAAAAAAACACAATCAAACACAAAAAGTTGTAAAGTTTTGCTTCTAGCGATATCCAAAAATAAAAAAACACAATCAAACAAAGCTACATATTGATGGTGAAACCGTAACAACGTCAAGCAAGCCTCCTTACTACACTTCAACTAGTATTTTGCAACAGCACAAATAAAACACAAACACAATCCTGAGTCGACACCCATTAACTGCCTTTAATCACACAATCGCGTTTTGGTCAGGTTTCCAGTTTGTTTACGCGTCTCTAAACCTCAAAATCACAAGCTTCTTTCTCTTGAAATGAGAAATCCATTGACCTTTATCACTGTACGAAAGTATGGGCAACACTAGATAAACAACATAAACTTTATTCAGATCTAAGCTGCAATATTCAGCTTAGATTAATAGTATCCAAATGTTACAAGATCAGATTAATGTCAATGAGACAATAATCATATGAATGTAAAGACAAGACAAGATCAGTGAAATGATCTAAGAGAAGAGAAGAGAGTGATACAAAAGACTGCACACTCAAAAGTGTATCTAACCCTAGAATAAAGCACTAATTAAATAGGGGATTAAGTTACACTAAGACCCCTCTAACGGCTATAATAATGAACTTCAGCAGAGACAATAAAATGAACTTCAGCAGGAACAAGAGAGGCTTCAGCAGAAATGATAATCTTGGAACTATAAACCACTTATGCTTTGCCCATGTTAAACCCCTGTAATATGCCTGCAAAGAACAAAGCTTGAAAGCCATTAGCAATTGATAGAGTGACATGTTTGCCACAGATTATTACCCCAAATTTTAACATTCCCCCTTAATCTGATTGGCAAACATATCAAACAATATCAATTTTTCACACAAAAATTTATGCTGATAGACAGGGAGGTTCTTTGTAAGAATGTCAGCAGTTTGGTTTGAAGATCCAATCTTTTTTGCATTTATAACACCTCTAGCAATTTTTTCCCTGATGAAGTGAACATCAATTTCAAAATGTTTTGATCTTTCATGGAAAACAGGATTGACAGCAAGTTGTAAAGCAGATTTGTTATCACAAAAAAGATTAACAGGAAGGTTGATATCAACTTTTAGATCTTTTAGCATTTTCTGAATCCAAATGATTTCACAGGCAGCAGTAGACATAGATCTATACTCTGCTTCTGTGGAAGATTTTGAAAGAGTGTTTTGTTTTTTACTTTTCCATGAGATTAAACAATCATTAAAGAAAACACAATAACCTGTAACAGATTTCCTGGTTTTCTTGCATTTGGCCCAATCAACATCACTATATCCTTCAAGATGATTTTCAGAGTTGCTGAACTTGTACCTTAGACCTTTTCCTGGAGCTCCTTTTAGATACCTCAGAACATTGAGGGCACATTCCAGATGAGATTTCAAGGGAGAATGCATATATTGTGCCAGACAATGAACTGAGTATGAAATGTCAGGTCTTGTATGGGTGAGGTAGATAAGTTTCCCAAGAAGCTTCTGATAACCAGTGATGTTGACAAGTAAGGGGTCATCATCAGTGGGAATGTATGGAAGCACGGAGTTGGGTTCCATAGGGGTGGACACAGGTTTGCACCCAAGAAGACCAAATTCTTTGAGGAGTTCAAGACAGTATTTTCTTTGAGAGAGACAGATGTCATTCCCAGTTTTTAAAACCTCAATGCCAAGAAAATATTTTAGATTTCCCAAGTCTTTGATATGGAATTTTGATTTTAGAAACTCTTTGAATAGGTTTATCTCATCAACACAGTTTCCAGTAAGAACTATATCATCCACATAAACAAGGAGAGCAATGAACTTGTCATTCTCTGTTTTGGTGAACAAAGAATGATCATTAACAGATTGGACAAAGTTGTTTTCCTTTAAAACACTGACAAGTTTTTCATTCCATTTTCTGGGAGCTTGTTTTAGACCATATAGAGACTTAACAAGTTTACAAACTTTATTTTTATTGTTCTCATTACAGAACCCTTTGGGAATGGTCATATAGATATCCTCATCAAGGTCTCCATACAAGAAAGCATTGTTAACATCAAGTTGAAAAAGAGGCCATTTGTTTTTTACAGCTAAGGCAATAAGACATCTAACAGTAGACATTTTTACAACAGGGGAAAAAGTTTCATCATAGTCTATTCCTTCCCTTTGGTTGTAACCTTTAACAACTAATCTAGCCTTGTATCTATCAACTTCACCATTAGCTTTATATTTGATTTTAAAAATCCATTTGTAGCCAATAGGAGTTCTATTAGGAGGTAGATCAGTTATATCCCAAGCATGGTTTTCATTTAAGGCTTCAATTTCAGAATTCATAGCATCTACCCAATTACTATCAAGGATAGCTTCTTCATAACAAGTAGGTTCAATACTTTTATTAAGACTAGAAGCAAAGCAGTAATTGTCTTTGTTAAGATTTGAGTAATTAACAACTTTTTCAACACCATATTTGACTTTTCCTTCAACAATAAAGTCATTTAGATTACTGGGTAACTTAGAAACTCTAGTTGACCTCCTAGCAGTAGTGGCTGGCAAGCCTCTTTCTTGTTCAGCAGAATCCGAAGATGTATCAGCAGAATCAGAAGATGCATCAGCAGGATGTGATTCGTGTGATATGTTGCCCTCAGGGTGTGTATTATCATCTATGGATGTTGCAACTGGTTCATCAATCCTGGTGGGATGACTTACCACTGTGCTATCATCATAGGATGTCACTCTCCCTTCATCATTGGGACTTGTTTGTGAGTCAAAAAAGTTTTTGTGGTTTAAATCTTTAGGCACATAAGTTTCAACAAAAGGTTTTGACACAGAATTTTTCATTTTTAATGGGAACACAGTTTCATAAAATTTGACATCTCTGGAGTAAAAAATATTTTTTGTTTCTAGGCTCAAGAGTTTATAGCCTTTTTTCTCATTTGAGTAACCAATAAGAACACTTTTTTCAGATCTACTACCAAATTTGTCAGAAACGTTGAGAATGGTAGCATAGCATAAGCAGCCAAAGACTCTAAGGAGAGAGAGTGAAGGGTCATGCCCATACACAAAGAAGAAGGGGGACTTGCCAGACAGAACTGAAGAGGGAAACCTGTTTATGACATATGCAGCAGTTAGAACTCATTCAGGCCAAAGATTTAGAGGTAATTCCCCCTGAAACATAAGGGATCTAGCAACATTAAGGAGGTGCCTATGTTTCCTTTCTGCAATGCCATTTTGTTGAGGTGTATAGACACAAGAAGTTTGATGTAGAATTCCTTTTTCATGACAGAATTGTTGAAGTTTATTATTGACAAATTCTGTCCCATTATCACTTCTAAAAACTTTGACATTGTGTTCAAATTGATTTGATAGCATATGAGTAAAGTTAACAATGGAAACATAAACATCATCCTTCCCTTTAAGCATATAGACCCACACAGCCCTAGAATAGTCATCAACTATAGTTAAAAAATATTTATAACCATCTCTGCTAGTAATTTTATATGGTCCCCAAACATCAAGGTGAACAAGTTGACCAATTTTAGTGGATTTATGTTCACTTAGAGGAAATGGTTCTCTGGTTTGTTTGGCTTTATTACAAGTATCACAGAGATGATCAGTTTCAGATGAACTATCAAATTTAAGGGTGGGTCTAAGTATGTGTAGGACTTGGTCAGAGGGATGACCAAGTCTTTGATGCCAGAGATTTCTAGAGACATGACAAACAGATATGCAATTATTAGAGGTAATCTTACATGTAGAGTCTATATCAAAAATATATAACTCATTGTATTGTTTACCAATCCCCACAATCCTTTTTTGATGTAAATCCTGTATATAGCAATTAGATTCATTAAATCCAACAAACATCTTGTTGTCTCTAGCAATCTTATGAACAGATAATAAACTGACATTGTATTCAGGAACAACAAGAACATCAAAAAGAGTTAGGTCATTATTGACCTTTAAATCACCAATTTTAGTAATTAGGGCCTGAATACCATTGGGATGTCCAACAGTTAGGCCAAGATTTGAAATGTTAACAACATTGATTAAAAAAAATTCAGACACAGTCATGTGCTGATTTGCACCAGAATCAACAATCCAACCAAGACTGATGTTTCCAGTTAAGGATTTAGTGTTGTTGTTAAAAAACTTATTGAAGTTCACATTGAACTTGACACTGCCATTAAAGAAGGTTCCTGAAAAATTTTTACCTGCCAAGTTGGCATTAGCAGATGACACATTGTTGTCATTGAGAAGACTCATAAGTCTTGAGAGCTGTTCATTAGATAAAGAGACAGGAGAATTGCTAGCACTATTATCAGTGACATGATTAGTTTCAGCAGAAACATTGTTACTGCTGAAAGGTTTACCATTAAAATTTCTCTTAACATATCCAGCAGGATATCCAACAATTTCATAACACCTATCAACAGTATGACCAGGTTTTTTGAAATTAGTACATTTGAGGTTCATATTTGGTCCTCTGCTATTGGAGCTGTTACCAGTGTTAAAACCAGAAACTTTGTTGTTAAAACCTCTTTTGTTATCAAAAAATTTTCCTTCATCAGAGGTTTTTGCATTAAAAGCTGTAGCATTGGGTTTAGCAGAGCTATTCCCGGATGAAACATTCCTGTGAGATTCTTCTCCAGACACAACAGAGAAAGCAGTTTTGACATTAGGCAAAGGGTCTCTGGTTAAAATATTGCTTCTGATGGGAACATAGGAGTCATCAAGACCCATAAGAAATTGCATTAATTTGATTAGTTGATTGTGTTTTTCAAAATGTTTTGCAGCCTCACAAGTGCAGGGAGGCAAGCTAATCATACAATCAAATTATTTCCATAAAGAATTAAGATTGTTATAGTAATCAGCTAGAGAGGACCCACTTTGACTAAGAGAGTTTATATTCTTATGCAGATTAAAAATAGCTGAACCATTAACTTTGTCATAGGTATCTTTAAGATCATTCCACATTTCATAAGCAGTTTTAGCATATATAGCACCAGCAAACAGTTCAGGACTAAGAGAATTAAGAATCCAAGTAACCACAACAGAGTTACAAGTATCCCATTGATTAGCAAGACTAGGGTTCGAATCATCTCTTATGCAAGTACCATCAATAAACCCTAACTTATTATGGTTCCTTAAAGCAAAAGTCATGGCCATATTCCATATTTTGTAATTTTCAGTTCCAGTGAGTTTAATAGTAATAATGGGATTGCCATTTGTATTGTTAGGATGCAAATACAAAGCATCACCAAAGACAAGACTTTTCTCAGTGGAAGAACGACCAATATTATCATCACCAACAGCCATAGTACAAATAATAAGATAGACAGATATAAGAAGATAGACAAAGAATAATCAGACAACAAAAGACAGAGATAATAAGAATAAATAGTCAAGAAGATAAGACTTTATAATAAGAAACAACAAGCACTAAGCCTGTGGATTAGGATAAACCAGAGCAGGTATTCGTACCACTCAAAGGTGGCAGATCAAGATGTTAGTCTACCCGTTTGCACCCACAAGACTTAAGTACTGTATGTTTAAAGAAGAGGTAAGACTTAGAATTACAGAGAAATATGCAGCGGAAGAACAAATCACACTCACCCTAGATTCACTTAGTCTAGGGAAAATATGAAACAGAAGATAACCAGTGATTACGCCAACAGCAGTAACCCCAAACCACACCTTTGTTGCTAAAGAGAATCAATGAGCCTGAAGCTCTGATACCATGTACGAAAGTATGGGCAACACTAGATAAACAACATAAACTTTATTCAGATCTAAGCTGCAATAGTCAGCTTAGATTAATAGTATCCAAATGTTACAAGATCAGATTAATGTCAATGAGACAATAATCATATGAATGTAAAGACAAGACAAGATCAGTGAAATGATCTAAGAGAAGAGAAGAGAGTGATACAAAAGACTGCACACTCAAAAGTGTATCTAACCCTAGAATAAAGCACTAATTAAATAGGGGATTAAGTTACACTAAGACCCCTCTAACGGCTATAATAATGAACTTCAGCAGAGACAATAAAATGAACTTCAGCAGGAACAAGAGAGGCTTCAGCAGAAATGATAATCTTGGAACTATAAACCACTTATGCTTTGTCCATGTTAAACCCCTGTAATATGCCTGCAAAGAACAAAGCTTGAAAGCCATTAGCAATTGATAGAGTGACATGTTTGCCACAGATTATTACCCCAAATTTTAACAATCACAACAGACTTCAGTCCCATACTTTTAGTAACTCTTCTCACATCTTCAGCAGTTTCTTCCGCACTATACTCCGAAAATTCCTTCCTCCTTCATTGCTTAAGATCCAGAAGATCGAGGCTCCCATTTTCTTGTTTCCTTCTGAATCTGTCACAGTGACAAACGTGTTGTTGCGCATAATTTTTACATAAAAGATATATGTGGTTTGGGCTCGTTGTTCATACCTGTCTCAAACTCCTTTAGACCAACGAATTGTATAGAATTGTCCAAAAACAAACTTACTTCCCATGAATTTAGCATAGCGATATGAAGAACAGACGACTTGAGCCTCTGTAGAGATCTGAAGTTCCTGCAAAAACGAAATTTTGGTTCTTGAAAATACGAAAAATTGGTGGAAATTACTGTAGTGTAAGTCATACTGTCCACATAATAAAACTCAAGTAGAATTATAATCTGTCCTCTATCATCAATTACTTTGACATTGTCATAAATTTATACCTTTGAAGTGAAGTTACTAATATAACATCTTAAGTATAAACAATTACAATATCTACAAACCTACAAGTGGGTTATTAGATAATAGCTTCTTATAGTTGCTGCACACATGAGAATAAATGATATATCATATGCAATTTCAATGTTCGATTAGTTAGTTTAAGAAAATTGTTGGAATATTTGTTGTGGACCCAAAGCGAACACATTTAATTCATTTGTGATGATGACCAAACAACTCGTTCTAACATGAAATCTTTACAATTACAATTTTAACAAGATGCCCGAAAAAGAAAAGGCTGCAACTTTTATGGGACACAAGTATTGGAGCATATTGATTTCACTATCGCGCTTGACTATTTCTACAGCAACATATTCTAAGATTAGGCAGTTGACTGATCCACTTGTTGTTAATCTCTTCTTAGTCACTGGATGAGATTGGTATAAAAAATTCCCTAAAATATGACACTTAACTAAGTACCCACTGCACGTTTTCTTTGAATTTTGTTGACTTACTTTGGTGAGTCCCCTCCTCCCCTAAAATAGGACACTTAGCTTATATGTTTTAACTAAAGGTCATTCCAATTCATAATAAATTCAAACTATCACAAAAGATCAACCATTGCCACGTTACCCTAAATCAAATGTGCCTTTTCAAACCATCTATACTTCTTAATTTCTTCTTTACCAATTGCAGAGTTCAATTAAATACAAGATCTCATAATTATTTTCAAACACATGTAACTATGTGGCCAATAAAAACACACGGTATAGGCTATGAACAACACCAAAAGTGATCCAATTAATCGTCACACCTACTGCATCATACATCTATGTAGTTCTCTTGTTTAAACATTTTACGAATCATATTATATATTCGGCTTATTACAATTTATACTTGCAATAAATACACAAACACAGATATCAATTGTCATGGGTCAAAATAAGGAAGTCAACAATAAAAGTCAAACCAACATCAACAACAAGCAACACCATCAACCTCAAATTTCTTAATTGACATTTCCCCAAACATCTTTTGTGCGCTATAATCTTTTTCATTTTTTACTTGATAATATCCATCATATAATACAAAATCTTCCAATTCATCATCAATATTCAAACCAAAACTTCAACTTTTAACACTATTACAAGAAAATTGCGTTTTCTCAACATTACCGAATCTTTTGTTGACTTCCTTATTTGACCCATGACATCAATCGGGCTAAAAGACATAAACCCTTAATTAAATACTTCCAATTCAAAATACCCAATTAACTATGAATAAACAGAGTTAATTACGCTAATAAAAAACATAGTTTGAACGACTTACCTGAAAACAGATCATGTGGATGGCGTCGACAATTAAGTTTGAAGATGAAGAAGTTGTAAACATGAACTTTTTACATATTTAGTCCCTCTTATTTTCGGTGTTCAAAAATGAGTTTAGCCTGTTGTGTATATTATACTTCCTACCCCATCTACTAATTGCATATAGCCTTGGAGCAGACAAATCTCCCTTGGTGAAAACCGTCATTTTTGGACACCAACCAATTTCCAAGGTATCCAATGATGGAAATTCAAAAGCTTCATTTCCTAACCAAAATCCCTCGAGACTATAAAGAAAGTCAAGTTTTAAGGACTTTAGACAAGGGAACACCACAGTAGCATTCACTATGGCATCACATTCTTCTTCTTCTCCCTTCACAATTACCTTCATACCGTAGCAGTAACTTATATCTAATTCCTGGAGTTGCAATAGACTACCAACCATGGGACATGTAAATACATATTCTAAACTAACACAGTCTTGTTAGGTTTGGAAACTTTAATACTGTCCCCTGCTTGCTCTTCCATATATACTTGAGACTAGATAACCACTTTAATTCCACTTGTCTCAAGTTTGGAATTTCAGCATCAGTTTGTGAATCAAATATCTCCTCAGTGTCCACACATCTCCGAAAATGAACAGTTTCAAGCTTTTGCAGTTGTAGCAACTTATCGGATGGAAAAAGAGTCTGTCCACCACTGGGATTATAATTCACATCCATTTCGATCAAATTATGAAAAGACCAAGGAAACCGTTCCATAGTAGTAGGGTGGCCTGATCTTGTACTTTCATAACTTGGTAATCGAGCCTACAAGGTCATAAAAAACACAAGCTTATGTAAAAGAAAATTGTACATATAAGTTGGTTCAGTGATTAAAAAACTTCAGATGTGAGTAAAATAAACCAAAAGGCTCTACATGATTGTACAACGGTTGGTTTTGGGGATCAGATACATAACTAAACCGTTGATATTTTCTAAAAAAGACCTGACATGGGAAGGTTTTTTCATTTTTTATTTGAAATAAAAATAATACCTGATGCGAGGTGGTCGTCACATGAAAGTTAAGGCCGCATTCAACACTATGTTTGCCTAAGCTTGTATTTATGACATTAAGCTTTGGAGCTGTAGATTGACCGTAAGTAAACACCGTTATTTGTGGGCATTCACCAATCACAACGTTTTCCAATGCTGGCCATATGAACTCATTCTTCCCCAGGAAGAAACCCACAAAGTTTGGTAGATCGAATAGTATAAGGGACTTCAAATGAGGAAAGACTGCAGCATCAGATGTCGTTGTTGGCTCTCCACTTTCTTTCTTAACAATGACTTCCATTGCCTTGCAATCCTTTACCTTTAATTCTTCGAGCTGCGTGAGGCTTTGAAGAGTGAAAAATGTGAATATATGTTCCAAAAGGTTACACCCTTTAATTTTCAAGATCTTTAGTTTTGGAAGTTTGAGCATCGTAATATATTCTAGCCTTGGAAGTGACTTTCCAGTATCAATACCACTCTTGTTGTTGATCTCTTGAGTTTCAAACACCTCTGTCATTGATTTGCAATCTATAATTGTCACCACCTGAAGCTTTTGCATTTGTCCTACAGCATACCACGGAATCACACTTGACAATGCATCACATTCTATTACCCTTATCTCTCTAGCGTATTGGCATAAGGACCAAGAAGATAACTGAAAAAAAAAATGAGAATTTATTTATATAATCAACAGAGCTAATAATATTAACAGAATTAACCAACCTTTATTTTGGTCGCTGAATATATAGGAAACATACCTTAAGTTGGTCATGCATATCAGTAGGTATACCATTGGCACCACCACCAATACACTTGAAATTTCTGAGTTTTTTAAGCTCAAGAATGTCTAAATGAGGGAAGAGAGTGGTGGTTGTGTCGGAATATATAGACGCATCTTCATCATCTCTATTTGAAACAACCTCTTCAATACCATCACAAGACTTTATATGAATTTCCTTTAAGTTGGAAAGTAGTTTCGCCATGAGAGGTGAAAACAAGTACTTGATGCTGTTGCACTTGTACATATCTATGGTTGTGAGGTTATGGAATGAGGACTGTGACTGTTGTTTTGGAAGATATAAGAATTCATTCCAATTGCACCTCCACACATGACTCATCCTCTCCAAATCATACAACCTCAATTCTTCAAGATAGGGGAGTATCAGAGGTTGTTGAGTATTGTGAGCTGGTTCTCTAGTACTTGGGTTCATTATCTCAAAAACCACCTCCACATCCTTATAGTTCCACAAAAAAAATTTATGAAGGTGATAAAAAGTGTGTAATTGATAGAACGGGAGTGCCACTTTAGGTATATCATCATTTGATTCTTTCCCAGGTATAGATACAACATCAATCTGCATCATCATTTAGTAATAAATTCCATGGACAAAAACTGGATATAGTTCATAACTCCAACAAACTTTTGACAAATATATAATTTTTGAAAAAGTAAAAATCCAAGTAATACTGCAGTAAAAACTACGGATTTTAAAGACCGTTTTACATAAGTAAGAACAACTAATATTACCAAGTTTGGATCACTTGTCACTCCACCCACTCTCGCATCAATAATCCAATACTAGGACATCTTGCCATTTTCCATAACAAACCTGTCTATCTAGCTCTAAAATTGTAGTAGTATTTCACTTATGAATGGTTGCTTTAATGTTTAAAAGTAAACTAGATATTTTGTGTATGCACTCTGTTTTCAGAGTTTCAAGAGTTATCCACCATGTACATTTAGTAGCTAATGACAGAGCTAAGGACCAAAAGTGTAACTAATTTAAGAAATATTTGGGATATTCTCTGTTTTTCTTTAGATAAATGAATATCTAAGGTAAAAAAATAATAATGATAAAATAAAAAGACAAAATAAGTAATTTTGGCAAATGATAGGACCGTATCTGTACATTACTGAAAAAACAAATTATAAAAATTGGGATATTCTCTATTATTCTTTAGATAAATGAATATGTAAGGTAAAAAAATAATAATAATAAAATAAAAAATAAAAAAAGTAAAAAAATCATGTAAAATGACCACAACCGCTGGTAGTTTTAAAGATTTAATTTGGGAGTCGTACCTCTTGATCTTGTTTACTCTCAACCAATCCATTCTTTCTCTCACTTTCTATGCCGCAGCCATCAATTTGAACTTTTTTGAATGCTCTCATATCAAAATTGGTTGTGGCAGGTGTGATTAAATTTTCAAACCTCTCACAATCTCTAATTTCTATGCTTTCAACAGCTTCAAATCCATGAATCAAGTTGTTATTTCCAGCATCTTTTATCCTCCACACCTCTCTAAGCTTCCCTAACCACTCCAGCTTAATGCTTCTCAACCTGCTGCTGCTAACTTTATCCATTTCACCAACACATCTCATGTTGATGTTGAATATCACTTCAATGGAAGCACAGTATCTAACTTCAAGCATTTCTAGATGATTGAATAATGGCATTGGATTTCTTGGGAGAAGATTCACAAGACTATCACATCCCGACACTATAATGCTTCTCAAACTGCTGCTACAAACCTGTTCTTCACTTTTACCAGCACCTCCCGAGTCAGTGTTAAATAACACTTCAATGGAACCACAAAATTTGACGTTAAGCTCTTCTAGATGATTGAATAATGGCATTGGATTGCGGGGGAGAAGATTCACAAGACTATCACATCGCGACACTTGAATGCTTCTCAAACTGCTGCTACAAACCTGTTCTTCACTTTTACCAGCACGTCCCAAGTCAGTGTTAAATAACACTTGAATGGAATCACAACTTTCAACGTTAAGCTCTTGTAGATTATTTAGGAAGGGAAATGGATTGCATGAAAAAAGCTTCAAAAGACTAACACATCTCTTCACTTGAATGCTTCTCAAGCTGCTGCTAAGTTGCTTGATTTCACCAAAATCCATGTTGAACAAGACTTCAATGGAACCACAACCCTTGACCGTTAGGTCTCTCAATGGACACATATTACTAGTACTAAACCGAGGAGGCCATATCTCCTTCAAATTCTCCATATCAGAAACAACCAATTTCTCAAGTTTAGGAGTCATATCCTGCAAATTAATTATGATTTGTCATCCATTAAATATTTTTAGTTGAAAAGCTTGTTGAAATTATTTTATTTACATAGAGTATATACTTACCTCTTTGTTAAAGAGAGATTGCATGCTGGAAATATCACTCGACCAATAAATGCTTGTAATTTTTGGAAGGCGTTCAAGTTGCAACTCCATGAGACGTGGCAACTCAATTACATCAACTTTATTGCAGAAATGCAATAACTCTGGTAGCTTAGCCAACCTGAGATACTTTAAGTTGGAAAAGACATCAACGTAATTCTCAGTATGTATGACTGCTTCCATTTTAAGGCATCCGTAAATTTCCAGATACTCTAGCTTTGACAAACTTGTTGCAACACTCGGCGTGAAAAGGTATTTCAACTCTGCACATTCTGAAACTACAAGGATTCTCAACTTGTAAAACGAACAGTTTCGAGAAGGATGCAGGGGACGCGGGAATTCCACATCAACATCTTCAAGAGTATTCATATCATTCACTTGTAGATAAAGTGCATGTGTGATTTTAAACAGCTCGTTGATTTTAGATTTCAGTATTTCTTCTCTGTTGGTGACCAACTTCAAGCTGTTTTGATATGAGTGCGCTTCACCTTGAGATCTGTGCAGCCAGCGACCTTCTGTAAAATAACGTCCCACTGAGAGCTTGAATCTTTTAAGTTTCACATAAGACATGTTCTTCATATGAGCATTGTTACCAATAAATTCAAATTCTAATGCACAAAGTTTCTTTGAACGCTCTGCAAGTTCACTACAGTTGTTGTCTGTGAAGCAAACTGCATGTCCATCGAAACTTCTCACATAAAGCTCTTCAAGTTTTGCTAAGCTTCCCAAGACACCATCGTCTATAACAAGTTTGTAACAACGTGTTACATCCAGTAGCCTTAGCTCCTTCAAATTCCCGAACGTGGAAGGTAGGATTGTAATGCCAGAGTTAGCAAAGCTAAGCACTTCCAGATTCGAAAGATTTCCAATACAAGTTAAATCAAATATCAACGAGCATTCATGGAGACAAAGAGTTCGAAGGTTGGCGCACTGAAAGGATGTGGGAACTGGTGGATACTCCAATTTTTCAAAAGCTATAACTTGAAGCTTTTCCATTCCTTCGTAAAAGTCTTGAGGGAACCTTAGTGACTCATCTCCTTGCATAAGTTTCAAAAGTGTAACGTTTGGAAACTTAAAGTCAATGAGAAACTCTGACATACCCTTGCATGCTAACGAAATTTGCTCGCATGACTGGCTCATACTATTAGCTTCGCTCCAATTTGAGAAATCATCTTTATGGTGAATGATCCAACATCCTTCACCACCTTTAGAAACAGTAGCTACCACAAAGGCAAGCACAAGATCATGCAATTTCGCACAATCACTGTGAAGACTATCTCCATCCATCAACAAGTAGGCATTTTTGAGATTGCTAACACTCGTTTGTATGCTGTCTCTAGCATCCTCCATAGTATAAACTTTGTTTAAAAGTTTTAATCCCCATGCATATCTTGTGAGATCTTCTATGGGGATATTAGAGTCCTCAGGGAACAAGCCACAAAGCCGAAAAATTGCTTTATCTTCTTGTTTTAAATTATTGTAGCTTATCTCAATAATTTCTTGTACGTTCTCATCAAGATCATTATTCTCCAGACACTTGAGTGTACGTCTCCATACAAATTCATTTTGACTGTTAAGAGTTGCGGCAATGAGTTTGATGGCAAGGGGCAAACCACCGCACCTTTTGACAATTTCACATCCTATTTTATAGAGATCATGATCGGGTGAAATGTCAGCTTTTTGACAAAAGAAATCCCGTGCTTCCCCTTCCTCCAAGACATCAACTTTAACTACTTTAAGAACAGAAGCAACATCAACTGCAATCTGTCGGCAAATATTTGCATCTCGTGATGTTAGCAGCAACTTAACCCCGTTTGGCAAAGGACCCGTTAATCCGATATCTTCGAGTTTAATCTTCTCCCACACATCGTCCAATATAACCAGACTCTTTTCTTTACGCTCTGAAAACTCTCTAAATCTTTTAGAAAGACGAGTTGCCCTTAGCCTTTCATCAGTTTCGGTTAGAGGTTCGCCTGTGTGCGCTGCTATGGCATTTTGAATGGCAAACAAGTTGGGACTTTTCCCAATGACTACAACCACGATCCACTTAAACATCTTGTTATCTTCTGCAGCCTCTTTCAGTTGGTTCATTAGCGTGGTTTTCCCCACACCACCCATTCCACACAAGGCTATCACTTGAGTCTTACCATCATCATGTTGAAGGAACTTCAATGCATCATTGAATATTTTGTTTCTTGACTTGAAGCCATTTTGGGTATCTCCACCTGATGTTGATGTTGATGCCGGGCGTTTGGAATCAACTCTTCCCAAAGGGATTTGGGCATCACTCCAGATGATGTCAGAACTCTCTTTAATTAGACCTTCGATATCCTTGGTTACCCTCAACGCGTTTCTTCCTGCTAGATACTTCTTTTTGACATTAAAGCATCCAATGTCGTTACTTGGAATGTTTTCAACTTCTTTCTTGATGTTTTCTGCTTCTTCCAACCACCCCGTTACACGATCAGGTATCTCTTTATTGTTTTCACGGTTTCTTCTCAAATGCTTGTCGTTATCAATTTTTTGACTGTCCAAAACCTTCATTTTGTCTTTCATTTCCTTCACACGATCGGCGTAGGAAGTGAGGTTTCTCAACTTTTGCGTAATATGGCCCGTCAAAACGTTCACAACAGGACCAAGGATTGCAAATACAAATTCCATTTTCCTGAGACATAGAAATTATATAAACAAAATTAGGGGTGGCAATTTCAGAAACGATAGGAAAATAAACATGTTAAGCTTGGGTCTAACAGGGTTAGTTCACATGGTTGGTTTGATGTGATTAAAACACGACTGAACTACAAACAAAAGGGATGAGAATCTTATTACAGTATTCATACTTTTGGATTGCTTATTATTCTCTGCTTATAAAAAAGTACTTATGAGCTACTTAAAAATAAGCACTCGGGTTAAAGAGTAAAATGACGTAAAAGCAAAAAGTTAATGCTAAACACTTAGTGTTTCATACAGGCAAAATAAAAAAACTAAACAACCATTACTAAACATGCTGTATATTTTAAACGATAAAAGCTCCAAAAAGCTCGTCCCCAAACACGTACAGCCTATGGTCAAATATAAAACCTTTGGTTAAGGCCAAATAAAAAAGTAAAGAAGAATAATCTCAAATAAGCCTATTGAAATAAGCAGCTTCTATCTCCTTTTAAATTTTCCCTCAAAATAAGCTATTAAGAAAAACCAGTATACATTTTTATATGATCTCAAGCATTAAAATAAGGAGCTTCTTCCTACTTATTAAGACTTGCTTATTTTACTTAAAAATAAATAATAACAAACACCCCCTTAAATATGATCCCAACAGATTTCACTATGTTTCATTTGTTGAGTAATAAAGATAGAAATATTGATACATCAAACTTAAGAGGTTACACAACTTGTAAAATACTAGGAAAAGGTAAAACTTAGGTGTCTACATTTAGTAATTTAATTCTATGCCAAAAATATTAAGAGCTACTACCTTGAAATACAGACTTAAAAGATGTCACTAGTTCTCAAAGATGTTACTATTTTTTAGTGTTCAAACAAAGAAGGTTAAATTCTAGATGATTAAAAACAAATGGAGAAGACGCTTCGAGAAAACATGCCGAAAATTTATATAGTGCAGGGCAATTAACATCAACTTATCAAACACTTTTAGCAAAACCCAAGTAAACATGATCGATGCTCCCATTAACAAATAAAAACCGCTTATATAACCTTCTAACAGCATCTAAAGTACCACGACAATTAATATCTACAAAAGCTATTTTCTTCGTTGACATATTTTATCAAACACTTGGCACATGCAAGTGTAAAATCAGGTTATAATAGGTTATAATATAATACATGTAAAAGCAAAACAGATTATGAAAATCTCACCAGTTGTAAACGAGGATAGCTACAAAGCCACAATGAAGGAAGTAATGGTATATCAAAGTCCAATGTGCTCTGAACAAATAATTTGGTTGAGCTCATATGATATTAAAAGTGCTCCAAGGAATAAACCAATAAACAAGCAAGCGATCTTGTGCCATGGAATCTAATAATTTGCTTTTCTCCATCTTTACTCTTTATTTTTTTTAGAAAAGCATCTCATCTGGTGGATAACTTTAATCACAAGTTTATGTATATCATTTTTCTAAACTAAAGGCATCTTTGAATAGAGAAAATTTCACTAAACTGAAATCAGGCAAGGAAATAACAAAAATTATGAAATTTGAAGAAACATTTGGTAAGTTTCACTATTTGTAGAACGCACACTCGTTTGAGCCAAACGTGTTGTTGCGAATAATTTTTACATGAAAGATATCCGCGGTTTGGGCTCGTTGTTCATACCTCTCTTAAACTCCTTTAGATCAACGTATTGTATAGAATTGTCCAAAAACAAACTTAATGCCCAGACTTCCCACAAATTTAGGCATAGCGTACGTTATGAAGAACACACGAGTTGAACCTCTGAAGAGTTCTGAAGTTCCTGTAATATTAGACACATTTTGTAAATATGTTAAACCAAGAAAGAAAGTATATAATGAAAATATAACTTTTATCTATGTTTCTGTATATTCGTAATTTTGGTCATTGACAATACAAAAATTTGGGGGAAATTACTTTTCTAACATAAGAATAATGATATGTGATATCCAAAAATATGTACGAGCACTAATTTTCAAACAAGTACTTCATCTAGTGCATGCAATTGCAATGTTTGATTAGTTGTTTAAGAAAATTCTTTGAATATTTGTGTGAACCCAAATCAAAACACCTCATTTGTGATGATGACCAAACAAGTCTTTTTAACGCGAAAACTTATCAGATATATATGTTGCAGTTTGTAATGAGATACCCCAAAAAGAAAAGGCCGTAACATTCATGGGACACTAGTACTGGAGCATATTATTTTCCCTATCGCGCTCGACTATTTCTGCAGCAATATATTCTAAGATTAGGCAGTTGACGGATCCTTTTGTTGTTGATATCTTCTTAGTCACTAAATGAGATTGGTATAAAAAATTCCGTAAAATAGGACGCTAAACTAGGTACTCACTGGATGGTTTCTGATTGATTTTAGTTGACTTACTTTTGTGAGTCCCCACCTCCCCTGCTCCAGTTATCTTGTTTTCATTACCAGGAAAAGGTTTGATTACCATAAGTGAAGTTTCAAGCCTATACGTTTGAACTAAAGGTCATAATTCCGTTATAATTTAAACTATCACTAAAGATTAAAGGCACACTTCTAACGGATACAACCATTGCCAAATTACCCTAAATCAAATTTGCCTTTTCAAACCATCTATCCTTCTTGTTTTCTCTTTTTTTCCAACCTTAATCAAATTCAAATATATGTAACTAATTAGCCAATAAAAACACACGATATAGCCGATGAACAACCCCGAATTGACTAAATATCGTCGCACCTACTGCATCATACATCTATGTAGTTCTCTTGTTTAAACATTTTACGAATCATATTATACATTCGGCTTATTACAATTTATACTTGCAATAAATACACAAACACATAAATCAATTGTCATGGGTCAAAATAAGGAAGTCAACAATAAAAGTCAAACCCACATCAACAACAAGCAACACCATCAACCTCAAATTTCTTAATTGACATTTCCTCAAACATCTTTTTCATTTTTTACTTGATAATATCCATCATATACTACAAAATCTTCCAATTCATCATCAAGATTCAAACTAAAACTTGAACTTTTAACACTATTACAAGAAAATTGCGTTTTCTCAACATTACCGAATCTTTTGTTGACTTTTGTTGACTTCCTTATTTTGACCCATGACATCAATCAGGCTAAAAGACATAAACCCTTTTAATTAAATACTTCCAATTCAAAATACCCAATTACCTATAATCCTATGAATTATCATATAAATAAACAGAGTTAATTACGCAAATAAAAAACATAAATTGAACGACTTACCTGAAAACAACAGATCATGTGGATGGCGTCGAAAATTAAGTTTGAAGATGAAGAAGTTGTGAACATGAACCTTTTACATATTTAGTCCCTCTTATTTAAGGTGTTCAAAAAGGAGTTCAGCTTGTTGTTATTTAGGGTGTTCAAAAAGGAGTTCAGCCTGTTGTGTATATTATACTTCATACCCCCCCATCTTCTAATTGCATATAGCTTTGGAGCAGACAAATCTCCCTTGGTGAAAACCCTCATTTTGTAACAATACCGAATTTCCAAGGTATCCAATGATGGAAATGAAAAAGCTTCCTTTCCTAAGCAAAATCCCTCGAGACTTTCAAGATCATCAAGTTTTATGGACTTCAGACAAGGGAACACCACAATAGCATTCACTATGGCATCACATTCTTCTTCTTCTTCTCCCTTCACAATTACCTTCATACTGTCGCAGCTACTTATATGAAGTTCCTGGAGTTGCAATAGACTACCAACCATGGGACATGTAAATAAATATTCTAAACTATCACAATCATCAATAGAGAGTCGTGTTAGGTTTGGAAACTTTAATATTGTCCCCTGCTTGCTCTTCCATATATACTTGAGACTAGATAAACTCTCCAAGTCCACTTGTCTCAAGTTTGGAATTTCAGCAACAGTTTGTGAATCAAATATCTCCTCAGTGTCCTCACATCTCCGAAAATGAACAGTTTCAAGCTTTTGCAGTTGTAGCAACTTATCGGATGGAAAAAGAGTATGTCCACCACTGGGATTATAATTCACATCCATTTCGATCAAATTATGAAAAGACCAAGGAAACCGTTCCATAGTAGTAGGGTGGCCTGAGCTTGTACTTTCATAAATTGGTAATCGAGCCTACAAGGTCATAAAAAACACAAGCTTATGTAAAAGAAAATTGTACATATAAGTTGGTTCAGTGATTAAAAACTTCATTTGTGAGTAAAATAAGCCAAAAGGCTCTACATGATTGTACAACGGTTGGGTTTTGGGGATCAGATACATAACTAAACCGTTGATATTTTCTAGAAAAGACCTGACATGGGAAGGTTAATTCTTTTTTTATTTGAAATAAAAATAATACCTGATGCGAGGTGGTTGTCACATGAAAGTTAAGGCCGCTTTCAACACTATGTTTGCCTAAGCTTGTATTTATGAAGTTAAGCTTTGGAGCTGTAGAACGTCCATAAGTGAACACCGTTAGTTCTGGGCATTCACGGATCACAACCTTTTCCAATGCTGGCCATCTGATTTCATTCTTCCCCAAGATGAAACCCACAAAGTTTGGTAGATTGAGTAGTTTAAGGGACTTCAAATGAGGAAAGACCGCAACATCAGATGTCGTCTTTTGCTCTCCACTTTCTTTCTTAACAATCACTTCCACTGCCTTGCAATCCTTTACCACCAACTCTTCGAGTTGCGTGAGGCTTTGAAGAGTAGAAAATGTGAATATATGTTCCAAAAGGTTGCACCCTTTAATTTTCAAGATCTTTAGTTTTGGAAGTTCGAGCATCGTAATATATTCTAGCCTTGGAAGTGACTTTCCAGTATCAGTACCATTCTTCTTGTTGATCTCTTGAGTTTCAAACACCTCTGTCATTGATTTGCAATCTTTTATTTTCAGCACCTGAAGCTTTTGCATTTGTCCTACAACATACCATGGAACCACATCGTTATGGTTGTGAGGTTATGGAATGAGGACTGTGACTTTGGTTTTTGAAGAATTAAGAATTCATTCCAATTGCACTTCCACACATGACTCATCCTCCCCATATCCTCTAAGATTAATTCTTTAAGATAGGGGAGTATTGGTGGTTGTTGAGTATTGTGAGGTGATTCTCTACGACTTGGAGTCGTTATCTCAAACACCACCTCCACACTTTTATAGTCATGCAAATAAAGTTCATGAAGGTGATGGAAAGTGGGTAATAGAGAGGAAGGGAGTGCAACTTTAGAAATACGATCATTCACTTCCTCCCTCGATGCGGGTATAACATTAATCTGCATATTACAACCACAAATGTTATGACTTTTAGAAAAAATAAAAAATAAAAAAGCAATCTAAGGAATATTTGAATGTGCGACAAAAGATCGTAGGCTTATTGTTAGGTTTTTTTTTTTTTTTTTTTTTTTTTTTTTTTTTTTTTTTTTTTTTGGGTCAATTTATAATGTTTGGTGTAGTGAGATTGTAGGTTTATTGTTAGGTGGGATTTTTTCGGGCGAGCCTCTTTGTATTCATGTTTGTATTTTGTAATGTTTTGTTAGTTTTTTTTCTTTTTTTTTTTAATTTATATTATGTTGTTTAGAAAAAGTAAAATCTTGATAAGTGAAAAAAAAAATTACAAAAACGGGCCTTATATTCTGAACCCAAAAAAAAATCACAAATGTTAAAAAAAAAAATACACACAATTTTAATCTTAATTCACACGTGGCTACAAAACATGTAGTAATTCATAAAAACTCATTTTCAATAAAATATAATTAGAATTGTACTAAATAACTTATGACTGGTTGCTTTTATAGAAAAGTTTACATTTTTACACGCAATTACAAGGTATGCATTTATGCATGCACACATGTGACGAAAACCTGAAAAAAGGGTTAGATGAAAGTTAAAAAAATTAAAAATATCTAAAATCACTATTTTATCCTTACGTGGACAACAGATGCACCATGTTAGTGGTGTATTTTATCGCATGCTAGAGCTGAGGAACAAAAGTATAACTTTTTTCAAAATCAAGAACTATAGTTTCATGTAAAATTTATGATAGTAATATGCTATTTATCTTTTCTTTGCATAAGGTCATAAGAATCAAGTAAAAAAGCCACAACCTAAATAAATTGTTTATTCAAGATGTTTGGAAACCTTTATTTCTAATATTATATTATTTTTTTCTATGAAAAAATAATAAATAACATTCAAGTCATTTTATGTTAGTTTTAAGAATTCAATTTCAAGATAGTACCTCTTGATCTTGGTTACTCTCAACCAATTCATTTTTTCTCTCACTTTCTCTGCCGCATCTAAAAATTTCAACTTTTTTAAGTGCTTTCATATCCAAACTGGTTGTGGCAGGTGTGATTAAATTTTCAAACCACTCACAATCTCCAATATCTATGCTTTCAAGAGCTTCAAATCCATGAATCAAGTTATTTCCAACATCTTTTATCCTCCACACCTCTCTTAGCTTCCCTAATCCATACAAATCAATGCTTCTCAACCTGCTGCTGCTAACTTTATCCATTTCACCAACACATCCCATGTCGATGTAAAATATCACTTCAACAGAAGCACAATATCTAACATCAAGCTTTTCTAGATGATTGAATAATGGCATTGGATTGCTTGGGAGAAGATTCACAAGACTATCACATCCAAACACTCTAATTCTTCTCAAACTGCTGCTACAAACCTGTTCTTCACTTTTACCAGCACGTCCCAAGTCAGGGTTAAATAACACTTCAATGGAACCACAACTGTCGACTTTAAGCTCTTGTAGATTATTCAGGAATGGAAATGGATTGCATGAAAAAAGCTTCACAAGATTAGCACATTCCGACACTTCAATGCTTCTCAAGCTGCTGCTACAAACTTGTTCTTCACTTTTACTAGCGCGTCCCAAGTCAGAGTTAAATAACACTTGAATGGAATCACAACTTTTGACGATAAGCTCTTGTAGATTATTCAGGAATGGAAATGGATTGCATGAAAAAAGCTTCACAAGACTATCACATCCCGTCACTTCAATGCTTCTCAAGCTGCTAGGTTGCTCGATTTCACCAAAATCCATGCTGAACAAGACTACAACGGAATCACAACCCTTGACTGTAAGCTCTCTCAATTGGCACAGATTACTAATACTAAACTGACGAGGCCATATCTCCTTTAGATTCTCCATATTAGAAACAAACAACTTCTCCAGCTTAGGAGTCGCATCCTGCAAATTATTTAAAATTTGTTCATTCATTAGATACCCACCTGTTATTAAAACACTTTTAGTTGAAAAGATTGTTAATATAAGTATATTAATACAAAGCATATACTTACTTGCGCGTTCAAGAAAGATTGTTTGGGGGTCATATTACTCGACACAAAAGATGTTTCACTATCGGGATAAATGCTTGTAAGACTCTGAAGGCCTTCAAGTTGCAATTCCATGAGACGTGGCAGCTTAATTACATTGACGTTGTTGCTGAAACTCAATAGCTTTGGTAGGTCAGCCAACCTGAGATACTTTAAGTTGGGAAACTTAATTATATCTGATCCATTACATACTGCTTCCATTATAGGGCATCCGGAAATTTCCAGATGCTCTAGCTTTGACAACATTGTTGCAACGCTCGGTGTGAAAAGGTATGTCAACTCTGTACATTTTGAAACTTTAAGGACTCTTAATCTGTTGAAATTTCCAGGAGCAGCAGGACGTGGAGATTCCACATCAACATCTTCAAGAGTGTTCATATCATTCACTCTCAGATAAAGTGCATCTGTGTTTTCAAACAACTCACGGATTTTCGATTTCAGTAGTTCGTCTCTGTTGGTGACCAGATACAAGCTGTTTTGATATGACATCCCGTCAAAATTTGTTTTCAGCCCGTCAAAATGACATCCCACCGAGAGCTTGAATCTTTCAAGTTTCCTAAAAGACATATTATTCTTCAGATGAGCATTGTCACCAGTGAATTCAAATTCTAATGCAGAAAGGTTTTTTGAACACTCTGTAAGTTCACAAACATTGCTATCAGTGAAGCAGCATGCTCTTTTATATGGTATCATATAAAGTTCTTCAAGTTTCACCAAGTTTTTGAAGACACCATCATCTATAACAAGATTATAACAACCTGTTACATCCAGTAGCCTTAGCTCCTTCAAATTCCGAAACGTGGAAGGTAGGATTGTAATGCCAGAGTTAGCAAAGCTAAGAACTTCCAGATTTGAAAGATTTCCAATACAAGTTAAATCAAACATCAACGAGCATTCACATAGACAAAGAGTTCGAAGGTTGGTGGAGTACTGAGCAGATGTGGGAACTAATGGATACTTCATTCTCTCAAATGCTATAACTTGAAGCTTTTCCATTGTTGCATAAAAGTCTTGAGGAGCCCTTAGCAACTCATCTCCGTGCATAAGTTTCAAAAGTGAAAGGTTTGGAAACCTAAATTCACTAGGAAACTCAGACATGCCCTTGCATGTTAACGAAAGTTTCTTGCAAGACTGGCTCATATTATTAGCTTCACTCAACTTTGAGAAATCATCTTCATGGTGAATGATCCAGCATCCCTCATCACCAACTTTAGAAACAGTACCCACAACAAATGCAAGCACAAGATCGTGCATTTTCACACACTCACAATGATGACTGTCACCGTCCATCAACAAATATTTTTTTTTGAGATTGCTTACACTTGTTTCTGTGCTTCCTCTAGCATCTTCCATAGTAGAAAATTGTTCTAAAAGCTTTAATCCCCATGCATATCTTGTGAGATCTTCAATCGGGATATTAGAGTCCTCAGGGAACAAGCCACAAAGCAGGAAAATCGCTTTATCTTCTCGTTCTAAATTCTTGTAGCTCATATCAACAATATTTAGCACGTCATTATTTTTCTCCAATGACTTGAGTTTATGCTTCCATACACTCCTTTTCTTTTCACATGTAACATCTGCAGCAATGATTTTGATGGCAAGGGGCAAACAACCACATTTTTTTACAATTTTACATCCTATATCATAGAGATAATGTTCGGCTGAAATCTCTGCGATTTGACAAAAGAAACCCCGTGCTTCCTCTTCCTCCAAGACATCAACTCTAACAGGTTTAAGAACACATTTAGCATCAACTGCAATTTGATGACAAATCCTTTCTTCACGTGATGTGAGCAACAACTTGACCCCCTTTGGCAAAGGACTCGCTAATCCGATATCTTTGAGATTAATCCTCTGCCACACATCGTCCAATATCACCAGACACCTTTCGTTACACTCTGAAAACTCTTCAAATCTTTTGGAAAGAGAAGTTGCCATTAGCGTTTCATCAGTTTCGGTTAGCGATTCACCTGTGTGTGCTGATACGGCCTTCTGAATTTTAAGCAAGTTGGGAGTTTTCCCAATAACTACATCCACAATCCAATTAAACATCTTGTTATCATGTGCAGCCTCTTTCAGTTGTTTCATCAGCGTGGTTTTCCCCACACCCCCCATTCCACACAAGGCTATCACTCGAGCCGCATCATCACCATTTTGTTGAAGGAGCTTCAATGCTTCATTGAACGTCTTATCTCTTGACTTGAACAGATTTTGGGTACCTCCACCTGATGTTGATGCCAGGCGTTTGGAATCGACTCTTCCGAAACCGATGTGGGCATCACTCCATTCCATTTCAGAACTCTCTTTAATAAGACGATCGATATCCTTGATATGCCTCAAAGCATTTCTTCCTGCTAGATACTTCTTTTTTATATTGAAGCATCCATCGTTGTTAGTTGGATTGTTGTCGGCATCTTCCTTGATCTTTTCAACTTCTTCCAACGACTCTGGCACACGATCAGGTATCTCTCGATTTAAATCGAAGCATCCATCGTTTTCGACATCTTCCTTGATCTTTTTAACATCTTCCAACCACCCCGTTACACGAGCAGGTATCTCTAGAATGTTTTCACGGTTTCTTCTCAAATGATTTTCGTTATCAATTCTTTGACTGTCCAAAACCTTCATTTTGTCTTTCATTTCCTTCACACGATCGGCGGAGGAAGTGAGATTTCTCAACTTTTGCGTAATATGCTCCGCCAAGAGCTTCACAACAGGACCAACGATTGCAGATACAACTTCCATTTTCCTGAGACATAAGAAATTATATAAACAAAATTAGGGGTGACAATTCCAGAAACGATAGGAAAATAAACAAGTTAAGCTTGGGTCTAAACAGGGTTAGTTCACATGGTTGATTTGTTGTGATCAAAACACTACTGAACTACCAAAATAATGGATGAGAATCTTATTACAGTATTCATACTTTTGGATTGCTTATTATTCTCTGCTTATAAAAAAGTACTTATGAGCTACTTAAACATAAGCACTCGGGTTAAAGAGTAAAATGACGTAAAAGCGAAAAGTTAATGCTAAACACTTGGTGTATCATATAGGCAAAATAAAAAAACTAAACAATCGTTACTAAACAAGCTGTATATTTTAAACAATAAAAGCTCCAAAAAGCTCGTCCCAAACTCAGCGTATGGTCAAATATAAGACCTTTGGCTAAGGCGAAATATAAAAGTAAAAAAGAATAATCTCAAATAAGCCTATAGAAATAAGCAGCTTCTATCTCCTTTAAAATTTTCCCTCAAAATAAGCTATTAAGAAAAACCAGTATACATTTTTATATGATCTCAAGCATTAAAATAAGGAGCTTCTACCTACTTATTGAGACTTTCTTATTTTACTTAAAAATAAATAAGGAATACCAAAACTCCCCTTAAATATGATCCCAACAGATTTCACTATGTTTCATTTGTTGAGTAATAAAGATAGAAATATTGATACATCAAACTTAAGAGGTTACACAACTTGTAAAATACTAGGAAAAGGTAGAAATTTGGTGTCTACATTTAGTAACTAATTAATTCTATGCCAAAAATATGTAAGAGTACCTTGAAATACAGACTTCACCAGTTCTCAAAGATGTTACTTCTTTTTAGTGTTCAAACAAAGAAGGTTGGTTGAGTTCTAGATGATTAAACACAAATGGAGAAGACGCTTCGAGAAAACATGCAGAAAATTTCAAAAGTGTAAAGTAAAATGGCTACTCTTTTTTCGTCTTCCATTACATTTGACCATGTGTCAAATAAAGCTAGTTAATAATGAGTCATAATTTAAGGCTACAATATTTTTTTCTTATTTGTTGGCATGATTATAGGAGAATATTAATAACGCTATAATTTATGGGTTAATCTGATATCAATAATTGATCTTCAACATTAAATATATAAAGAGGTGGGTACCGTGACTTGGCACTCCACCGGTCCGACGTGAATGGCAAACTGGCGTGTCAAATGCAAGCCATCATACCTACTCTTCTTGAGCCATTTTAGCTAGTCGCCACTTATTTATTTATTTATTTATTTATTTTAAATAAATGTGTTTTAATTTGTGTATGAATGTTATATTTTAATTGAGTACGGGTCTCAAAAAAGATTTTGACTAGAGTTACGATAAAGGGGGTATTTTGATGTGTGAGTGAATTAGTGAGTTACTGATGTGGCGCTCAGTTGCAAATTGGCTCAAGCAAGTTTGAGCCACGGTACCTAGCACTCAACTTCAATTAACCGTTTAATAAATTAATAATTATTTTATGTGACATTTTTATTTTTTACTTAAAGAGTAATTGCTAATACATCATTGTGGTTTGTCAATTTTCAACTAGGAGCTCACAGTACGGGTGCGTTTTAGTTCAATAACGACGTTTATGGCGCGAGCCTCCGTACCGAAGCTCGCTTTATAAGTGCCAGCGCCATGACACCGGCGGCGTTATCTAATTTTCTTTTTTCTTTTCTTTTGATTTTAATGGGATTTGTATTTATGTTTGAGTTTTTGTGGTATGTGTTTGTGTAGTTTGAAGTTTTTTTTATGGTACGTGTTTGTTTGGTTTTCACCAGCGAGAGGTAGAAGATGACGTTGAAGATTTTTATTATTTTTTTCTTTCACTTTTAGTTTTTTAAATTTGGTTGTGCTAACTTTTAATCCATGTTTGTTAAGTTCATACACTGTTAGTCTTTATTAGATTTGCGTTGTTAGTCATTTGATTTTTTTTCTTACATAATTAGTCCCTAAAATGTATAAATTTGGTAAGTTATTTTCTTTTAAATTATGTAATGTTTTAAATTTTATATGTTGCTTTATTTTGAAAATGAAAAAAAATAAAAAATAAAAAAATTGTTGGGCCCGGGGTGTCTCATAACTTGAGTGATGAGGAAAGGTATTTTTTGGTTGAATTATAAGTTTTGAGTTATAGAGTAAAAATTGACCTAGCAGCATCTTTTGTTAAAAAACAAACTTATGGCTCGTGACCTTGCCTTGTGCTTTAAAAATCACTCATTAGTAAATGTTAAAAACGGGATCAACATGATGTGTATTATTTTTTTATTTTTTTTTACTATACACTATTATTTATTAAAATTTCAACACTTCTTTAGGGCACACTCAAACATCTCTTTATTTATCTCATTTTCTTCTTCTCGCCATCCATCTTCATCCTCATCTTTTTCTCCCCACTTCCGCGGCCACTAAATATCCAAATTCGTCACTATTAAATAACTTCCAATAACGATAAAATACCTAAACCTATCATAAATATTAAAACACATCTTAAAAGTTTTTTTCAAAATCGGATAGCTGACCACATCAATGCTGATTATTAGGACTTTAGGTCTACAACACATTTAAATATCTCTATAATATGAAACCTGTTTACATTGTTAGCAAGACTTCGGTACTTAAATTAAGACATCTCTTGTTAAATTCTAATGAATGAACTGGAATATTGTGACATTTTTTGTGGTAAATAATAATCAATAAACTCAAATTTTATCATGGGTCAAATTTGGTATATTCTAAAATTATTGATTTTACTTTGTAATGTTTGTAACAGGATAACAAATGTTGATCGATAGCAAGTGGTTTCTTGAGAAGCTTTGTCATGAAGATACTTAAATTACTTTTCGTTACAAACTTATGCTGATGTAGAACCTAAAAATATAATGTTTGTTGAGTACTTATATTGCTTTTGTAGGTCTGAACAAAATGTTGATCGCTGATAAGGATTTAAAATGTACGTTTTAGGGGGTCATTTAAGCCCTAAACTAATGTGTTTGTGATCAAATATTGCCTAAATTTGTTCCTTTTCACTTTTCAAGTACTTTGGAAGCAAAAGCTGGAAATTATGCATATTTAGATGAAAAAGGATGAAAATGTGAAGAAACGACCAAGTCATGAAAAGTCTGAAAAAGGGCACAAGTCATGCCTAAATTCCTTCCTTTTCACTTTTTAGGTACTTTGAAAGCAAAATCTGAAAATCATGCATATTTTGATGAAAAGGGATAAAAAATGTAAAGAAAGCAATCAAGTCATGAAAAGTCTGAAAAAAGGCACCAGATGGTGTCACAACCCACAAGGTGTCGCCATCACTTGCAAATGAAAGTATCAAAACAACCTAGATTTTACTAGATACAGCTTAGTGGAAAAATGAAGAAATAACAAGTGACGCCGTCACTTGTTAAGGGAGCTGGAATTCTCTATGGAAATTATAAGGTGACGACCTAGAAAAATCAAAGAGCGACGGCGTCAGAATATCCAGGACGGCGTCTGAAGGCATAAAGTGACCCCGTCACAAGGCTGACTTGAAAGAGACGAAACCCTAATGGCGCCGACTTGAAAGCGTCACAATTATAAAGTGACGCCGTCGCATCTGTATTCCTATATATAGTTTTATAATTTTCTGCATTTAGTGTGCACACTTGGAGAGAAAAGTGTGTGTACGAATTTATTAGTTTTTCACAGTAAACATAGGGTTTTAACACCCTCGTTCATTACGAGATAAGTCTCTTATTCCATTTTTATCATTATGTTTAGTTCATTCTTAATTATGATTACTTGTTTGATAGTCTTTTACATGTCTAGCTAATTTAATATTGTGTTTGATTAGATCTAATGAAACCTAGTTGTTAACTATTGATTTTCGTCAATTGTTTAAGTGGTTGTTACACGTTAGGTTAGGAAAACTTGCTTCTTCCTTTAGTGTTGCGAACTTGAACGTCCTAAACAACATATTAATGTCCGAGAGTGCACTAGTAGACTCTTGGTTGTGTTTATTACGTGAATTGCGATTGTTGATAATAGGAAATTTGGGGGAGATAACTTAGGTTACTTGGCGATCTCGGTTTCTTAGAGGAGATCAATACATTCATAGAAATAGGGCATTTGGCACCTCCCTACGGCCTTAGTAAATACAACGCGCCAATTTAGCAAGGATGTGACAATTTGACTAATCAATAGAAGATAACTAGGGAGTAGTGAAATCTAACTAAACAAGCTTTTACCTATCATTTGAATCTCTCATTGAATTTACTTGCAATTTGGTTCAATTATTAGTTTTAACCATTTTAATTATTTACTTTAAAAAGTTGATAATCAAACCCCCAATCAGATACCGAGATTTAAATTGCTTTTATAAAATATAAAAAGATGAAAAGAATCATCCATCACCTTAGACCTATTCGTCATACATTTTGACCTTCCCAACACTATTCCCCTAGAGAACGATCAATCCCCCGAGTCTTACCTATACTATACTACAACGGTTAGTTACACTACCTAGGAGGATTGTAAAACTTCGTGTTAGGTCTTACAATATCCGCATCAAGTTTTTGGTGCCGCTGCGGGGGAATAGTTTAGGTTCATTTTCTCTCTCGTCCAGGTCTACTCACTTGATTCCTATCAAGTGAGTTTTTATTTTCATTTTATTAGCTTCGTAGTAGTCTATCATTTTCTTTGTTCCCTTTGTTCGTAAAAACTTCTCATTTGCCACCATGGTGAATGAGCTGCTTTTTCACCAAGACCCACCAATTCATAACCTACCACCACAACAGGACCAACCACCACAAGGCCTACCCATTCACAACCAACAACACCCGCCAAGAGCCCGTACTCTTGGTAAATACTCTAGACCGAGCCATCAAGACTATAAGAACACCATTGAGCTTCCACATCAAGCTCAAACTATGACCCTACGATCCGACACCATCCGGTTGGTGCAAAACGGATGTGCATTCCATGGACTTCGTTCCGAAGATCCAAATCAACATCTTAAGGACTTCCTTAAAATTGTCGATTCTTTTGACCTTGATGTTGCTACTCGGGAGACAGCGTGACTGCGTCTCTTCCAATTCTCTTTAAGTGATCTAGCTAGCAATTGGCTTGAGCGTCTACCTGCGGGATCTATCTCTTGTTGGGATGATCTTACTACCCATTTCCTCGCTCATTTCTTTCCACCGGGAAGGACTATTAAGCTTATAAAATGATATTTTGGTGTTCCAACAACATCAAGATGAAACTCTCTATGAAGCGTGGACTCGATTCAAGGACTTACTCTGTAAAGTCCCTCACCATGGCATTGATATTTGGCTTCAAATCCAAATTTTCTATGATCATGTCAATCTCTCCACAAGTCAAACCATTGACCAAGCGGCCGGTGGTAAGCTTCGTGATCTAACCGCGGAAGAATCATGGGGAATAATAGAGGACCTTGCCCTCTATGACAACGAATGTTGGAACGACCCCGTGAATTGAGCAAAACCGTCAAGGCAATATCCTTGTCTTCAAATGACTCATATGCTTCCGATCGTAGGATTCTTGAACTTGAAGATCAAGTCAAATATCTAATGAGTTCCTACGATGCTCCTAGACCTTCACACCAAGTGAAAAAAATCACTTCCTCGTGTGCATTATGTAGTGGTCCTCATGACACTCGTGATTGCACGAAACTCCTCGGACAAGCTTTTACGGATTACACATCCTCGTGTACCGACGGAGTGGGAGAGAAGTGGTACATTTTTAAACCTGAGCAAAACAACTTAGGTGATTCATAAAACCCCTCTTGGAGAAATCACCCAAATCTTAGGTGGAAACAAAACTCAAACCCGTCTCAAAACAATTATTCAACTCCACCTACTCGTTTTCAACCAAACGGTTCATCCTCGAACCGTACCTTTAACAACAATCCTTTCATTTCCAATTACTCCAACAATCTTGAAGGATTGGTGTCTAACTTTATGTCAACTCAAGAAACTCGATTGTCAAAATTTGAAGCCGATTTCAAGCAACAGCAAAGTGAGATGACAAATAAGCTCGACACCTTTTTAAAGATTTTCAATGACCGAATAATGGGAGCACTCCCAAGTGATACCGTCAAAAACCCAAAGGTTAATGCGATTTCATCAACTAAAGGTTCTTATCTATCAAAGGAAGGCGCATATCCATGCCCTTCATCACATCCCCAATTTCACTCGGTCAATACTATTAACACATGTTTCAAGCAAACTCAAAATGTGCCGAACAACCAAGAACACAATGAAAATCAAGTGTCGGTCAACAAAAATTTTGAAACACCAACTAATCAAAAACATGAAATAACCATAGAAGATGAATTCAATAAACTTTACAAAGAGAAACCGGTTTTTGATGTCTTAACTCATGCACCTTATTATCATGCTTTAATGGATAAATATGAGCAAAGATTAAAGCTGGGTAAAAATGGGTCCGAGTTTGTCCAAAATAAACTACCTAAGAAGTTACATGATTCAGGCTTCTTCGTTCTACCTTGTAGCATTGGAGATTCCAAAGCTTTTGACACATTAGCCGACTTAGGATCAAGCATTAACTTACTTCCGTTACCTCTTTTTAAAAGTCTCAACTTAGGGAAGTTAGAAGAAACGGAAGCAATGATTGGTTTAGCAAATGGGAGTTTAGCATATCCGGTAGGGATTAAAGGACATGATAGTTCATATAGGAAAATTGACTATTTTGGTGGATTTCCATGTCCTTGATATGGCTAGTGACCCTACATGCCCATTGTTAGTTGGAAAAGGATTATTTGCTATCGCTAGTGCTATACATAATTGTAAGATGTCCAAAATAAAGGTAGGAGAAGGATACACTAGCTCAATATACGATGTCAAGAAGCATGCTTATGACATTGATGAGGAACAAACACCTCATGGGATAGCTTTGGATAGGAAACGCCCATTTTATCTAGATGAAGATTTGTAAATAAAACTCACACTATTACACAACAATTGGCTGGGGACACTAAGATAGATCCATTTGAGGACCCCTTAGTATTTAGGCAGATGATTAAAATCCTAGGAGCCTTGCCAATTAACTTAGGGATGAATTGGTGGAAGAAGGAGAGTTCAAAGAAGAAATGGAATTGGAACAAGTCACCCAAAGAAGGAGATGGTACATGGCACATAAGGATGACATTATATGATCCTGATGGAGAGAAGTTTGAAAAGTCATACTGAACAAAACATACTAATAGAAAACGAAAAGAAAATTTTAGTCCAAAAGATATCCTCGATGAGGAACTTACTCACATAGGCTAGTACGTTATGACTTTGTATCTAGCTATAAGACTCGTAAATAAAGAAAAGCGCTTCTTGAGAGGCAACCCTTGTTTATTTGTTTATTTTTAATTGTTTGTGTGTCATATATGCCTCTTTATTATTGTTTAATTTACATGTTTCAAATATTATTGGAAAAATGCTTTATTTTATTTTTAACCTCTTCTTAATTACATATAAAGTTAGTTTTCAAAAAGATAAGTGTAGGAAAAAACACATTTGTTTATTAGAACAAAATTGGACATTAAATTAACAATACATGATGAGCATATATTTTTGTGTTTGTTTGAGTCAAATGCTTGCATCGAGTCATAATTGTTGTTTTGCAGTAATTTCTAGGTCTTAAGAAGTAATTTTTCCAGAAATTTTCAAAAAAACAAAGTTCAAAATTCTGTCAGGTCAATCCCGACGGCGTCAGGATCTACAACCTGACGACATCATGTACTGTAGCAAACAGCTTTCCAGATTTTCGTTTTTCTGTCAAAACTGAATTTCTCAAAATTTCCAAAATTTTAAATTTTCCAGGAACTTGCAACATCTCTTTTGCAAGCATTTTTTGTTACTCGCTTTCTAGTTTATATTTGTACTATATATAGTTTTACCACTGATTTTACGCGAGGTTTCGTGTTCGTTTTCTCATAATTTACAAGTTATATTGGACAAGAAGATGTGAGTACACAATGAAAGCAACATTCTTGATTTACTTATTCTTCTTGGAGGAGGATTTAACCTTGATTCTACAACGATCATATCGAGCTAATCAGGGGAGTACTTGTTTCTTTCTTTTTTATTTACTTCCTATTATCATAACTGTGATACTTTCGGGGAACATTGATCAGTTTAAGTGTAGGAAGGGAAAAAGGGATACATTAGAAACTATTTGCTCGCTTGATATTTGTCTTGTCCTTAGTAATAGTGTAATAAACTAAAAGAAATACTTGCTAGGGTTATTTTAGAAACAAATTTTTAATTTTTTACGACATATATGAGCAAAACTTTAGTATTAATAAAGCGTCTCATGGATAGGAGTTATATGACTAGCACAAAAACCCTTACCGCTCAAATTTCACCCCAAAAAAGTGAGGTTCGCCTTTAGATATATAGGATAAAAAGAATTCATTTTTAATGCTTATGAGTGTACCGGTAGTATATAGATTCTAGAACTTGTTTTTGTGATGCATTCCGAGATCTCTAGTGAGACTGCATTCGTGTAGTTAGGATTTACTAAATGATAAGAGGCATTAGGATAACCCTTGTTGTAAACATGTTTAAATAATTACATTGGCCACATCGGTTGAGTAATTACCCCACACCCTTGCGATGTACTCATTTTTAGTACACGATACCCCTAGTTAACCCCTCAGAGCCCATCTTTTCACGGTTTTCGTGATGTTCCGGTTTTCGAAATATCAATGAAGAGCATTGTTTACAATCCACCCCAAATGTTACACCCAAATCTCCTTAGCCTTCCTTGTATACACTCATTTTTAGTGCATTATCATATTATGTTAAACCCTTAGTTTAATTACCTAGTTGATTACATGGTTGCTAAGTCGAGTCATATCTTGTTTAAATATAATTTTGGGACGATTGGGACTCATAGGTTAAGTAGTACTTTATGGAGTAACGGGAATGAATGCGAAATTTAATTTCCCTTATCCACGTAACTAATTACTCCAAATGTTTTGATCCTCGCAATTGGGGTCATTAGTTTAGTTTAATAAAAACTCAAGTGTAGATAGGTTGCTATAAATCCCTTTGCTATGATGTTATGTTTTGCGGATGGTAAGTAAGAGTGATAAAATAAATAAATAAATAAAAAACGGGCTACCATGCCGCTTCTATTCTTTATAATTTATTTATGTTTAAGTCAAGAAAATGTCAAGAAAAGTATAAAAATAGTTAGTTTAGTAAATTGAGTCTTGGCTTAGCAACGCCTCGTTTTATATGTAATTAGCTTATATTTTTGACTTGTCACAAGTAAATTCACCATATTCAACAAACCCGTGTTTTTTCATACCCTTACACCTAACATTACAACCTTTTAAAATCCCTTTTTGATAGTTTATCTTAGGTGCTTACGCCAAACTGATGAAGGTTTGATCTAGTCTCAAGCCTTTGGTAATCTATGTGCTATGACAGGTAGGGAGTGTTATCTTCCATTTCCATACATGTTATATTCATTATACACCCGAGTGATGAGAGAATTCAAACACTATATGTGAGGTGCTAGTGTATAATTTTCGTACTTGTTATGACTATTATAGAGCTTGTATTTGTTGTAAACTATTTTAAACCAATGTTAAATAATCCCTAACTTGTAAATTGATTACATAAAAGCACATTTGCTTGACGACAAGCAAATCCCAAGTGTAGGGATATTTGATAAGAATTTAAAACGTAGTTTTTAGGGGTCATATATTTAAGCCCTAAACTAATGTGTTTATGATCAAATATTATCTAAATTCGTTCCTTTTTCACTTTTTAGGTACTTTGGAAGAAAAACTTGGAACTCATGCATATTTGGATGAAAATGAATGAAAATGTGAAGAAAACGACCAAGTCATGAAAAGTCTAGAAAAGGGCACCAGACGGCGTCATAACCACAAGGTGACGCCGTCATTTGCAAATGACAGTATAAAAATAGCCCAAATTTTACTAGAGATGGCTTAGTGGAAAAGTGAAGAAATAACAAGTGACGCTGTCACTTGTTAAGGGAGCTGAAATTCTCTGTGAAAATTATAAGGTGACGGCCTGAAAAAATCAAAGAGCGACAACGTCATAGTATCCAGGTCGGTGTCTGAAGGCATAAAGTGACCCCGTCACAAGGATGACTTGGAAGAGACGAAACCCTAATGGCGCCGACTTGCTAGCGTCACAATTTTAAAATGACGCCGTCGCATCTGTATTCCTATATATAGTTTTATAATTTTCTGCATTTAGTGTTCACACTTGGAGAGAAAAGTTTTTGTTTGAATTTTATTAGTTTTTCACAGTAAACTTAGGGTTTTAACACCCTCATCATTAAGAGATATGTCTCATAATCCATTTTATCATTATTTTTAATTCATGCTTAATTATTATTACTTGTTTTAGCTAATTTAATATAGTGTTTGCTTAGATCTAATGAAACCTAGTTGTTAACTATTGATTGTCGTCTCTTGTTTAAGTGGTTGTTACAAGCTAGGTTAGGAAAACTTGCTTCTTCCTTTAGTGTTGCGAGCTTGAACGTCGTAAACAACGTATTCATGTCCTAGAGTGCACTAGTAGACTTTTCATTGTGTTTATTGCGTTAATTGATAATAGGAGATTTGGGAGAGATAACGTAGGTTACTTGGCGATCCTGATTTCTTAGAGGAGATCAATACATTCATAGAAATAAGGCATTTGGCTCCTCCCTATGACCTTAGGAATACAACGCGCCAATTAAACAAGGATATAACAATTCGACTAATCAATAGGAGATAACTAGGGAGTAGTGAAATCTAAGTAAACATGTTTTTACCTATCATTTGAATCAAACCCCCAATCAAATACCGATATTTTAATTGCTTTTATAAAATATACAAAGGATAAAAAGAATCATCCCTCACCTTAGACGTATTCGTCATACATCTCGACCTTCCCAATACTATTCCCCTAGAGAACGATCAATCACCGAGTCTTACCTATACTACACTACAACGGTTAGGTACACTGCCTAGGAGGATTTTAAAACTTCGTGTGAGGTCTTACAATATCCGCATCAATGGCGTAGGAGGATAAATCTTCCTATGCTATGTGTATTTTATTTTTCTATCGAGCGAGATCTTGAACCCACTATGTTTGTGGAAAAGACCCAAGTATGCGTTAACTTATCCACTGTTTTTTCTTAGTTTTTACATAATTTAACAGAATACTTAAACTTTCAGGGAAAATTGTTCGTGCAAGCTGACCATGCGAATTTGGATGGGACCCAAACTTCCAAGTTCCAACCTGATGGTTACGATAAAACATAATCCCATCCTTTCATCGATTTCTATATGATCATCTTGTTACTAGGAATGTGTCGATTTGGGATGACAATATCTCAAAAGGGTACAATGGGTCGAATCAGTATTCCCTAAATGGAAATGGAAATGGGTCGAACGGGTCACTCAGTTTAAAGGTGGCCAACATCTATTTTCAATGCCTACAACCTTCTAATAATATTAATTGAAGATTTAGACTATTTTTGTAATTCATTGCTAACGCATGAATGTATGTAAGAAAATTAAGAAACTAGACAAAAAAGTGTTTACATGTCAACCCAATCTGACCTGACGTAGACCAAAATATGACCCGTGTCCACCAGAACTCATGTTAACCTATTACCTAACTCGCTCATCTTGCCATCTATAATATCCAGTTTAGATCTTTATACTTGCATGTATCTCAAATATCTGACCAAAAATGTGTTATATCATGTTATAGATATGCTGAAATAGAATAAGATATCTCATCACAGAAGAGCTCTTGCACTCGTAAAATCCCACTTTGTTGAGGTTGGGTATGCATTTGACACATAAGATAGAAAATTATTTTTATTGGTGTATAATGCTACAGATTCATATTGAACTTTTAGAAAGGTGTTTTATATGGGAATTTGCTTTTAATTCCCCAATGAGGTATCCACTTTGTATTTCGGGTTCAGAAACTGATTAGCGTAAAACTACATTCATTTGGTTCAAGGATACAAACAAACTTGGTTGCAAAAACTTGATATCGTGACTACTGTTTGACCCAAGTTTACGATGGCAAGACTAAATGTGAGTTAACATGATAAACTAACCGAAACGGATAGAAAATGACAATGTAATGAACATACAAAATTGCAGTTCCATTGTTTGTTTTTCTTGATTGGAGACGGTTTGTTGTATTGTAAGTGTGAACATACGGAGGGTTGAGACTTTCTAGCCTTGCAAGATCCATAACCCTCATCAATGTATTAATATATCAGTGTACATTGTCTTGGTATCAATTTTAGTATTCTACACTGTAAGTCTGCAAGTAGTTATTTGTTAAACATACTTTCTTTAGGAAATCTTTGTATCTCATTAATTTACCCTTTGCAAAACATTAATAGTTTGGAATACGTCCATCGGACTCAAACTCTATCGCTTCGTGAGTGTTTTGGTATGACTCATGATGGCGACACTTTTATTCACTTGGATAATTCTAATGACTCACTTGCGTTGGCATCTTGTGATGATTAAGGTGACCACAAAGTTGTCACCATGTCTCTTGATTTCACTAGAAATGTTGTACCAAGAGTTGTCTCAATCCATTTAGTTATAATTGAGTTTGTTTAATCTCTAACGAGTTAAAATGATAAAAGAAACTTGCCTTTTACCAGTCACCCAATCCGCCTAAGAGAGCGGATCTATTAAAAAGAGGTGAAATTTGCAAAGTCTAAAAAGCCACTTATAACTTGACACCTGTCCACCAACTTCCTCCCTCCTTTTTATTTTACTAATTTCGTTTAGGGGTATATTGGTCATTTGACCCGTTTTTTTAATTTCACCTCAAATTTCAAACGCAAATAACTTTCAAACGACAAACTTTTACGAAAAACCGATTTCACCATAATTTTTAAAATTCGATTCTCTTTAATTTGGTATAAATCTTGATATATAAATCGATTTTTTTTTTTTAAGATTTCAAGTGGGTTATGATTTTCTTGAAATTTTCGGCATATTCGACCCTACTTTTATCTAATTTAAAGGTTGATTTACGCAAAATTTAAAACACGAAAGTTGTAGATTTTAGTTCACTCTTTACACAAGTTTTTGAATCACTCAAATCCGATATGAAATAAGTGAGATATCGCACGTTAAAAATGGCGTTTTAGTCATATTTGTTGCACACAATGTGTTTGATAAAATGTCTAGCTTAGATTTTTAGTGTTAAAATTGCGTTAAATGCTCTAAATTTTGTACCACAACGCATCATTAATCATTTTATTAATGTAAGATTCAAAAAGTGATATTTTTTTAGTCGTTAATATAAAATAAAAATGCACGTTTTGTTCATCAGTTAATGAACTGATGAATCAAATCAAAACTGATGAACTAAACCAAACTGATGAACCAAACCAAAAGTGATGAACCAAATCAAACATAGTTCATCAGTTTATTTTGGTTCATCAATCATAGTTTCAGCTTAACATGTTGGTGTTTGTTTTGTTTAGTTCATCAATTTATTTTGGTTCATCAATCACAGTTTCAGTTTTAGTTTGGTTCATCAGTTTTTGGTTTGGTTCATGAATCATAGTTTTAGTTTTGGTTTGGTTCATCAGTTTTGGTTTTGGTTCATGAATCATAGTTTCTGTTTTGGTTTGGTTCATCAGTTTTGGTTTGGTTCATCAGTTTTTGGTTTGGTTCATGAATCATAGTTTTAGTTTTGGTTTGGTTCATCAGTTTTGGTTTTGGTTCATGAATCATAGTTTCTGTTTTGGTTTGGTTCATCAGTTTTGGTTTGGTTCATCAGTTTTGGTTTGGTTCATCAATCATAGTTTCAGTTTTGGTTTGGTTCATCAGTTATTCGTTTGGTTCATCAGTTTAGTTAGGTTCATCAGTTTTGCTTTTATGTTTTTTTTTTAACAGTTTGATTTGGTTCATCAGTTCATCACTTTGGTTCATCAGTTTTAATAGTTAAAAACATTAACTATTAAAAACGTCACTTTTTGAATCTTACATTGAAAAAATGATTAATGATGCGTTGTGGGACAAAAATTAGTGCATTAAGCTCAACTTTAACACTAAAAATCTAAGCTAGACATTTCATCAAACACCTTGTATGCAACAAATGTGAGTAAAACACCATCTTTAACGTGCGATATCTTACCCATATGACATCGAATTTGAGTGATTTAAATTTCTGGGTAAAGAGTGAACAAAAATCTATAACTTTCATGTTTTAAGTTTTTCAAGATTCGATATTTATGAGCGTAAAAAATAGGGCCGAAAATGCCAAAAAAATCAAGAAAATCAAGAACCATTTGATATGTAAAAAAAAAGTTTGAAATATTTATCAAGATTTATACCAAATTAAAGAGAATCGAATTTTAAAAATTATGGTGAAATCGGTTTTTCGTAAAAGTTTGTTGTTTGAAAGTTATTTGCGTTTGAAATTTGGGGTGGAATATGAAAAACGGGTTAAATGACAAAAATACCCCTCTAACCAAATTTAATAAGAAAAAATGAGGGAGTGGGTGGAGGACACATGGCAATCAATGATAGGCTTTCTAGCCTTTTTATTTTTTTTCACTTTGCAATGGATCTCAACCCATCCGCGTAATCCACCCATTTTAAATCTATATCCAGGCATACAAGAAGGAACCCATGTTAATATTTTGATACCTTGTTCTTATAATTAACACAAACCTCATCGAGGACGATGAGACCCTTAGATAGGGTTGTTACCCAACTGAATCCCTGGACGGGATTCCCCTAATGGGGTGAATGTAACACCCTAGGCAAATCCCACATTTGCTGTGACTTGATGTTGAAACATATGTTAACATTCGCCTTATATACCAACAACGCGTTTTGCGGTCTAATGGTTAATCGTCCATACGGTTAAGCGTGCTCGTGTGAGAGTTGTATTGGCTTGGGTGACCTGCAGGGAAGTCTTCACATAAGGGCCACAAAAGGAAAACCGTGACCGTACGGGTAAAGCGGATAATATTGTGATCTATAAGGCGGGATGTTACAAACTTTTCTTATATAAGTTCAATAACAAATACATCTTAAAAAAATACTTTGTTCAAAAAAACCAAATAAATAAATACATAGTTTTATAAACAATAATAAGACCACAAATCTAAAAAAACAAAAACGAATGTGCAATCCAGATAAACAACACAAGATATAGAAAGTACATGGTTTGATAATATGAATACATATTAGTGTTTTTTTCTTTTCTTAATATGAATACATACAATGTTTGATGAGTAGATGTTGTGATATGTTTGTTGACCTGAGGATATGGAAATATGGAATTGTTGTTGGTTTTTCTAGTTGTAGTTGTTGAGGGTTGACTGTTTCGTGATTGACTTTTTCTTTTTACTACTCGTTTCTCGTCACATGACATAAACGGTGGATGACTTATATTGTTTTGTTGAATTATGTGCATGATATAACGAAATTAAATAAAGTCATTAATATATGATTCACATGGTCACACACAATAATTTAATAAATGTGCATGAGCTTTTCATTATGTATTAATATCTATTAATATTTTGCAAAAAAATTTATTGGATAAAAGATTTAACTTTCTTTAGCTAACATTGATGTTGAGGTTCATGTTGTTCTCTTGATATCATGTTGTACAAAATGTGCGAGTTTAGTATCATATAATGAGCGTTGATAAAATTAAAATATTACCATTAATAATAATATAACCATATTTCATATTCAAACCCGCGTATGCAGAGATTAAACTTTGAAAAAGGATAACATGTGTCATTATTTAACCAATATGGTTATAAAATATTAGTAGATGAAACTTTAAAACTAATATTTATTTTAAAAATATTTAACGTACATTAAAAGTAATTTGTATATTTACAAAATTTAGTTATTTTAATAGATGAAAGTCTCAAACTAATACTAATACTCATGTCATTGTAAACAAATTCATATTATAAAGCATAGGGGCATAAAGTGTAAGGGGTTATTTGTTTATTATCTAAAGTTATTAAAAATCATGGAGATTTATAATTTTACACTTAACTCTATATAATATATTAAAAGTCAACCACTAAAGCTTTATTAATTATCTCCTATTTCTTTACGTTTTTGTTTTCATAAATTTGACATCTATATTTTTATGTGTTTTATTCTCAATCAAATTCTCCACCAATTTTTTTTTTAAAGTTTGGTCAAAATTAAATTAATTTTGTCATCTATATTGGCCAATCATATTGCTTGATTTTGCCTATGTGTAAAAAACGAGCTCTCCTATTAGTCCAATTACTTTTTCAATAAGAATAATTTTGCAAAATCACTCCAAAATGATGTAATTCTTGTATTATATAAAAGATGATTTAATTATCCGAAAGCACATTTGGCTTAATTAGTTAGACTAATTAAAGATGAATAGGATTGGGCTTAAACCTAAAAGGGATGAATCCCTTGTGGGGCCCACATGCGGCCGGCCACCCCTAGGATGTATCGTGTCGGGCTTTGATCCTTTACTTGTTTAATATGATTTATATGTTATGAGATAATATCAAATTTTTTTAACTTAGTAATTATCTCTTTATATTTTTGGTGATTGATGATGTACCCTTCGAGTAGCTCGAAGGACTTACTTCAAACTCAATTAGATACTACGCTCTCAATACCTACTTACATATCTTAACACTTAACATAGTGTCTTCATTTGTTTCGTCACAAGTTACACACATCTTAGCAAGTCATTGTTCAATCTCATATCCTTCGATCACGATCGAAGGAAGGCCTGATAGTGTGTTTATTTGTACAATCAGCGGCGCCATCCGTGGTACCGCTACAATTAGTCCCGTTCATTTCTAAGTTTGTAATCGTTAAATAACGTGTCCTACTTCTCTGGTATGATTAAAGGAAGAGAAGATACACCACCCCCGGGTTTCTCGACCTTAACCCCACTACACGTTCCAAACATGGGTAACTTAGCACCCATAACTACCTTCCCATTTATGACCAAATAACAACATGAAACCCCCTCGCTAAGCAAGCCTCTACTTAGGCTAATCCGAAACCAGTGATTAGCTGTACCTTTGTAGAGGCTAACTTCGAAGCCCTAGAGTCCCTCATGAGGAAGGAGACAAGAGCGAAGAGTACTATAAGGAGATAGAAGCGGAACCTAGGCCAGCATGTAACTAAAAGACCACCCCTATCCTGAAGATTGGCTCTCCACATGCTCGAAGATCTAGGAGAAGGGTGGCAGGATTCAAAGATGTTCTCGACACGGATACGAGCAGATCTAAAAGGGAATCGAGCATAAGAATATAAAGGGTACAAAATAGGAGAATATAGGATGGGGGAAGCCGCATAGTAAACTTACCTCTCTTACTCGCAACCCATCTAGGTAGGAGTGAGAACAATGCACTTGTATCTCACCAAAAAAAAATGTGTCATGTAAACATGACTGGGTGGGAATTTCGGACATCACATGAAAATAAACGGGTAAGCTCAGGTCTAAACAGGTACCGAGTTGACCCATAAATTAAATAGTTTACGTGTTGGTTATAGGTTAGTTAACCAGGCTGAACGACCAACCTGTTGAGATAAACAAATTACATGGTCGTGTTTGAGTGATGTGCAACCGGAGTATGTTACATGGTTGAGTTTTTGTGACGGAAACCCGACCCGGACTACCAAAGAAAGGGATGGTAATGTTATTGCAGCTAAATAATTATACTTATTCATACTATTCTATATTAATGGGTGTTTGGGATCGCTTATAATAAGTACTTATAAGCTGCATAAAAAAGAGCATTTCGGGTTATCACATTTGGCTTTGCTTATATTGAAAATTTCGAACATATTAAATTATCAAATACATTTAAGCTATATCAAGAAAAGAAATGTGAATTTTATTTGGATCTAAATAATCACTCGATAAAAAATAGCTTCTACATAATTATCAAAAACTTGCTTGTTTTACGTGCCTACCACAAACTTGCTTATTTAACATAAACAATAGAGTAAATTGCAAAAATCGTCTTTAAAGTTTGGCCAAATTGCAAGTTCCATCCCAAACGTTTGGAAAGTGAAAGGATCGTTCTTGTGGGAAACCTTTGGGGCAAAAATCATCCCCGACCAATAAGAGATGACTAAAATGCCCTTGTCTTTTCTTTTTCTATTTTATTTTCAGTTTTCTTACATAAATGGTACCTATGTTGCGCAAAGTTTTACAGATTTAGTCCCATTTTTCTTATTATTGTTTACTTAACTATTAATAATAGTATTATTTTATTATACGTTTTCTTCCATTTTTATACGTCTGTTTTTCTTACGTTTTCGTCCGTTTTTTATGTTTTATTATTTTTCATACATTTTCGTTCATTTTTATACATTCTCGTCTATTTTTCATATGTTTTCATCCATTTTTATACGTTTTCGCACGATTTAATCCGTTTTTTGTTCGTTTTTGTTCATTTTCATACGCTTTTATACGTTTTTTTACGTTTTTATCCGCCATCCACCACCACCACCACCATCGCTACCCCACTACCGCCACCCACAACCACCACCGCCACTCACCCCTCCATCCACCGCCACCACCACCACCCACCATCACCACCACTACCCACTGACATCCGTTTTTGTTCGGTGGTGGTTGGTCATGGCGACGGTGGGTGGTGGCGGTGGTGAGTGACAGTGGTGAGTGGCAGTGGTGGTTGGTGGTGGTGGTGGTGGCAGTGGCTGCCGGTGGTGGTGGTGGGTGGCAAGGGTGAGTGGCAGTGGTGGTTGTAAGTGGTAGATGGGGGTGGTGGTAGTGGGTGGCGGTGGTGGTGGTGGCAGTGGTGGGTGGCGGCGGCGGTGGGTGGTGGTGAACAAAAACGTATAAAAATGTATAAAAACGTATTAAACAGATAAAAGCATATAAAACCGAACAAAAACATACAAAACGGACGAAAACGTAAGAAAAATGGACGAAAACGTATAAAAAACAATCCTAATATATAGTTAAATGAATAATTAAAAAAGAATCATGACTAAATCTGTAAAACCTTGCAAAACACATGGACCATTTATGTAAAAGCTAAAAAGGAAAAGATAAGGGTATTTTAGTCATTTGATGTTGGTCAGGGACCATTTTTTGCCTTAAAGGTTTCTCACAAGGACGATCTTTGCACTTTTTAAACATTTAGGACAAAACTTAGGGTCAAACTTTAAGGACGATTTTTGCAATTCACTCTAAAATAAATATATAAGCGATACTAAACACCCCCTTATTACTAAACTAAAATTAAAAAAAAAATATATATATATATATATATATATATATATATATATATATATATATATATATATATATATATATATATATATCATATCAGTGATACTACTCAAACGGAGCCGTCCCAAGATACAGAGAGGCCTAAAGCAAAATATCAAGTGTGGGCTTAGAAATAACTACAATATAATGAATAACTTTTGTCTTTTCTCTACAACATCTATTATACGAACTTTCAATGACATAATGCAAGTAAAATAATACCTTCATTTTTCTTTAAATCTTGTGTTATTCAATCTTTCTTTGACATGTGACTAGTGCAATAAGCAAGTCCAACATATAAGCCTAGTTTGGGTTGATTCTAAAACCAATTGGTAACACAAGAGTACATACCAAACAACATGTGATTGGGTTTGCACACCCAAACAACTTAAAATCATATATAATGCTTTTATAGTTAATTTCTTAACCTAAAATGACTTTTTACTAGTTTAAATTTAATAACCTAATTAATCTAGCGTATATAATATATAGAATCATGATCAAATGAGAAATTCTTAAACATTGTAATGAGACTTTTACTAATTATTTCTTATACATTGTAACTCAAGCTATTTAATCATTTAAAAATAAATATGGTCAATTTAGATCTAAAAACGAATCAAATATTTCTCATTAAAAGTGCAAGAAAATTAAATTTTATATAAACGACTTTTTGGCAAATAGCTTTGATCGAAAATAAAAATCCGTCTAAATCTTCGCTTTAGGCCTTGGTAAAAGTTGAGCCGCGCCTAATACGGGTTAAAATTTAATATCCTAACTAATCTAACATATGTAATATATAGGAATCATGATCAAATGAGAAATTCTTAATGTGAGAAGTGATGAATTATATGAAGATTTTTTTTTTCTTTTTGGAAAATGTTTTATAAAGGTATCATACTTGTCATCATTTGTTTTTTTAAGCGAACAAAAACTTTAGCTTATAGGGGTACATTTTTTTTCAAATTCGACCTTTTTTGATACTTTGTGACTTTTTGCCCTTCGGAAAAAAATAATCCTATTAGCTAAAAAGGGTAAAAATGTCACAAAATATCGCAAAAGACCAAAAAAAAAATATTGAATTTGAAAGAAAAGTACCCGTATAAGCTAAATTTTTTGTCCGCTACCTAAAAAAACAAATGGTGATAAGTATAGTACTTTTTTAAAATCTGCCCCTTTTTTTTGTTGATTCAATACAAACAAGTAATCCACAATAGCAATTTTAGTAATTTGTAAGTTGATTCAAAACTTTGTCTTTATATAATATTTTGCAAATAATATAAGTAAAAGGATAAATTTTCAAAACTTTAAATCAGAAATTTGTTTCTAATCAGGTAAAAAGACATGCTTATGAAAAAATTTCAAAAATACTTGAATTAAGGCTTCATAATACGATTATCATGATTTTTCAATTTCTCACCGCCAAGTATAGTCTCCCTCACTATTCTCAATTGACCCGGAAATATATACTCCTTATGTCCGTATTGTTAGCCCACTGAAACTACACATAATACCGTGGCTTAACACGTATAATTTATGTTTGAGGCCATAAACTCAAAAACTTAAACTAACTGTTCTTTTTTAAAAGGTGTTACAAAAGTGCAATCATGACATCATAAACTGAAAATATAGTACGAGTATCATTTTTTTCTTTTAAACACATTTTGTTGGTTCAAAATAGTAAGTAAACACTTGCTGGATCAGTCCAAAAAAGCAAGGGGAATATTTAGTTTGAGACGGAATTAGTATATACTGTAATAACTAGCATGCATGTGAAATAGAAAAGTAATGGAGTGTGCAATTTATATATCAACAAAGATCTTAATGCTTACCAATACAGCCTATGAAGATGTCACCAGTTGTGAAGGAGGATATGATAGAGAGCAAAACCAATAACAAGAAATGAGGAGGGAATTTTGATCTACCTGGCCCGAGGCTGCACATGTAATTTATTCAACGTTTCGGAGGAGTAGGTGAGGAGTCGTCAAAACAAAATATTATTCAAGTCATTATAATATAATGATATGGAACAGCGTGTCCGGATATTACGGGAGTGACGGTTTGTTTAAGGTGTTTTTATTCTATTACATAAAAACTAGTTTTCTACCCCGCGCTTCTAGAAAAGATTTTTCTTTACAAAAATACGTTAAATTTTTTTTATATTTATTCTATTTTAAAATAAAACCATTAATACACATTAAAAACTGGGTTGATCTGGCCGCTTCATATCCGGCGGGTTGACCCAGTTTAATTTAACTAGTTTTTTCGACTCAGCCTGTCGGGTAGACCCGGTTAAATTGACCTATTTTTCGAACGTAGCGGTTCAACCGGTTGAACCAGTCGGGTCGAATCGGGTTTCAGAACATTATTATTTTTCGTTTAAAACACACAAACTTTTTTATCACTAAAGCCATCTGCCGCTATAAGATTTCGTTGCTTTAATACACAGGTACTCGTATAATATATAGTTATAATACATATACATGCACGAGTAATACATTGATTTTGCATTATGTATTAATATCAATTGAGATTTTGTTTAGATTTTTGTTGGACGCAAAATTTAATTTCGTTATCTGACATGCTGTTGAGTTTGATGTTATTTAAATTTTACTATTCATGTCATGTATTAATCATTTATATGTTTAATAGCACGTAATATCCTTTAAAAAACTTTCCCATAACAGACTTCCCCATATTTTTCCTTCATTAAAATTCAATAAAAGCTTCATTTCTTCCTCAATTTTTACTTAAGTTACATCTTTAAATCGTACAATCGATTCTATTTTCCACTTTACATACTTCTACCGGTTTAATTTTTTATTTTTGTTGAACTTTTTGAAACCCTAATATTTCGAATTGGTATTTTTCATTTTAGTAACTAGTGGTTGATTTTGATTAGTAATAAGTCTAATTCTCATAGAGCATCTAAGCGTAAATTGAAAGTAACAAGTAAATTTGATAATTCAATTTACTGTGTGAATGGTAAAAATAATGATGTGAATTATAAAAGTCAGAGTAAGGTAGGCGGTAGCCGGGGAAAATAAGGGGTGTTCGGATGGAGAAATTGAGGGAGTTGATGGTGTTAGGAACTATCTGGAGAGAAGAGTAATAGCCAGGGTTTTAACATGGAATATAATGGGAATAATATTTCTTTGGAAAAGAAAGGGAACTGTTGCAGGAAACTGAAACTAGTGAGGATGGAGTTTCAAAGAAGGGTTTAATCCATGAATGTAATGTAAGTTCTACTTTGAGCACTGTTAAAAATGTCTATGGTGGAAATATGGTTGAAACTGATACAATTCACATTAGAATTCTATATATTTTCCAGTTTGAATATTAGGGTTTTCAAGTTTTATTCAGTAAGTAGAAAAGTCGAATACCCCATATTGAACTTATGATTATCAGTTATTTATTTATAGCTTAACATGTTGAACTATAGGTGGTGCCTTCAACTTTGAAACAATGTCTGTTTGTGAGAAAATAGTTGCAACAATTTAGGGTGCGTTTGGTATGCTATCATGAATGACAATGGGTATGAGTTTGATAGTAGTGGTGGGTCCCTCACCTATGAAAGATCTATTCCTACCTCTCTTGATGTATATGAAGTATGGATTATATTTATCATTCATTACCATAGTGGTGGGCCTCCTAATCTTAAACAAACACTTTTAATCACTTTGATAGTCATAATCTCATACCCATAGTGAGATACCAAACGCAGCCTTATTGTGTTAGTTACTCCGGATGATAACTTGATTCTGCCACACATGTGTGAACGCCTACCATTTTGAACAGGTAGATTAGGTACAATATGTAACTAAAACAATCGATTGAATAGAACTCAGATAAAAAAAAAAATACAAGGAATCAAACCATTGATTACAACATGCAATGGACGTTTGAACTACCACTAATAATTTAGTAGTTTTAAAAAGACGATTGAGCAATAAATTGAATAAAACTCAGATAAAAACAATACAAGGATCAAACCATTAATTAACATGCAATGGACATTTGAACTACCCCTAATAATTTAGTAGTTTTAAAAAGACCGTTGAACAATAATTCATAAATAAAAAATAAATAAAAATCTCTTGCTTAATAATGCTAAGCTCCCCAACAAAAATAAAATATAGCATGGTTGAGCAAATAACCTTTTTTATTTACTCGTTATTAGACTTTTCCTATTATTTTATTTAACACTAGTAAATTATTACGGGTAGTTCACATGTCCATTGCATGTTAGTTGTACTCTATGGTTTTATCCTTGTGTTTTTTATCTGAGTTCTATTCAATTGATTGTTATAAATGTTGGTTTTATGGATATAAATTAGTAGACGTGAGTTAGGATCGAACTCGAGACTATGGTATTGCACACTTTACGTATGAGAATTTAAAGTTAAATAATTAAATATAAACGTTGTATTTATTTATTTATTAAACGAAATAACTAACGGACGTTAAGTAATTAATGTAATGGACTAACGGGCGTTAAAGGTATTTGGAAAAGGACTTAATTGCAATAGTTGGGAAGGTTCTGGAATCCCTATGGGATACCATAAACCGATCGGCCATATGGAGAAACATGGAAACAAAAACCAACTTGTTCACCAAGTTTGCTTGGGTATATAAACAAGGCTAGGGGTTTTATTTTTCCATCTCTTGTGCTCATAAGCTAAACCCTAAATTGTTTGTGTGTGTTTTTGCTCTCCAAACCGGTCGAACACCTTTGTGGGTGTCGATCCATTACTTTTCCACAAACCAAGTTATTTTGTTTGATAAAACTAGCATTACTTTAATTTGGTTTAGTACGTGTGTACAAGAACATAGTAATAACATACTTTTGTTATTATCTTGGATTGAATTACAAAACGGTAAGGGGTAATTCACATAATCCTATAAACCCTAATTAGGGTTCATCCTAATTGCTAGTTTGTGGATTTGATTCTTGTTCGGCTAGAATCAAGAAAAGGTACGCATATTCTTTTATGTTAGTTAATTATTCGTTAATACATCCTATACGCTTCCGCACTATTACTTTGATGTTTTTGTGATTATTTATTTGAATGTCTTGATATATAATTCCAACAGTGGCATCACGAGTCATTGGTTTTAATGAGTAATTAATTACATAAACGCGTAATAAAACATATAATTGTATGATGTTTGATATGTTTGATCTAGGGTTTATGTTTTATATTGTTTGGTCGATTTTTTTTTATAAATTGGGGCGTACCCTTATATTTTTTTTATGTCGACACATACATAAATTTTTTTAGGGTTTTGAAAATTGTTTGCTAACCTTATTAAAACCTAGAATTAATATATTAGTTACGTGATTAATTCATGAATAATTTGTTATGTGTCATGGAATTTTTTATATGCGATCTTGTGACTATTTGTATAATTGTTATGATGTATCCATGATTATACATGCATGTTAGTCATGGATGAGTTACTTTGATATTGTTTAATTGTTAAGAATATTTATTTACGATAAATCTTGAATTGGGGAAGACTCCAATTACATATATTAATGAATCAATTATGTGCAATTTGGTATATCATTAATTATGGGTTTACGCAATCGATTCATCGATGTATGTGGTTCACTTTCTATTGTTGGAGTGAAAACCCTAAATTAATATATACATTAATTTAACCTAGACATTGATTATTAATAGGGTTTTATCGAATAAGTTGCATGTGGCTACTTGTTTACACGTATAAATTGTTTATTATGTGTGCATTGTTTTTTAGTAGTCTATTTTTTATTGGTATTACTTGTTTGTTTATTATGTGCGACAGTTTTAAGCAAAGGGTAATTTTTGAATAGAAAAATAATACGGACTAAACAATGGTAAAATTTGATTTGTTTTTGAAGAGTTAAGTTTTCAATAGTTTAATTGATTGGTGACTTTGGTACAATGACTGAACGGCTCACCCATTAGAATGAACTATAAAGGGGTTATTTAAGAAGTGCGCACAGTCACACTGAAAGGATGTCTAAGGTTATGCTTTTGCGCTTACCTGGTCCTCTGCCCTCTGTAAGTTCGAATGGAGCTACTTAGTAAGCCATAAAAGTACAAGCTCATCTTAAGGGCGAATTAGTTTTAATTCCATGCGCCACTTCGGTGGTAATTATCCGAAACACTAAGTGTTTACACTTATGCAAAAGTACGGTATAATGGATGATAATTAACACTAAATTCCTTGATTGGTGAACCCAATACCTCAATCAAAACTTTGATAATTTGATCTTTATGAATTGGTAATAAAAAGTTTTTTATTAAAATTATGCTACAAGATGAATGCATGACATCTTTGTACATATTTGATTTGACCACATAAAATCAAAACTAGTACCCTTTTAAATTAAGAATATGCCATCTAATTAAAAGGAACACTTGAAGTTGCAATTTACGTCATGACAGTACTTGGCGAGATTGTGATGGAGAGGTAAATCTCTATGTAAAGTCAGACCTTACATGGACATATTTGCAGTTCTTTAAGTTAGACACTTAAGTTGAGTAGGAAGTGAGACCTGGACTCAATGGCATAAGATGGGATGAAACATGTTTATATTTGCAATAGCGTTGGAAAATATAAATCCCATAATGATCTAGGAGTTGGAAATTGTTTGCCAATTAATGTTCGACAGATTACCCTATTATGTGCTTTCGTTACTAGCAGATCAACTGATGTAATGGAACTACGATAATTTGGATCCTAGTTTTCGAGAAAATTCTATGGTTATATGAATATTACCTTGGGTATTTTATTTTCTTGAAAAGTTTAATTATCGAAAATACTAAAATTGAATTTTGCTAATTCTTTAAATGTATTAATGCAACATTAAACCGTAAACGTAGGTTATTCCTGTATTGGTAAAATTGATCTACACCTGTAAGGGTTTTAGTAGAGTCAACGTTACTAAAAGAATAAACCTAGTCCTCTTTTCACGCGAAAGAGTGAGATTCAATCCTATTCCTTTTCATGAATGAGAAAGGTATGATAGGACAAATTAGAATTGTCTAAATTCTAAATACATAACTCATAAGCAAATTTTAATAGTTAAGAAAATTGCATATTCTGAGTTATTAAATTAGAAGCTAGACTAATTACTGTATAATTGATAAAATATGCTAGTTGTTGTGCTTTGACCATTTGAAATACTACTTACAATTGTTGGAATAGTAGAACTATTAAGAAAGAAATTGCATGCCCAATTATTTCAAGTTAATAGCATTGATGAATAATTCATCATCTACATAGTAGAATACATTCTTTTAAGTACATAAGTAATTGTTATGTATGGACTTTCTCAAAGGTGTAGGAAGTAAATAATACACTATTTTCTTTCACTGGTTAATGAAACACTTACAATGTTGTCAAATCCAGTGGGAGTGTTGTGTTCTTATTACTGAATAAGGAATTAATGTAATGATCTCTTATTCAGTGGGAGTTACAAGCTTTGTCATCTTGGTAGTAACCCAGATTATCTCTAGAATGTCTTAAGATAATTACTTTCCACTTGTAGACACTTATGTTTTCAAGGATAGTCATGTACGTTTCCTTATTAGACAATGAAGTGGTTCTACATCTACTAGTTATGCTAATATTAATGACACAATCATATTAGTCACATAAACAAACATATGTCGTGTTGTTTATCTGCTACATGATGTTGTTCCATGCACAAGTGGGAGAAATCTATATTGTGTGTGAGGTACAACATATAGGTATATGATTTAAAGGATTCTCTTGACTGCAACGTAAGAGACTAACATTCTAATATAACTTGTACATATCTAATTTAAGAAACACTTGGTGTTGCAATTTACGTCATGTGAGAACTTGGCGAGATTGCAACAACAAAGTAAATCTCTATGTGAAGTCAGACCTTGCATGGACATATTTGCAGTTTCTAAATTAGACAAGTATTTAGAACATTGTGTCAAAATGATATATAAGACTACTTCAAATTAAATATTTGCGTATTATTAGAATGACATAAAATTAAATGAAGTAATCTAATCCTACTTCAATTTGTTTATTTATGTATTTTGGAATGACATAAATGAAAAATAATGTAGTCCTACATTATTATGAAGTAAAATAAATTAACTTTAAATTACTATTGAAACCAGTTGTGTTCATAATTACTTTAGTTAAACATGTTTATGATTCATTATAAAGACATAAACATAAAGTCTTTTAAGACTTATAATAAAGTAAGATGTTAACTTGTTATGTTTTTTAATTAAGACATATACAAGAAGTCATTGAGTTGATCAATGATTTATAACGTATAATGGGATTATAACAGTTTATGTTTCTTGTTGAAACATAGATATGAAGTGACTTGGTTAAAAGGTACTTGTGTTATAAAGCATGTAATTGGCTTGAAAAGTCTATTATACCATTAAGTTGACTTAATTGGTAAATAGGTAAGCCAAAAGGAATATGTTTATCTTGTATATTGTTAGATTGTCTTACAATATTAAATTCTAATGAATACCACAAGTTGATGGTATGTTCAGTTAGGAGAATCAAACTCTATTTAATTTGTTTGATTCATGATAACCATAACTTCTTTCTTAAAAAGTAACAAGGTTAGAATATTGAGTATGGATTGAATATACTCAATATGACTCCAACCTAGAAGATTAATAAAACACCATTTCATTATGGAATGTGATGAATCACATTAAGTTTTAAAATTGAAAATTCTGAATTTGTTAAACTACTTATGAATAGGTTGTTAACAAACTTAAGTCAGGAATTATCAATGTATATTTGTAATGTCCCAAAAAGAGAACAATGTAGTTTTGCTCTAAATTGCTAAAGTATATATAGATAGTCTATATATTACAAAAGGCAAGTGGGAGTTTTTTTATCTTGAAAGATAAAATTACAAGATACATAATCTTCTAAAACACACTAGTAAATATCATGATGAGGTTAGACATGTAATTGATAGACCTCATGTTGATGGAATTTTCATTCATAGATCTGCAAGGATATCTCAGATATTTGACTTATATGCTGAGAAATATGAGTTACAGGATTATAGTAAACCTGATAATCATTATGATGGATTACCAAATATTGAATTGGGTAAATTACTCATACTATGAATGTTAAAGATGCTGTCCATAAAGATAATCAATTTTGGAATTTTGGTTTATCTTAATAGTTAGACTTGAGAATGGAATTGAGTTTCTTCAAAGAGATGAAAAACCCTAGTGGTTTGAATTTCTATGTAGAAATCATATGGACAATATTGTACACATATTTAATGCATGTTTTTTTGACAAGATTATTAATCATACTTAAGCAATTAATTATGATTGAATATTCTTTTCAAGACACATTAAATATATAAAGATGATAATTGTCATACTAGATTTCATTAATATGAAATATGAAATAGAATATCAAAACTCTTTCTTGATAAATTACTTGAGCGAGGACGGTAAGTAATTGAAAGGTTTTTTGAATTCATATAATCTTTGAAAGTGTACGAAGTGCAAATAATTCATGAATGGATAAATGCATGCATCTATGAAATTATTCTTATGTTTAATTATTAAATCCCATTTTCGATTTATAATTAAAGTAAGATAAATTTTAAGTATTCCTGAAAGCTAGTGGGAGTATTATGTTAAGTTTCTTAAATCTTATATGTTGTATAACATATAGTCAGTAACATTACTTGTAAGCTAAATGTTAAGTCTTAGATTGGAATGAAACTTCACTTGTAAGATTTAAGAATTAAAACATACAACATTGGAATATATGTTTATTATTAATAAACATGTGCAGTAAAATAAATGATTCTAATAAAACATGATATATCATTTGGGAAATGGATAAATGTATTTTGACAAGATAGAACATGAATGAAATCTAAGTTTGACCTGTAGATTCATCATGTACATCATGTTGTGCATTAAAATTGTTGTATCATTCTTGAATAAGAAGTGATTTGACAACATTGATATCTAACTAAAAGTTATTAGATAACTTGTGTAATGAATATTATAAAAGAATTAAATCCTCAGCCTGGAATTGCTCCTAGATTCTATGGATGAACAATATGTCAAATGTTGTACAAATTGTCATCAGCTTTAAACTTGAAAGTTAGGAAAGCATCAAACATTACACAATAAGATATTAAAGTTTACGGAGTTTTAATGAGCACATTGTTGTTTGTATACAATGATGCTGGTTTAATTGAGATGACACTCAATACTAGTCATGGTAGGATTTCATCCTTGTTAATGGCCATGTGACCTAGTTGTGCTTATCTAAGAGCGCAGTTGCATTATACATTAAAAGAATAAGAATACTTTAAACTTAAAATTGTTTGGAAGTTTAATTGTCATAAATTGGTGATAGAGGATGTCACACACTTTATGAATTATTATGTGGATTGTTGAATGCACACATACAAGAACTTCATTAATTGAATTCTTAAAATAAGTATTCTCAAAATTATGATAGATCAAGTTGGTTGATTTATGCCTTGTCAACAAGAATGATTGTCATTACTTGAGGCATAATTCATCAACAGAAATTTTCATGCATTGATCTATTTGGTATTTGGATAAGGGATGTTAAACAATTGTTATAATAAATCAAATACTTGGTATGTTTGATTTTATAATATATTGTATCCTATATTTGCATGTTTAATCCGTGAATAAATTTATTTATTCTAAATCGTCCATTGTCAATTAATGATATGGGAGTATCATTAAACTAAGACAAATCTGAGAGATATGGTAGAATATACTTGAAAGTATATTGATGAGAATGCATACCAATTTCAGATGATATTCAATGAATTGAATATAGGACTTATCCCAACTACATAATTTACTTTGTGGATATTGTTATAAGTAAATTATGAATAATATCCTCAGACTTGAGATACCAGATAAGTGTCATGAATGTAGTGCACTTCTGTGGAACAACTTAACGCTATACGTAACTGGTAGTCATAAGGGTTGTTTCCTGAAGTGTTGCAAAGTTCGTGGGTTATTCTCGTAGTCAAGATAGAATTTGTTCCTTCAAATTTATTTGGAGTTTAATACTGCTGGGCCCCTTGTAGGGTTGACAAGATGTTTGCGTGGCCACGCCCAAAGTTCTCCCATGAATATGTTCAGAAGATTTGGTAATCTTGCTCAATCACTTATAACGAGAAACAGAATAGTTGGATAAAGAATGACTTAATTCCATATCTTTATTTAACATGGTATTAGAAACAAAAGGATAATAATAATGAGAAATCATTAAAAGGTTTTCCAGGAGCCTTGCTCGAGTTGTACTAGAGGCATCGAAGTGTTGCTAGACGCTAACCGAATGTGATCACTCTATTAAGATATATCCAAGTGGGAGCTGTTGGTTTTATGGATATAAATTAGTAGACGTGAGTTAGGATCGAACTCGAGACTATGGGATTGCACACTTTACGTATGAGAATTTAAAGTTAAATAATTAAATATAAACGTTGTATTTATTTATTTATTAAACGAAATAACTAACGGACGTTAAGTAATTAATGTAATGGACTAACGGGCGTTAAAGGTATTTGGAAAAGGACTTAATTGCAATAGTTGGGAAGGTTCTGGAATCCCTATGGGATACCATAAACCGATCGGCCATATGGAGAAACATGGAAACAAAAACCAACTTGTTCACCAAGTTTGCTTGGGTATATAAACAAGGCTAGGGGTTTTATTTTTCCATCTCTTGTGCTCATAAGCTAAACCCTAAATTGTTTGTGTGTATTTTTGCTCTCCAAACCGGTCGAACACCTTTGTGGGTGTCGATCCATTACTTTTCCACAAACCAAGTTATTTTGTTTGATAAAACTAGCATTACTTTAATTTGGTTTAGTACGTGTGTACAAGAACATAGTAATAACATACTTTTGTTATTATCTTGGATTGAATTACAAAACGGTAAGGGGTAATTCACATAATCCTATAAACCCTAATTAGGGTTCATCCTAATTGCTAGTTTGTGGATTTGATTCTTGTTCGGCTAGAATCAAGAAAAGGTACGCATATTCTTTTATGTTAATTAATTATTCGTTAATACATCCTATACGCTTCCGCACTATTAATTTGATGTTTTTGTGATTATTTATTTGAATGTCTTGATATATAATTCCAACAATAAATACATGTATATTATAACTAATCTATTTGTTCAAAATGGTAGGTGTTCACTCATTTGAGGTAGAATCAAGTTATCATCGGGAGTTACTAACACAATAAATTGTTGCTACTATTTTCATATATATACAGACATTGAAACAAAGATAAAATGGCATGAATGAACGAATAACCTTTTTTATTTACTACAATATTAAGCTTTTTCTATTTCCTAAATGAAAGGCAGATAGAGATAGTTAGAAATGAATATTAGATAACATAAATTTGTTATCAGGATTCCATATATGATTTCTACGTCGTTCAATATAGAGTCTCGCTATCTAAAAACTAGTTATAAATTCCATGTATAAATGCACATAGTGAAAATAGTAAATTTTGTTGCCCTTCAACTCATGAAGAAACTAGCATATATATATTTTACACGAGTTACTAAAAATGCAAAATCCACTTTTTCCCTGCACCTTTCATGTCATTGCATGCTGGCAATAAAATGAAATTAATTTTATGATTTATGTTGTTATAGTTATGCTGAAATGCCCATGGAAGAAAAGAACTAGATTTCTCATAGTGGAAGAGCTCTTGCGCTGGTAAAATTGTTGGAATTTAATACTCATAACAATTATATATATAAATTAAATAACATCATCAAAGCATGCAGCGGAAGACAATAGGAATAATATATGTAAATAATTAACCAAACAAGAAAGTGCGTACCTTTTAGCAATTCAAGAATCAAACGTTGATTTAACAAGAACCAAAACCCAAAACCCTAATTAAGGATTTAAACAAATCGACCCAACACAAAAGTCGACCACCAAGTATTACAAGCTCAAGCGTGCTTGTCCTTCGTTCTTGTACACACGTACTAATAGCGATTTGATGTGGAAAAGCTAGTTCCTTGAATCACAAATAAACCAAACACTTGTTTCTTTCACTTGGAAAATCGAAACCCTATGGGGAGGGTGGTGAACGGTCGGCCAAGGAAAAGAGGGAGGAGAGGAGAAGAGAAATTAGGTTATTGGTGATCCAAGATTAAGTTATGAATGAATACAAGAGTTTGTATTTATAGGTAACTTAACTTGGTGACCAAGTTTGTGTGGGATTGGGTTTGGAATACCCAACCGATCGGCCTAGTCAATCCCAAGGGGATTCTAGAACTTTCCCGACTTCTAATTTCATCTCTAGTCCTTCTAGTTAATATTTAACGACCGTTAACCAAACCTCGTTAATTATTTAACTATCGTTATGTTTTATTTAGCAACTGATAATTAATAATAACATTTTATTTATATTAATTATGTACATCAATTCTCATACGTAATGTGTGCAATCCCGAAGTCTCGAGTTCGAATCCGGACATACTATTATTTAAATATCCATAAAACCTTTCAGCTCCCACTTGGATATTACTAAATATAGTAATGACATTGGTTAGTCTAGCTTTCACACGCCAACGCCCCCAAATCAAATCGAGCATGGTCTCCTGGAAAAAACCATTTAATGATTCATCATTTTTACTTATCCTTTTGTTACTAATACTACATTAACTATGAATATGGATCAAGTCATTTCATAAGTTAATATTATGTTTCTCGTTGTATATGATTGAACAAGATTACCAAATCATCTGAACGTATTCCAGATAGATCTTGGGTATGGCCATACAAACATCTTGTCAACCCTACGAGGGGCCCAAATATAGTATTATACTTTGAAACAAATTCAAAGGAACAAATTCTCTTGACTACAAACATAACTCATGAATTTTGCAACACTTCCGAAAATAGCCCTTATAACTACCAGTTACGGATAGCGTTAGACTATCTTACACAAATGCACTACATTCATATCAGTTATCTAGTATCTCAAGTCTGAGGATAAACACTTCATGATATACTTAATGACAAAGATCCAAAAGTATCATCATGTAAAGTTGGGATGAGTCCTATATTCAATTCATTGAATATCATGTGAATCTGGTATGTCCCACGCATCAATATACTTTAAAAGTATATTCTACCAAAACTCAGATTTGTCTTAATTCAATGGCATTCCCACATCATTGATCGACAACGGACTATTTAGAATAACATAAGTTACTCACGGATTAAACATACAAATATAGGATATAATATTAAGAAAATGAAAAATAAACATAAACATCTATTTTATTTCATTAAAGTAATATTTGTTCATAACATCCTTTATCCAAATACTAATCACAGATCTGCATGAATCTACTAGCTAAACGAAGTCCTATCCCATCAGCATGGTCAGTAAGTTTTTCTTTTGGCAAAGGCTTCGTAAAGGGATCAGCTAGATTATCATCTGTATGAACTTTGAGTAGATTGATTTCACCTATGTCGACTTGTTCTCGAACATAGTGATATCGACGAGGAAAATGTCTGGCGCCCTTCATGACTCCAGGCTCATTGGCAAATGTTATTGCAGCAGAGTTGTCACAATACACATTTAGAGGTAATTCGATTGAGGGCATTACTCCGAGTCCCGAAATGAATTTTCTAATCCAAACAGCTTCCATCGCAGCTTCTAAAGCAGCTATGTACTCAGCTTCTGTAATAGACATCGCAACCGTTGTTTGCTTCTTGCTCTTCCAGTCAACTGCTCCTCCATTAATGACAAAGACATAACCCGTCTGAGACTTCGTATCATCTTTATCAGTTTGGAATGACGCATCGCAAAAACCTGTAACATCAAGTTCTGCATCTGGATTTCCTCCATACACTAGAAACATATCTTTAGTAGCCCTTAGATACTTAAGAATGTTCTTAACAGCTTGCCAGTGTTTCACACCTGGGTTCTGTTGATACCGACTGGTAATGTTCTGTGCAAACGCCACATCAGGCCTTGTACATCTCACAGCATACATGATAGATCCTACAGCCGAAGCATAAGGAACTTTCTTCATGTAATCCACCTCAGCAGGTGTTGACGCACATAGTTTATTACTTAAGCCATGTTCAACTTGCATTGGCAAATATCCCTTCTTGGAATTTTGCATACTGAATCTCTTCAATATTTTATCAATGTAAGCACTTTGGCTTAGTCCAATTAACCTCCTTGATCTATCTCGGTAGATCTTGATTCCCAGAATAAATGCTGCTTCCCCTAAGTCCTTCATAGAAAAGCACTCTCCAAGATAAGACTTTACATCTTGCATACTTGGAATGTCTTTTCCCATGATCAATATGTCATCGACATATAAGACAAGGAAAATATCATTACTCCCACTAGCTTTGTGATACACACATGGCTCATCAAGATTTTGTGTGAAACCAAATTTCTTGATTTCTTCATCAAACTTCTTGTTCCATTGCCTTGATGCTTGCTTCAATCCATAAATGGATCTTTGAAGTTTGCATACACGCTTCGGAAACTTTGGATTCACAAACCCTTCAGGCTGCGCCATATAGATGTCCTCATCTAGGCGACCGTTTAAGAAGGCAGTTTTGACATCCATTTGCCATATCTCATAGTCATAGTACGCAGCTATGGCTATAAGAATCCTAATAGCTCTAATGTCTGCTACAGGAGAAAATGTCTCCTCGTAGTCTACCCCATAGGTTTGAGTATAACCTTGAGCTACAAGACGAGCTTTATAGGTGTGTGCATTGCCATCCATGTCAGTCTTTATCTTAAAGAGCCACTTACTTCCAACTACCTTAGCATTTAGAGGTAAGTCAACCTCTATCCAGACTTCGTTATCTTTCATGGATTGCATTTCCCCATTCATTGCAACTCGCCATTTTTCCTTTTCAGGACTCATCATGGCAGCTTTATAGTTAGCAGGTTCACCAAGATCCCCTAACAAATTTTCCTCAGCTTCTACGTTGAGACATAGACGCTCAGGTGCACGCGTAGCCCTTGCGGATCTACGAATGGGAACCACTTCAATCTCAGGTGGAACACCCAGACTTTCAGGTTCTACTTGAGGTTGGCTAGTGTTTTCAGAAGGTGTTGTATCTTCTTGATCATCTTCCAGATCATATACTCTCCCACTGAATTCATGAGATATGAGATCCTTTTCAAGAAAGTCTCCATATCTAGCAACAATTACTTTGTTTTTAGGTGGAAAGTAGAAGTAGTAACCCATAGTTTCCTTTGGGTATCCTACGAAGACACACTTAACAGATCTTTGTTGCAGCTTATCAGCAGAGTCACGTTTAACAAACGCCTCACAACCCCAGACCTTTAAGTAAGACAAGTTGGGAGGTTTCCCATACCACACTTCATAAGGAGTCTTATCAACCTTCTTAGTTGGAACCATATTCAATATGCGAACAGCAGTTTCTAAAGCATAATCCCAAAAGGATAAGGGAAGAGTTGTAAGATTAAACATCGATCGCACCATGTCTAGCAATGTACGATTCCTTCTCTCAGATACACCATTTTGTTGTGGAGTATATGGAGATGTGAGTTGCTGGACAATACCACACTCAGCTAGATAATCTTTAAACTCTTGGCTTAAAAATTCACCACCTCTATCAGATCGAAGAGCTTTAATCTTCTTTCCTAGTTGCAGTTCTACTTCACTCTTAAAAACCTTAAATGTTTCAAAGACTTCATGTTTATGTTTAAGTAAATAAACATAACCATAACGACTGAAATCATCAGTAAAGGTTAAGAAGTAGCTAGCACCCTTTCTTGACACATGTCTTAGTGGTCCACATACGTCAGTATGTATCACACCAAGAAGATCAGAAGCCCTTTCTAAACTATTTGTAAAAGGTTTCTTGGTCATCTTCCCAGATATGCAAGATTCGCATTTATCAAATGATTCATCATTGATGTTTTGCAAAACCCATCGTGTTGCAGCTGTTGCATGCGTTTCTTGCCTATATGAGCAAGTCTACAATGCCAAAGAAATGAAGAATCCAAATCACCTTTGATTCTTTTATTATTGATGCTAAAGACAGAATTATTTTTATCAATTACATTATCATGCAAATCAATTTCAAACACACCATTTACTGGAATAACATTAAAGTAAAAAACATCATTTAAAGAAACAAAAATTCCATAATCAGTAAATGTATGAACGAAACCAATATCTTTTAACAAGGAAACAGAAACGACACCCCTAACAATGGAAGGTGCGTAATGACAATCGTTTAATGACAGTACTAAACCCGAAGGTAAAACTAAATCAAACGTGCCTATAGCTTCAACGACTGCATGTGCTCCATTACCCACGTGCAGGTATTGCTGTCCATAGGCAAGCTTCCTTGCTCCTCTAAGTCCCTGCAGTGTATTACATATGTGAATACCACATCCAGTATCATATACCCAGGAGTTTATTTTATGAGGAAAAGCAAATAATTCTATCATCAAAAGAGTACCTGAAGTACTGGCCACAGTGCCAGTATTTTTATACCTCTTATTACGCAACTCATCAAGGTATAGTGGACAATTCCTCTTCCAGTGTCCAACCTCGGTGCAGTGATGACAAGCCTGATCCCTCTTCGGATTCTCATGCTTTTTGGGAGGGTACTTCTTGGGTTCTTGCTGATAAGTCATAACTTGTTTTCCCTTATCAGCTTTACCCTTACCTTTCCCTTTCTTGTTCGCTAGCGGCTTATTAGGCTTAGAAATTCTACCCTTCTGGATGGTCAAAACCGCAGGTGTAGAGGCCTTCTTGGGCAAACCTTTTTCATAATCAATGAGCATTGCATGTACCTCACTGACTGTCTTCCCCGTGCAATGCATATTATAATTGCGCACGAAACCATCAAATTCCTTGTTAAGGGATCTGTTGATCAGGCCAATTTGTATGTCATTAGGGTAGACATAGTTCAAACGCCCCAACTGGTCCATGTAACTCATCATTTCCAGGCAGTGGGCGCTTACAGGTTTCCCTTCTCCTTGCTTGCAACTATGAAGAGTATCAATCAAGTCATACAGCTCTACAGTCACAGGCTTTTCAAACAACCTTTGCAATTCTTCCAGCATGAGATTGGGGAAGTAATTCTCAAATTGCTTTTGCAAGCTTGAGTTCATACTCCCGAGCATAATGCAGGCGACCTCATTATACTTGTCATACTCAGATTGCCATGCAGCTCGTGCTTCAGCAGTAGCATCAGCTGCAGGTTCAGGAGGACAAGGCGTAGTCAAATAATTGAGTCTTTTGGCAACCCTCAAGACAATTCTGAGTTGCCGATACCAATCATTGAAATTCGCGCTACCAGTCAATTTCTCTCGATCAAACATAGATTTGAACGACGAGGCTAGTGCAGTAGATTCAGCTTGAGCCATTTCTACAGAAATAAAAGTTCAAAAGTTAGTACTTTCGATAAGTAAACATTCAAGAAAATAAAATACCCTTTGGTCAATATTCATATTAACCATAGTATTTTCCTTGAATATTGGATCCTCATTATCATAGTTCCACCACATCAGTTGATCTGCTAGTGGTGAAAGTATAGAATAGGTAATCGTTGAAAAACGATAATTGACAAACAAGTTTTCAATTCCAAAAATTTATGGGATTTACAATTTTGCCAAAACAATTAATGCAAAACGTAAGCATGTTTTATCCCATCTTATGCCTTAAGTTATAGGTCTCACTAACTAACTTAATTAAGTTGTCTAATTTAGAAACTGCAAATCATAAAGCTGAGGTCTCACACAATAAAATAATTCACCTCGTTATTGTAATCTAGATCAAGGTCTCACATAACTAAATTACAATTTCAAGTGTTTCATATCATTAGATGGCATAAACTTAAATTTAAAGGGTACAATTTTTTATGTGTAATCAAACTTATGTATAAAGAAGCATGCATACAACTTTATAACATAAAATTTTCGAAAAAACTTACAATAGATTTTAATTGCTAAGATTGAATTCTACAAAGTTTTGATCGATGCGTTGAGAAACTTCAACTTTGCACTAAGATGCTTCGTACATAGAATGGTTATACTAGGTAGCTCCAATCGAACTCACAGGGGGCAGAGGACCAGGTAAGCGCTGAGGCATAACCTTAGACATCCATTCAGTGAGACTGTGCTCACTTCTTAAATACCCCTTTATAGTTTGTTCTAGTGGGTGAGCCGTTCTAACCATTTAGTACAGTCGCATCAATCGATTAAAAGTTCAAGAATAATTCTTAGATAACAAATCAATTTCGCCATTATTTAGTCCATTTAATTTTCTATTCCAAAAAACCCTTTTTGCTTACTAACATGTCAAAACAATATATAAACAAAAAAGCATTTTAATAAAAATAAACACACTCAAATAATATAAACATATAACTAAACACTTTAACATATGTAAAAACAATTAGCCACATGCATAATTATTTCATTAAATTCTAATAACAATTCTAGGCGTAAACAAATGCATACATTAACTAGGACTTTCATCTCGCAAGAAGATGAGCCACATACATCGACAAGTCGATTGCGTAAGCCGAAGTTAATAGTATACCAATTAGCACATAACGAATTTTATTAGTTATAATTGAGGTCTTCCCCAATTCAATAATTATTAAATAAATAAAACATGTGTGTATCACTTAACAATTAATCAATAAACAATAAACAATACTCCATGGCAAAACATGCATGTTCCACCATGGATTCCGCATAACAATTATCACCCAAGATACGCATATTACATGGCACATAACAATTATTCATTAATTAACCACATAAAATAAGCATGCAATCCTAGGGTTTCTACAAGTTTTACAAAATTAAAACCTAATTAAATAAATTTAGGGTAATCGACCCATAATAAATAAAATTAGGGTTTTGAATTCAAAACCCTAGAAACCATAAAAAGCATGCATATAATCATAAAGATCCAATTTTTATGTGTTTCGGTAATTAATTACATCATATTAACGGCTCGTGATGCCACTGTTGGAATTTAATACTCATAACAATTATATATATAAATCAAATAACATCATCAAAGCATGCAGCGGAAGACAATAGGAATAATATATGTAAATAATTAACCAAACAAGAAAGTGCGTACCTTTTAGCAATTCAAGAATCAAACGTTGATTTAACAAGAACCAAAACCCAAAACCCTAATTAAGGATTTAAACAAATCGACCCAACACAAAAGTCGACCACTAAGTATTACAAGCTCAAGCGTGCTTGTCCTTCGTTCTTGTACACACGTACTAATAGCGATTGATGTGGAAAAGCTAGTTCCTTGAATCACAAATAAACCAAACACTTGTTTCTTTCACTTGGAAAATCGAAACCCTATGGGGAGGGTGGTGAACGATCGGCCAAGGAAAAGAGGGAGGAGAGGAGAAGAGAAATTAGGTTATTGGTGATCCAAGATTAAGTTATGAATGAATACAAGAGTTTGTATTTATAGGTAACTTAACTTGGTGACCAAGTTTGTGTGGGATTGGGTTTGGAATACCCAACCGATCGGCCTAGTCAATCCCAAGGGGATTCTAGAACTTTCCCGATTTTTAATTTCATCTCTAGTCCTTCTAGTTAATATTTAACGACCGTTAACCAAACCTCGTTAATTATTTAACTATCGTTATGTTTTATTTAGCAACTGATAATTAATAATAATAACATTTTATTTATATTAATTATGTACATCAATTCTCATACGTAATGTGTGCAATCCCGAAGTCTCGAGTTCGAATCCACACTTAACATAAAATGTAAGCAAAAGTCTAACTTTTACGCACACTTAACATAAAATGTAAGCAAAAGTCTAACTTTTACGCACACTTTACACTAAATGTAAGCAAAAATCTAGTTTCGCCCACACATTTAAATAAGTGTGAGCAAAAGTCTAATTTATACACACACTTTAAAAAAAGTGTGAGCAAAATGTCACGGGGTCATTCGTTCGTCCCCGCGTGGTGCCCTTACACCGATAAGGACCAGCCATCCATCCCGCGTACAATAGAGGTTCACTGGTTTTGTCCTGCCTTGGACTCATCAGGGGAGCGACCCCAACTCCCGACCAGTGTGGTGCCATATCGAGTCTCTACTCGTGGCACGTACTACACCCTTAACGTTGGGGGTACTCCAACAAGACCAACATGAATAACCAGGAACCCACGCATTAAGCAACACTTCCAAGCAGAACCCGACCCACAAAATTTGGCTCGTGATATTCTCCCACCACCAATTCATGCACGTCCTTGTGCATGGTCATCCGTCTCGACGAAAGACTTCCCTCGAATGTTTTGGCTTTACTCCGACTTTATGGCTAAAGGGACATTCGACTTCTTTTAGTCCCAGCGTGCAGCGACTAAACTCCATAGTCCATTACCCCTTCCGGATTCCATCGAATGCGACATTGTGAACTCCACACAACATCATATTGACTCTTCAATATCCCAGGAACTCACTCCCGCCACCTTTGTTTAGCCAACACTTTTAAGAACTTTTGGGAGAGCGACTTGAGCGATTCTTGTCTCGGTCCGCCTCGGTCCGACTTGGCTCTGATACCACTTGTCACGGGGTCATTCGTTCGTCCCCGCGTGGCGCCCTTACACCTATAAGGACCAGCCATCCGTCCCGCGTATAATAGAGGTTCACTTGTTTCTTCCTGCCTTGGACTCATCAGGGGAGCGGCCCCAACTCCCGACCAGTGTGGTGCCATATCGAGTCTCTACTCGTGGCAAGTACTACACCCTTAACGTTGGGGTACTCCAACAAGACCAACAGGAATAACCAGGAACCTACGCATTAAGCAACGCTTCCAAGCAGAACCCGACCCACATAATTTGGCTCGTGACAAAAAGTATAGTTTGACTTACACTTTTTAAAAAGTGTAATAATAGTCTTAACTTTTTAAAAAGTGTAATAACAGTCTTACTTTTACTCACATTTAAAAGAGTGTGAGTGAAAATACTTTTTACAACTACACTTTATAAAAGTGTGAGTAAAAGTGTTGTTTTTATCTATATAAATTTGCTAGGGAAAGTCTAACTTGTATCTAAGGCTGATCACGGTCGAAAACCGGATCGGATCGGACAAAAAACTGATTTGATCTAAAACAGGGACCGAGGACCGGAACATAATGTTCGGTCCGAGTCGGTTCGATTCATTGATCCGGTCCGGTCCAACAAAGCATAATGATCAACGGTGTATAAGACTGAACCTGACCAGATTAAAATATGTTCGATCCAATCCGGTTTCTTAATCCAATTTGATCCGCAATCTATTATGCCCAACCCTACTTGTATTTATACTTGTTGCAAAATTTAAATACAAGAATAACTTAATCTAGCAAAATATATTTATATAAAAACTTTACTAAAAATAAAGGCAATTTGTAAAAGTAATAACATTGGTACTGATATTTATCTATATCTATACTACATATAATGCACGAAGGCACCTCACTCTTAATTTTAAGACGTACAAGAAATTAAGCATGGTTTACAACACTTTAATGCACCCAATTTTTAAAATTACAACAAAGTAAGCATATTGTACAACAAAATAAAGCGTGGTGTCATTTTAAGACCAAAATTCTAAAAAAAAACATTAATGCCATTAAAAACATCCCTTCACCAAAAATTACAACTATTTAAGCACAATGTACAATAGATGCAACCAATTTTCAGATTTACAACAAAATAAGCATAGTGTACAACAAAATAAGAATGATGTAATTTTCAGACTTATTTTCAGACATACAACATTAATGCTATTAAAGTGATCAATGTTATTAATGACTATTACTTACAAGAAAAGAAACATAGTGTACAACACTTTAATGCACATAATTTTCAGACGTACAAGACAAGAAGCATAGTGTACAACAAAACATCACATTAATGCTATTTAATGTAGTCAATTATTTAACTGGTCAATAAATACAATTAATACAGTTATTAAAACACCCCTTATATAAGAAATACAAATTATCAAGCATATTGTACAACCAAATTAAACACAATTTCTACATTAAATTTCACTACTACAAATAATAAAACACATTATATAAATATTGAAGCCCGAACGGGCAACGGGACAAATGGGCTTGTGCCCGAACGGGTGCAGACAAAACGGGCTCGAGGCCGAGCAGACACGAGCCAACGGGTTCGAGCCCGAACGGGCATGGGCTATACGAAATTCTTGATATCCGTAAATTTATTATTAAAAAGAACATAATAAACTAAAATACATTATTCATCTAAAATTTTTATTTCAGGGTACCCGCAGGTTGCTAGTGTAAACTAATAAACTATCCACTTCCCTTTTCATAAAAACACTTTCCCCTTTTCATTCATTTCCCCAAAATTAGATCGTCACTCTCACACACCATTACTCAATTCGTTACGGCAAATCGTTAAACAAGATCGTCACTCTCACACAAACTCACTCAATTCGTTAGGAAATTAGATGATTAATTCAGGATGAAAATCGTTGTACCACAACATGATCGTCAATCAATTCACTGTAAATCTTTTTTTTATTCGTTTATGCTACTATGATTGATGCATTAGGTTAGGGTTTCGATTCGGTGGTTAGGATTTCGATTCGGTAGTTAGGGTTTCGAGTTTGTTAATCGCTAGTTAGGGTTTCAAATCCGAGTAAGTTAATTGGTAGTTCGGTTTCGAATAGGAGTTAGTTAATCGGTAGCTCGGTTTCAAATCAAAGTTAGTTAATTGGTAGTTCCGTGATCAGAATCAGTACGAATCGGCACACAAGTGTAAGTAAGTCCTCAATACGCGTACTTTGATTCGTTTTTTTGAATGATTGAGTGCAAGTTTAATGTATAGTTTGCTTGATTTTGATCGTAGTCTTGATTGTTTGATTAACTTTTGATGTTCGTTACTGTTTTGTATATGGTTTTGTGGCCTTTAGTAGTAATTTTTCGGAGTTTAGTTGTTAATAAATCGTTTGTGTCTTTCGTGTTATTTTGTGCTTATTTCGGATTATAACTGCTGTATATTAATTTGTTGTTTTTATTTGCCCAAATGCCTCCCGTAAATATTGATTATAGCAACATTTCTAGTTATAGATTGTGCAGGGAACTAAAAATGAGTTGGTTGCTTCACTATAATCTCTGGTTACTTGTACGATCACTTGTTACCATGAAAGAGTTTGTTTACTTGTTGATGCTATTTTTAATCGTGTCTCATGTATTTAGCGTATTGAGAAACCATTTTGACTTGTTGATTGAATCAGGAGCTAAAGGTAAGAATTGAGCAAGTGAAGGAGAAAAGCTGGAAAAACAGAAACTTTACATCTGAAAGTGAATTCAATGATGAGATGATGGCCCATATGCAAGCACTTCGTTATTAGCCACGGGGATATGGTGCTTCTCAAAAACTATAGCTGATGATTTGTTTGTAAGAAAACGTGTAGTCAATGATTAGATCTAGTTTTAAGTGGTTATAATGATATTATATGTGTCAGTTTCTGTAGTTTAAGACATTGGACTAATATGTTTTTTTTGTTGTTTTTATAACAGCCGTGTGTGCGGTAACTCACATGGAGTCATCAGAACGTATGGGCTCATGTGCTGCAGGCAATGCTTCCACATCAACGCTAAGGAAATTGGTTTCATTAAGGTTAGTTTTGAACCTTTATGTGCTTTAAACAAAGTTTTTGAAAATTCTTTTTATCTCTATCTATCATCAATGCGATGTCTAAAAATAAAATGTGCAACTTAGTTTGGAAATTTCGATACTTAATATAGTGGTGGGTTGTGTTCTGTTTGTGTTTAGTTTTATGATATAGTTTTGGATATGTTGACTTTGGGTGCTTTGAGTAAATGAATGGTCGGATTGGGGAGTTTCACATATAATCATCATACTATGAAATCATAATTATGCTTACCAGCAAAGAATGTATTGAAGGGTTGGTGTCTTTTAGTGAGGGCACTCTAGACTATTTAGGATGCGTGGTGCGATAATGAACTTAATGTACAGGTTTAATATATCATGATCAATGTTGATGATATGTTTGGTTTACTATGTAGATATTGGTCGGGGAGTCAATTATGAAGCAAAAAAATCCGACACATGTTGTAACTTAACATTTTAGAAGGTTGATGAAAGGCTTAGAATTATTTTTATGATGAGTGTAAGAACGCATTACTTTTATGATTCTTATCCCGATTTGCCACCAAGGATTTTTTGTAGTATATGAAACCAGCTTACTTGTGCATGAGTCCGTTCTGAAAAATGCCCCTCTTCCATTCGCTTGTTTTCACAGATTCGGAATCAGACAGCTCTTCAGGCTGTGAATTAGATGGTGCAATGGCACCGACTATTGTAGACAAAAACACCAAGGTATGCTTTTACATGCCACAGATTAGTAAAAGTTGTAACTGGCAAAACATTATGTGCTATGTAAATCAACAAATCCTTCTTTGTTCAATTTTTGTTACTAGCAAGTGCTATCATATTTGATCACCAAACGTTGTATTTATGGAATATTAATATAAACTCTGATAAACCATTGCAATAATTTCTTATGCGTTAAATATACGCTTTGGGTATCTCTGACCCGCGTCAGATGCTGATAATCGGTTAACTAGGAATACTTTGAGTATTCATCTTAACAAATACATGTAATCCTAGAGTCAATGCAGTCCAATAGTTTTGTGAGATAGAATGATGAACTTCATATGATTACCGTTAACAAAAACCTATAACTTGAGGGAAAATTTTAGTTGTCTATCAATGACAGAGACTCGTATACATGTGCTCCATTGAAATTTCGTATTTGTTAAGTAGATTTATTAGTGGCTAGTAAATAGATGAAAACAATGTAGGCTAATTTAATAAGAATTTTGACGTGTGTTGTTGTTCCATCGCATAATAGGACATCGAAGTTGATATGGAGCAAATAACAACTGTTCCCCAAGGTGAACATCTAGGTTCTATATCTTTAATACTCTCTGATATGATAATACCATTGGGAAATTTTAAAGATTATTTGTGTATTTTTCAGATTCTGTAAATGGGGTGGGCCAAGTTGACGAGCGAAATCTCACTCTATCCCTGAATGTGGTGAAGATGATGGGCATCAAGAGGGTAAGAATTGAAATAATACAGAGCCTGTTTTGTGCTATTAGTTTTGTGGCATCTTCTCACACCCGTAATTTGCTATAAATCATATTTTAGAGGAGAGTGCTCCACCCAAGAGGCAAGTGTCTACTGATAAGCTTTACCGTGCAACTCTTTTGAGAAGCCATTTTGCTGACGCCATTCTCAAAGCTAAAGAAAAAACCAACGAAAAGGTATAATTTGACCTTATGCTCCATGTTATGCATGTTAGAGGTGGCAAAATGTGTGTGTGTTGAGTGGATTGGGAACATTACAAGATAGGTAAACTGTTTTGTAGTGGTTAGGTTGGTCTACGGAATCCTTTTAAAAAAAAAACAGTGTGTTGAAACGGTATGTGGACGATCTGCGCTAGCTATCTAATTTACCCACTTTGACCATCAGGTTTAAGCATTCAATTTTTTATTCAGGTCACTTTTAACCCGTTTCCTTATAGATATCTAATTTGCTCACTTGACCAACTAGATATAAAACTTATTCTGAAAAGACCACCTATAAGTAAATCTGTCAATTTGCCACCTCCAGTGTAAAATATGTCTCGTTGCAATTACTGTATTTGATAACGTAATATTATGAGTTTCAGGTTGAGGAGCAGGATAGGGAAAGGTTGAGGCTTGAGAAAGAAGATCTTGAAAATCGGAGAAAAGTAGGTAGATATTCTTTGCTATTTACCTCATTGCAGGCATTTGTTTTGTTTTTGTATTTTTATGTTCTTGTGTTTAGCATATCACTCAACTTGAGGTCATGTTATTATATAGAAAAATCTTGACTGCAAGCGGCAACGAAGGCTGCAGAAGAGGCACTCAGGAATAAAGAATTAGCAGCAGATTCCGAAGCAAAAGAAAGAGGGAACTTGAGAGGGAAGCTGCACGCCAAGCTCTGCAGAAGGTATTATGTATGTATAATTTCATATTGAGCTATTGACCAACATTGTAATCAATTGTTAAAAGTAGGCGAATGACCTATATTGTCGGTTTTTGAAGTGAATGAATATGATAAGATATCACTGGCACTCTTATACAGCATTGAGTTTTTAACTTCTATGTTGCATATTCTTTTTATCTTTTAGTTATGTTACTTTCGGAACCGACTGATCTGTAGGTTTGTGTTGAAAAGATGTGTTGATAGTGAATGTAAAAGGATATCAATGGTGGGTGGCTTAAATTTTTGCTGGTAGCCTATAGTGACATGTTTGTGTCAGAATAGTCTCAACCTTTCCTGACACTATTAAGTGTCAGTAAATTGTGTCACTATATACTTTTACCGCCTAGACTTTCAATGACACTTTTTATAAGTGAAGGTGAAAAAAATATGTAATTAGTGACACTTTTTTTTTAAACATTTTCTGACACTTTCTGTGTGTCACTAAAAGACTTTTTTCTTGTAGTGGATACAGGCTCATAACTTTCAGTCAAGATGGTGATTAGGACAACCTTAATGATAACAATAATAATCTTACATTTTTATTGGGCAAGGTGATTTGGAGTATATTGCATCTGTGGTCTTTGGGTACATGTTAGATGGGTGTTTGAGAATATGTTTAACGTGGCTTGTAGTAATTACTCTATATACTAAAGCCGGGAAAAGTAACGGTTCCAAAACAGTGCATTACGGTGTGTTGTTGGCCTGCTATTGGTGGAGAAGAGATAATGAGCCATAAGTCGATGCTTCATTGGTATACAACATTACGGGACTCTTGCTCATGCCCAAAAGTCCGTTTCTTATTGGTAATTGACGATAACATGCACTATTCCTCACTATTCCTCTTCCGTTTACCTGATGGTTAAACCCAACTAACTCATCCCCTCTATCCCTGAATGTGGTGAAGATGATGGGCATCAAGAGGGTAAGAATTGAAATAATACAGAGCCTGTTTTGTGCTATTAGTTTTGTGGCATCTTCTCACACCCGTAATTTGCTATAAATCATATTTTAGAGGAGAGTGCTCCACCCAAGAGGCAAGTGTCTACTGATAAGCTTTACCGTGCAACTCTTTTGAGAAGCCATTTTGCTGACGCCATTCTCAAAGCTAAAGAAAAAACCAACGAAAAGGTATAATTTGACCTTATGCTCCATGTTATGCATGTTAGAGGTGGCAAAATGTGTGTGTGTTGAGTGGATTGGGAACATTACAAGATAGGTAAACTGTTTTGTAGTGGTTAGGTTGGTCTACGGAATCCTTTTAAAAAAAAAACAGTGTGTTGAAACGGTATGTGGACGATCTGCGCTAGCTATCTAATTTACCCACTTTGACCATCAGGTTTAAGCATTCAATTTTTTATTCAGGTCACTTTTAACCCGTTTCCTTATAGATATCTAATTTGCTCACTTGACCAACTAGATATAAAACTTATTCTGAAAAGACCACCTATAAGTAAATCTGTCAATTTGCCACCTCCAGTGTAAAATATGTCTCGTTGCAATTACTGTATTTGATAACGTAATATTATGAGTTTCAGGTTGAGGAGCAGGATAGGGAAAGGTTGAGGCTTGAGAAAGAAGATCTTGAAAATCGGAGAAAAGTAGGTAGATATTCTTTGCTATTTACCTCATTGCAGGCATTTGTTTTGTTTTTGTATTTTTATGTTCTTGTGTTTAGCATATCACTCAACTTGAGGTCATGTTATTATATAGAAAAATCTTGACTGCAAGCGGCAACGAAGGCTGCAGAAGAGGCACTCAGGAATAAAGAATTAGCAGCAGATTCCGAAGCAAAAGAAAGAGGGAACTTGAGAGGGAAGCTGCACGCCAAGCTCTGCAGAAGGTATTATGTATGTATAATTTCATATTGAGCTATTGACCAACATTGTAATCAATTGTTAAAAGTAGGCGAATGACCTATATTGTCGGTTTTTGAAGTGAATGAATATGATAAGATATCACTGGCACTCTTATACAGCATTGAGTTTTTAACTTCTATGTTGCATATTCTTTTTATCTTTTAGTTATGTTACTTTCGGAACCGACTGATCTGTAGGTTTGTGTTGAAAAGATGTGTTGATAGTGAATGTAAAAGGATATCAATGGTGGGTGTGGCTTAAATTTTTGCTGGTAGCCTATAGTGACATGTTTGTGTCAGAATAGTCTCAACCTTTCCTGACACTATTAAGTGTCAGTAAATTGTGTCACTATATACTTTTACCGCCTGGACTTTCAATGACACTTTTTATAAGTGAAGGTGAAAAAAATATGTAATTAGTGACACTTTTTTTTTTAAACATTTTCTGACACTTTCTGTGTGTCACTAAAAGACTTTTTTCTTGTAGTGGATACAGGCTCATAACTTTCAGTCAAGATGGTGATTAGGACAACCTTAATGATAACAGTAATAATCTTACATTTTTATTGGGCAAGGTGATTTGGAGTATATTGCATCTGTGGTCTTTGGGTACATGTTAGATGGGTGTTTGAGAATATGTTTAACATGGCTTGTAGTAATTACTCTATATACTAAAGCCGGGAAAAGTAACGGTTCCAAAACAGTGCATTACGGTGTGTTGTTGGCCTGCTATTGGTGGAGAAGAGATAATGAGCCATAAGTCGATGCTTCATTGGTATACAACATTACGGGACTCTTGCTCATGCCCAAAAGTCCGTTTCTTATTGGTAATTGACGATAACAGGCACTATTCCTCACTATTCCTCTTCCGTTTACCTGATGAATGATTAAACTCAACTAACTCATCCCCTCTCTTAATTCTAGAGGCATCTGATCTTTATTCCAAAAACACCTACCCACACCAAAACACACAAGACAACCAAGAAGATTCGATATACATCATTATGCATAAGCAGATTTAAACCAAGAAGAAATACAATCGATTTCTACCATGGAGCCGAGGTATTTTCTTCTTGAATATTGTTTTGATAATTTTAGCTTATCGAATAATGTAGCGTGTGTGTTATTGCAGCTTTTGAGACCTAATGGATGTCTGGATTAAGGTGTTAAAAATTAGGATTAAACAAATTTACTGGTTCAATGTTTCATATTATTTTTTTACTGAAAAGTGTAGTTGGAATAGTTGGTTGTGGGAATTTGGATTTAGGTGTGTTTGGAATTGGGGATTAGTCATGACGATTTTGTTTTTGTGTTGAAGGAGGCTAATTTCCCAAGTATATCTCCCAAATGGGACGACATAATTGGATGGCTACTCCCATTGGCTCTTCGTAATAATGCTAATAGTATTGTGGGTTGGCTCGTTGTGGCTGTGTCTTCTTATTATGTATGGCAAGAGAGGAACATTCGTGTTCATGGAAAAGGTAAGAGGCGAGCATTGTTCTTGATGTAGTTCGCTTGAAACTTGCATCTATGCGGTTCGAGAATAGCATGAGAGTTGAAAAAATGAGGGAGACCTGGAAGATTTCGACTACTACAAGTAATGCAGGTTGATTGTGGGTTATCTAGAACTACTAGTGCAACATGTTTTTTATTCTATTTTATGTAGTTCATTAGTCCTTGGTTGATTTAGTGGTTGTCGTGTTTTTGAGCTCGTTCAAAACACGTTGTTTGTCGTTCTTTTTCAGAATTGATTCACTACCTCTCTTCTTGTACGCAAACAAATTTTCATTTAATATATTCATCAGGTATAAACTCTTTACCAAAAAAAAAAAAGCGCTTGCAATGGTAAAATCCCACTTTGCTGAGGCTGGGTATGTATTCGACACATAAGATAGAATATTATTTCTATTGGTGTAAAATACATTTTATTCATACCGTACTTCTAAACAAGTTGTCTCAGAGGGGATGGGAGTTTGTGGTTGTGATTTTATAGCAAATATATGTCGTTTGGCTCATGTACACAAAAGAACATGGACGCTAAAACCGAAGTTTGTTGCTAATAAATTGTCTGGCAGGTTAAACTAAGGGTGTGTTTGTTTTTTAAAAAAAAATCTTACTAGCCCTCTTACTCTTACTAGTAAGAGGTGGGCAGAAGTTTTGCTTGTTTGTTTTTTTCTATTGAGTAAGACCCAGTTAGACATATAACATCTTACTCAGTAAGAGGTGGGAGACTTGTCTTACTGCCTCTTACTCGTTTTGTAAACTTTATATAATATATTTGATTGTTTATTAACTATGTTATATTTATGGTAAAAAATCTTGTTTCATATTTACATAAGTTACTTATTATCGCATTGCGTTGGTTTAATAAACAAATTGCAAAAACGAGCACTTAAAATCATTCGGACACTTATACAAAAACAAACAACATTATTTCGTTCAGATTTAGACTTTCTAGCCACCTCTTACCAGTAAGATGCGGTATTCAGATTCAGACCCAAAACATCTTAATGAAACAAACACACCCTAAGCCTACAAAAGTATTGGTAATAAGCTTATACCAAAAAAAAAAAAAAAAAAAAAAAAAAAAAAAAACTTCTCTCTCCGGCAACATAATGAATAGAGTTAATTTGTTTTTGATCAGTTTTGTGAATCCCCCAATTTGCTTGATTTTAGGTTTTACATCTTTTTTTACGATTTGCTAGTTGTTAGTGAATATATTGAAAATGTCACACAAAAAGAGGCAGTTGAAACGTAAAATCAAGGTTCCAGTCAATTTTAGTGATTCTGTCGGTAATTTGGGGGAGAATAGAGTATGTGATGAAAGTATTGATACAGTTGATAAAACAACAGGAAATGATGAGGTCAGCTCAAGTAGTGGTAAGAGGAATGTTAGTGAGGAGCTTGAGATTGCTAGCGATATGCCTAGGGTTTCAATGGAGGCTGAATTTCCTGTGCTTAATGACACTTTTGGACCTACTGTAAGTACTAAATCCTCTGTTGTATTGAATGAATGTGAGATTATTAGGACTAATAGCACTGATGGTGTTAGTAATATTAGTGCTAATAGGTCTGAAAATGTTAACAATAGGGTGAATGGGAATAAGCAGGGTAGTAACTCTAAGCAAAACTTTGTGAAATCATTTGTGAATACTGTGAAAGATAAGGAGGTAGAAATTGAAAACAAACTAAAATTGATACCTACAGAACTTGAGGATGGAAGAGAAGTAGTTATTTTTTAGGAAGAAATAGTTAGAGAAGGAAGTAGGAATTGATTGTTAACCCTGTGTGGGCGATTTGTGGGATATTCTATGTCTTTTGCTGAGCTTAGGTATAACCTGGGAAGGATGTGGGGAAAGCATGGCCTGTTTGATATACTGTCCAAATGGTGTGTACTTTTTTAAGTTCAGAAATAAGGAAGGCATGAGTTATGTCCTAGAAACTCGACCGTGGATGGTAGGGTGCAGACCTGTGTTAGTACAAAGATGGGACCCTAGCATTTGTATAGACAGAACTGATCCTGTTAAGCTGCCAATTTGGGTGAAGTTGTATAATATGCCTATGGAAGCTTGGAGTATTAAAGGTGTTAGTGCTATTGCTAGTAGTCTAGGGAGACCCATTATCATGGATAAGGTTACGGATGTGTCATGAAGGGACAGGTAGGCCCATCACTTCCAATCATACTTAAGTAGTACAGTAGTAGGCTGTATATCTAATCCAGTACTAAAAAGTCAACTGTAAATCTATAATATTAAAAAAGTCCACAGTAAAAATGGCGAGTGGGGGTGTGTTGAAGCTACCTCCGGTGACATTTGTGACTGGTGAATGCAAAGAAACTTGAAGAAAAAGCTAGATTGGCCGCTATTCAGGTACATTTATTTTATTCATATTTTTTGTATACTACTCTGCGTACGTATATTCTGAAAAACATATATTCTGGTATGAAAAACAGTGTACAAATGATAAACCTGGGTGGCTGGAATTGTTTATCCGGGTTGACCCGCCTATGCCCTGCGTGTATTTTCTCTTGCTATTGGGCCAAATCATGAACCCATTACATTTGTGAGAAAGACCCCGGTATGCTTTATATTATTCACTTTGTTTTTTACGATATCAAACGATTTAACTGATCTTTTGTAGTCTAAAATTTGATTAATTGGCATTTCAAATAAATTTACACACCAAATAATTTTGGATGGGATCCAGTCTTCCAACCTGATGGTTATGATCAAACGTAAGCCTGGTTCTATACAGTCATCTCCATAATAGGTGGCAATATCAACCAATTTACTTATAAACGGGTCTTGGATTTCTCATATCTTAAATGTGTCCTATGGTTCAAAGCAAGTTTAGCTAAAAAAGGAACACATCAAATGGGTCGAATGGGTCAAACAGGTTGAAAGTCACGTCAAGTTTTAGTAGGTCCTGTTTGAACCTGAACCATTTTGACACTCTTATGGACCTTATTCCGATTTGACACTCTTATATATGAAGCAAACCGATTTTGATCCGTTTCAACCCGACCCATTTTGACTCACCATGTTGCTATCTCTAATCTCCCCCTGCACCTTTCATATCATGGCATGCTTAAACCATACCAATCTTATGATTTATGCTGTTATAGTTATGCTGAAACGCCCAAGGAAGAAAAGAACAAGATATCTCATTGCGGAAGAGCTCTTGCATTGGTAAAATCCCACTTTGCTGAGGCTAGTTATGTATTTGACACATAAGATATAATATTATTTCTAAACAAGGTATCTTAGATGGGAAGTATCTACTTTGTATTTTGGGTTAAAAAACTGATCAATGCAAATCTAGGATCATATTGCTGAAGGATAAAAAAATATTTGGATGCAAAAGCTAAAGTTTGTGAGTTTACAGGAGAAACCAACCACAATCGATAGAAAATGCCAATATGAGCAGTATAAGAAATTGATATTAACAAATGTATCTGAAAACATAGTAATATTCTATACATGTGTGATCAACATTTTCTATAGTATATAAACAGGAAAGATTCACTTCTTTATGCTATATGGGATCTAAGGTTGAATAGGCTTTTATCAGTACCGTTTATATGTACCTCATACAGAGCCGTTTGTATGATGAAGCCACTCTGAGAGTTAATGCTAAAGTTTATCACTGATTCTATATGGATTTACTCTTGTATTTTCGTTCTTTGATGTTTCGTTAAAGTTGAGGAAAAATATGGTGATAATGCAATTCGTTTTGTGTTTCTTAAGATGCGTACCTTGGAGTTAATCAAGGATTCTATGCTGCAAGTAGTTCAGTTCAAGTGTTCTATTTGTTAACTATTGACCTTAGCATACAAAAGAAGTTTTCTAAATAAAATATGTAGATTATTTTTGTGTTACTCATTAAGTAGCCCTTTGCAAAACGTCAATAGTTTTATTTTTGTTTTTTTAATATTTTTTGGGTTAATGGAATTATCTTGAAATACATATAAAAAAAACACAATCAAACACAAAAAGTTGTAAAGTTTTGCTTCTAGCGATATCCAAAAATAAAAAAACACAATCAAACAAAGCTACATATTGATGGTGAAACCATAACAACATCAAGCAAGCCTCCTTACTACACTTCAACTAGTATTTTGCAAAAGCACAAATAAAACACAAACACAATCCTGAGTCGACACCCATTAACTGCCTTTTTAATCACACAATCGCGTTTTGTCAGGTTTCCAGTTTGTTTACGCGTCTCTAAACCTCAAAATCACAAGCTTCTTTCTCTTGAAATGAGAAATCCATTGACCTTTATCACAACAGACTTCAGTCCCATACTTTTAGTAACTCTTCTCACATCTTCAGCAGTTTCTTCCGCACTATACTCCGAAAATTCCTTCCTCCTTCATTGCTTAAGATCCAGAAGATCGAGACTCCCATTTTCTTGTTTCCTTCTGAATCTGTCACAGTGACAAACGTGTTGTTGCGCATAATTTTTACATAAAAGATATCTGTGGTTTGGGCTCGTTGTTCATACCTGTCTCAAACTCCTTTAGACCAACGAATTGTATAGAATTGTCCAAAAACAAACTTACTTCCCATGAATTTAGCATAGCGGTATGAAGAACAGACGACTTGAGCCTCTGTAGAGTTCTGAAGTTCCTGCAAAAACGAAATTTTGGTTCTTGACAATACGAAAAATTGGTGGAAATTACTGTAGTGTAAGTCATACTGTCCACATAATAAAACTCAAGTAAAATTATAATCTGTCCTCTATCATCAATTACTTTGACATTGTCATAAATTTATACCTTTGAAGTGAAGTTACTTTTATAACATCTTAAGTATCAACAATTACAATATCTACAAACCTACAAGTGGGTTATTAGATAATAGCTTCTTATAGTTGCTGCACACATGAGAATAAATGATATATTGTCACACCCCCAATTTACCTGTTTTGCAGCGGAATGGAATTCCTGGGGATAGACTGTCATAGCACCACATTCACAGTTATATTGAACGACCTAAAGTGTCGTTTGAAAAGAACATCGTTTGATTTATTAAAACAATCAGAGTTTACAAAGTTTGCGGAAACATAAATATATTACAAGTCCAAACGATGTTTTTGAAAGAAAGTGCCATGATGTACAATGATGTAAGTCGACGCCGCGACTCCAAAAGGTGGTTCCTTAACCATGCCATGATGATAATGCCTTAGTTACCTGAAAATACATTGCTAAAACGGTCAACAATAATGTTGGTGAGAAATCACAGGTTTATGCAAATGTTTTATACGGCTACACAAGTATAGATCAGGCATGACAATTATGTCACGTAAAAATGTTACAGGCATGACAATTATGTCACGTAAAAATGTTACAATTGCTTAAGCGCATGATACCGAAGCTCAGACTGATGTACGCCCCAACAGAGTGTCTTGCCAAACAACTCTAATAATGTTTATGAATGAAATGCATCCGTATGACAAGTTGGGATTCACCAACTCGGATGGAGGTGTCACCCTCGATAGATCTATCCATCACACACGCTTCTAAGAAATTAACGGCTCATGCATTTGAAATGGGGACTTTTAACTGGCAACTTTGTAACTCAAGCAATGTAAATGTATTTAACATACTTGGTATCGTAATAAAAATGTTGTGCAATGTATTCTCCCCCGTAGGTTTGAAATAAGTAAAACTTGAATAAATCGGGGCTATGAAAACTCACTTGGTAAACTGGAATGATGACAAGAGTGAGTACACCGAGGTATAATGTGATGCGTTAACCGGGACCTATTACGAATGATATGATATGTAATGAGTTGCAATGTAATGTTATGCATGCATTTCGTATGTTATTTATACCATTTGCGAGTTTTGAAAATATTACTTATCGTCGAAAAATACTCGTTTGACGTCTTGACCAATCAAAAATCACTTTTCAAGTATTTACGTCAAAATGTCATCCTACAATGGTTTTATAATGATTTATGGTGAAATTTTCACTTTTCGTCGCAAAACAATGTCGTCGGAATTTTTATGAAAGTGACAAAAATGGCTTCGCAAAACTTGTCGTAAAATAATGTACGTCGATCGTTAGGAAACGAACTCGACGGTTTTGGAAAGTTTGTATCGGAATCTAGAAGTTTCAGTTCAGGAGTTTTCGTCAAAAAGGTTTCGAATATAAAGATAATAAGGGTTAAAGATGGTGATTTTGGCTAATTGTTATGTAAAAAGTGAGTTTCGGCCAAGTTTAAACATCCGTAAATAATTTATTACAACTCCGCTATACAAACGGCTTGTCGTTTTGAAAAATATGCTCGGTGATCTTAATTTTATTAGAAGACATTTCGTTCCAAAAAGTTCCACATCGTGGTTAAAAACAGCCCTCAACATGGACGTTTCAGCTACCGTAACACTTGTATCGTAAAAAAAATAATATAGTTTTTCAGAAAATAATAGTTACGGCAATTTTTATGAAAACATGCATATCTTTGTCGTTTCAAATCCGTTTTCTACGTATAATACGTCCTTAGCTTCGTATCGAAGTATACTAATATATTTTTGACAAGTCGAAATAATTTGTGAAGCTTAAGGCTCGTTTTTGACTCGAATAAAGTAAAAACATGTTGCTGAAATTTCTGAAAAATATATATTTCGTCGTCAAACTTGTAAAATCCATAACTTCTTTGTTATAACTCCGTTTTTATCCGTTCAAGCGGCCACGGATTCGTTTTGAAGTATATTTTCTAAATATCAAGGCCAAAAAGTCGTGCCTACTGTCGGATTTTCCAGAAAATCAAAACAAGGACAGAACATATTTTATACGTATCGAAAATAGTTTTTCTCGGACAAAACCTATTCTAATCCCTTCAAATCAACTCCAAAGCTAATCTAATCCTACCATACACCTTCTTAGGGTGTCATGGGTTCCTAGACATCATCAAGACCAAAGTGTACCAAGGGGATAATTATAGGGTGACCTTAATATATATATAACTCTAAAATCATGAAAAATGGTATAAACAACACAAATCATGCATGCTTGCTACAAAAATGAAAAGATAAATATGAGATGATAAGGAAACATGAAAAATGAAAGAAACATGCTTACTAGTTAATATGATGAGGTGTAAAGAACAAGGTTAAACCTATACACTCTTGGTTTTTATTTCAAAACCTAATAAAGAGTATAAACTAGATTGTATAAACACTTGAGAAAAATTTTGATGATGATCCCTTGGTGAACCTCTATGTGGCCGGTTTTGGATGAACAAAAGAGAGAAGAGAAAGCTTTTGTTAACTTGTAGAATGAGATGCATGTATGAGAAAAATGAGTGAGGTATAAGACTTTAAAGTAGAGTAAAATGCAAAACAATCAAAGACCATACCTCCTTTAATGCTAACCCTCCCCTTGTCGGCCAAGGGGGGAGGGATGTAGATATTTTGTTTTTTTTTTGTTTTTTTTTTTTTTTTTTTTAAACTTGTATAAGTATAATTTGTCAAAAGTGTATAAGTAAATGTATAGTTAAATGTACAAGTAAAGGTAAATGGAAACTTTTAGGTAAAAGAGATGTTTAATAGATCAAAATAGAATGTAATGAGATAATAAAAATTGTAAAAATACATTCCTTGTGAAATTTGAGTGATATAAAAATTATCGAGTAATTTTTAAGAAAACGTCGTAATAATTTAACTTTAACGATTAATATACCAAATAAATTTAAAACACTAGATAAAGTCAAAATATAGTTTTTATAACTAAATGTAAATATAAAAATATGTCGGGATCATTTTTGAAAGTAACGGATTAAATATTCAAAATAATAACTCACGCGATAACGTTTATTAAATATAAAACTTACGCGTTAAAGGTAAAAATGCAATGCCATGAATGAACTAATATGATGCAAATGATGCAAATGAAATGTAGACTAAACTTAGTCCATATGAAATGTACGTGATGATATGATCATGAATTCGCCGCTAAACCTTAAAGGTTACGCGAATTTGGAACAAGTAAACCAAGTTTACGATAAATGTTGAAATAGTGAGGCATAAATTGTTTCGAGAAATGACCTGAAAGTACGGGTTGTCACATATATCATATGCAATTGCAATGTTTGATTAGCTAGTTTAAGAAAATTGTTTGAATATTTGTTGGGGACCCAAAGCAAACACATTTACTGCATTTGTGATGATGACCAAACAACTCGTTCTAACATGAAATCTTTACGGTTACAATTTTAACAAGATGCCCGAAAAAGAAAAGACTGCAACCTTTATGGGACATGTACTGGAGCATACTGATTTCACTATCGCGCTTAACTATTTCTGCAGAAATATATTCTATGATTAGGCAGTTGCCTGATCGTTTTGTTGTTGATCTCTTCTTAGTCACTGGATGAGATTGGTATAAAAAATTCCCTAAAATAGGACGCTAAACTAAGTACTCACTGCCGTTTTCTTTGAATTTTGTTGACTTACTTTGGTGAGTCCCCTCCTCCCCTGTTCCAGTTATCTTGTTTCTATAAGTGTAGTTTTAAGCCTATATGTTTTAACTAAAGGTCATTCCAATTCATAATAAATTCAAACTATCACAAAAGATCAACCATTGTCAAGTTACCCTAAATCAAATGTGCCTTTTCAAACCATCTATACTTCTTAATTTCTTCTTTTACCAATTGCAGAGTTCAATTAAATACAAGATCTCATAATTATTTTCAAACACATGTAACTATGTAGCCAATAAGAACACACGGTATAGGTTATGAACAACACCAAAAGTGATCCAATCGTCGCACCTACTGCATCATACATATTTGTAGTTCTCTTGTTTAAACATTTTACGAATCATATTATACATTCGGCTTATTACAATTTATACTTGAAATAAATACACAAACACAGAAATCAATTGTCATGGGTCATAATAAGGAAGTCAACAATAAAAGTCAAACCCACATCAACAACAAGCAACACCATCAACCTCAAATTTCTTAGGGTCCGTTTGGTTCCCATAAAAGGGAATGAAACTATGACTTTCAAAGTCATAGCAAGTGTTTGTTTTGTTTTGTTTTGTGGGCCCGGTAATGAAATGGGTATATCATAGTCATAGATTCATTACACACCAATTTAGTGTCTATGAAATCCATTCCCGTGGGGCCATCTTTTTACCACTACAAGATTCAAATATCCATACACTTTTTCATACCATATTTTATCAACCAAACATAAACAATCGTAATCATACACTTTTTCATACCCATTATCATTCCATCTCATTCCAAATCCGATACCCATTGTCATTCCTAGCAACAAACCAAACGGGCCCTTAATTGACATTTCCTCAAACATCTTTTGTGCACTATAACCTTTTTCATTTTTTACTTGATAATATCCATCATATACTACAAAATCTTCCAATTCATCATCAAGATTCAAACTAAACCCTTAATTAAATACTTCCAATTCAACATACTTCCAATTATATACTTTTGTTGACTTACTTATTTTGATCCATGACATCAATCAGGCTAAGACATAAACCCTTAATTAAATACTTCCAATTCAAAATACCCAATTACCTATAATCCTATGAATTATCATATAAATAAACAGAGTTTATTACGAAAATAAAAAACATAATTTAAACGACTTACCTGAAAACAGATTATGTGGATGGCGTCAAAAATTAAGTTTGAAGATGAAGAAGTTGTGAACATGAACTTTTTACATTTCTAGTCCCCTCTTATTTAAGGTGTTCAAAAAGGAGTTCAGCCCCCTGTTGTGTATATTATACTTCCTACCTTTTATACTAATTGCTTGTAGCTTTGGAGTAGACAAATCTCCCTTGGTGAAAACCGTCATTTTCGGACACGCATTAATTTCCAAGGTATCCAATGATGGAAATTCAAAAGCTTCATTTCCTAAGCAAAATCCCCTGAGACTTCGGGTAAAGAGACCTTTGGAAAGGATATCCCTTTCCCCAAAAAGTTTTAGGGACTTTAGACAAGGGAACACCACAGTAGCATTCACTATGGCATCACATTCTTCTTCTTCTCCCTTCACAATTACCTTCAATCCTCTGCACCAACTTATATGTAGTTCCTGAAGTTGCAATAGACTACCAACCATGGGACCTGTAAAGACATATTCTAAACTCTTACACCAATGAATAGACAGTCTTGTTAGGTTTGGAAACTTTAATACTGTCCCCTGCTTGCTCTTCCATATATACTTGAGACTAAATAACCTCTTCAAGTCCACTTGTCTCAAGTTTGGAATTTCAGCAACAGTTTGTGAATCAAATATCTCCTCAATGTCCCGACAGTGACTACAATGGACAGTTTCAAGCTTTTGCAGTTGTAGCAGCTTATCGGATGAAAAAAGAGTGTGTCCACCACTGGGGTTATAATCCATATCCATATCCACTTCGATCAAATTATGATAAGACCAAGGCAACCGTTCCATAGTTGTAGGGCGGTATGAGCTTGTACTTTCATAACTTGGTAATCGGGCCTATGTCACAGATAATTGTAAATATCAGTTGGTTCAATGATAAAAAAACATCAGATGTGAGTAAAATAAGCCAAAAGGCTCTACATGAATGTACAGCCGTTGGGTTTTGGGGATCACATACATAACTAATCCGTTGATATTTGCTAATCATATTACTTTCGATCCAATAGTTACGCTTCAATTTTGATGAAGAATACAATCATTAATAAGGTTAATTGACTCTATACTAGAACTTTATGTACTGTTTCAAAAATTAGGTTATATACACACAAGGCCAGAGTCTAGAAAAGAAATTGACATCGGAAGGTTTTTTCTTTTTTTATTTGAAATAAAAATAATACCTGATGCGAGGTGGTAGTCACACGAAAGTTAAGGCCACATTCAACACTATGTTTGCCTAAGCTTGTATTTATGAAGTTAAGCTTTGGAGCTGTAGATTGACCATAAGTGAAAACCGTTATTTGTGGGCATTCACCCATCACAACCTTTTCCAATGCTGGCCATCTGAATTCATTCTTCCCCAAGAAGAAACCCACAAAGTTTGGAAGATCGACTAGTGAAATGGATTTTAAATGACGAAAGACCACCACAACAGCCGCTGTCTGCTCTCCATTTTCTTCTTTAACAATGACTTCCAATTCCTTGCAATCCTTTACCTCTAACTCTTCGAGTTCCGCGAGGCTTTTAAGAGTGGAAAATGTGAATATATGTTTCAAAAGTTTACACCCTTGAATTTTCAAGATCTTTAGTTTTGGAAGTTTGAGCATCGTAATGTATTCTAGCCTTGGAAGTGACTTTTCAGTATCAGTACCACTCTTGTTGTTGATCTCTTGAGTTTCAAACACCTCTGTCATTGATTCACAATCTTTTATTTTCAGCACCTGAAGCTTTTGCATTTGTCCTACAGCATACCATGGAATCACACTTGATAATGCCTCACAACCTTCTATACTTATCTCTCTAGCATATTGGCATAAGGACCAAGAAGATAACTGAAAAAAACGAGAATTTGATTATAAAATTAACAGAGCTAATAATATTAACAAAATTAACCAACCTTTATTTTAGTCGCTGAATATATAGGAAACATACCTTAAGCTGGTCATGAATATCAGTAGATATACCGTTGGCACTACCACCAATACACTTGAAATTTCTGAGTTTTATAAGCTCAAGAATGTCTAAATGAGGGAAGAAAGTGTTGATTGTGGGGGAATATTTAGACGCATCTTCATCATCTCTGTTTGAAACAACCTCTTCAATACCATCACAAGACGATATACGAACTTTCTTTAGGTTGGAAAGAAGTTTCGCCATGAGAGGTGAAAACAAGTACTTGATGCTGTTGCACTTGTACATTGTTATGGTTGTGAGGTTATGGAATGAGGACTGTGAATGTGGTTTTTGAAGAATTAAGAAATCATTCCAATCGCACTTCCACACATGACTCATCCTCCCCATATAATATAACTCCAATTCTTCAAGATAGGGGAGTATTGGTGGTTGTTGAGTATTGTGAGGTGATTCTTTACTACTTGGAGTCGTTATCTCGAAGACCACCTCCACAGGTTTATAATCCTCCAATGCAAGTTTCTGAAGGTTATGGAAAGTGGGTAATAGAGAGGATGGGAATGCAATTTTAGAAACCACATCATCTGAGTCTTCCCTGAGTACAGACATAGCATGAATCTGCATATATATCACAACCTAATATTATTATTTAGTTCTAATAATAGTTGGATTTTCTTTTCTTTTCTTATAGTGGTTCAATCAACATGTCATCAAAAATTTAGTTCTAATAATATTTTTCTATTTATTTTAAAAATAATAAGTAACCTAACATTATTATTTTTATTTAAAAAGAATAAATAACATTCAAGTAATGAAAAGAGTCACAATCAGTTTTTTTTGCAAGATCCAGCTAACAGTTTTAAAGGATAAAAACAAAAATGGAAATCATTAATTAGTATATGATAAGAGTGGTACCTCTTGATCTTGGTTACTCTCAACAAAATCCGTGTTTCTCTCACTTTCTCTGCCGCATCCATCAATTTGAACTTCTTTAAGTGCTCTCATATCAAAATTGGTTGTGGCAGGTGTGATTAACTTTTCAAACCTCTCACATCTTTCAATACGTATGCTTTCAACAGCTTCATATCCATGAATCAAGTTATTTCCAGCATCTTTTATCCTCCACACCTCTCTAAGCTTCCCTAACCCCTCCAAACGAATGCTTCTCAACCTGCTGCTGCTAACTTTATCCATTTCACCAACACATCCCATGTCCATGTCGAATATCACTTCAACAGAAGCACACGATCTAACATCAAGCTCTTCTAGATGATTGAATAATGGCATTGGATTGCCTGGGAGAAGATTCACAAGACTATCACACCCCGAAACTTTAATGCTTCTCAACCTGGTGCTGCTACAAACATGTTCTTCACTTTTACCAGCACGTCCCAAGTCAGTGTTAAATAACACTTCAATGGAACGACAACTTTCGACTTTAAGCTCTTGTAGATTATTCAGGAATGGAAATGGATTGCATGAAAAAAGCTTCACAAGACTAACACATCCCGACACTTTAATGCTTCTCAAGCTACTGCTAGGTTGCTCGATTTCACCAAAATCCATGTTGAACAAGACTACAACGGAACCACAACCCTTGACCGTAAGCTCTCTCAATGGGCAAAGATTACTAATACTAAACTGAGGAGGCCATATCTCCTTCAAATTCTCCATATCAGAAACAACCAGTTTCTCCAGCTTAGGAGTCGCATCCTGCAAAGTAAAAAAATATGTTCATTCATTAGATACCACTTTTTGAACCACTGTTAGCATAAAAGATTGTTAAAATAAAACACAGACTTACCTCTGCATGAAAGAAAGATTGCACATGGGAAATATTACTCGACACAGAAGATGATGCACTACTGGGATAAATGCTTGTAAAACTCTGAAGGCCTCGAAGTTGCAACTCCACGAGACATGGTAGCTCAATTACATTATCATTATTGCAGAAACACAACAGATTTGGTAGCCTATCCAACCTGAGATACTTTAAGTTTGAAAACTTGAATATGTTGAATTCATTATCCCCAATATCTATGACTGCTTCCATAATAGGGCATCCAGAAATATCCAGATACTCAAGCTTTGACAAATTTTTTGCAACACTCGGTGTGAAAAGGTATTTCAACTCTGCACATTGTGAAACTACAAGGAGTTTTAAATTGTAAAACGAAGAGTTTCGAGGCGGATGCCGGGGATGCGGGAATTCCACATCAACATCTTCAAGAGTATTCATATCATTGACTTGTAGATAAAGTGCATCTGTGATCTTAAACAGCTCATTGATTTTAGATTTTCGTAGTTCTTCTCTGTTGGTGACCAGCTTCAAGCTGTTTTCATATGAGTGCATGTGAACTTGATGTGTCTGCACGTGTTCTCTAACTTCTGTAAAAGAACATCTCACTGAGAGCTTGAATCTTTTAAGGTTCTCTAAACGCTCTGCAAATTCTATACTGTTGTTGTCTGTGAAGCAGCATGCTTTTTCATATAAAGGTATCAGATAAAGCTCTTCAAGTTTCACCAAGTTTTTGAAGACACCATCATCTATAACAAGATTATAACAACCTGTTACATCCAGTAGTCTTAGCTTATCCAAATTTCCGAATGTGGAAGGTAGGATTGTAATGCCAGAATTAGCAAAGCTAAGCACTTCCAGATTCGAAAGATTTCCAATACAAGTTAAATCAAACGTCAATGAGCATTCATGGAGACAAAGAGTTCGAAGATTGGCGGAGCACTGAAATGATGCTGGAACTGGTGGATACTCCAATTTCTCAAAAGCTATAACTTGAAGCTTTTCCATTACTTCATAAAAGCCTCGAGGAAACCTTAGCGACTCATTTCCGTGCATAAGTTTCAAAAGTAAAAGGTTTGGAAACCTAAATTCACTAGGAAACTCAGACATGCCCTTGCATGTTAACGAAAGTTGCTTGCAAGATTGGCTCATATTATTAGCTTCACTCAACTTTGAGAAATCACCTTCATGGTGAATGATCCAACATCCATCCTTGCCACCTTTAGAAACAGTAGCCACCACAAATGCAAGCACAAGATCATGCATTTTCACACACTCACAATGATGACTGTCACCATCCATCAACAAATATTTATTTCTGAGATTGATCACACTTGTTTCTGTGCTTGCTCTAGCATCTTCCATAGTAAAACCTTGTTCTAAAAGTTTTAATCCCCATGCATATCTTGTGAGATCTTCAATTGGGATATTAGAGTCCTCAGGGAACAAGCCACAAAGCAGGAAAATCGCTTTATCTTCTCGTTCTAAATTCTTGTAGCTCATATCAACAATATCTAGCACTTTATTATTTTTATTCAAACACTTGAGTTTATGCTTCCATACACTACTCCTTTTCTTTGCACATTTAACATCTGCAGCAATGATTTGGATGGCAAGTGGCAAACAACCACATTTTTTGACAATTTTACATCCTATTTCATAGAGATCACGATCATCTTCGGCTGAAATCTCTGCGATTTGACAAAAGAAATCCCGTGCTTCCTCTTCCTCCAAGACATCAACTTTAACAGGTTTAAGAACAGATTTAGCATCAACAGCAATTTGATGGCAAATACTTTCTTCACGTGATGTGAGCAACAACTTGACCCCCTTTGGCAAAGGACTCGCTAATCCTATATCTTTGAGATTAATCCTCTGCCACACATCGTCCAGTATCACCAGACACCTTTCGTTACGCTCTGAAAATTCTTCAAATCTTTTGGAAAGAGAAGTTGCCATTAGCGTTTCATCAGTTTCGGTTAGAGGTTTGCCTGTGTCTGCTGCAATGACCTTCTGAATTTTAAACAAGTTGGGAGTATTCCCAATGTCTGCTTTCACAATGCAATTAAACATCTTTTCATTTTTTGCAACCTCTTTCAGGTCATTCATCAGCGTGGTTTTCCCCACACCACCCATTCCACACAAGGCTATCACTCGATTATTATCATTATCTTGTTGAAGGAGCTTCAATGCTTCATTGAACGTCTTTTCTCTTGACTTGAACAGATTTTGTGTACCTCCACCTGATGTTGATGCCAGGCGTTTGGAATGGACTCTTCCAAAACCGATGTGGGCTTTTCTCCAGGGAATGTCAGAACTCCTTTTGATAAGACATTCGACATCCTCGGTAACCCTCAATGCATTTCTTCCTGCTAGATACTTCTTTTTGACATTAAAGCATCCAATGTCGTTACTTGAAATGTTGTCAACTTCTTCCTTGATCTTTTTAAAATCTTCCAACCACCGTGGTACTTGAGCAGGTATCTTAAGAAAGCTTACTTGATATTCTCCCACTTGCTCTTCAATATTAGTTCTTTGATCTTCCAAATCATGCATTTTGTTTTTCATGCGTTTAACATGTTCCGTGGAAGAAGTGAGATATCCCAGCTTTTTCGTAATATGACCCGTCAAGACTTTCACAACAGGACCAACAATTGCAGATACAACAAAAGTAGGGGTGGCAATTCCAAAAACGATAGGAAAATAAACAAGTTAAGCAATTGGGTCTAAGCATGGTGAGTTCACATGGTTGGTTTGTTGTGATCAAAACACTACTGAACTACCAAAAAAATGGATGAGAATCTTATTACAGTATTCATACTTTTGGATTGCTTATTATTTTCTGCTTATAAGCTACTTAAAAATAAGCACTCGGGTTATGGAAATAACAATTTGTTTCAAAATTTCATTCAAATCAATTTATCAAATGCATATAAAGTCAAATATGAAATTAAAAAACCTAGCTAATATTAATTTTATCTCATATAAACTAAAAGAAATAAGCAATACCATACACCAACTTAATCTATAAGACTATAAATAAACACTACTACACAAACAGGTTTTTCCCACGGTCAAATCCGTGGGAAATTCCGTGGAAAAAGGCACTTTTCCACGGATTTCACACGAAATTATTCCGTGTGTAAAAACCCCGTGGGTAAATATTTTCCCACTGATTTTCCCACGGGGCGTTGACTTATTTCCCACGAATATCATTGTGGATAATCCGTGGGTTTAATTTCCCACAGATTTCTCACGAAATTTCCCACAGTTTCTAGTAGACATTTTTCACACATATCCGTGGTTTTTTTGTCACAAATTTCCAACGATTTTCACACTACAATTTCTCCCTCAGATTTCTCACGAAATTTCCCACAGTTTCTAGTAGCCATTTTCCACACATATCCGTGGTTTTTTTGCCACAGTTTTTCAACGATTACCCACAGATTTCTAACGGATACTTTCGAGCGATTTCCCACTGGTTCTAGCTATGATTTCCCACAAAAGTTTTCCACCTAATTATAACGGGTAATTCCGTGGCTAAAGTTTTCGAATACTTTTTATGATACTAATTGATTTTTTTGCTATTTTTTGTAAATCATAATATATAAGCTGGAAACTAAAATGCAACATTATAACAAACCAAAATACATAAATCCAAACTGCAATTTGTATAAAGAAACTTTAATTCGTTACTATAGACATATACATATACGCACGCACCTACAAAGAAACTAATCGACTCAAAATATCCGTAACTTGCTACTACATAGTTTGGGCACAACCATTAAATAATTAATTTGTTGTCGAACTTCAAGATCCCCAGTCTCTTCCTATCTCTAGAATCTGCATCTTTGCTTCATGAGTACTTTTTCAAGCTATCTATAACAAAAAATATAATCCAAATCAGCGTAAGTAACCAAAGGAAAAAAGGTAAAAATACAAATTTGAAGATCTTTAGATTCACAAAAACCCAAAACATCCTTTGCATTTACAATTACAAATACAAGTACAAGATCTAACAACAACATAAAAAATATATATATATTTTAGAGACAGAGTCCATCCTGTGAGATCTCCGACGGTCTAAGTGTGTGTGGTTTTGCGGCGTTCACACTTTTGGCAGGTGTTTCTGTTTGGTTAGGTAGTGGTCCGATTATGTGTCTGTAGATGGTGCATCAGTGGTTGGAATGTGTGAGGTCTGGCGGGTTACGGTGGTCAGGCGGTAATAAGAATATGAAGGAAAGAGTGGTTAGTAGGCTGTCTGAATATTTGTGTGAGAAGGATTGAAAGAGATAAGACTGAAACTGTGGCAATCCTTGTGCTTTTCATCTTGACCATTAAAACTGAAACTGTGGCAATCCTTGTGCTTTTCACAGCAACAAACCAAACACACCCTTAGATTTTTGTTTGTTTGGGAATAAGATAGTGCTTTTCATCTTGACCATTAAAACTGAAACTGTGGCAATCCTTGTGAAAGAATTGAAGGGACAAGATGCACCTAGCTTCTACTAACTTATACGTAATAACAAATATATTTTTTAACTTATATAATACGGAGTAACAATGTGTTTTTATAATTAAACCCAAATGTTATTTTTGTAACTAGTTAAAAAACTAACATCGTTGACATTTTTTATTTATTTATTATTATTTTTTTAACAGAAACATGCATTAGACAAACTTAAAAACCATACAAATCACTCCTTGCAAGCGAGGTAAGTTCTTGAGAAAAATAAACATCCCAACTAAACATTGAAGTGTTAGGAAACGCATGACGAGCAACCCAATGAGCTACTTATTATTTTCTCGACTAACCCAAGAAAACGATAATTGCATATTGTTTGCCCTTGAAAACCATACAAATCACTCCTTACAAGCGGGGAACTTGTGTCCATGTGACGTAAGCACCCTTGAACATAGTCTTGAAAAGTTTAAATGCATAACGACTTATTGCCTGAAACATTAGTTAAAAAAAATCATACTGTATATCCTAAAACATTATTAAAACTAGCGAAACACATTTACATATAATACAAAAAAGTTTTGAGCTTTATCAATGCTCGGAAAAAACATATCAATTTTGGGGAAAAAAAAGATATACCCAAAATTCGGACAGGTGGAGCACATATTTTAATTTCGGCAACTAGCTCGTGATTATGGCAGCCGTGTGATGGGGTCGAGCGGAGCTTGGTGGGGTTCTTGATGGTGTATACTTGAACCTAGTCAATCTCTTACTATTTTGATATAGTTAGATGTTCACGCACAAACCCATACTTGTATATCTACACATAAAACATCTAAATATACAATGAAGGTCATGACGACAAACAAAACATAGTCGCGTAAATATTCATCCATATGCATAGATTTGATACACAAAAAAGTTATACATAACCTACACATACACTTATGATACTCACATAAATAGTTACAATAATAAACGAAATCATAGAATATGAAACTAAAAACACATATGAATACATAATAAGTAATGTGAGAATGTATAAGTATGCATTAACATAAAGACGGTACTTTTGTGGGAAATTCGCGGGTATTTACACACGTGTTTCTCACGGATTTATCAAATTGGTAGGTAATCTGTGGAAAAGTACCCACATATTTCCCACGGATATAATTGTTTTTTTTTACTTTATTGATATAATTGCATGTTCACGCATATACATGTCCATATAAGTAGATAGAAAACTTCTATAGATACAATGAAGGCCATAAACAGAGATATGTAACATATACGTCCAGACATCCACACATATACAACGGTTTGTTACAAAAAAAGGTTATACTTGAACCTACACATACACTTGTGATACTGGCGTAAATAGTTCCATTAATAGATAAACACATATAATATGAAACTACAAACACATATGAAGATATACCAAGTGATGTGTGAATGTGTAAGTAGATATCCACACACATATAATGCGTTGTTAAACAAAAAGGTTATTCCTAAACCTACGCATACACTTGTGATAATGGCATAAATAGTTACATTAATTGACAAACACATATAGTATGAAACTACAAACACATATGTAAGCATATTAAACAATGTGAGAAATGTGTAAGTAGACAAAATGCAAAAATGATATTTTCTGTGGGAAATCCGTGGGTATTTACACACGTATTTCCCACGGATTTATTAAATTGGTAGGTAATCTGTGGGAAAGTACACACATATTTCCCACGGACATAATCATTTTCTTTCACTTTTTTGATATATTGTTACAAGTTCACACATATACGCATCGATATACCTAGATACAAAACATCTATAGATACAATGAAGGTCATAAACAAACATAAACATATACGTTTAGATGTCCACACATATACAATGGTTTATCATGTAGATATTTCCCACGACAAACACAAGCACAACATTTTGTGTGAAATACGTGGCTAGTGACCCACTGATTTCCCACATACCAGTTAAAAAGTTACTTTATAAAAAAAGACCGTGTGAAATTCGTGAGTAATGGAGCTAAAATTTGCCACATACTTTTGGCCGTGGCTAATATGTGTGAAATGTGCCACAAGTTTCCCACGGACGTCTAATAAACACAAATAGTGTGAATATGGTCGCAAATCTGTGGGAAATTTGAGACGAATTTCCCACAAAAACTTGGTCAACAATTTAGTGTGTAAAGAGTGGAAAATCCGTTGGAAATTTACTACATATTTCCCACTGAAATTTGTTCAACAATTTGGTGTGTAATTTGTTGGTATCCCGTGTGAAATTTCACACAGTTTCGTTTCTGTGGGAAAATTTTTGTGGGAAAAACCACTTTGTGTAGTAGTGAAACAGATCTATTTCTCCTTAGATTAGTACATATCAAAGTAGTGATGCATTATACTTAAGAAAGTTACATAACTCGTAAACTAAGAAAAGTACAAATATATATGCTTAATATGTTAAAAATACCTTATACAGATTTCAGATATTTCACCAGCTAACTCTCAAGGATCAAATGTTTACTGAACAAAAACAATTTGGTTGAAAATTTCAGGAGTGTGAAATGAAGAAAGCATTGAGTGTGGTAGATTAAGGGGAGTAAATAATGAGAGAGATAACGTGTTAAATTGTAGCTAACTTTCTGCATGAAGTGACTCTTCATAGCAGACCATGCATTATTGACTTTAAACAGTATCATATTTACTCACGTGAAACATACTTGATTACATGGGTACAATTATTTGAAAAGTTTTGTTCGGTTTATAAAAGGGGTTTTTCTAACTTGTGCCCTAGGGGCACAAGTTAAGCGTACTAAAAGTACACCGAAAGTACACATGGACCCACATAAAAGTACATTTGTCTGTACTTTTATGTGGATTCATGTGTACTTTTTGGTGGGTGCTTGTATACTTTTGGTGTTTTTAACTTGTGCCCCTAGGGCACAAGTTAGAAAAACCCTTATAAAAGTTGTATTTGTATTTGTATAAGTTGTATAAGTCGGAGATTGCATATATATATATATATTTCCAACTTAATTTTTTTAGAGAAAATTATTCAAAATGGCCGAAAATTCAATCTTGATTCATTATCTAGTCATTTTTAACATCATTAATCTTGATCCATTATCTAGTCATTTTTAACATCATTTTCCTATTTTGGTCATGCTCAACTGCTCGACTCCACCCAAATTTTGACACATGTCATTTCTTTGTACTTTTTTCCAGAAAAAAATACAAAAGAATGACAAGTGTCAAAAATTAGGTGGAGTCAAGCAGTTGAGCAGTCAAAGTCGAGCAGTTGAGCAGCTAAAGGAATGACACGTGTCAAAATTTGGGTGGAGTCGAGCAGTTGATCACCAAAATGGGAAAAGGATGTTGAAAAATGACTAAATATGGATCAGGGTTGGATTTTTAGCCCATTTTGGTAATTTTCTGTTTTTTATAATAAAATAAAACATGACTTTTGCATTTAAAAAAATTAATTCATTCCTTATTAAAGAATAATTTAGTTATTTTAATATATTTTTTAATGAAAACAACTAAATACTTCGTAATTTAGCAAATTTTTCATTAATATTCGTTTTTCTGATCAGATAAATAAACAAATATAAGATACACATGTACTTTGTGGCTCGTGATTAATACTTTTGGACCTAAAAGAAAATTAGAAAAAAAAAACACCATTTGCCTTCTTTACCATATCGACAGTGAAGAAAAGCATTCCCGTGTCCATCTCATATATCTCCATACCCTAAGAAACCACCACAGATAGCCACGATTCTACTTAATTAGCACCCATTCACGGGAATTCGTTAACTTAAGAAGCATTCCAAGCTAAGTCACGATCTGCTTCTTCTTCTTAGTTTCAATTCACCAAAACTCTAAAATCGAGGATATAGTTTACGATTCAGGTTAATTTTAGAACCTAACCGGGATGTATTTGAGTTTTATGTATTTCAGTCAGATTTGTGTTTGTTTAATTGGGGAGTCTTGGCTTGGATAAGCTTACTTTAAAACCTAACTTACGATTATAGGTTTAACCTGTTGGTTGTTTCAACTCTGTTCCAGTTTGGTGTAGATAATCAATGAGTACCGGATATCACTTGAAATCATGTTATCACTTCTAATAGAGACTATTCGACCCTAATGCGTAGGTTACACAAATATCTCTATAGGATAAGATCAAGTGTTATTCTTGTTTTAGGCAAAAAGCAAGAACCTTTTCGCTTTCAAGTGTTTTTGTTTCGTGTGTTTTCCCATGCAGATTTGTTTCCCATTTATAGGAATTGATTTACTCTTAGTCAATGGAATTATGAGAATTAATCGGCCAATTAATCTCATCATAATGCTCCTCCATTATATCAATAGTAGTTACAAGACTAAATCATTATAGCCTTAAATGAGAGTTTGAAACTACCCATTAATATTACAAACTAATTCCAGCAAAGTCGTGGTTCACCCATCGAAAATACTCATCAGTATGTTCACTAACCTACTGATGATTTCAGTCTCTGATGGATACCACTTGCTGATGAGCATTCACTCTCTGATGAGATAACTCACTGAAGGATTGAACCTTCTGGTGAATTACTCCCTGATTAGAGCATCAGACCTTAACTTACTGATGAGACCATCAGAAACACAAAACCACTAAGAGAGTCAGGGTAGTTAGGGACTTAATGGGTGTATACTTCGTACCTCAAAGCCCATTTTCAAGTATGATCATATCCCTCAATTGAACTAAATTTTCAACAAAACCAACAAGTATGGCCTTATTTTAGAGCCTAAGTTATGATTGTAAAGAATATTGAATTAATTTATTGATTACTGGTGAAAAAATTAAAAGCTTTGTTGGAGATTAAGATCAGATTATTATAATATAAACGATTGGTAATTAATTGTTCTAACAATGTTTCTAGAATATCTATAATTGATTACATTATAAAATCAATGACCTCTGAATTTAAGATTTACGGAGTCTTTGACATGATAATTATCCGATTATTTTGATTTTTATGTTTTATTGTTTTGGGTATATAGACAGACTACTAGTTGTATGTCGGGATTTGCTTATTAGACATGCTTATGTTTTATGTAATAAAAAGAGGCACCTGTTTTTTATATTGTGATGTTAAATGTGATGCAGATGATTATAGGATGGTTGTCGACAAACATTATTACGTCAACAAACCGTGTTGACATTAGGTTTTTCATCAGTTTGTTTCAAACTTAAACCGTATATAGAGGACAAAGAAAGTTGTGGTAGGCTCGTAGCACGGTGCTTGAACCACCAAAGAAGAGCTAAAATGTCACATACTTAAGGTATATAGATACACAACCTCATTTACTTCAAACGTATCTTCCCTAGGTGATTTACTATTTTTAAGTTGAGTAACTTCAAGGTCAGATGATGATGCTGATGATGATAATGATGTACTATTCTATATTAAATTATGTTAAGTTTGGGTTATGTGATTATGAAAATGGATGTGAATGTTGAGAGAGCCCAAGATGTTATTATTAATAAGAATTGTGCATGGTAGAAAAGGGTGCTAATAGTTTATGTCTAGAGTTTAGATATACATGGTTATTTCTTTGGTGTTTTATAAGTTGTTAGAACTAAAATTATCGATCGCGAATTGTCTGCAATGTATATTGTCATCCAAATTTTGTAAGCTCTTAATATGAAGGAGTGTTTGAGTAAGGTTATTAGATATGTGATTATTGATAAAATGGTTTTTGAATAAGCCAAAAATTGAACCGTGCCAATAAAAAGGTGAAATGGGACTTCATATTGGTGTTTAAGTCCGCGTTTAGGATCTGTCTATTTCATCTTTAAGTCACTTTTTTTTTGTTTTAGGCCGAGGTTTTGTGTCAATGTTTCAAGTCGCATTGTAATACCTGTAATGAATCTGCCTGTTCTCGATCGATAATCGAATATAATGACCTGTTTATAATGTGTCTTTTTTCTATGATGATGGAGAGATTTAATAAAGGATTTTTTCAAGGAACCAAGGGATTTTTATGTGATACTCTTGGATTGGAAAAATGTTACCCAAAGAAAGCCTTTTATAGATCAGACGGTTTCAAATTTTGGAACCAGTGTGATTGTGAGAAACTACATACATGCCATACCCCTAGCTTGATCAATGGTCTTAAAGTATATACCAATGTTGGCAGCATAATTTTGCTCTTTCAAGAAGACAAAGTCAGCGATCTCCAACTTCTTAAGGACTATAATGGGTCGATGTTACACAGTTCTACCCATGAGGTGTAACACCCCCAATTTCGTGATACGCAGCGAAATTCAAGCTGGGTGTTACTTCATGGCACTACAGTTATAACAATAGAAAACGAACTTTGATTGAGTCGTTTTAAAAGGTTTATCATTCGATTTATATAAATATCAGAGTTTACAAAATGAGGTCCCAGTAGTTTCGTATTTTATAAAATATGCTTTCAAATGATAAAATACATTATAGCCTTCTTAAGTATCCGTGTCCTTCCGTGTCATCCTCATTCATTATGGACCTGAGATAAACATGCTAAAAATGTCAACACAAAGGTTGAGTGAATCCATATTGTTTGCATAATGATTAGTTGAACACAAGTTGAAAAGTAGTAAAATTTGTAATATCGTTGTACAACATATTGCCTTAAGTCTCATGAACGCAAACCTTAACAGGTGTAGTGTAATTGTCATAATGACGTGGTTACAAACATCATAATGATGATGTGAGCAACCGTGCCCTCGTGTAAGGAGCTTGCCAATTATCCTGTTTGTCCTCAGATAAAGTCCATTTGGTTACCTAACCGGCTAACACAAATGGGGGGTCAACTTCCAATGAATCTATTCACTATATTCGCGTTCACTTGTAAAGTGATTAATGGTTCATGATATGAGAGACTTTAAGTGGCATGTGTAAGTAACTTAAGTAATAGCAATCAGGTGGGGTGTAGCATAAAAAAATACTTGTGTTCTGGTTTGTAGCATTTATCTCCCCATGAGTTTGAAAAACAAGTAAAAAGTGGGACTATGAACTTACCTTGATGATACAGTAGTCTGGATGGAAAACAAATTAAGTATTGTGAATAAACGACTCCGACCCGCGACCTGAGTTGGTATGTCAAGTTTCAGTATTCGTATTCAAATATATGTGATGTTAATCACAAGCGCTTTGTCCACGATTAAGTGTTTAACGAGTTAACATGAAGTCTCTTCAAAAGTTAGATAATGATAATGTTTTTCGTGTTTTATTTTTATAGTTCGATTGACCATTAGTGAAAATAGACCATTTCGTATATAAGTTTATCAAATCCCGGGTTATTAAGTATTAAAAATATATTTCCGAAATGATATAAAACGTTACACTTTATAACTTTATAATTTCAAGTATTGACAGTTTATACCCTTGAACTTTTATAAAATAATGATTTACACCCTTAAACTTTTATAAAATGACAATTTACACCTTTCAACTTTCATAATATGACAACTTTTATCCTTTAACTTTCATAAAGTGACAACTTTTACCCCTCAACTTTGGTAAAATGACAATTTCTACCCTTTACTTTCAAAAGTGACACTTTATACCACTATGTCTCAAGTTGATTACAATTTTAATCCGTGTTATAAAAATATTAGAATTTTGGCATTTAAGTCCTTGACGCTTTAAGTCGTTTACAAAATTAGTCCTTATTTCATTTTTAGTACGTTTTAGGTTACAAAAAAGGCGAGGCTTTCTACGAATTGTAAATATAAGTTAATAATGGTTTTAAAAAAAAATTATAACATCTTATTAGCTTACTTTTTAGCTTATTTTTGAAAAGTGCACAAAAGAGGAACGTTTGAAAAGGTTCGCGAGACACCATGTTTAAGGTTAAATAAAAGCGAGGCATGGAAAGATTTTAAGAATGTTCTTGTCGTTTAGAAACTCGGATATGCCCTCTTCCAGATAACATAACCCTTTTACTTTATAGACTTGTGGTTAAGGAGAAATAAATCCGGGAAAAGGGGTGTTTAGGTTGTCTCGACACAAAAAGAAACACAGAAAATAAGCGAGGCATTAACAGTTTTTAGCGACGTTCTTAGCATTTTAAAATATTCGCTAAGAGCTTAATAACATGCCAAAAGGGTTTAATTTATAACGTGGTATTTAGAGATCAAAATATTTATCAATGTTAGGCGTTTGGTTGTTTTAGCTATAAGAAATAGTAAGGGTCCGTTTGGCTTATATGCGACACACCCAAAAGATCACAGAATAAAGGTGAGGCATTATGACCTTTTGATAACGTTTCAGTGTTTTTGTAATCTATGCCAGCGGCTTATTATTGTGACAAAACCTCGTAATTTATAGCTTAAAGCTTATGGGCTAAATAATTAACCAAAGAGGGGTGCTTGGATTTTGTGACTTGCGACAAGGAAAAAGAGACAGAAATAAAAGCAAGGCCCTTAGCGTTTTTAACTAGATTCTCGGGGCTTTAGTAAGTCTCCTAGGAGCTTATTAAAAGGGCTAATTGGCTGGTCTTATAAGCCTTAGCTTATGCTTGGAAAACAAGGCCCAAAAGGGGCGTTTGGTTTTATATTGTCATGTGACAGCTATTAAGATTTTGACTAAAATTAGCCTTCGCTTTGCGTTTTCCGGACCCGTGCACCCGAGTTTTTGAAGAAAACATCGTTCCGGACAACTTTCATGTTTTAACTTTTTGATGAATCGGACCGGAAATGCCTCAAAAATATACTTCAGTTCGTTAACAAAACGTTTTGGACAGATTCAGTTTTTTGGTTTTGCTAATTTCTTTTGATCATAACTTTTGACTCGAGTGTCCGTTTTGGGTGATTCAAATTGCTACGTTTTCTTTGTAAAATCCTTTTCAACCATAAGTAATTGATATTAAAAGTGTTAAAGAGATTGAAATGAGTTTGGGGGACTTACAATCTTCCTAGAACTCGATTAGGAGAGAATTCGACCCGAGAGACTCCAAAGTGAAACAAAGCTTCTCCAAAGCTCCTAGACTCTAATGAAACTTCCTTCCACTTCTCTTGATCTTATAATTCAGTAGGTAATGTGAGTGTGAGAGTGGTATGTGTTAGTAAACAAGGAATGAGTTGAAATGGTATGGTTTAGGGTCGAATTTATATACAAGAAGATTTAAGGTTCATGGATTGTAATTTGCCACATGTAATGGTGTGTCTATGGTGTAAACTTGTTTGATCCTTAGCCACAAGGTTAGGGTTTGGTTTAGAAAGAACCACTTAGTGCATACTTGTTTTATTTATGGCCATTAGGTTCGAATGGTTTAGAAAGAAACCACCTAGTGTGTATACTTGTTAAATTCTAAGCCATAAAGGTGGAAGTTCTAGGAGACAAGGTGAAGTGTTCTCTTAGATTTGTAAGAGTTTGTGTGGTTTGGTGGTGAATTCGAATGGTGTTCCTTTTTAAAGCCATATATTGGTTTGTATGGTTTAGAAATGTTCCATGTAAAAGCTTGATATGTTTGACCATGGTGTTGAAAGTCTAGGGGACATAGTGAGGTAGTGAGTTATGTGGCTTATTTTGAGCCTTAAAAAGGTTTAATGGCTTTAGTAAAAAGTTAGGGCTTATTTGGTTGGTGTTTGGTTTGATTTGAACTAAAGAGAGACCATGGTTCGTTTTGTGCTTTAGGGTGTAGTACCATAGGTTAGTTATGGTTGTACCTAGGGTTTAGATGTGTAGGAAACTTAGTTAAGGTCTTAGGTTAGGTTTTGTAAGGTTTAGATAGGTTTAGGTAAGTTTATGATAGTAAAAATATAGTTTTTGTAATTTCATGCATTAGGTACTTGTACTCTAGGCATTAGGGAATTGTAATTAGGTTTATAAATCATATGAAAATTCTTATTTAAGACTTGTACAATATGGACTTGTATGGTATGTTTTAAAGTGAGTACACTAAGGTTTATAATAAGTTTTATATTAAAAGTTAGCTTTCATGCATTAAAGACTTGTACATAGGCCAGAAAGACTTATACACTTATATTTTATAGAGATCATACACACACTAATTACGGTTTGTGATTTTATTACATAAAATCATAGTTTTGTAAGTTTAGGGCTTGTACCGGGAAATATCGTAAGGTTAGGGTTTTGTGCTTTAGAAACTTGTACATTAGCTTTGAAGTATTGTACTTTAGGGTTTATGATTAGTTACTCAAAATCATCGTTATCATAATTTGGGGTTTCGTGAAAACTTAAATAGATAGAAAATGTTTAGCTTGAACGTTTAGAAATCGTACGTTAATGAATTAACGTAAAGTGGCAAATAAAAGTTGAAAACTTTTGGTACTTGACATGTAGAGGTGTTTATGTGAAATAAACATAAGGTCGTTGGTGTCGGTCCGCGTGTGAGCATGTTTATTGAGAATATGAGTTATGTCACATGAATAGGTAGTTGTTGTGATCAGATAAACTGATAACGTTTAAAAAAAATTTGTACTTAGAAAATGAATAAGTATTCTTTATGTAGAATAGTGTATTAGTTTAATAAGATGTGAAATTTACCGGTGGTTACATGAGGCATTCCATTGTCATCAATCTTAGTGACCAAATTGAGGTAATCATTCATCAACCATAGACCATGTAAAGAAAAGAAAAAAAGGTGATTTAAGTTATTATTCAACTTAAGTTTTTATTTTATATGTTTAGTTGTTTACTTGATAAGAGGACGGAAGTGTACTACCGTGTAAAACAAATTCAGATATTTAGTGCAAATTCAGGATGACGAAGGTGAAACAAGATGAGTAGATTAGGTAATCTAATCTTTTTATAATTAAAAACTTGAACCTATTTTTAATAATTCATAGCTCAAAACTAACTACGGATAATTAATTGTAATTAGTTACTGTTGCAATTTTTTGTTGTTGTTGCTACTGATTAATTGACTTATGAAATATTTAAATCTACCTTAAATTCAACTAGGAGCCTGAACCCTTGCGTGAAGACGGTTAAACTTTAGTCAACATCCTCTAATGAGAAATGGTCCCTAATTAGTTTTCCTAACTTTATATGACGATGGAAGATTCGAGTTAAAGTGGTCTAAAACTTTGACAATTATATGAATCTGTTTTATGTCTAAACAACTATTGAAACTGTCTGTATGCAAGTAGCCTTACAATTATCTTGTCCAAATAGCCCCTTAACAAATTAGTTATAGTTGTTTGAAAAATTGATGCAGGTTCCAATCGTCAGTTAGGTGAACCAAGCGGGTAATATCATCACCAGATTGAAAATCAAAACCATAACAAGCCTCAGTAATATTCATCTCCATCTCCTTCCAACTGGGAAATCGCATCACCAAGAGAACAAAGTAGTACTACACTCATATACATGCCTCATGAGGAAACAAAGGACTGGGAAAGCCTAAAGATCATGGACCTGCGATCCAAGTTGATAGGTCAACAGATTATGGATATAATTGACGAAACCATGGGCAGAAAGTTGTGAAAGGAAGTGAACATACAAGAAGCTATTACAAGTGTACGCATCCCAGTTGTGAAGTGAAAAGATTTTTGAACGCTCTTATACTGGACGAATAACATAGATTGTATATAAAGGCACACATGATCATCCCAAAACTCAACCTAGCCATCGATTTAGTGCTGGTGCTCTTATGTCATCTGATAACATCAAATTACCTGGTATTTTACATATCAAATTCCCGTGTTCATATTTACATTTCAGGATAAATGAGGCACTGGAGCGTAAAAGATACAAGAAAAGGCCAAACATATGCAAAAATATATTCTGAAGATATGTTATGGCGTAAGTGGGCGATTGACTTACGCCGTAACTCATACTACAAAGGCCAAAGTATTACGTGTGAAGGTTACACCGTAAATGCTTAATGATATTTACGACGTAAATATGATGGAAAGAAGGATACGGCGTAACCAACTCTTAAAGTTACGCCGTAATTATTAATGTGAAGGCTACGGCGTAACTTGGTAATTCAGTTACGCCGTAGAGAGAATCAAGGAGTGGATAAGTATACGCGGACAAAGAATTACGGCGTAACCCAGTGATTTAGTTACGCCGTAATATTACTACATATGAAGTTCGGTGCTCAATTAACACATTTATGTATTGGTCTCCATCAATGAAATGAAGGAACTCAAGGGCCTAAGTTGCAATATTGCTATTATGAAAAGCTTAAGAGGTTATGCCATAACCTTAAAACTCAACTACGCCATAACTGAGGTTACAGAGTAACTAAAACTTTAGTTACGCCATAACTGAAGTTACGGAGTATCTAAAACTTTAGTTACACCGTAACTGAGGTTACAGAGTAACTGAAACTTTAGTTACGCCGTAACTGAGGTCACGGAGTAACTTAAAGTTTGGTTACGCCGTAACCATTCCGAACCCTCTAAATAGAGGCTGAATTCGGCACATTAGGGCATCTCTCTTCACCCCTCTTCGGGGTCGACTAGGGCACCACTCCAGGGCAATTTCCAGCAGTTCCAAGCCATCTTTCAAGGAAGAATTCACCTGCAATCATCATCATTATTAGCTCTACATCAAGTAATTTGTATCAAACAATACGTTCAATTCAATTCATGTTTTATTCATTTTTGTTGGTATAATTTACTATATGTCTGGCTAAGCACCTTTAGTGCTAGCCTAGTTATGATTCCTTGATTGAATTATTTATGTTTTAGTTATTCTATAATTGTTTCTAGTGTACGCATGCATAGTTCGTTGGTAGCCACCCTAGCTTTGGTAGTTTTGAGTTGCGGCCGTATTTATTTGCTTAGGAGAACTGACCAAAAGACCCTAAGTAAGTAGGTAGAGAGGGTTGGTAGAAATTGATCAAAAGACTACCAATCCCTCTTATGCGAATTGACCAAAAGATCACCGTTCGGAAGGATGAACTTAAGAAGTTATGGATGTGTGTCTAAGATGCTAGCGCCCGGGCATACATTGTTTCGAATCTTGCATGTAGGGTACTTAATAACTTGGATTAGATTGCTTGAGACCCTCGACTCCCCAAAGGGTAGGCCTTTGATGTCGGTAGGAACCATTGTTGATAGGTTATGACGAATTGACCAAATGCTGTAATAGCGACTTTAATCCCCACTTGAATCAATAGGAAGTAAGTAGACAACATAGACATGACATCATAGGATGAATAACTAGGTTAGCACACTTCCATTGTTCACAACTTCATTTACTTTCCACATATTTATTTCTTTTTTATTAGTTTAATTAGTTATTCAACTTAAAACCTTTTAAAACCGTGACATTAGAATTAATTAGGATCCTTGTCTACATAGCTCTTGGGAACGACCTAGGCTTTACCACTTTCTATACTACGCATGATCGGGTTCACTGCTCGTTAGTGCAATAGGTAGACCTTAGGTAGACGAGACTTAGAAATATTAAATCCTGTCGGAATACCTGCATCATCATCACATGAGGAAAATCCTGATAAACTTTAGAGATGGCATTTTCACCCATTATGTCTGGTTCATTTTGGATTTATGTTTTATCTCAGGTCGGTCTAATGGGGCCAAATGAATGAACTTAGCTTTAATGGGATGGGTCAACTTGGTAATCGGGTTTAAACATTGTTAAATTTTTTAATTTTGGCCAAAAAAGACTTTTTTGTGTGAGCCTAGTAGCCTCCAAGCATGATTTGACATGTGACATGAGCCTCCAAGCAGACCATCTTGCGACCTTTACTTCCTATGTTTGTTTAACTAATCACTTTTATCTTTTAATCTCTATTTGGTTTGTACTTGATTATTGTTGAAGGTATTTCTGCAAGTAATGGCCATAATTCTAACTTAGATGCGAGTAGAACCCCTTTTTAATATCCTAGACAAGCAAATCAAGATGGTACATATGATGTTGACGATGATGACGACCCATATTCGAAAAATAGGTGATTAAGTTTGATGTAAGTTTGTATTTGATACTATTAGTGCGCTAAAATGCTAATCTTCTAATAATGATCACGTGAACGGAATTTGGAACCCTTGATATTACTCAAGTAGTCAAGCCTATCCGAGAGTCGTGTGTGGTTTTCCAAACAACCACTGAGGTTGATATACTGGATGATGGATATCGTTGGCGTAAGTATGGCTAGAAAGTTGTGCGTGGCAATCCTAATCCTAGGCATGTATTCACTTAATATTCAAATAAAGATCGATAAAAGCAGTCTTTTAATCCAGTAGGGGTGTTGGAACATATCTTTTTTCTTAATACTAATTGAACTCTTGAAGTGGCAATACTCAATTTTTGATGTTGGATAATAAGTTTCATACCGGAAGGCAACAAAATCGATTATCTAAGGGTAAAATCAAATTACTTATCACCCCTTCATTTAGCCGAATTTGTGAGACTTTTACTAACATTTTATAAATATTTATCGATTAAGTCTCTTTCTTTTGGGGTCAAAATGTGCTTTGTGGTTATTTATCTATTAATTTCTTAAATATTGTTATTGTTCAATACTGTATCACTTTCAAAATGCACAATGGAACACCCCATAAAAATTGAGTCTTGGGCAAATCAATTATCCATTTACATGAACCAGGTGGTATAAAACCTTTTGAAAACCATAAGAACTTATGCAACTTATCGACCCATTATTCAGGAGTTAGTACAAGTGCACAAGTGCTGATTACACTGTAAGAAAACACGTAGAGAGAGCACCCTATGATCCTAAAGCTGTCATAACCGCATACTGGTTTCAAGTTAAATTACAAGTAAGTGTTTTTAGTACTTTAAACACTTTATTAACTTGGTGGATTTTGGTGTTTGAAATTCGCCACTTCCTATAATTACATATCTATGTTGATTTCAAAGAAAAAAATGTCTCACCAATGCAAGTATATAATTGTAGTTTTGGTCATCACTAGCGTTGTTCTTGCAGCTGTTGCGCTACTATGTATATTTGTTCTTGAATTAGTAGATGGTTTTGAGTTCTAATAGAGATGGATTTATTTACTTGAACTAATATAGGAAGAAAACACTTCTTCACCCATTCATTGCGTCCAATGCAACTTAGTACAAGGGTGATGTGCTTGGAGTGTACAAGTTTTAAATTTATAAAAGACGATTTACCAAATTTACCAATAACACATACGAGCAAGTGCACTCGTCCGTTATAGCAAGATTATGAAGGTAAGTCGGGATCGTTCGCAGGGATTTTAGTGAATCTGATTAACAAGTTTGAATCAACTAAGACAATCCAAAAGCATATAACAACGAAAATAGATATAATGAAATTTAGATGATTAGAAACTACACTTGCTTAAACTAGTTTCTTATCCTTGATTAGTATGATTGTATTAACCTCTTAACATGTTGGTTGTGATAATTAGTTGGTGTTCTAATCTGTTGTTCTTACAAGTTAAATCTTCATCAAGATTTTAGTTCATAAAAACAAGCATTAAGTTTAACCAATCAATTCAAGATCAATTCAAGTTTCATAAGTTTATTTTCACAACCATTTGCTTTATTAAATTTGCTTAAGAAATGGTCAATACAAAAGGTAACCGATTATAGACAAAAGGGTACAATTGATTGTCAACAACTAATCTTACGACCTTTTAGATGTTTCCAATCAATCCAACTTGATAATCAAAAAGCGTTCTTATTACAACCACACCTTAGTTCCTTTGTTTAATCAAGAATAATGGGTAAAAACAATCATCCATAGACAAAATGATTATAACTAGTTGAATAACAATAAGTTCTTTCGACCTCTACGATTACTATCAACTAGTCAAACTTGATTAACAAATGTCACTATGAAACTTTAGCACAATTGGATCTTAGAATCAACTTGAAATTGAATTAAAACATGTTAACACAATCACTAACTAATCATATGATAATCAACATCATTTAAGCAAGTGTATAAAAAAAACTAGCCACTCATAGCAAACATAAACATAAACTCAGAATTTTGAACATTAGAAAACATGATTAAGAGTCTTACAATGCTTGGAATAAGATTACAAATGGCGAAGTAATGATTCCCAAAGTATTGGGGTAGACTCCTTGAGGTTTTGGCCTCTAAATGTGGTACTTCTGGAACTCCAAACTTTCCTGGACTTCTAAGGGCGAATTTGAGAGCTTAAGAGATTTGTTTGATGAGTAAAGAGAGTTGTATTGAAGTGTGTGTCTCATATGCTCACAAGAGGTCTCTATTTATACTAGTTCCAAGGCCTAGGGTATTAATTGCTGAACTTGGCCTCCAAGGAGTTAGGAAGGGACTAGAATACACCAAGGGAAGGACCTAGAATCGTTTGGATACAAAGGGGAAACTTAGTGATGAAGATTTGGCAGAAACAGGCCCTCCAACCGGATCGGTTGGTCTTCTACAAGTGTTCCAACCGTATCGGTTGGTCTTCTACAAGTGTTCCAACCGTATCAGTTGCTGGTGGCAACCGAACGATTGGACTGGCGTCCTGGGCACTTTTTGCTCTTCTTCCAACCGATCCGGTTCCAGTTGCAACCGATCCGGTTGGTTTTCCTGAGTGATGGAAAATCGACCTTTGCTATATTCTGACTTGTAGAGCTTGGTTCTTCAATCATCTTGGTCTTCTATGGTACTTGGAATACTGATTTGTGCTTGACATGCTTCACTGAAACGGGAATCTTCCAATTGTTGAACATTCTTTTACTTTTCCTTCCGTTTCCCTGCACTTGATTATAAACACTAGACAAACATCTTTTGATGCGATTAAGCACTAAAATCATAGAAATATAACTAAATAACATATACAAAAGCACACATAACGCTACTGAAAACATGTACAATCTGAGCGTTATCAAAGGGAAATTTTGTGGACATTGTTTGTAGATCCTCATATAACGTATACACACCAATTTGTAAGTTACATACTTATATTAAAAATGCAAGAACTAAAAACAAGAGTACCTGATATTTTCATGTGTGAAATGGTCTTTGTAAAGATACTTGATTATTCTTACTCGTGGGAATAAGTGCAAGTTCCCGGAAATTGATCAAGATTTTTGGCTCGCAATAAACCGTTCTTAACCGAGATTCAGGTTAAGCTTGTGGGGTTAGGAGTAAAGCATCCCGAGGTTGGCGCAGATACTGGAACCTATTCTATTTCCATTGTACTTTTGAAGTCTGACTTATTTCGCGGGACCAGGGCGGACCGTAGAAAGATTCTAAATATGAGAAATCCACTTTTTTCGATAAGAAGGAAATGAAGAACATGAACGAAACGAAATAGAGCTTTGAAAGCCTTAAATTGAGCTTGAAATTGGTTTCTGAACCCATTGAGATGACCCAAGAATTTTGCTATTTCGATTCTGCTAGTCCTTGGGAACTGGCACAGGCAATATGTATATAATAATAAATAAGCGGTAATAAAATCAAGCTTTTGCCAGAGGATGAGTCTTTCTCCTCCGCTGTGAACGTTGTAAAGATCTTTTTCAAGAACTAAACCCAAATACTTTGAGCTAAAATCAATTTATGTGGGGCATTTTTGGGGGATTGCTTAATTCAAACTGTTTTTAGCGCTTACTTATACATTAAAATATAAATAGTTTTACCCAAAAACTCAAAACTGTGGCAACATAGATGGAGTGATCCCAGTTACATGTTCAAGGTACAATGTAAATAAGATGAAGCTTCTTACAGAGATTCCATGGTGAACGTGGTAATGTGATAAAATGGTATACAATAAATTGATCTTTTATACAATGATTGCATAATTTAATGACAACCAACATATTAACAAACCGATTGTAACAGTAAATATACGAGAATGTGATAATAGGTTGGAGGATATGTGGTGTTCAAGGCATAGTGTCCTATTATGTCAACCATCATTTCTTCGAAGAGAACTTCAACTAAATAGTTTCAATATTTTAGCAATGAATAACATGCTTGACTTTATAAATTAAACTATTGAACAAATTTATATGCTAATATATTGAGCGATGATTTGCACACTACAACTATTGATTGTCACACTCCATTTCATGCTTCAAACAATTGTACATATATGACAGGATGCTCAATATACTTGTATTTTTGAGTGTGCCAATCAATAATTGGAGTGTACAAATCATCACTTTAATATATTAGCAATGAATGCGTAAATTTATATTGTATTATATAATAACAACAACAACAACAACAACAACAACAACGATGACAACGATAATGCAATTAATTTTTAAACTCACAATATGTAATATATAATATGCAAACTTTTTTGTTAAAACCCCGTATGTGCACGGGTATTATAACTAGTAGTAAAGCTAAAAATATGCATATATATCTAACTTAAAATTATAATTGCATATATATCCTCTCAAAAGCATAAAAATTGCATATATATTCAACTTAAACTACTAGTTGCATATATATTAGTTCTAAATCTTCTTAATTGAATATATATCATTTCTAAATCTTTAAAATGTCATATATATATATATATATATATATATATATATATATATATATATATATATATATATATATATATCAAAATAATTATTGAATATAATTTTAAACTCTAAATTGTGGTAATTAAAATTTTAAAAATATCAACAACAACATTTATTTCAAAGGTGCGATGTCCGATATTTAAAATGTGCCAAAGAAGCAAAAACATTATATGTAGATAATAGTTAACCTCACAAAAAAGTCACTTTATAATATGATTGTTATATATGTTTAATAAATAAAGTATGTTTTCAACAAAATAATATATTACTATCAACAAGTTTATAAATAAAAAAATATATATATTTTTTATTATTATAGGTTTCGGGCTAGTAAATTTATACTAAATAGTTATTTGGATATATATGACATATATAATATTTATAAAAGATATGTATTAAAAGTTTAAGTGGGATATATGTAGTTTTGAGCTTTCGAAAAAATGTACATGCAATAATAAGTTTAAATTGAATTTGAGCTCGTGAAAAAATATATATGCAATTCCACCATGAATATTTGATATATATGTGCTGAAAAAAAGAAGCAAAAGAGCCCACTATAATCATCAACCAAACTGTAAATATCATTGCTATTATAATTCCCATATCAATATATCAAACACACCCTTAGAGCATCCATAATGTAAAAAGTTTTAACGCATATCATATTTAATGAATAAGACTTTAAGAAAAGACCTAAAGTTTATAAAATATTTTTAAATAGCTTTTAGTGTAATACAAAAACCTTTTCAGAAAACATAATGAAATGGTGAAAAATTAATGTTAGTTTAATTATCGGAGATTCTTAGAGCACATGGTATGCTCCTATATGTGGCTCGCCAAATGCATCCCAAAATTACCAATGGCTAGTCAAATGCCATACCGTCACTTGTGTCATTCGTGAGCCAAAAGTATTTGAGCCATTCGACTGGCTCACGTCATTTGTAATGTTTTTTTTTTTTTTTTTTTTTGAGTGAGTAGGTATTTTAGTGAGGTATTTTGTGAGACTCAATAACATGTTAATGGTGTGTTATAAGAGATGATGTTTTAGTTATTGGTGTGTTATTAAAAGGTGTATGATGTGAGACTAATGTGACATACTAAGTCTTGTGCTCTTAGTCCCAAAAGCAATGCGCCAATACCGACAATGAAAGCACCGACTGACTTGTATGATTTTAAAAATTAAACTACCCAGTGTACGATTTATAAATTATATGTATATGTATGAGTGAAATGATGGACCTGACTACTCACCATCTGCAATTTAATGCGTTTACACGTTTTTTTCAATTTAATGCGTTTACTCGTTTTCTTTTTTTCGAATCATATCATTCTTAGGCTATGCACAGAGGCGACCTAGTTCGTCGCTGCCACATCAGCTTTCTCTCTCCGACGACCTGACGACGACTTAGTTGCCACAGTGATGACCTGAGAATTTTTTATTTTTTTTTCGGCAGTAAAAAAAGTGTATGTAACTATGCTGTAACTGTTTTTTTACAGTCAAGTTTGTCACTTGAAAAAGCAGGTTGTACCATGTAAAGCTATAGTTGTACCATGACACACAACTTCACTTCTTGATAACTCTCGTTCTTCTCTGTGTCACTGGATAGGGTGATAAGCATCAACACTTTTCAAACCCCATCAAAACTTTAACACCAAAATAACCATCTCTTCCTTACCCATTAAACCTCAATTCAGTTTCTCTCCAAGACCCATTTCTTACAATAATTTATCTCTATCTTACAAAAGATTATCCAGTTTGAACAAGATAAGGTCTTCTGCTACTGATGAAGAAATAGCCACAGTTACTGAATAACAAGAACAAGATGTAGAAAGTGTTAGTGACCAAGGAAAAGTGGTAAAGTTTTGAAGGAAAAAAAAAGAAGGTAAAGATTGAGTTTATACTCGGTTGTCAAGCCAGCCGAGTTTGTGTTTCATCACTCCCCAACCGACCAAGACCGACACCTCCACAAAGGGATGACCGACCTCGACCGACCATCACAACCGAAGTTCGACCGACCCTCTGCGCATAGCCTTATAGTCTTTGGGGTCTTTGTTTAAGTTTTTCTTTTTTAGCCTTTTAGGGATTTGTGAGGTTCTTAAATTATCCAAGTAAAGTTGCATGAATGTTTTGGCTAATCTTTTTAGCTTGAGATTATGAGCTTACAACAATGGATGAGATTTTATGGCTTATTTTATATGGGTTACTAATTTGAAAATGACAAAAATACTTTTATGCCTTGAAATATCATTTTACATGTTGATATACGCTTTGGTCATTTAAAGTTATCAACTATAATGAGCTAACTCACATAGTAGACATAGACTTAAAATTTTGTTACTAATAAGTCATAGTCTGTTTTGAAAATTAAAAAAAATAAGTCATACATTACTTACATTTGCCAAGCTGAAAACATGAACTTAGATAAACAAAGATTTTTTTTTTTTAATTTATTTATTATTATTTTTTTTTTAATTTTTAAATGCAAAGCTTATGAAAAAAATAGCAAAGGCAAAAATAACACCATATGTACTCGATTGTGAAATGAAGCAAGCATTGAATGCGGTAGATTAAAGAGACTAAATAATGAGAGAGATAAAAACTTGTTAAATTGAGGATAAGATTCTATCAAGTAGTATACAACTTGATTGATCAATTTGTATAGTTACGAGCCGTTGGATCAAATGTTAGATCAAATCAAAGTTAGCTTATGTCTCGTGACACAATATCTTAAAGTTGGCTACTCACCGGTAGTTGCAAGTTTAGTTTAATGCGCTGTTCTTTTTTTTGTTGGTTTGAGCTTTTAGATCCAACTCGATAACCTAATAGACACGACACATCCAACCCGCAACCAGATACCATATAGGGTCGGGTTGTGGGTTAGTTTTTAATTTTGAAAGCCCCGATAGGCGTGAACGTATAAGAGCACTAAACCGACCTGATAGCCTTATTGACACCTTAGAGCATCAAGTTTTATCAGCCGAAGTTATAAAGCCTTAGGTGTAAGAACACATTTAAAACCTCACATTATATTTTTAGTTGGCAATCAACATCTATGTTTATCATTTTAAATATTTCAAAAGCAACTTGAATGTGCAAAGTTAAGACTGTAATGTACACACTGCAAGTATCATTGGTTGTGAACATGATGCCCAATAGTCAATTCTCCAAATCCATGTAAGACATTTGCTGTAAACGATCAATAAATCATCCAGGTATGGCTACTACAATTTCTATTCCTGCCCGAAGCTGAGGGTGTGGATACTACAATTTCTACTCTTGCCCGAAGCTCAGACCTCTGTAAGGTACCCACAAACAAAAAGAAAAATATGAGTTAGCAACGTGACAATTTTGCCTCTTGCTAGTATTTTACCTACAAGCATTTTACCCGTGCGGCAAGGTACCCACAAACAAAACAAAAAAATATTAGTTAGTAACGTAACAATTGCTAGTATTTTACCTACAAGCATTTTATCCGTGCGGTACAACGTGACCGGCTTTTTTGAAAACAAAGTTAAATACAATTTAACAAAATCAATAAAGAACCATATAAGTCTTTTAAACACAAGAAAAAATATATCATAAACATTTACCAATACATGATGTCTGTTTAGTTAACACGAGAAATAAAATGTCTGACACTTAACTATAACACTTCAACATAAAGCGGCCCTTTATAACTCTTTATTTATACGCTACACAATCTTATACTTGGGCAGTTGCGCAATTTATCTTGTAAACTTTGTTGGCAATGTAGAAAGAAGACTAACATGAATGGTTGTCCTGAGGTCGTTTTTTTGGCGCCATGGTGGCATCGCCTGTCTGATTCTAGTTGTCATCGATTTTTTGCGTGTTTGTCCTGTTTTATTACAGCTTAATTAGTTCCCTACTCTTTTTGGTCTATTGGATTGATTTGCGTGTAGCTTGTACTGCTAGTTTCTTTCTAGCTTTTTTTTTTTTTTTTTTTTTTTTTTTTTTTTTTTTTTTTAATATAATCTCAATTGCCGTTAAAAAAAAAAAAAAAAAAAAAAAAAAAAAACATGAATGGTTGGACCAACACTTGTTGCTACTGTAGGTTTTTTTTTTTTTTTTTTTTTTTTTTTTTTGTTAGTATTATGTTACCAGAAATAAAATAAAAAACATACAATAACAAATATATAGATATACGGAGTACTACAAATCTGAAGTATATGTAACTATATCCCCAAACCAACATACAACAATTCGACACCATGCAATGGACTTGACATGCATAATATAACTAAGATAATCTGTTTAGAAACAGAATCAAGTTAAACAATTATAGTTATCAACATTTACGAAAGAAACTACTACAAAAAAAGGTATTTTTCGACTGGTCTCGGCAAGATTGTGTTATATATTAGACTTCGTGTATTTAGAATTAAAGATTAGCCATTTCAATTAAAATCCCACTTATGAAAATCAGAAATACCCGAATCGAACCTAACTAAAGCAACCTTTTCTGGATCAACCAGGTTAATGGTTTAGCCTAATTAATGAACACCTCTTTATCATGTTACTTAAGTAATATACATATTCAGAATTAAAGATTAGCCATTTCAATTAAAATCCCACTTATGAAAAGCAGAAATTCTCTGCATGTTAATACTTAAAATAGAGATAACATAAGAAAACAAACTAAGGCCATCCACAACGCATAGACGTGGAATCGTTTAATGAAAGTTTTAGACGCCAGCTCATCATTTAATAACATTGTAGGCTTCGTACATTGAAAATGCGCTCTTCTCTGTTTGGATCCCATTTATACGTACGGAGGCGGCCCCATTTCTTTATTTCTCAATTGTTTTAATAGAAAGTGGCACATATATCTAGTAAGTGGGGTTGTAAAATAATATATAGTACTATTTGAAAACAGTATTTCTTAAGAAATAAATATAGTGTTTTAATGATGTGGAAATGCATTAAACTGTATAAAGTTCAATACATTGTGAGAGTTTTTATAAAATAATAAAATACAGATGTGACGCTGATGTGTCAATATACTGAACTTTGTATTGCACCCTGCATTGGAGATGCTCTAAGAGCATCATGTGTGGTGAAGAGGGTTTACCTCTTCATCACCGCCTCGTCAGCGCCACCTCAGCATAACAAACCTCCACAACTAACCACAACAAACCCTCCTCACTCATAACAAACCTTAACCTCGGGCCCACCACTACAACTTTATTTTTTTTTCTAATTTTCAAATTAACTAAATTTATTTATTAAAATAAAAAAACAATTCAATATATTTTAAAAAAAAAGAAAAAAAATTGTAAAACGTTATCAAAACGCACAGCCCACCCACACACTTTATAATTAACGACGGCGAGCTCTGCCGGTGTGGCGGCGAGCCACAGCGAGCTGCCACGTTAGACGACGGCGAGACACGAAATTCCCACACCTTCCCCTCTAAGTATGGGTTTTAAATATAAAGTGGGTCCTTCAGGAATGAAAGTTCCATAACCTACCTTTTGAGTGGTATGGAGTATGGAAAATATATGTCTTTCAATACAATATTTGATACATATATATATATATATATATATATATATATATATATATCTTAACCAAACAATTGCAATCATATCCACTATCATTCCTCATTCCGATTCACCCCTGCCAACACACCTTTACTAATTAAAAAAAATAGTTTTCTTTTCCTTTCTCAATTCACTTGGGGTTACTATAAGTCATTTGAAAACGAAAGCTCCGTCTATACGATTAAATTACTCTAACGTTAAGGGTGCTTTTGGTATGATGCCATAAATCACATTCGGATATCGGTTTCGGTATAAGATGGGTCCCTCACCTATGATATTAAAAAAAAAAAGAAAAAAAAAGAAAAAAAGATGGAACGTTTTCTTCTTTCAACTTCACACACACTACACACTACAAACACACACACTACACATACTAAAAAAATATAAAATGTTATCAAAACCCAGCACAGCCCCACCTGTGTCAGATGAGAAGCTCGTTGTCACCACGAAGAGGTGCTCCACGGCGAGCTCCGCCGGTGTGGCGGCGAGCCACGGCGGGCTGCCAGGTAGGACTACGGCGAGGGACAAAGAAGCCACATCGGGTGCTCTAATGGGTGTAGATGCTATAAGTAGTTTGTGATGGAAGATAATAAGCATCTCATCATCATATGACAAAACAAATCATAGCTTAGAAGATAATTTGAACACATTTACTCATGAATGGGTAACTCGGGTTGTATTTTTATATCAGGGGTCACACGGGTAATCTGAAAATAAAACTAAAAATGAAACTGACCAAAAGTCGACCAAAGGGTATTGTTAGAGTAAACGGTGTCATGACGAGTTTGTCTCGCCGTTCCTATGTTGCCGTTCGCCACTTCCTCGCTGCCACATCGGTGGGCTCGCCATTTTGTCTTCGCCTGGCAAACGAAGTAAATAACGACAAACAATTTTATCTACTATGCTAACGTTTGTAAAATGTATCCGTTGTATTTTTTGTTTTTAAATTGTGTTTTATGTTTAATTGAGTCTGTGTGTGCGTGTTTTTAAGAAGAAGAAGAAGATTCATTGTTTTTAAAAAGAAGAAGAAGATTTTTTTTTTTTTTTTTTTTTTATTATTTTTTTTAACCTTATATATACAAGTTTTAATTCACACCTGTAGACATTAATAGGTTTTAGTTTAGAGCTAATTACCAAAATAAGCCAAAAATCCTCATTTGGTCCAACGTATGATCAACTTTTTATCCCTTTTCTCATTTTGATCATACTCGTCTGCTCAACTGTTCGACTCCACCCATTGCTTGACACATGTCATTTGTTTTATAATATATACATGTATGATTTGAAATTTTATCTTATTATTAATGGGCTAGAAGTTCAAAATACCCTTACCTACCATCCTTCCCCGTACAACTCTTATTCTATCACCTATCTTTTTCATTTATGTCAGGGTGTGCTTGGTTCAAACTCAGGAAAGGGAAAGGAAAAGACAATGACAATGGTGGGGAAATGGAAAGGGAAAGAAAAGCATTCCTCCTAATTTATTGGGTAATGGCTCATTACATTATACTATACCAAACAACTTTTTATTATTATTTTTCCCATTCCTCGTCCCCTATAACCCCTACCAAGCATGCCCTCATTCTTCTAAAAAAACACTTCCACTTCGTCACCTCCACTCCACCACCATCGCCCACTTTACAATAAAGGCAGTAGCCTCTTTTTCATACCAAGAATCACACTATATAGTTAAGTCTATATAAAAAAAAATTATATAGCTTGTGGTTGATTAAACAAATTGGTTAAAAACCTACTAATTGATGATTTGATGGGCGTGTGGCTGCTGTGGTTTTGGTGTCATTTGATTGAATTGATTGTGTTGTAAGATGAATCTATTATGTTTTGAGTTTTTTATCGGTGTAAAGTATAGATCACTAAATTCAGTGTTTTAAAAAAGTGATATGAGAAGTTAGAGTGTGTTTGTTTTTTTAAAAAACGTCTTACTAGCCCTTTTACTCTTACCAGTAAGAGGAGGGCAGACGTTTTGCTTGTTTGTTTTTTTCCTTTGAGTAAGACTCAGTTAGACATATAACATCTTACTCAGTAAGAGGTGGGGGACTTGTCTTATTGCCTCTTACTCGTTTTGTAAATTTTATATAATATATTTGATTGTTTATTAACTATGTTATATTTATGATAAAAAGCCTTGTTTTATTTTTACATAAGTTACTTATTATCGCATTGCGTTGGTTTAATAAACAAATTGCAAAAACGAGCACTTAAAATCATTCAGACAATTATACAAAAACAAACAACATTATTTCGTTCAGATTTAGACTTTCTAACCATCTCTTACCAGTAAGATGTGGTAGTCAGATTTAGACCCAAAACATCTTAATGAAACAAACACACCCTTAGTTCTACCGTACTAGTTGTGATGCGTAGTGACGAGATTTGGAAAATGTATTAAGATTTGAGTTTGTGTAATCAGTTGACTAAAAAAGTGAGATTTGGTTTGAGATTTGTATATGGTTTTGGTGGTGGAGCAGTGAGTGTCGACTGGGGGTTGCGTTATACACACCCTCCCTATTAGGGATGGGTTTGTATTTTTATTGTTTTTGTCTCTTTTTTTTCAGTACAACATAGTTTTTTGTCAGTTTATGTTCCGTATTTCTGACAGTTTTAAACGTTTGACTTATTAAACTTTATATTTTCTGTTCCGCACTTTCGGGTTTATAGTTTTTTGATATAAACAAAATTATAAATATAAAAAAAAGGATTATATATCTAGAGGCCGCCCAACTATTAAGTATTTTACTTTTAGGCCGTCCATTTTCTAAAACTAATTTATAGGCCACTCAATTATGTGTTTGTTTTCCTTTATACCAAATTCGTTCAAATTCTTGACGGATATTCATACAATGACAAGAATAAACTCGGCTTTAACACATCAACACAATAAAATTATCAATTTAAATGTAAAACATAAGTTAAATTATCTTAATTTACTTTCAACTAACTAAAGTTGCACTTAAATAATAGCAAAAACTGATATTTTATATTTCAATAGTCATTTCTATTGTTTTAATATGTTATATTTAGCATTATTTTCGTTGTTTTAAAGATTTTTGAGATAAAATTATCTAAAATTGGTATAAACGAAAGCAAACCTATAAATGAGTGGCCTATAAGGTAGTTTTGATAAATGGAGGCCTAAAAGTAAAACTTTTAATAGTTGGGTTGCCTCCCAATACATAATTCCTAGAAAAAAATAAAAAATAAATAAAAAATAACGCAAAAACGTAGGGGGGGCCCTTTGTAAAAATAAGGGGTCTCAATAACATGTCTTTTAAAAAGTATAAGTTATAAAGTATAAGGGTATAGTTGTAATTTTATAATAAAACAAGAGAATACATTAAAAAAAATTACTTACATTAAACATGTGATACAATTTGGATGAAGTCGAGTAATTGAGCAGTCAAGCATGACCAAATGAGAAAAAATATAAAAAGTTGACCATACTTTGGACTAGTGAGGGATTTTTGGCTTAATCTAGTGATTAGCTCCTTAGTTTATACCCTAAGTCATATAAAAAAACTTAGTTTATACTTTTAAACATTAAAAAACTTTTAAACAACCCGTTTTCAAATGGGTCAACGGGTAAAAAAATCACCAAACCTTATTAGATACTTTAAATACCATCAAAACTATTTTTAAATGGGTCAACGGGTCAAACAACACGAATTTTAGTGAGATATTACTTTCACACAATAGTAAGCACAATTTAGACACCACAGAAGCAAGTTATTTTTTTGATTAGCCCACCCGCTTATCTCACACATTTTACCACATCCTAATAGGAACACACATCATACTAAAATGTCGCCTGTTTACACATCCATTGGAAAAGTTCCTTTTGTCACACTCACGTTCGAAGGACTAATCGTTGTGTCTGATATTACTGCATCTCATGACTCTTAGTTGAGGGTTGGTTGACCCATGCTCGGGAAAACCTGTTCAACATCACAATTAAAGTTTCTTTAATTGCAAACAACCTCATAAATTATTTTTGTATTCAATATAATTAATATATTAAGACTAAGTGACCTCAACCGCAGGGGGGAGGGAGTGGAAGTTTTGAACCCTAATACCCTAAGGGTGCCACGTCACCTCTATCCAATAAAAACCTTCCAACTCAAAACTACCCCAATACTACCCTAACACTACCTAAGTGGACGGAGTGGTACCCTAGTACCCGATTTTTTTATTTTATTTTATTTTTTTCATTAACGTGCAAATGGTCTGCACTTCACTAACTTTTGGTCAATGCAAAAATCCAAACAAAGCTTATCTTCTTCTTCTTCACTCTTTGCTACCTGCAAAACAAAAAAAAAAAAGCAAAAAAATGCAAACACAAAGACACAAAACGCAACCCAACGTCCACTTTTCCAACGGTCACACTCGGCTTCGGAGCTCGCAAAACCAACCCGGAGGTCGAACCCGAGCTGGGCGGAGCGGTGTTGCCGCTCGGGTTCACCAACCCGATGCCCTACCCGAAGTCGACTCCGTCATACCTAACCTTATTTCAATCGACAATCAGAAAGTAACCTGGTTTTCCTAAAATAGTTATAGTTGATCATGTAACATTAGCATCTTGCAGGACAAATATACTAATCTGACTCATGCAAGAACATACAAAGACTCGCCCCTTTTTAACAATTAAGTTATTTTATAGGATATAATAATGTCAATATCGTTTACTATAATCACATAAAAAGAAGGTACAAAAAAAAAGTTGACCCATCCTTTTGATAAATAGATTGATAAATCCAACTCTACAACTACAGTTGGTATTTTAGGGACAAGTACAAGTATGTTTGTCACATAAAAAGTTTACCTTTGAATTAGTAGAATGTTAAGCTTGGCCAAGTGGAGAGATCCCTGGTAAACTCCTGCCTGTAAAACAACAGAAATATTTCACCAAATGTTCACAATGGGAAATTAAAACAAAAAAAAATGGTTGAACGATGGAACATACTTCTCGACAAAGAGGACACTTTTCTGTAGGCTTTGTTGCCTTCAGTCCATCAACAATTGTTGCTCATCCGGACTTGCAAGCACACATGAAGCAGAAGATGTGTCCAAGAGTCAAATACACAAAATCAAATACAATATCCTGATCAACAAATGCCAAAAAATATAATAAATAGTCTGTCTCTTAAAAAATGTGCATAAAGTCGATACATGAACAAAAATGTGGCAAATTTGACCCATCTACCTAAAATATAGGTCAATGTGGATATCATTAATTTCCTATTTTATAACAATGAAGTAGAGTAAAAAATGTTGAATATGTTGAGAGTTTCGTAAAGTGTATCTGTATGCCTCAAAGAAAGAGACAAAAGAATGTTAGTAGATTAGCTATTCGGCCCGACCTGTTATAAAGTTACACGTTTTGATCGTTATTCTATTCAAGAACCCGACACAAGACACCCCACACCAGAAACCCGACATCAGAAACCCGACACACGAAAACGACACCAGAAACTTGACATCACAAACTCGACACCAAAAACGTATTAACCGAATTTATGTTAGCCTAGCCCATTACTTATGTTTATTGTTTAAGGCCCATTATGGTCAATTGCTTGTATTCGGTTATATCATTATATATACCGAAAGTTTGATAAATAAGGGGCAAGGGGGATTAAACCTAATTCTAATATGGTATCACAGCCTCAAGATCCTTCACCTAAACCTTAAAAAAAAAATTTACACCTCTCGTTTATTTTGCTGCTCGCTTGCTTTTTATTGCTGCCACTTTATTGCATTCCTAAACCATCACAAGATCACACGTCAAGTACATACAATAGTTTATTCCTTACTTTTTAATATTGCTTGCAAAGTTGATGCTCCATTATTGCTTTCCCAACATCATCACACGTCATTATCTACATATATTTTAGTGTTTGTTCTTATTTTATTGTTTGCAAAGTAGCTGCTCTACAATTACATCACCACAATGACTGGTCCCACATTGAATAACTTCTACACTCCTTACGCCTCATCACAGTTTCTAATCCCAACATCCCAACAACCTCCTTCGGCCCAGTTACCACAGGCCCACCTGGCCAGAGTTGTACCAGTCCAACAAGCCCAAGGAGCAGCCCAACATGTTTCTTATCCGATCGAGATGCACTATTATGGGACACAGGTACATCCAGAAGGTCATATTTTTTATCCGGGGTCTTTTGCTTACACTGCTCCTACCATGTTACCTCAAGCATCTCAGGCGATGACACTTCAAGACCCCTCTTGGAATATGGATATTGTTTAAGGCCCATTATGGTCAATTGCTTGTATTCGGTTATATCATTATATATACCGAAAGTTTGATAATTAAGGGGCAAGGGGGATTAAACCTAATTCTAATAAAACGCACATCTGAAACACAACATCAAAATCCTGACACCAGAAACACGATATCAGAACCTTGATTCAATATAAATCGCTACAATTTTTTAAAAGATCTCATAAAAAACTAAACATCAGAACCCCTTCATCAAAACTCTTTATCAGGGCCCTTCATCAGAACTCCTTCATCAAAACTCCTTATCAGAATCCTTCATCAAAACCCACATCATTTATCAAAAACTCACCTTTAAAAAAAAAAAAAAAAAAAAAAAAAACCTTCATAAAAAACACTTCATTAAAAACCCCATCAGAACCCTTAATCGTAAACCCTTTATCAGAAAACCTTTATGAGAAACCATTCATCACTATACCTCATCAGAAAATAAATTGTAACTACTCGTATTTTTCAGGCCATTACTCAACAATAAACTCAAAATTATTTTCTTTGAATACTTGAAATTATACTTTTATCTATAACCGTTAGGTTAAATCGCGTAAACCGAAAAACGACTTTAAAAGTTAACTAGAATTAGACTAAGTTTGGTCTATGTCAAACATGTGTCATATTAATTTTACAATCATGTTTATGAGTTCATGCATTTTAATTTACAAGTTTTAATTAAAACGTTTACGTTTCACATTTACGTTCCTGCATGCATGCATTATGCATCACCACCTTTCTATACATACTTATTCCTATACTTATACATTTAAAACATCAAAAGTTTAAAAACATCCCTCTCCATCATCACCTAAACGGCTAAACCGGACATGTACCTAAGCCTATCCAAAAATAGAAAGTCCAACATCTCTTCTATTTGTGTTACCCTTTTCACCTTAAACCATGTAGAACTTCAACCAAGACAAGCAACCATTGCCTGGTCCCATCACATTGTGTCTCCCCCCTATTTCTTTGTGTTGGACTTCTAAAACACCCTCAACACAAACCCATGCTCACTCAAACTCCTACTTATAGAATGCAAGTTACCATTAGATACCAAAGTTGCTTTAAACCTTTCCATTTCTTTCACTATATACAGAACCCACCTAACACTTTCTCAAGACACGATAAAACTCTCATTAAACACATATCTTATATTATTTAAGCATGCAAGCAAGGGTTTCAAGTGGTTGGGTAAATTGGTTTAAGTGTTGCCGGTGCATAAACTAGGGTTTTGGAGTTGTGATCTTGGGTTTTCTAGTGTGTTCTTGGTATTCTTGTTCATTAATCACCACCAAATTCTTGTAAGAATACCCATACTCATTTTACACTTATACATCATTCAATGTTCTTTTTATATCACCTATATATGCTTGTTTGTGTTGAAATTTGATTTAAACATACGCTACTAAACCCTAAATCTGGACAGCTTCTTACAGTCGACAAAATACCATAGAAACCCATCTTAGAGATTTTTCAAGGAAAAACCAATTTATACATACTAAAATACATGTCTTAGAATGTTCCACGTCGAATTTCGTACTTTTTGGAGTTGATTTACTATCTATACTATATATAAAAGAAAAACAAAAAAGTGAAAAGTTGAAACTAAAAACGGAAATGTTGAAAACATATGTTTCAAAAGGAAACTATTAATACACATCGAAAACCAAGTTGACTCGAGACGCTTCAAACCCCGGCGGGTTGACCCAGTTTTATTTGACCCGTTTTTTGGACCTAACTGTTGGGTTGCCCGATTTAAATGGACCCATTATTCGACCGGAATGGTTCAACCGGTTTAACCACCCGGGTCGAACCGTGTTTCAAAACATTATGTTTAATCCCAAATCCTCAAACTTTTATTACTTTTCGTTTATAATCCATAAACTCTTTTTTAGCATTAAAATTACCTGCCGATATAAATTCCGTTGCTATGCACGGGTAGTCGTCTAGTTTTTAATAAATGATATACAATCGTTAGTCAAAACCTACACGATTCTGAGTTCCAGATTTCTTTCCTATAAAACAACCCCTTAGGAGCAATTTTTTTTACACTAACTATTTTTTTACACTTATTCACACACTATATTTTCAAACCCTTTCACACACTATTCTTTTTTTTACACTTATCACACACATTTTTTTTTTTACAATTTTCATTTATTCATACACTAATTTTGTTTTACCATTTAGAAAAATGACACTATTTTTTTTATACTTATTATACTTATAGTTTAATGCAACGTTCAGACAAGAATTCTTTTTACTTTTCTTTTTCAAAAAATTCGTTTAAAAAAAATAACTTTTTTGTAAAGCGATAATTTTGTTTCGGTTTATTCGCATAGAAATGCATCACACTTGTCACTTTTTGTCATTGTATGTTGCATATTTTTTTTTCTCAACTTGACACTAACCTTTTGAATTCGTGCTATTATGTGTACCGGTGACCTGCTTAACCTGTTGGAGCAGGGCCAAGTTAACGACCGTTAGTTTTATTATTGCACCGTTAGTCATTTTCGTCTATTTTAACGACCATTTATTATATTATTGCACTGTTAGTCCTTTTCGCCCGTTTTCACACGCCCGTTTATTATATTATTGCACCGTTGGTCTTTTTCGGCCGTTTTACACGTTTTCGTTCGATTTTGCACGTCCTCGTCCGTTTTTACACGTTTTTGTTTGTTTTTTCACGCTTTCAGTCTGTTTCTACACGTTTTTGCATGTTTTCGTCTGTTTTTACACGTTTTCGTCTGTTTTTACACGTTTTCATTCTTTTTGCACGCTTTCGTCTATTTTCACAGGTTTTCATTCGTTTTTGCATGTTTTCCTCAGTTTTTACACGTTTTCATTCATTTTTGGCCGTTTTCGTCTGTTCTTACACGTTTTCATTAGTTTTTGCACGCTTTCGTCCGTTTTTGTTTGTTTTTACACATTTTTGTTTGTTTTTACATGTTTTCGTTCGTTTTTGCATGTCTTCGTCCGTTTTTATATGTTTTGTTCGTTTTTGCACGCTTTTGTCCGTTTTTACACGTTTTCATTCGTTTTTGCACTTTTTTATCTGTTTTTACATGATTTGTTCGTTTTTGCACGCTTTCATCCGTTTTACACGTTTTCGTCCATTTTTTACATGTTTTTGTTCATTTTTATATGTTTTCATTGTTTTTTTACGTGTAAAAACGGACAAAATGTGCAAAAATGAACTACAACGTGTAAAAACATGCAAAAATGAACGAAAACGTGTAAAAACAGACAAAAACATGCAAAAATAAATAAAAACGTGTAATAATAGACGAAAACATGCAAAAACAAACGTAAACGTGTAAAAATGAACGAAGGCGTGCAAAAATGAATGAATATGTGTAAAAATAGACGAAAACGTGCAAAAAGAACGAAAACGTGTAAAAAATAGATGAAAACGTGCAAAAACGAATGAAGACGTGTAAAAACGAATGAAAATGTGCAAATACGAATGAAAACATGTAAAAACATGCAAAACAAACGAAAACGTGTAATACAAGGTCGTTAAAAATAGATGAAAAGGATTAACGGTGCAATAATATAATAAACGGTCGTTAAAAACAGACGAAAAGGACTAGCGGTGTAATATTAAAATTAACGATAGTTAACTTGACCGGCTCCAACAGGTTAAGCATGTCACCAGTACATATAATAGCACAAATTTAAGAGGTTGGTGTCAAGTTGAGAAAAAAAAATAGGCAACATACAATGAAAAAAAATAGCAAGTACGATGTCTTTTTATGCAAATAACACTTTTGTTTTTTCACTTTTACTTATTATACTTATACTTTTGACAGAGCATTTAGAATTTATTTTTTTAAATATAAGTCACATGAGGGGTCTAAAGTATAAGTATAAGAATAACACAACTTCTATGAAAAAAATTTCCTAAAAAGATTTTTTTTCTCTCTAAACTGCTTTAAAGTATAACTATAATAAGTGTCAAAAGAAACTTAAAGTCATTCTCTAAGTGATAAAAAGAATTAATGCATGAATAAATAAAAAAAGTTAAAAAAAAAATAGTTTAAAAAAAGTGTGACAAATGTGAAAAAATAGTGTGTGAATAAGTGTAAAAAAGATTTAAAAAAAAAAAGTGTAATAGGTGCAAAAAATTAGTGTATGAATAAGTGGTAAAAAAAAGTATAATAAGTGTGATAAGTGTAAAAAAATAGTTTGTGAATAAGTGTAAAATAATTTAGTGTAAAAAAACTAGTGTATGAATAAGTGGTAAAAAAAGTATAATAAGTAAGATAAGTGTAAAAAAAATTTTGTGTGAATAAGTGTAAAAAAGGTGTAAAAAATAGTGTATGAATAAGTGGTAAAAAGAGTATAATAAGTGTAAAAAACTTGGTGCATAAATATATGAAAAAAAAAGGTAAAAAAGTAAAAGTGAAAAAAAAAAAGCGAAGGTACTAAAGGTGAAAGTCAATGCAAAACACAGGGACCATTACTATAACTTTTCTGAATGAAAAAAAAGTCAAGGGACGACAGGTGAAAATCAACGCAAACCACAAGGACCATTACTCTAACTTTTCTAAGTGATAACTTGTCAAACAAGTCACATACCGGTCAATATTATGTACATTGTTCAAAATTTGAAAGTATTTTAGCGATATTAGTAATAGCTATAGTTAGTTACCTTTTTCGTTCTTTTTGAGAAAGTGAGGTGTTTTGGTTTTCTACATTTATTTAAAAACATCCGAAGTGAAGTGATGTTTTTCGTAAAATGAAAAGCTATAAAAACCTATTTATTTAAAAAATGCCACGACAAAGTGTGCAGCGAAATGAACTGTGGACCTTAAGGATAAGTTACAGTTCAAAAACCAACACTAAAACACATACAATTCTTTACCAAAATAGATCCAAAATAAACAAAAAAGAGCCGTTTATGCCTAATATTTGCTGGTTTCTTGAGTTTATGCATGTGCATGTACGGATATGACAAAACAGACAAAAGAAAGCCAAAGCCGAAGAAAAACGAGCACGAGAGAAAGAGGAGTGCAAAAGCCGATGCCGAGTTGCTATTCTATGGGACTTGGATAATCAAAAGTGCATTTTACGGATTTATGGATCATGATTGGGAGATTTCACTTTAAACCCTTCATGGTACCACATTTTCACATTTCACCCTTTCACTTTCCAAAATTACACAAATACACCCTCATTTACCCAATTTTCACAATCAACCCTCCTATTTTCCACATTTACCCTCAAACCCTCATCAATCCCAATTTACCTTTTCGCCCTTTACCATTTCACAAATTACACCTTTAATCTTTATGCTTTGAATTTTACATAAGTGGCCTTATATTACAAATGTTACAAAAATTACCAAAGCTCAAAACTAATACCACATCCATTTCCTTTACCCTTTGGCCCAAGCCCACCACTATCCTACTCAATTATCCCGTTTACCCATATTCCCCCATGACCCGTTTTTCCTAAACTAACTTAGATTTGTAATTTGTAATTTGTAACCTCTTTTCTATTAATGCACTTTCAAATTTTAAAGTTACTTGTCATTTGAGAGTTGGTTTACTTAAGTTGGATTTTACTTTAAAAAGCTCTTTTACTGTTCTATTAAACTCAATTAAGTCATTTGTGTTCTTAATTTCTGATTTTGCAAAAAGTTAAATTAAGTCAAAGGTGAAAGCTAAAACAGTTTCTAGTGAATTTCTGGGTTTAAATCTGTTTGAATGATGAATTTTATGTTATTTGGAGAAGTGCAGTTCAGTTTAGCTTAAATTTCATCTAAATTCTAGAGTTAATAGCAGTTTAGATTAGGTAAGAGAGTGTTTGGTTGAGTACTTTTAAGAAGATCAGTTGAGTTTCAGTGGTGGATGTTGCTTCAAGTAGTTCATATTAGGTCTATTTAGGTTGGTTTTTATAGTATTTACGTAGTTCTCTTAGCAATTAGTCAAAATTCTTAGTCGCCTGCATATTAATTTCATAACAGTTACCACATCATTCTCATATAGTTACATATTAGTTTTTATACTAAATTTAGGTCTTATTAGAGCTTATTTCATCAAAACTCACTAATCTAGGATCAATCAAATTTCATTTTAGTCAAAGTAGTTTTTTTTTTTTTTTTTTTTTTTTTTTTTTTTTTTTTTTTTTTCTATAGAAAAGTCAAAAACATTCAAATAGTGTTCAACTTGGTTTTATTTTTGATTTTTAATTTCCTCAATTTGTTTTCAATCAATATGAGGTTTTGGGTTTTAAAAGTTGGCTAGCTTGTGATTTCAAGTATGATTTTCTTATAATTTTTAGAATTTTCTGTTGATACAAAAGATGGACGTTCCTGATTTGGAGCTCCAGTGCTCGTACCAATTGAGAATTGCTGCTTGAGACCTGCGCACTAAGAGACAAGAAACACCGTTAGGCTTACCGTGGGATTGTCTCCCACGATTATCCTCCGGCGTGAGAGTAAGTAATCGGTTTAGGGTTTAAGGAGTTTAGGGTTGTGAGATCGTACCTTAAACGAGGGGTATTATTCCCTTTATATATGCACGGGATCCTTGTTGGTTCCGTGTTCCCCAACCTTCGGCGTATCCCGCCTAAGTCGGTTGGGGATGATTATCTTCATATTTTAGAAGATATCTATATCCATTCCGTAAATAGATTTGGGCTTGGGCTTTCGTGAGTCCAATCCTTTATTGATGTTGGCCCAAGTCGTGCTGGGCTTGTAAGTATTGGGCTGTGGTCGGGTTCATGACCCGACACCAGACTATACGTCATCATGTCCCCCCAGTCTAGTATGCGCAGTGCGTAACTGCGGATGCTAGACTAATGACCGTAGTCCCAAAAAACAAATAATATAAGAAACGTATCCAAGAAGCCATATACTTACCCGTAGGTACAATGTATCGAGACATCCATGTGAATAGTCAAAGCCTCGTTAATCGGGGGAAAGTTACTGCCCCGCTGTCACATCAAGGCATCTCGTCCACACAATAAAGCCTAGTGGGATCCACGTGTCGCCAATCGTGTGGAAGGGGAGAAGTATATAACTTGGGGACTCATTTTCACCGCAATTCTCACAGTAAAAAACACCTTCCACCATTTCTAAAGCAAAGCAAGAGTCTTTATCCAAGAGCAACCAACCACAAAGGTAACCGCGCGTGCGTGATAACAGAAAAATATATCACCATGGTGAAACAGTTGTCTGACTTCACCTCCGACCTTAATTTGATCGACCTGATGGAATTTACCTCTGATTATTTTATACCCCGGGACGTGCATCCGGTGGTCCCGGATGCACGTGCTACGATTGCGGATTTCCCCGAAGGGAAAGTGGGTGTATATACACGGTTATTCGAATTTGCGAATCAACGTGTGCCCCTATCACGCTTTCTGTGCGATGTGTTAAACTATTATACCTTACACATATCGCAGCTGCATTGTATTGGCGCGGCTAAAATTACCAATTTCGAGGTAAATTGCCGTCTGTTGGGGATTAACCCTACCATCCACTTATTCCGCGCTTTTTATCACACCACATGGGCGCATGGGTGGGTTTCCTTTTCAAAACGCGCGGGTAGATTACAGTGCTACACCGATAAGTTAGATGCGCTTAGGAATTGGAGGGAATACTTCTTCTGGATAGATGATACATGCTTTCCTTGGAATTATGATTTTTATACCAAGGGGACGCTACAGAGGGATGAGTACCCAGTGCCTGGGTCGTATAACGTCGAGGATGCGGAACTGATAAATGCAAACCGCATCCCCATCAGTGCGTATCCTGAGGGATTTTTGGTGCACATGGGAATCAGCCGCAATTATTATGGCCCTGAAGATGAGATCCCTATATTCTTAGACGCCAGTGGCCAGGGTGGGTACTTGTTCCTCTGTACTTCAATGTGTAAATATTGTAAGAACAATCTTCCGTACATGTTGCGCATAATATAACTTGTGTGTATATGCGTTTTTGTCTTGCGCAGAGATGGATCTGTTTACAGTTGTACAGCTAGCGAAGCCCACAGCCGTGAAGACAGGAGTACGACCGCTGAGGGACGACGAGGAACCAATATTAGCTGCGACGGCAGGGCGGGTCATGGAACTGGCCGCAGGGGATACAGGGACCAGTTCCTCCGTTGCGGTGGAGGCAACGCCTTTGCAAAGTCGTCCTAATCCTGAGGTGACACCGGTGGTGGCGCAGTCATCTCTCCTAGCTGTGGCGCAGCCTGAAGAGGAAGAAGAAGAAGTCGCGCTGAGTCGCAAAAGGACTCGACAAGATCATGGTGCAGGCCCGTCAAGGAAGAAGCGTCCTGTGATTCAAACTGTGGAGTTGTCCTCCACGGATGAAGCATCGTCGCACCCGTCCGCCGATGATGCGGAGCCCAAGTAAGTAAAACCATACGTGTATATCCTCCTGTTTAGTTGGTGAATGTGCTATTTGTGATTTTAACATGGCGCTGGTGATCATTTGCAGGATAGAGCAGGTCATAGAATCACCCCCCAAGGTGAGTCCAACACAGTCAGCGCATTCACAGGAGACTGAAAATCAAGCTGATGCCGATGCGCCCCTGAATCAAATAGTTGAAGAATTGGTTCAAGTTTCCGCCCATCAAGCTTCGTTGATTGTGAAGCTGAAAGATCAAGTATCTGGTGGAGAGGACCAAAGCTCAAAAAAGGACCAAACCATAGCTCTGTTGGAGGCGCAGCTGGCAAGTACCCAAGCACAACTGGATAGCGCCCGTGCGGAGGCTAGTGATCTCAGTGCTTATGCGCAAAAACAGTCCGAGGACAAGATGGCGCTCATGTGTCAAATAAGTCAGGATCGTGCTGAGGCTGCCAGGTATAAGTCTGCGTGCCGCTGGGCCCTTAAACATCTAGAGCAGGGCAAAGAAAATATGTTTGCACAGTTGGAGGAGCTTGGGACCACGGTAAGTTGGTCCTTGGAGGTGCAGGAGGCCAAACTGCGCAAGATGAGCATTGAGTACGACGAGGAATTGTATCCTCAGCTCATGACCACCATAGCAGAGCGCAGATGGCTCATAGGCCACGGTCTTCGCCTTGCTGCGCTTAGCACTCTGGAATCATCGGAGGTAGTTAATGCCTTCGGAGAAGTTGTGCAGTGCGCTCTTCAGCGTGGTAAATCAGAGGCGATTGAGGAACTTCACGAGGCCAAACTGCTGAAGTCACCCGTTGATAAGGTACCTAATTATGACGCTGAGTCCTATGACCACTTGGTTGCTGCCATGCAGAAAATGAAGGACTTGGAGCTGCCCATGATTTCTGAGATGGAGCGCGATCAAGATTATCCCATAAATGTGATTATGGCGGGGTTGACCTTGGCGCGTCATCGTGCCGAGAGTGCTGAAGCGCAGCCAGACTATTATTTGAAACCGCATGAGTCTCAGCTCCAAGTTCCTGTCTTTGCGCGTCCCAGGGATAGTCAGGATCCCTTTGCTTTGGAGAAGGAAGTACCTCTGAAGGAGGTCTTGGAGGCGCATGCGACCCGTCTTGCTAAGAAAAAGGGGATCGCCGGTAAGGCCACTTTGTGTGGGGTAGGTGCGGCTCACTTGCCAAGGTCTGATGGAGTGCCTGTTAGTGTGGCTACCGTGTCGCGTCAGGGTGCGGATGTGTTTAGTGAGGTCAAAGATGTTGGGACCTCTTCCCTTAAGCGTTGTAGCAGTTGGTAGTAGATCTGTTGCAAAATACTTTATCTTTTGTAATAACTCGTAGTCATAAATGAAAGTATCTGTTGTTTTGCTGTGAACTTTGTGATGCATATATATCTGTTTGTCTTTATGTAAAAGATGTATTTGTGGCCGAAGGAACAAACATGTGCTTTGGTGCGGCTACAGGAAATCCGTAATCATGTACGAAAAAACCGTATTATACTTTAAGAAATAATTCTAAGTACTTTGTCATAATCGTGTATGTTATGATTCACAGCGTACTGTAAATGTCGCAATAAGGAAGCAAGTATCTTGGTTCCTAAGTTTGTTAAACGTGCACGTATGCATTGATGCGCAACCGTCGTGGGATGCGCAAATGGCTTATTCCAACGTCTTGAGAACAAGGTGTTTAACAAGGATACGTGATCCATTATTGATGGGTTTGCAACCCTCTTACTCAACAAGTCAGTTAGTAGGTCAACTTATCCTGTTACCATCGTGGGTTTACTTGTGGTGCATGCACGCCATCGTGGGCAAGAAATAAAAAATTGTTAACACATACAGTATATGGAGATAACAACTTTAAAAATGTGTCGCGGAGTTAGCTAGAAACCGCGACGTTTTTATTAATACTTGCAAGTTTATCAAGAAGTAACAAAGAAAACAGTAAATATGAAAAATAAAAACTGAGTACATGAATGTCTGCGCGCTATACCGTAGCCATCCTTATAGGTAGCACCTCTTGAGGTTGCTGATATTCCATGTGCGCGGTAGATCACGACCATCCAAACCTCGTAGCCGGTACGCGCCTGTGCCCGTTGCTTCAGTAACCTCATAAGGTCCTTCCCACTTTGGTCCGAGCTTACCTGTATCTTCAGCGCGGCTCGCCTCATTGGCGCGGTAGACAAAGTCGCCTGGTCTGAATGAAACACTGCGTACCTTGGCATCATAGTATCCTTTCATCTTTGACTTCGACCTTGCCTCCCGTATGGCCGCGCGTTCGCGTCTTTCTTCCAGTAGGTCCAAGTCGACACGTCTTTCGTCGTCGTTCGTAGTCACATTAATCTCCGTAGTGCGGATAGTTGGCATGCCGATCTCAGTTGGTATAACGGCTTCTGTCCCATAGACAAGAGAGAAGGGGGTATCCTCTGTACTGGATTTAACTGAGGTGCGGTGCGCCCATAGTACATGTGAAAGTTCTTCGACCCACCTTCCTTTGTGCTTGTCCAAGCGTGCTTTGATTCCTTCACCCAGACTTCGATTTGCGCGCTCGACTAAACCATTGGATTGTGGGTGTGTAACCGACGCAAAGTGCTGGGTGATGTTTAGCTTTTCGCACCAATCCTTGAAGGGATTGTCGCTGAATTGTTTCCCGTTGTCCGAGATGATTTCGCCAGGTAATCCGAAGCGGCATACAATGTTGTCCCAGACAAAGCGTTTCACCTGGTTGCCAGTAATTGTCGCCACTGCTTTTGCCTCTATCCACTTGGTAAAGTAGTCTATAGCTACTATGAGAAACTTGAGACCGCCTGCTGCTATTGGGAAAGGACCGGCGATATCAATGCCCCATTTGTAGAATGGCCACGGCGCCGTGATTGGTGTTAACTCATGCTGTGGTTTGCGCGGTACGGGTCTGTGGACTTGGCAATCATTGCACTTCCTTATCAAATCCCGCGCATCTTTATGCATGGTTGGCCAGTAGTATCCCGATCGCATGGCGCGTGCTACAACAGACCGTGGTCCGGCGTGCATGCTGCATGAACCTTCGTGGATTTCTCGCAGCACGTAGTTAGCTTGTAGGGGGCCGACGCAGCGGAGCCATGGTTGGAGGAAAGAACGTCGATACAGTATGTTGTCTCGCAATTCGAATCTCTGCGCTGTGCGCCGTATTCTGCGAGCTTCTGTCTGTTCTTGGGGTAAGGTACCTTTGCTTAGGAATTCCGCAATCGGTGTCATCCATGTAGGACCATCCTCCTCTATGATTGCGGAGACTTCCATCTCCGCTATTGACTTGCTTTTCAGTGTTTCCACCAGCACTTGCTTTGATAAGTGTGCGAAGCTTGTCGAGGCTATCTTGCTCAGTGCATCTGCTTTGCGATTTTCTCCTCTAGGGACTTGCTTGATAGTAAATCTGTCAAAGCCTTTGATCAGTGCCTTAGTCTTTTCAAGATACTGGATCATATTTTCTTCTTTGGCCACGTATTCTCCCAACACATGGTTGGCCACTAGCCGGGAGTCCACATTTGCTTCCAAGTTACGTACACCCATTCGAGCTGCAATGCGTAGTCCAGCGATCAGGGCTTCATATTCTGCCTCGTTGTTTGTCGAGGTAAATTCAAAACGCAGTGCGTAAGTGAATTCCATTCCCTCTGGGTTTGTGAGAATAAGGCCAGCTCCTGAGCCATCCACGTATGAGGACCCATCTGTAAACAAAATCCATGGATCTTGTAGTGCTTTTTCGCTTGGTGTAGGTATCTCGTCAGTATCTGGCTTCTCGATGATGAAGTCCGCCAGAACTTGTCCTTTTATTGCGGTACGTGGTCTGTAAGAGATGTTATGTTCGCTTAGCAACACACTCCACTTCTGGAGTCGTCCTGACGCATCGGGTTTGGAGATGATCTGCTTGATGGCTTGATCTGTGATTACCGCTATCGGGTGCGCTTGGAAGTATCGGCGCAGACGCTTGGCGGCAAACACTAATGCCAAGACCAATTTTTCCATGGCACTATAGTTCATCTCCGTCTTCTTGAGAGCTTTGCTGACAAAATAGATAGGGATTTGCACCGAGTCCCTATCTGTTAGTAGCACTGCGCTGACTGCCCCATGAGTTGCTGATAGATACATGATCAGCTCTTCCCCTGGTCGGGGTGCCACGAGTGTTGGGAGCGTTGCTAGGTGCTGTTTGAGTGTGGTGAAGGCTTCTTCCGCCTCCGTTGTCCACCGAAAGTCACCCTTTTTTATACACTTCTTGAGTGTTTTGAAAAGAGGCAGTGACTTTTCTGCTGATTTAGATAGGAACCTGTTGAGACCGGCCAGTTTTCCATTGAGGGATTGGACCTCCTTCAGCGTGCGTGGTGAAGGAAGTTCTATTACTGCCTTGGTCTTTTCCGGACAGGGTTTTATTCCATCAGATTCTATCAAGTACCCTAAGAACATGCCTTCGGTAGCGCCGAAGGTGCATTTCTTAGGGTTTAGCTTCATGTTGATCTCTCGTAGAGTCTTGAATGTCTCCTCTATGTCGCGCACAAGTTCACTTTCAGTGTGACTTTTAATGACCAGGTCATCCACGTAGACTTCCAGGTTGCGGCCCACCTGTTTTTCAAAGGCATTGTCTACCAGCCGCTGGTAGGTGGCACCCGCATTCTTCAAGCCAAACGGCATTTTTGTGTAACAGTACACGCCTTGGCTTGTGTGGAAAGCTGTCTTTTCCTCGTCTTCCTGGGCCATTTGTATCTGGTGATACCCTTTGTACGCGTCAAGAAAGCACTTTAACGGGTATCCACACAAGGACTCTACTTTCCAATCTATCTCTGGTAATGGATAGCAGTCCTGCGGGCATGCCTTATTGAGATCGGTGAAGTCTACACACATTCGCCAGCTGCCATCGCTTTTTTTGACCATTACTGGATTAGAGAGCCAGTCGTGGTAATAGACTTCACGCATGATTCCCGCGTTTACCAATTTCTGTACCTCTGCCAGGATTGCCTGCGCCCTCTCTGGAGCTTGACCACGCTTCTTCTGGCGTATGGGTAAGTATCCTTGTCGGACTCTGAGTTTATGCTCCGTGATCGAGCGTGGTACTCCAGTCATATGTCTGGGCTCCCATGCGAAAATATCCACGTTCTTTTGTAGGAGCGCGCACACAGCCGCTTTGCCGTTGTCCGACAATGATCCTCCAATGGTTATCTCCTGGTCCGGATATTCTGGGTGAATTGCGACCTTAAAGTTTGGAATTTTGGCTGCGCACTGCTTCGGGATTGGTTCCATTTCGCATGTGACTGTGTTACATTCTCTGTTTGGCACCGTGGCATTGTAAAGAGTGACAATGCCCCCTTCAACTGGGAATTTAAGCATCCCGTGCGCTGTTGACGGCACCGCGCGCATGGCTGATATCCCGGGTCTCCCAATAATGCCATTGTATGATGAAGGGGATTTGATCACCATGAAATCCATCCAGGTTGTTGTAGAGTGCTCTATGTTGCCAACACTGACTAGCAATCGCAGTTGGCCCATAGGCCATATCTTCTCACCTGTGAAACCGGTGAGTGCGGTGTTGACCAGATTTAACTGACTACGTATTTCAGGTCGTAGTCTCTTAAAGCAATGCTCATACATAATATTTGCCGATGCCCCACCATCGATGTACATGCGGTGTATGTCGTGACCACCCGCACTAATTTCAATGGTGAGGGGCTCTGACGCTGCGTTGTCCGCAGTCAAAGTAGGGAAAGAGATTTCACTTCTTCGGGAAAACTCTTGGCTGACCTTCTGTCTGGTGGTTCGCTGCCACGTCTGTATCATATAGATTGTGTCGGCCTTATCCTTGGGTGTCTCCTTCTTGCTTTCATTCTTTTGCTTATCTCTTCCCTCTTTAATGTTTTTAACTAAGTGGTCTAGCCTACCCCCTTTGACCATCTTGTCGATGAGTTGGCGCAGCTGGACACACTCGTTAGTGGTGTGACCCTTTTGTGCATGGTAGTCACAGTATCCATTCCCAGTGCGCTTATCTTCTGGTGTGCGCATCTGCGGCGGTCTTGGGAAATTCGCTCCTTCTGCTGCGAGTATTTCCTTTGGGGTTTTGATCAGGGGAGTATACCTGTCATTATCCCTATCTCTGCCGCTCCTCTGGCTGCGATAGCTCCGATTACGGTTATTACCTCGGTCATTGGATTGTCTCCCAGGTTGTTCCTGTGACCGGTAACTGGAATGGTTCTTCTTGCTATCCGCCGCGGCGGCTTCTCCCTGGACAAAAGATCGAGAGCGCTTCATGAGTTCATCGAAGGTTTCAGGGATCTTGTCGTTCAATCTCTTGATGAGTTCTGGGTTGTTAATCCCATTCATGAAGCCCGAGATCTTTAGGACTTCAGGGCACGCTTTAACCTGCATGCATTCATCTTTGAAGCGTTCCATGAATGCGCTCGTGGATTCTCCTTGGTTTTGTTTTACCCTGGCGAGTTCGACAGGGTTTTTAGCACACTTTTTGCGTTGAGTAAAATTTAGGCGGAACGCCTTTCTCAACTCTTCAAAACCATTCACGCTCCTTCGTGGGAGTTTGTTGAACCAGTTCCGCGCACTTCCCACCAGTGTGGAATTAAACATGTGGCACCAAACTGGTTGTGGCCAGTTTTCGATGGTCGCGGCTGATTCAAAAATTTTTAGGTGATCATCAGGATCACCTGTCCCATCATAGGTTTTAACATTTGCAGGCATGCGCCTTTTCTTGTTCTCAGAGAAATCACTAATGCGTCTAGTGAACGCATCCACTTTCTGACGGCGCCATGGGAGAGACATGTCTTCCTCTTGGCTATCGCGTCTGCTTCTGGATTTCCAATGCCCAGTATCACTATCCTCGTTGTCCGAGGAGTTGTCAGAAGATGAGTTTACCTTCTTACGGCGTTTGCGTCGGCCATCCTCAGAATCTGACTCATAGTCTGGATCTGAAGGGCTTTCACTTGGGGAATACTTTCGCCCCAGTCTGTCATGCACTCTACGGCTACCCAGTCTGGCGTAAACACTGGTACGCCGTTCTTCTCTATCACTATCACTCAAGTGTTGCGAGTGAGATGTCTCATCACCCTCAATTCTCCTCCCAATTCTGTTGAATACTGGGGGTTTATGCCCGCTTCTTCTGCGCTTTTCCTTCTGGTGGCGCGGTGGGGAAGTATCATACTCTGAGTCGAAATTGAGTCGGGCTTTCAGGTTCCGCCCTGTTCTATTCTTCTCTTCCTCTTGCATGAGGGCAGCCAATGCTTCGTAGTTTTGGGATACGAAAGCTTCTGGTGCTAATTCTGGTGCGACTCCCTCGAGAGTGAGTGCGTTTGTGTCACAATTCTCAAATTCCGGTCATTTCTTAAATTTAATATGCATCATATTAATTCATTCATGGCATTTCATTTCACATTAACCGCGTAATTTTTATATTTATTAAACGTTATCGCGTGAGTTATTATTTTAAATATTTAATCCGTTACTTTCAAAAACGATCCCGATATATTTTTATACTTACATTAGTTTATAAAAACTATATTTTGAGTTTTCCTAGTGTTTTAAATTCATTTGGTACATAAATCGTTAAATTTATATTATTACGACACTTTTCTTAAAAATTTCTCGATAATTATCTTATCACTCAAATTTCACGAGGAATGTATTTTTACAATTTTTATAAAATCATTATACTCTATTTTGATCTATTAAAAATTTACTTGTACCAAAAAGTTACCATTACCTTACAAGTTACATTTATCTACACAACATTTTACTTACAATTTTATTTACAATTATATATACAATATTTATTAAAAAAAAAAAAAAAAAAAAAAAAAATGTATTTTTAATATATACATCCCCCCTTGGCCGACCAAGGGGGTGAATGTATTAAATGTTGCTTGAAAATTTTTCTCACAAGTTGTAACTTATACTCCAAATTCATTTCATTCTTCATTCTACACAACAACTCAAGACTAGTAATATTTTTTGCTTCTCTCTTCTTTTCATCCTTCAAGAACCGGTTCTCCATAGAATTATCAAGGGATCATCACAAGTTTTTCCAAAGTTCAAGTAATTACAATCTAGTTACACTCTTTATTTAGGTTTTGAAATAAAAACCAAGAGTGTTTAGGCTAATCCTTGTTACTTTCACCTCATCACTTTCACTAGTAAGTATGTTTTTTATCATTTTCATGTTTCCTTTTCATTTTCATATGTTTCTTTTCATTTTTGGAGCTTATATGCATGTTATGTGATTTATACCATTTTTCTTATGATTTTTGAGTTATATATATAATTATGGTCATCCTATAAATATTCCCATGGTAATCTTTGGTCTTGATGGTGATTAGGAACCCATGACACCCTAAGAAGGTGTATGGTAGGATTAGATTAGCTTTGGAGTTGATTTGAAGGGATTAGAATAGGTTTTGTCCGAGAAAAACTATTTTCGATAACTATATTTTAAGGTTCTGTCCTTGTTTCGAAATTCTGGAAAATCCTACTGTTGGTACGACATTTTTGCCTTGATAATTAGAAAATATACTTTAAAACGAATCCGTGGCCTTTTGAACGGATAAAAACGGAGTTATAACGAAGCCGTGGTGAATTTTTAAAGTTTGACGACGAAATGTTTATTTTTCTGAAAATTTCAGCAAGCAGTTTTTTACATATTTCGGGTCAAAAACGAGCCTTAAGCTTCACAAATTATTTCGACTTGTCAAAAATATATTAGTTTACTTCGATACGAAGCTAAGGACATATATTTCGTAGAAAACGGATTTAAAACGACAAATATATGCACGTTTTTATAAAGTTGCCGTAACTATTATTTTCTGAAAAACTATATTATTTTACGTCACAAGTATTTTATTAGCCGTAAGGGCTATGTTTGCGGCAGTTTTTAACAAGGTTGTGAAACTTTTTATAACGAAATGTCTTCTAGTAAAATCAAGTTCACCGGCCATATTTTTCAAAACAAAAAGCCGTTTGTCAAGCGGAGTCATAGTAAATTAGTTACGGATGTTCAAACTTGGCCGAAACTTATTTTCTGCACACAATTAGCCAAAATCACTATCTTTAACCCTTGATATCTTTATGATCGAGACCTTTTGGACGAAAACTCCTGAACTGAAACTTCTAGATATCGATACAAACTTTCCAAAACCGTCGAGTTCGTTCTCTAACGATCGACGTACACCATTTTACGACTACTTTTCCGAAGCCATTTTTGTTACTTTTATAAAAATTCCGACGACATTGTTTTGCGACGAAAAGTGGTAATTTCACCAAAAATCATTATAAAACCATTGTAGGATGACATTTTGACGTAAAAACTGGTAAAGTCATTTTTGAAGGGTCTAGACGTCAAAAGAGTATTTTTCGTCGACGAGTGATATTTTCAAAACCCGTAAATGGTATAAATAACATACGAAGTGCATGCATAACATTACATTGCAACTCATTGCATATCATATCATTCGTGATAGGTCCCGGTTAACACATCACATTATACCTCGGTGTACTCACTTTTGTCATCGCCTCAGTTTATCAAGTGAGTAATCACATCCCCTTTTTACCGTTTTACTATATTTTTGGGGCGAAATGCATGAACCATATTTGAACTAAATTGATTTTTACTTCTATGAACTCTTTAGACTTGAACTTTTGAACATGACTTAGAATCTTGGACTTAATTACGAACTTATGACTTGTTGGAATTTATTGAACCGTACATGTTATGACCTTGTCCTAAAGTCTCGCCTTATTGGTAGAGCGTCTCAATAAATCTCACCTAGGTGGTCGAGTGACAAAGGAGTCTCCTCTGTTCGGAGCATCACTATAAAGTCTCGCCTTATTGGTAGAGCGTCTCAATAAATCTCACCTAGGTGGTCGAGTGACAAAGGAGTCTCCTCTGTTCGGAGCATCACTATAAAGTCTCGCCTTATTGGTAGAGCGTCTCAATAAATCTCACCTAGGTGGTCGAGTGACAAAGCAGTCTCCTCTGTTCGGAGCATCACTATAAAGTCTCGCCTTATTGGTAGAGCGTCTCAATAAATCTCACCTAGGTGGTCGAGTGACAAAGGAGTCTCCCTTGTTGGAGCAGTGCAAAGTCTCCTATGTTCGGAGCATCCCTACATTATTATATTCGTGATGCTATATTGTGAACTATTATGACCGTTTATACTTGACTTTTAGACATTCTACTTTTGGCAGTGGGTTGTGTACACACAGGTTGCAAGTTTTGTATGGGCGGAATTTGGAACTGAGTGGATACACAATGCCTTTGCTTTGAGAACTATTTTCGTTGACCGAAAGCTTTGAATATTTCTTACGAGTTTTCTTATTTCACTAAACGTGTTTACTCACCAACTATTTTCATAGTTGACCCGTTTTTCTCTCATGCATTTCAGGTGATCGTTAGTAAGCTTTTCTATCAAGTCTTGCATAAAGAAGTTTTCACTTGTCGCTACAAGTTGTATGTAATAAAACTCATATTTTGGAATCTAAACTTTGTAATATATTTGCCGATGACGGCTAAACTAGTATTGTAATGGAGTATTATTTCTTTTTAATCTTAATGTTGGTATGTTCTATTATCTTTTGCTTATGTTCCCTTCCGTTACACCTCGTGTTTCCGCCTCCGGCGAGGGTGTGACAGATTGGTATCAGAGCCAAAGGTTATAGAGAATGCCGATTTTTTTTTTTCAAAAATAAAAATCACAGCTATAACCGGAAAATTTTTTTTTATTTTATTTTATTAAACATTGAACACCATTCGAGTCAACTAGTCCTATCGTTGCATCGTTACTCATAAATTATACATAGCCTGATCAACTATGTCTAATTTATGAAGAACCATGCAATGATAAGAGTGGTAGTTTTAAATCATGTTTAGTCGAGTCTTTAAAGTCTGGTCACCTGAAGTTGCATTGGTCGGGTGGGTATGCATGGCATGTTTTTACGTTCACGTCTACATTACCGTACCTTGTTCATATCTTCTCTTTTCCATCTTTCGACTTGTTAGACATAACATGTCTCTGTTCCTGTCATGTTTCGATCACTATAACACATTACCACCGTTCTGCACCTCATCTGACTTCGTTCGAATGTCGTTTACTCAACCCGATGTTTTGGTCCTCTGTAGGATCATGGCTGCAAGAAACACACGCTCAGGAGGTAACAACAACGGCAACCCAAACAACAATGACGATCCAAACAACAACGCTGCGAGAATAGCGGATCTACTCACCCAAATTATAATACATCTCGATGCTAGACGAACCAACAACGGAGAAGGTACTTCAAACAATGGACGAAAGCGACAGGAGGATCACCAGGGAAGCCGAGACCAGAATCAGCAAAACAAGAGGCAGCGAATAACCCAGAGCTATGGGGCGACCAACCAGGGGCGTAAAAGATATGCAGGTCCACATCCTTTGTGTACTCGATGTAATTATCATCACTTAGGAGACTGCCGAAAGTGTGGCAAATGTAGACAGACGGGCCACTTCGCGCGAAATTGCTCACACAGAACTGGGAATCAAGGACAGAGAAAAGCATGTTACGAGTGTGGAAGTCTAGATCACCTTCGCAATACCTGTCCAAAGCTGAAAAGAACTCCCAATCAAGGAGGTAATCGTCCAAACCTGGCGTTGGCAATAGAAGGCCCACAAGATCAGAACATTGAAATTCCTCCCGCACACCGAGGAAGCCCACAACGCGTAATGGGTACATTCTTTCGAACAACTACCTTATTTCTGTACGACATGATTTTGAGTGCATAACTTCCGTCCAATCTTTACCACGTTCACGACATTGATTAATTTGAGACTTATTGATATCGACCTTAGTTGTTATATATTTTGTTGATTGGATTTGATTGTGTAAGCAAATCGAATATCGAGCGAATCTTTCAAAAGACTTCATTCAAGGATGTGGCATCCTATCTTTCTAACAACTTGTTTCCTAGCTTGATCTAGTGACAGTTCTTGTTTGATGAGTTGCGAAAATCAAGCTAAGAGACAAGTTTACTCAAGTTGGTTTAGTTTAATCTCATGACAGTTCTTGTTTGATGAGTTGTGAGATTAAATTAGAATCGACTACCTAAAGGTCTTTTGAGAGCTACGTTCGATATTGGATAAGTTTACCCTATCAAATCTGATCACGGGCACGTACTTAGTTGAATGGGGAACCTGTACGCATGGGCATTGATATGATCATTTAGACTGTTCGTACGAGCATGAACTTTTAGAACTCTTGTCGAGGTTCGGACCATAGTATCGTTAATCGAATCACGGGGACGTGATTCCGCTGACATGGGAAGAATGTCACAATTCTCAAATTCCGGTCATTTCTTAAATTTAATATGCATCATATTAATTCATTCATGGCATTTCATTTCACATTAACCGCGTAATTTTTATATTTATTAAACGTTATCGCGTGAGTTATTATTTTAAATATTTAATCCGTTACTTTCAAAAACGATCCCGATATATTTTTATACTTACATTAGTTTATAAAAACTATATTTTGAGTTTTCCTAGTGTTTTAAATTCATTTGGTACATAAATCGTTAAATTTATATTATTACGACACTTTTCTTAAAAATTTCTCGATAATTATCTTATCACTCAAATTTCACGAGGAATGTATTTTTACAATTTTTATAAAATCATTATACTCTATTTTGATCTATTAAAAATTTACTTGTACCAAAAAGTTACCATTACCTTACAAGTTACATTTATCTACACAACATTTTACTTACAATTTTATTTACAATTATATATACAATATTTATTAAAAAAAAAAAAAAAAAAAAAAAAATGTATTTTTAATATATACATCCCCCCTTGGCCGACCAAGGGGGTGAATGTATTAAATGTTGCTTGAAAATTTTTCTCACAAGTTGTAACTTATACTCCAAATTCATTTCATTCTTCATTCTACACAACAACTCAAGACTAGTAATATTTTTTGCTTCTCTCTTCTTTTCATCCTTCAAGAACCGGTTCTCCATAGAATTATCAAGGGATCATCACAAGTTTTTCCAAAGTTCAAGTAATTACAATCTAGTTACACTCTTTATTTAGGTTTTGAAATAAAAACCAAGAGTGTTTAGGCTAATCCTTGTTACTTTCACCTCATCACTTTCACTAGTAAGTATGTTTTTTATCATTTTCATGTTTCCTTTTCATTTTCATATGTTTCTTTTCATTTTTGGAGCTTATATGCATGTTATGTGATTTATACCATTTTTCTTATGATTTTTGAGTTATATATATAATTATGGTCATCCTATAAATATTCCCATGGTAATCTTTGGTCTTGATGGTGATTAGGAACCCATGACACCCTAAGAAGGTGTATGGTAGGATTAGATTAGCTTTGGAGTTGATTTGAAGGGATTAGAATAGGTTTTGTCCGAGAAAAACTATTTTCGATAACTATATTTTAAGGTTCTGTCCTTGTTTCGAAATTCTGGAAAATCCTACTGTTGGTACGACATTTTTGCCTTGATAATTAGAAAATATACTTTAAAACGAATCCGTGGCCTTTTGAACGGATAAAAACGGAGTTATAACGAAGCCGTGGTGAATTTTTAAAGTTTGACGACGAAATGTTTATTTTTCTGAAAATTTCAGCAAGCAGTTTTTTACATATTTCGGGTCAAAAACGAGCCTTAAGCTTCACAAATTATTTCGACTTGTCAAAAATATATTAGTTTACTTCGATACGAAGCTAAGGACATATATTTCGTAGAAAACGGATTTAAAACGACAAATATATGCACGTTTTTATAAAGTTGCCGTAACTATTATTTTCTGAAAAACTATATTATTTTACGTCACAAGTATTTTATTAGCCGTAAGGGCTATGTTTGCGGCAGTTTTTAACAAGGTTGTGAAACTTTTTATAACGAAATGTCTTCTAGTAAAATCAAGTTCACCGGCCATATTTTTCAAAACAAAAAGCCGTTTGTCAAGCGGAGTCATAGTAAATTAGTTACGGATGTTCAAACTTGGCCGAAACTTATTTTCTGCACACAATTAGCCAAAATCACTATCTTTAACCCTTGATATCTTTATGATCGAGACCTTTTGGACGAAAACTCCTGAACTGAAACTTCTAGATATCGATACAAACTTTCCAAAACCGTCGAGTTCGTTCTCTAACGATCGACGTACACCATTTTACGACTACTTTTCCGAAGCCATTTTTGTTACTTTTATAAAAATTCCGACGACATTGTTTTGCGACGAAAAGTGGTAATTTCACCAAAAATCATTATAAAACCATTGTAGGATGACATTTTGACGTAAAAACTGGTAAAGTCATTTTTGAAGGGTCTAGACGTCAAAAGAGTATTTTTCGTCGACGAGTGATATTTTCAAAACCCGTAAATGGTATAAATAACATACGAAGTGCATGCATAACATTACATTGCAACTCATTGCATATCATATCATTCGTGATAGGTCCCGGTTAACACATCACATTATACCTCGGTGTACTCACTTTTGTCATCGCCTCAGTTTATCAAGTGAGTAATCACATCCCCTTTTTACCGTTTTACTATATTTTTGGGGCGAAATGCATGAACCATATTTGAACTAAATTGATTTTTACTTCTATGAACTCTTTAGACTTGAACTTTTGAACATGACTTAGAATCTTGGACTTAATTACGAACTTATGACTTGTTGGAATTTATTGAACCGTACATGTTATGACCTTGTCCTAAAGTCTCGCCTTATTGGTAGAGCGTCTCAATAAATCTCACCTAGGTGGTCGAGTGACAAAGGAGTCTCCTCTGTTCGGAGCATCACTATAAAGTCTCGCCTTATTGGTAGAGCGTCTCAATAAATCTCACCTAGGTGGTCGAGTGACAAAGGAGTCTCCTCTGTTCGGAGCATCACTATAAAGTCTCGCCTTATTGGTAGAGCGTCTCAATAAATCTCACCTAGGTGGTCGAGTGACAAAGCAGTCTCCTCTGTTCGGAGCATCACTATAAAGTCTCGCCTTATTGGTAGAGCGTCTCAATAAATCTCACCTAGGTGGTCGAGTGACAAAGGAGTCTCCCTTGTTGGAGCAGTGCAAAGTCTCCTATGTTCGGAGCATCCCTACATTATTATATTCGTGATGCTATATTGTGAACTATTATGACCGTTTATACTTGACTTTTAGACATTCTACTTTTGGCAGTGGGTTGTGTACACACAGGTTGCAAGTTTTGTATGGGCGGAATTTGGAACTGAGTGGATACACAATGCCTTTGCTTTGAGAACTATTTTCGTTGACCGAAAGCTTTGAATATTTCTTACGAGTTTTCTTATTTCACTAAACGTGTTTACTCACCAACTATTTTCATAGTTGACCCGTTTTTCTCTCATGCATTTCAGGTGATCGTTAGTAAGCTTTTCTATCAAGTCTTGCATAAAGAAGTTTTCACTTGTCGCTACAAGTTGTATGTAATAAAACTCATATTTTGGAATCTAAACTTTGTAATATATTTGCCGATGACGGCTAAACTAGTATTGTAATGGAGTATTATTTCTTTTTAATCTTAATGTTGGTATGTTCTATTATCTTTTGCTTATGTTCCCTTCCGTTACACCTCGTGTTTCCGCCTCCGGCGAGGGTGTGACAGTTTGTTTCTACTGCTGCACTCTTATCCCGACCATGTGCCTCAGGTACCTTTGTCAGGTCAGTTTCTAGCACCGATTGGAAGGGAGTAGTAAAGACGGGTTGTTCCCGAGTGCGCAATGGGTCTACTCCACTCGTGGTGGTTGTAGTGACCTGGGTTACTCCCGAGTGCGGTTCTACCAGAGGGAAAATCAAGTCTTGACCTGATCCCTTATTTTTAGCAGCGCTGGTTGTCCCAGAGGTCTGCTTAGGGGTTGATCCACTCTGTGATTTCTTCCCCATAAGATCTGGCTGCGGTCGCTGATTGCCGTGTTTTGTCATTCTAGTGTCGATTCTTAGTGTAGGGTCCCACGGATGGCGCCACTTGTTGATACAAAAGATGGACGTTCCTGATTTGGAGCTCCAGTGCTCGTACCAATTGAGAATTGCTGCTTGAGACCTGCGCACTAAGAGACAAGAAACACCGTTAGGCTTACCGTGGGATTGTCTCCCACGATTATCCTCCGGCGTGAGAGTAAGTAATCGGTTTAGGGTTTAAGGAGTTTAGGGTTGTGAGATCGTACCTTAAACGAGGGGTATTATTCCCTTTATATATGCACGGGATCCTTGTTGGTTCCGTGTTCCCCAACCTTCGGCGTATCCCGCCTAAGTCGGTTGGGGATGATTATCTTCATATTTTAGAAGATATCTATATCCATTCCGTAAATAGATTTGGGCTTGGGCTTTCGTGAGTCCAATCCTTTATTGATGTTGGCCCAAGTCGTGCTGGGCTTGTAAGTATTGGGCTGTGGTCGGGTTCATGACCCGACACCAGACTATACGTCATCATTTTCTTTAACTGCTTTTCAGTAGCTTTAAGTTGATAGGTTGGCTTTAGGTTCCCCTGCACCACCAAGTCATTAATCTGTTTTTCCTCATTGAGTTGTAGTTGGATTTCTGTTTCCATTTATAGATTAAGTTATGTAGTTATTATATTCTTCCTTTAGATCCCTTTAGAGCTTATAGGATTAGCTTATTTCAAGCCTGCATTTAGCTATTTCCTTAGTCTGCTGTCCTAACTAAGTAGATTTAGGATTCCCATATAGCTTATAGTATTAGTGTCTTGTACCTTGCTTCTTATTAGTAGTAGTTAGCTTATTAGAAATTTGAAGTCCTTTGTATTCTGTTCCATATTTGCTGATTCAGTCATTATCTGTCCTATTTAGCCCCTTTTCTAGATTTTTTAATTTCTTCATCTCATGTCCTTTTTAGCTAAATTTTGGAAATAAGGTCTCTGGTTGGTGATTTTTAACTAGCTGATTTTAGTTTAATTTTAAGAATTATTTAAGCTAGTTAAATTGGTGCTTAAAATAGCTGCTAGAGGGTCGTTTGGTATAAGTCTTAGGATAACTGATCTTGTACTTATTTACTTATAGCTTGTTCTATTTTGATGTCAATTAGTTACAGTAGGTTTATTCTAGTCATTTTATGCTTAATTTAGCTTAATGTAGAATATTGTAGCTTTTAGTGGCCTTTTAGCTTATTTCACATGTGCTTATCACATCAGTTTATGCCCAAAGTGCCATTCCTGTTATCTTAAGTAGTTTCTGTTAATTTTCCTAGCTTCTAAGTATAATTTTAGACTTTTCTGTATTTTTTTTCATAATTTTCCATGTCTATTTACTATTTTTCTGCAATTTAATTCAGTTTTTATCATTTTTAAATAGCATTTAATTCAAATAAATCATAGAGTGTTCAGAAAAATGCAATTTCAATTTTCTCAGATTTAGAATATTCAAAAAGTCATAAAAAATACTTTTCCAGAATTTTCTTAGATTAAATAGTATTTTTTTAGGAATTTAATTAGATTTAAAAAGTTTTAAATTCATAATAAATTGAGAAAAAGTCAGAAAAATGTAATTCCAGTTTTGAAAATTCTTTTTTGTTAATTAAGATTTTTGAAAAATAGATTTGAAATTTACTTGTCAATTTTCATAATTTTTAGTATTTTAAGTCTATTTTAAATGTCTAAAATTAGTTTTTAATTCAAAATAAATCAAGAAAAACAAAAAAATTTAGTTTTAAATTTCAAATAAATTTCAAATGTCATTTTTAGCTGTAGAAAAATAGTAGTTCATTTTTATGGGTTAAATTAGAATAATTTGCATTATAAATACGTTTTATTAATTATGTTAATCGCATTTTAGTTATAACTTGCATAATTAGTCGTAATTACTTGTTTTCATCATAGATTTTGTAGTTTTAATTTCTTTTTATTACTTTCCCTTGCACCGTAGTTTAGAAATCCCCAAAATCCCTTTTTACACATTCAAATCCTGAAACGCGACGTGAGTTGAAGATTCCATTCAACCCTCGCTTGGAACGATCTCGGTGCTCAAACTTAATACGTTTGAGTTACCCGTATACTACACACTTCTATAATTGGTTTCTTTTCTAAGAATCAAACACAATACCTCGTGACACATGATTAATGTCTTTTTACATCTATTTAACTTAGGGGGTGTTTCTATTTTCATTTATTTCATTTAATGAGTGGGCTCATCTTTTAGGAAAATGATTAATAGATCTAAAACTTGTGCCTAATTGTATGTAACAATAGAGTCCAAGTTTCTATTAAACTGAGATTGAGTAGATTACTTTAGGTAGACAATGCAAAAGAATTTGTGGGTATTTTTAATCGTATTTTGTTATAAATGAAATGGGTTTAAAACAAAAACATTAAAAATCTCTATTGATTGCAAATACGTTCAAACAAAGGTAATGACAATTGCCATGATAAAAGTAATTTATTGCTGAATTGTCTGTGGTTTGAATGAAGATCAAAAAAGCTAAGGGTATATGTGTGAATATGAATTTAATAATGTATCTTTTTTGGCTTGATTATGTAAATTTTATTAAATTAAATAATATTTTGAGCTTTAGGAGGATATACATGTAATTATTATTTGAGTTGGATATATATGCAATTTTAAATCTTTGTAGGGATATATATATGCAATTCCCCCTTAAATAAAGCATTAAAAAATGGTGAAATGTTAAGTGTCATAGATAATAAAAAGTACAAAGCCTCAAACACATTACATGGACAATTCCCATGAGTATAAAAAGACCTCAGGATGAGTTTTCTCTCTCTATCTCTCTCTCTCTCTCTCTCTCTCTCAACTAGAAATGTAGGCAATAAAGAGGTCTTAAATTACCGATGTTGTACTTTTTGGATGATTGAACCTTAAAATGCTAAGAGCTTAAACGACCAAAGTCGCATGTGTTCAATAAAGACCTTACATGGAGGGACATGCCTTAGTTCATTTATGTAGCATGTCACTGGTGAATCAATATGAGATTGTATGGTAACGGTTACGAAGTTCATGTGGATTGGCCGATGAAACATCTGGAGATCGAAAAGAACAACAGTTATTGGATATACATAGAACATTAGTATATATTTAGTTGCATAAACACGTATGGACAATCTTTGTAAATAAAAAGTATATTGTACCATTTTATAAGTGACAACAAATGATAAAGATGTTTTTCTAAATGACGAAGGTATTAAAAAAAGTCAAGAATTTGATATCAATTTTCAAATGCACATTGGTTATCGAGGTTTGATTCTTTTAGTTTTAAAATCTTTGACAACATGTGTACTTGAAAACATAATACCCTTGACATGTATGGTCCTCATGCACTGTAGCGTATATTCGATGAGGATTTCACTTCTTTAACCAATGTAGGATTGAATCGACAAAAATCAAATAATACTAAGAATCCATGCTAGTTAAATTATATGTTCATTATAGAGTGTTTGTATCTTGAAGCTAATCTCATAACTAATGCCAGAGTTTAAATACGGTGGTTAAGTATTGAACTCGAACATCATCTAAGGAGTACAAACTTTATTACTAGCTTCACATGGGTTTACTCTCATGCATAACAATAGCATCATTTAAGTTGCAATCTAAGTTGTGTTGTAAGATACTCGTTAATTACTGTAGGCTTGTCTTGTATACAATGTATCTTGTTGCATTTCAACACAATGCATGTAAGTATAAAACAAAATTTCATAATGTCTTTGAAAAACTTGAAAATAAATAAAAAGTTTGGACTTTGTAGTACAAATATTTTTTTAGGTTAGAAAAGACTAGCAGGGTACCCGCGTGTTGCAGCGGCGGGTACCCTGAAATAAAAATTTTCGATGAATAATGTATTTTAGTTTATTATGTTTTTTTTAACAATAAATTTACGGATATCAAGAATTTCGTATAGTCCGTGCCCGTTCGGGCTCGAACCCGTTGGCCCGTGTCTGCTCGGGCTCGAGCCCGTTTGGTCCGCGCCCGTTCGGGCTCAAGCCATTTAGCACGTTGCCCGTTCGGGCTTGAATATTTGTATAATGTGCTTTATTATTTGTAGTAGGGCTGAGCAAAGGTCCAGAACCGACCCGAACCGACGTGACCCGAGAACCGAATTTCACAAAAACATGAACCGAAACCGAACCGAATCGGTTCGGTTCGGTTCGGTTTTGTGTCTGTTCGGTCGGTTCGGCCCGGTTTACATGCTTTAGGTGCGTGTTTGGTCGGTTTTGGGTCGGACCGAACCGAACCGAACCGAACCAAAAACCGAAATCCGAAATCCGATAAGACATAGAACCGAAACCGAACCGAAAATGGTCGGTCCGGTTCGGTTCGGTCCGGTTCGGCTCGGTTTTCCGGTTCGGCTCGGTTTTCTCGGTTTTGTGCTCAGCCCTAATTTGTAGTAGTGAAATTTAATGCAGGAATTGTGTTTAATTTGGTTGTACAATATGCTTGATACTTTGTATTTCTTATGTAAGAGGTGTTTTAATAACTGTATTAATTGTATTTATTGACCAGTTAAATAATTGACTACATTAAATAGCATTAATGTGGTGTTTTGTTGTACACTATGCTTCTTGTCTTGTACGTCTGAAAATTATGTGCATTAAAGTGTTGTACACTATATTTCTTTTCTTGTAAGTAGTAGTCATTATAGTCATTAATAACGTTGACCACTTTAATAGCATTAATGTTGTAAGTCTGAAAATAAGTCTGAAAATTACATCATGCTTATTTTTTTGTACACTATGCTTATTTTATTATAAATCTGAAAATTGGTTACAACTATTGTACAGTGTGCTTAAATGGTTGTAATATTTGGTGAAGGGGTGTTTTTAATAGCATTAATGTTGTTTGATAGAATTTTGGTCTTAAAATGACACCACGCTTTATTTTGTTGTACAATATGCTTACTTTGTTGTAATTCTGAAAATTGGGTGCATTAAAGTGTTGTAATCCATGCTTAATTTCTTGTACGTCTTAAAATTAAGAGTGGAGTGCTTTCGTGCATTATAAGTAGCATAGATATACTCCCTCCGTCTCATAATAATTGTCTAGTTTGATTTTTCTTTGGTCTTTTTTATTTAACTTTGACCTTAAATTTTTTTATTTGTGTTATATAATACTTGATGAAAATTATATCAATGAAAATACATTAAAAAAAATAAAATAAAAAAATAAAAAAATAAATAAAACCAAAGGCGACAAGTTAGAATACACTTCACTTACCATATAGACCACTCTCCATACATGATTTTTCTCTTTCTTTATCTATTTAATATAAAGGGGGATTTTCATATATCCCCACATACACACCTATATTTACATATTTCCCCAAACACAAGTTTTTTATGCATAATGTACAAGCCTGTTAAAGCACTGTTTTGGAAAATATGTAAATATGAGTGTGTATGTGGGGATATATGTAAATGCCCCATATATAAAAGATGGCTCAACCAACAAATCAGTTTTAGTGGCACTTTGTGAATGATTGAGTTGGACAATGATAAGAGCTCCAAGGATCAAACTTATATGTGCTCAATACATGGATAACCATGACTTGATTCGTGTTTGTTGTGACAAATCGTAATTTCAAGTCATTTTACAAACTTTGAAAATTTTACTATTCATCTCGGGAATTTACTATTCACAAATTACTATTCATCATTTTACTAGCTAATATTAAAACCCCCTTGTCGACACAAGGGGATGACTCATGCTCAAAATTTACAAAATATCTACATACATACACATTTAATCATATTTTACTAAACATTAAACACATACATATCAAAAAATACAAAGTGTTAAAGCAAAAATCTCACTTCCTCTTCACCCCTAAGAACCGGCCATACAAAGGATCAAGAAGGAGTTCACCAAAAATTTTCAAGTTAAGTTTTTATCAATCTAGTTACACTCTTAGTTAAGGTTTTGAAATAAAAACCTAGGGTGTTAGGATTAACCTTGTTCATTTAACCTCATCAAGTTACTAGTAAGCATTTCATGTTCATATTCATATTTCATATTCATTTTTATGTTCATTTCATCATACGTGATAAAAACATGCAAGTCATATTGATGTTTATACCACTTTTTATTGTTTTTAAGAGTTATAAGTATATATTTATCATCCTATAATTACTCCTTGAAACATATCACTTTTTGTGATGTCTAGGAACCCATGACACCCTAAGAAGGTGTATGGTAGGATTTGAATAGCTTCGGAGTTGGTTTGAATTGGTTAGAATAGGTTTTGCACGAGAAAAACTCATTTCGACAAGTTTACTTAAGGGTCTGTCCATATTTTTGAATTCTGGAATTTTCGACAGTAGGTAAAAATTTTTGGCCTAGATATTTAGAAAATATACTTTAAAACGAAAACGTGGTCGCTTGAACGGGTTAAAACGGAGTTATAACGAAAAAGTTATGCTATTTTCATGTTAGACGACGAAATCTATTTGTTTCAGAAAATTCAGCATGTATTCTCAACTTTTTACGAGTAAAAAATGAGTCTTAAGCGTTATAAATTATGTCGACTTATCAAAAATATATTAGTATACTTTGATACGAAGTTAAGGATATTGAATACGTAGAAAATGGACTTGTAACGATTAAATTACACGCGTTTAAATAAAGTTGCCGTAACTATATTAAATAAGCAAAAACAAGTATGTTTCTATTAGACAAATTTTACGGCTACAAATGACCATGTTGAGGGTCGTTTTTAACATTGATGTAATACTTTTTATAATATGATGTCTTCTAGTAAAAGTAAGCTCGCCTAGCATATTTTCCAAAATGTCCAACCGTTTGTCAAACGGAGTTGTAACGAGTAAAATACGGTCACTCAAACTTTGCCGAAAACCACCCTTAAACAATATTTTGGACACAAGTACCATACTTTACCTATGTTTTTCTCCATGATCGAGACCTCTATGATGAAAACATAAATGCTAAAACTTTGAGATAATGATACAAGCTTCCCAAACCGTTGAGTTTGTTTCCTAACACTCGATGTGCACCATTTTACGAGTCACTTTCATGAATTTTTCAAATGACATTATTTAACGACGAAAAGTTATAATTTCATAATAAATCATTAAATAACAATTGTAGGATGTCATTTCAACATAAATACTCGCAAAGTAATTTATAAATTGTCAAGACGTTATAAGATTATTTTTCGACGATAAGTGTTATTTTCAAAAATTCACAAGTGGTATAGATATCATACGAATTGCATGCATAACATTACATCATAACTTATTATATATCATATCATTCATAATAGGTCAAGTTTAGAGATTCACGCTACATTTCGGTGTACTCACTTTTGCCATCGCATCATTGTCCAAGTGAGTTTTCATAGCCCCATTTTCAATTGTTTTGTACTATTTTGGGGGAGATACATGCTCAACTATTTTCATTTACTTTCATAAGTACTATAAACATTTAAGGATTACCGTGAGTTTCGTAGCCCCTACTTTTGTATGTTTTGAACTATTTTGGGGGAGATACATGCTTAACTATTTTTCACAAGTACTTTATATTTTTAAGGATAACTTCTATCATGATCACCATCGTTTCAAAACCGAATATTGTACTATTGATTATGTGCTATAGTTCTACGTCGTATAATGTTCTAAATCAGTTGACTACTGATACATTGAGTCATGTACTATTGATTATGTGCTATAGTTCTACGTCGTATAATGTTCTAAATCAGTTGACTACTGATACATTGAGTCAAGTACTATTGATTATGTGCTATTGTTCTACGTCGAGTTAGGTACTATTGTGAATTCATTTGACATCATATGCTTGAACATAAATTATACACATTTTGGCAGTGGGTTGTGAACACACAGGTTGCAAGTTTTGTATGGGCGGAACTTGGAACTGAGTGGATTTACAATGTCTTTGTTGCATAAACGATTTTGAAAGGCTTTACATTTCAACTCAAACTCTATGAACTCACTCAACCTTTGTGTTGACACTTTTAGCATGTTTTATCTCAGGTATCTAAGGCATTCACTTCATGGCATGCATGTGGACATATCATAGAGTCGCGGTGACGACGCGTCTCACTTGGGTTTTATGAACTTTAAAACATCGTTTGGATTGTAACAAATTTAATTCCGCATATGTTGACTTTCATTTGGGGACCTATCTTTTGTAAACTCTGATTGTTTTATTAAATCAAACGATGTGTTTTCCAAACGACACTTTAGGTCATTCAATATAACTGTGATTGTGATGCTATGACAGTCATCCCTCAGGAATTCCATTCCGCTGCAAAACAGGTAATTTGGGGCTGTGACAGATTGGCATCAGAGCTTCAGTTATAGAGAACTAAGTTGCATCATTGACCCTAGACTATAACAACATCATCATAGCATCTCTTCATTTCATCATAAGTGCATATTCACTTTACATGCGGGTTTATGAATCAACACCAAACAACATATGAGTCGATTAGTCCAAGCATTGCATAGTTACTCCTAAATTATACATAGCCTGATCACCTATGTCTAATTCAGGAAGAATCATGCAATGAAGGGAGTAGTAGTCTCATATGTGTAAGCAATTCCGTAATCGCGCTAAATTTTCAAAAGACCTCCTTCAAACCGATTTAGCCTAATCTCATGACAGTTCTTATTTGATGAAGTTGTGAGATTAAGTAAAAATCGGTTACCTGAAAGTCTTTTGACGGTTTTGCTCGAGAATGGGAAAGTTTGCCACATCAAACCCTAAACCGGAGAGACCAACACGAACTGAATTCAGGGATTGAATTCCTTTTTGGATGGGCGAATGTGACAAATCGTAATTTCAAGTCATTTTACAAACTTTGAAAATTTTACTATTCATCTCGGGAATTTACTATTCATCATTTTACTATTCATCGTTTTTGAAGTCGATATGATATTCTAAGAACGTATTTTAAAATTTTACTATTCACGAAACACTATTCATTCCCGGAGAAAATCACTATTCATGAGTCACTATTCATCATTTTACGTAAACTAGGTTTACGAGTATCAAATACGCGTAATCTTAAGGGTTTAGCTGCGTATTCATGAACAATCATCAAGGACATTTCATATAGACTAGGATTAGTCTACATATCATCTATAACATCATTTCATATCGATTCATGCATGGATTTGCATTTTTCAATTAAACGTTTATTTTCCTATTAAATAAATGCTATCGCGCAAACATTTATTTTGAATATTGATCCGACACTTCCAAAAATATTCCTAATATATTTTTATACTCCTTTTAAGACTATAAAAATTATATTATAGGTTTACCCGATGTTTTAAATTTATTTTGTATATAAATTGTTATATTTATATAATTATGACGGTTTTCGTAAAAACTACACGATAATTATTATTTCACTCAAATTTTGTAAGGAATGTATTTTTATAATTTTTATGACTTCAATATATTTTATTTTGATCCATTAAAAGTTATATTTAGCTAACGCTACCTTACAAGCTCAAATATATACCTAATTACCAAACTATGCTTGCAAATATACATTAAATCTACACATCTATACTTAATAAAAAAAAAAGTATCTAGATAATATTAAAACCCCCTTGTCGACACAAGGGGATGACTCATGCTCAAAATTTACAAAATATCTACATACATACACATTTAATCATATTTTACTAAACATTAAACACATACATATCAAAAAATACAAAGTGTTAAAGCAAAAATCTCACTTCCTCTTCACCCCTAAGAACCGGCCATACTAAGGATCAAGAAGGAGTTCACCAAAAATTTTCAAGTTAAGTTTTTATCAATCTAGTTACACTCTTAGTTAAGGTTTTGAAATAAAAACCTAGGGTGTTAGGATTAACCTTGTTCATTTAACCTCATCAAGTTACTAGTAAGCATTTCATGTTCATATTCATATTTCATATTCATTTTTATGTTCATTTCATCATACGTGATAAAAACATGCAAGTCATATTGATGTTTATACCACTTTTTATTGTTTTTAAGAGTTATAAGTATATATTTATCATCCTATAATTACTCCTTGAAACATATCACTTTTTGTGATGTCTAGGAACCCATCACACCCTAAGAAGGTGTATGGTAGGATTTGAATAGCTTCGGAGTTGGTTTGAATTGGTTAGAATAGGTTTTGCACGAGAAAAACTCATTTCGACAAGTTTACTTAAGGGTCTGTCCATATTTTTGAATTCTGGAATTTTCGACAGTAGGTAAAAATTTTTGGCCTAGATATTTAGAAAATATACTTTAAAACGAAAACGTGGTCGCTTGAACGGGTTAAAACGGAGTTATAACGAAAAAGTTATGCTATTTTCAAGTTAGACGACGAAATCTATTTGTTTCAGAAAATTCAGCATGTATTCTCAACTTTTTACGAGTCAAAAATGAGTCTTAAGCGTTATAAATTGTGTCGACTTATCAAAAATATATTAATATACTTTGATACGAAGTTAAGGATATTGAATACGTAGAAAACGGACTTGTAACGATTAAATTACACGCGTTTAAATAAAGTTGCCGTAACTATATTAAATAAGCAAAAACTAGTATGTTTCTATTAGACAAATTTTACGGCTACAAATGACCATGTTGAGGGTCGTTTTTAACATTGATGTAGAACTTTTTATAATGTGATGTCTTTTAGTAAAAGTAAGCTCGCCTAGCATATTTTCCAAAATGTCCAACCGTTTATCAAACGGAGTTGTAACGAGTAAAATACGGTCACTCAAACTTTGCCGAAAACCACCTTAAATAATATTTTGGACACAAGTACCATACTTTACCTATGTTTTTCTCCATGATCGAGACCTCTATGATGAAAACATAAATGCTAAAACTTTGAGATAATGATACAAGCTTCCCAAAACTGTTGAGTTTGTTTCCTAACACTCGATGTGCACCATTTTACGACTAGCTTTTCGAGGCTATTTAGTCACTTTCATGAATTTTTCAAATGACATTATTTAACGACGAAAAGTTATAATTTCATAATAAATCATTAAATAACAATTGTAGGATGTCATTTCAACATAAATACTCGCAAAGTAATTTATAAATTGTCAAGACGTTATAAGATTATTTTTCGACGATAAGTGTTATTTTCAAAAATTCACAAGTGGTATAGATATCATACGAATTGCATGCATAACATTACATCATAACTTATTATATATCATATCATTCATAATAGGTCAAGTTTAGAGATTCACGCTACATTTCGGTGTACTCACTTTTGCCATCGCATCATTGTCCAAGTGAGTTTTAATAGCCCCATTTTCAATTGTTTTGTACTATTTTGGGGGAGATACATGCTCAACTATTTTCATTTACTTTCATAAGTACTATAAACATTTAAGGATTACCGTGAGTTTCGTAGCCCCTACTTTTGTATGTTTTGAACTATTTTGGGGGAGATACATGCTTAACTATTTTTCACAAGTACTTTATATTTTTAAGGATAACTTCTATCATGATCACCATCGTTTCAAAACCGAATGTTGTATTATTGATTATGTGCTATAGTTCTACGTCGTATAATGTTCTAAAGCAGTTGACTACTGATACATTGAGTCATGTACTATTGATTATGTGCTATAGTTCTACGTCGTATAATGTTCTAAATCAGTTGACTACTGATACATTGAGTCAAGTACTATTGATTATGTGCTATTGTTCTACGTCGAGTTAGGTACTATTGTGAATTCATTTGACATCATATGCTTGAACATAAATTATACACATTTTGGCAGTGGGTTGTGAACACACAGGTTGCAAGTTTTGTATGGGCGGAACTTGGAACTGAGTGGATTTACAATGCCTTTGCTGCATAAACGATTTTGAAAGGCTTTACATTTCAACTCAAACTCTATGAACTCACTCAACCTTTGTGTTGACACTTTTAGCATGTTTTATCTCAGGTATCTAAGGCATTCACTTCATGGCATGCATGTGGACATATCATAGAGTCGCGGTGACGACGCGTCTCACTTGGGTTTTATGAACTTTAAAACATCGTTTGGATTGTAACAAATTTAATTCCGCATATGTTGACTTTCATTTGGGACCTATCTTTTGTAAACTCTGATTGTTTTATTAAATCAAACGATGTGTTTTCCAAACGACACTTTAGGTCATTCAATATAACTATGATTGTGATGCTATGACAGTCATCTTTCAGGAATTACATTCCGCTGCAAAACAGGTAATTTGGGGGTGTGACATTTGTAACATGTAACGTAGGAGTTTGTTAAGTTCATGTACATCGGTGAAATGTTTAGAGATTAGAATAAACACCAACTGTGAAAGGGCTTTCTTAAAATATGATTATTGGTTTTGGTCTTTTTATGCTATTACATAAAAAAAATCTAAATAATAGTAACTATTAGTCAATGGAAATCAAGGAAGATAATAAGATTACTTTGTTTAGATAAAACATTCCCAAATCTAAAATGAATATTAATGAAATATTATTTGTTTGAAATCCCTCATGTGTGGTTGTGGACAATTTCTTTGCACGTTACAGCACGTTTTCTAGCAAATATTAGAGACTAATTTCTAGCTTAGTTATTGTTCCTTTGAGTTTGTTCACTTACATACAAATAGATCCGGGTTATTGTTTACCAGGAACAATAGAAGAATATACCAAAATAAATAAATAAATAAATAAATAAAAAATGTGTCAAAATGTGAATTATGCATTTTATACTCAAATTGTAAATAATGATGTCTACGTTCAAAATGCACGCATATAAAAACACCATTCGTTAATAGAACTTCATGTTTACTTTTAAAGATAATATAGTTAGTTGTAATTCATTAGTGAATACTTGTTCTGAATGAAACCAAAATACAATGATAAAAAACTAATTTGAGCAAGCATTGAAATGTATAAAACCGTTAACGTTGGTCCGCTAGGAATTAAACTTAAGAAGTCTTATATCGGAGACACTATTCTTACCAGTAGACCATGTTAACATTCAGGATTTTATTTCCAACTTAATTCATTTATCACAAAAGCATATCATCATAGGGCATGCTTGGGGAGAGGCATCAGGGAGTGGAGAATGAGAAAAAAAATAAATATTTGTGTTTGGTATACTATTATGCAATGAACCATTACCCAAAACAAAGTAATGGAGTATTACCCTACAAATTGAAGGTTATGTTGAATAATGAAACCCGTAGGTATAACTTTATTATCAACCATTATTTATAATGGTAAAACCTTAAATGCCTCAAGCCCACAAACCGGGCTTGGGCCTATTTATTCTCTAATACTCCCCCGCAGTTCGAGCGGCGAAATCGCGAAAGCTCGAACTGGAGATTAAAGCTAATAAACAATAAACCAAAGCAAGTAAATAATTGTTGATGAGACATTTGACAGCAAGCGGGAGCATCTTCCGCAACAACAACAAACCGGGTAAACCAAAGTATCTCATACAACTAAACAAAGATGAGACAACGAAAGTTGGTTCTAAAACTTCAACCCCCAAAGAACCTTCCAAACAAACGGGGCGTGTTTTTCCATAGAAAAACATAAAGATTTTTTTTTTTTTTTTTTATATTTATAGAAGATATAGAATGGAGGTGAGAAAAGTGTGATGAAGATGAGCAGATCAAAAGAAGGAGAGGCAGCGGAAAGATTTTAACAGTCGTCTCGGGAATTGATACCCTGGATTCGACATAAAACAAAGGTCGTCTCGGGAATTGATACCCTGGATTCGACACCAACAAAAGTCGTCTCGGGAATAAAAACCCTAGATTCGACACCAACAAAAGTCGTATCGGGACTAAATACCCTAGATTCGACATAAAATAAAAATAAACCGGATAAATAACGCAAACTGAATATAACTATAGCTACAAGACAAGTTTTAGTTGGTTAAGATAAAATAAAAAAACGCATACAACGAGATAAGTCAGATAACAAAGAAAGCAATGCATCATCAACAAGAATAATAATATTCATAACTGCTGCTGCTTCTTATTCTTCTTCTTGATGACTGGAAAATAGCGGCTAGGATTTTTTTTTTTTTTTTTTTTTTTTTTTTTTTTTTTTTATAAGTGAGATAGAGAGATTTGACGGGATGGTATAAAAAGGGCGGCTCAACCTAGCCACCCAGGTCTGAGGATCAGACCCGCTCTGAAACCATGTTGAATAATGAAACCCGTAGGTATAACTTTATTATCAACCATTATTTATAATGGTAAAACCTTAAATGCCTCAAGCCCACAAACCGGGCTTGGGCCTATTTATTCTCTAATAGGTTATGGAAATTGGGAGTAATGCAATACTTATTACATTCCTTAATATTCCTTTCACCATTTTCATTTCTATTCTTCTATTTGAACCAAACGCCCCCTTATTACACAGAGATTATATGGGTTATAAACATGGACCCATTCCTGTGATACACAATAAATTATACATGGGCTTAGCCCAACTAAACATTACAGCCCTCTAACGTTCATTTAAGTGGGGTTATTATTATTACGAGACTGGCACTGGTCCGCCGCGTTGCGGGCGGGCGAATTTTTTAGCCGAGGTGATTGTGCATTAATAAATAGTAATATAATCCTTTTTTTTTTTTTTTCGGGCGGGCGAATTTTTTAGCCGAGGTGATTGTGCATTAATAAATAGGAATATAATTTTTTTTGTACTGTAGCAATGTACTGTAGTAACACTGTAGCAATATACTGTAGCAGCCCGGCCCAAAACGCAGTGTACTGTAGCTACTGTAGTTGTACTGTAGCTACAGTACACTAAAACGGCGTCGTTTTAATTGAGGTTTAATATATACTTATTATTATTATTATTATTATTATTATTATTATTATTATTATTATTATTATTATTATTATTATTATTATTATTATTATTATTATTGAGTGAATTACATAATTGGTCCTTGTGGTTTGTTGAAAATTGCAGAAAATGTCCCTGTGCTTTTTTTCAGTGCGTTTCGTCCTTGTGGTTTACAAATCTTACGGATTTTGTCCCTCGTCCAAAAATGTCCGTTAAGTGTCTTGCGTTGTTAGTCCTTCGTTAGTGCAGTCCGTTAAGTGTTTTGCACTGTTAGTCCTTCGTTAATAAATTTTGCACCATTAGTCCTTATTTTTTTAAATATAGTTTTCCCCAATTAGTCCCTCCTTTAATAATAGTTTTCACACGTTTTTGTCCGTTTTTATCCGTTTTCGTTCGTTTTTTATCCGTTTCCCCCCGTTTTTTACGTTTTTCGTCCGTTTTCTTTCATTTTTTTTTATAGTTTTTGTCCATTTTTTTTACGTTTTTATCGGTTTTCATCCGTTTTTGTCCGTTTTTATCAGTTTTTCTTACGTTTTTGTCCGTTTAAAAAAAATGAATAAAAAATTTCAAAAAAAAAAATTTGAATAAAAAAATTATTTTTCAAAATATATATATTTTTTTTAAATATGTCCGTTTTTTTTCAATATTTTTCGGAAATTTTTTAAGATTTAAAAAAATATATATTTGAAAAAAAAAATTCGGAAATTTTTTTTACCGTTTTTTTTGGACAATATTTTTACCGTTTAAAAAAATATTTGAAAAAAATTTCCGAAAAATATTTTTTTTCAAATATTTTTTTTTTAAATCTTAAAAAATTTCCGAAAAATATTGAAAAAAAACGGACATATTAAAAGAAAAATATATATATCTTGAAAAATATTTTTTTTATTCAAAATTTTTTTTTTGAAATTTTTTATTCAATTTTTTTTAAACGGACAAAAACGTAAGAAAAACCAATAAAAACGTACGAAAAATGGACACAACCTAAGAACAACGGACAAAACGAAAGAAAACAGACAAAACATAAGAAAAACGGACTAAAAATTAAGAAAAACATAAGAAAAACGGATGAAAACCGATAAAAACGTAAGAAAAATTGACAAAAACTATATAAAACGAAAGAAAACGGACGAAACGTAAAAAAACGGGGGGAAACGGATAAAAAACGAACGAAAACGGATAAAAACGGACAAAAATGGTTATTAACGGAGAGACTAATTGGGGAAAACTATATTTTAAAAAATAAGGACTAACGGTGCAAAATTTATTAACGAATGACTAACAGTGCAAAACACTTAACGGACTGCACTAACGAAGGACTACCAGCGCAAGACACTTAACGGACATTTTTGGACGAGGGACAAAATCCGTAAGATTTGTAAACCACAGGGACGAAACGCACTGAAAAAAAAGCACAGAGACATTTTCTGTAATTTTCAATAAACCACAAGGACCAATTATGTAATTCACTCTTATTATTATTATATTTTGCGTTAATGCGTCAATAGATTTCTTGGAATCGAACCACAAATCCTTACTAATAATCACAAAACAATAACTGAATTGCTTGAGGAAAGGAAAGCAAATAAAAATATAAGACGTGTGGTGTTTTTGTTTTTTACATTATTTAAAAACAAGTAATGTGAAGTGATGATTTTCGAAAAATAAAAAGATAGAAAAACTTACCTATTTAAAAAACGTTACGATAGACCTTATGGGTAAGTTACACATTAACCACCTCTCAACACACCATTCATAACTTCTTACATCCCTACTACTTATAAAGTATGCAAAATATTTTTTAAAATTGAAATGCTTATATTTAATTTGAGTAACTTTCTAATTAAATGGCAACTTTTTAGATATGAGCCAATCTTTATGTGTCACTTCTTCTTTGCTAGAAATGAAGGCAGACAAGAGGGACTCGAATCACCTATGTTGGAACAAAATTGCCTCAATTTATAGTTCATTTTGCATAGCATGTCACTGCAAAGAACGTGTGATATTGTACGGTATGGGCATAGGGAATTTCGGCTGGAGTTGTGAGATGTGATTGAACATAACAGCGGAATGTTTTTCTTTTGGCATTTTCACAAGATTGCTAGCTTGGCATTTTTACCTGATTGGTCGAGTTAGCAGGGAAATGCTAATCGTTTTGTGTTACGTGATTCGGACTCTAACACAATGAGTTTTGGTCGGTTTTGTGGTAGGACTTGTGAGGGTGACACATCTATCCATCTGGATAATTCAATAATTCACTTTGTTCATTAGTACCAAATGAACGGACGAGTTATAGATGTGGTAGGACACAATTGATATTTAAGAAAAGTAAAATCAGATTCAAGAAAGTGTTATTGTTATGAATAGCAACATAAAAACACAAGAGGCAAAAGATGTGTATTTTAGGTATTTTATAAGAATTTACTTTTGAGCAACAGACTGAGATAAAAAAGAAGAGGACCATCGTAAGACGAGAATTGAACCAAAGATCTTTCGGACAAATATCAGTTAGCTTACCGTCTACCATGATCCAATCCATTAGTTGTTTTCCAGCTCAAACTATATATAGCAAAGCACCTTACAATGAAATAAACCAATATAGATGTGTTATGAGCCTCTTATTATTGTATGGGCTAAGCCCGTTTGTCCTTATTATAACTTGAGTTAATTGCGAAAATCGTTCCTGTGGTTTACCGGATATAACGAAAATCGTCCTTATACTTTATTTTTAATGGATCCTCTTCCTGTGGTTTTGACCCGTAACGGGTTTGGTCTCTTGACCACTTTTTCCGTTAATTTGACCGTTAAGTGAGACTGAAATGACATAAATACCCTTAAAACTAAGGACCATGTGGTTTGTGGGGTGTAACGAATTTAGTCCATATTTTTTTTAGTACGTTTTCGTTCGTTTTCATCCGTTTTTCCTCCGTTTTAAAGCGTTTATTATCTGTTTTATACGTTTTTGTCCGTTTTTATACGTTTTTTGTACGCTTTCACACGTTTTTATACATTTTCATCCCTTTTTAAACGCTTTCGTCCGTTTTTATACGTTTTCGCACGTTTTAATCCGTTTTTCGTACGTTTTCACACATTTGTATCCGTTTTTCGTAAGTTTTCACACGCTTTTATCCATTTTTAAACGTTTTTATATATTTTCATCCGTTTTTCTTACGTTTTCATACGTTATTATCCGTTTTCATACGTTTTCACACGTTTTTATACGTTTTTATCACCGCCGCCACCATCGTCCACCGCCACCACCACCACCACCAACATGTGGGAAAAAAATTAAACAATAATTATCGATTTTTTTTAAATATTTAAAATTAAAAATAATAATATATTTTTTATTATTTTTTTTAAATATTTTTAAAATTAAATAAAAAATTATTATCGATTTTTTTTTTAAATTTTTTAAAATTCTATTTTTTTTTTAAAATTATTTAAAAAATTTTATTGATTTTTTTTAAAAAAAAGAATTTAAAAAAATCGATAATTATTTAAAAAAAAAAAGACTTATTTTTTTAAAAAAAATAACAATTTTAAAAATTTTATTTTATTTTTTAAAAATTTAAAAAATTTAAACAAAATTTTTTTTAAAAAAAAAATAAATAATAATTATTTTATTTTTCGATAATTATTTTATTTTTTAATTTTGAAAAAAAAAATCATTAAAAACGTTAACGTTGATCCGCTGGGAATTGAACTTAAGAAGTCTTGTATAGGAGACACTACTCTTACTAATAGACCATGTTAACATTCATGATGTTATTTCGAACTTAATCTATTTATCACAAAAGCATATCATCATAGAGCATGCTTGGTGAGAGGCATCAGAGAGTGGGGAATGAGAAAAATAATCATCACTTATGTTTGGTATACTATTATGTAATGAACAATTGCCAAAAACAAGGTAATGGAGCATTACCTTACAAATTAAAGGTTATGGAAATTATGAGTAATGCAATAATTATTACATTCATTAGCATTCCTTTCATCATTCTCATTTCGATTCCTCTATTTAAACCAAGCGCCCCCTTATTTTTGGAAAATTGTTCACTCGAACGAATTGGGTGTTTATGCATAAAAGTGTTTGGATTGAAATGAGTTGTGTTAAAACCTTTCTTAGTGTCTATTAAACTTGTTTCAATCGTCCAAAACCATCCAGAATCTTAAATTTCATTAATTTGAATTCTAGGGATCTTGCGCTCATTTAGGTTTTTTTTTCCTATTCTGTGATGTTTTATGTGGTCAAGAAAGTGTTAGAATAAGTATATATCACAGAGACTATATGGGTTATAAACATGGACCCATTCATGTGATACACAATAAATTATACATGGGCTTAGCCCAACTAAACATTACAGTCCCACAACGTTCATTTAAGTGGGGTTAGGGGTGTTCATGGGTTGGGTAATATCCGAATAAACCGAAAACCGAAATCGAACCGAACTGAAAATAACCGAACCGAACTCGTAACCGAACCGAAGTTGCCAAAACCGAACCGAACCGAATTAAATATTCAGTTTTCAGTTCGGTTATAGTTTTTAGCAATCCAAACCGAAAACCGAATTCAAATAAATTTATATATCTTTTAATATATTTATATATAAAAAAAATATTAAAACTCTTTTATACTATAGAAATAACATTTTTTGAGCTTGAATTTTTTTTTGCTCAAAATATATATAAATAAATGGATAAATAATTAAATTTATGTAATTCGTGTTATTCGGTTATGGGTGTTCGGTTTTCGGTTATTCGGTTCGTTTTTCGGTTATTCGGTTCGGTTTAATCAATTTAATTTCGGTTCGGTTCGGTTCGGTTCTCGGTTATACTCAGGAAAACAATTAACCGAACAAACCGAATAACTCGATAACCGAACCGATGAACACCCCTAAGTGGGGTTAATTTTATTCATTTATTATTATTATTATTATTATTATTATTATTATTATTATTATATTTTGCGTTAATGCATATTGGATGAAACCTTTTATAACGAATTTGTTTTGTTTTTTTTTAAAGAGTAACGTCAATAGGAATCGAACCACAAATCCTTACTAATAATCGGAAAACAATAACTGAATTGCTTGAGGAAAAGGAAACTAGTAACACATAAAATAAGAAAGCAAATAAAAATATAAGACGTGTGGTGTTTTTGTTTTTTACATTATTTAAAAACAACTAATGTGAAGTGATAATTTTCGAAAAATGAAAAGATAGAAAAACTTACCTATTTAAAAAATGTTAAGATAGACCTTATGAGTAAGTTAAACATTAACCACCTCTCAACACACCGTTCATAACTTCTTACATCCCTACTACTTATAAAGTATGCAAAATATTTTTATAAATTGAAATGCTTATATTTAATTTGAGTAACTTTCTAATTAAATGGCAACTTTTTAGATATGAGCCAATCTTTATGTGTCACTTCTTCTTCGCTAGAAATGAAGGCAGCCAAGAGGGACTCGAATCACCTATGTTGGAACAAAATCGCCTCAATTTATAGTTCATTCTGCGTAACATGACACTGCAAAGAACGTGTGATATTGTACGGTATGGGCATAAGGAATTTCGGCTGGAGTTGTGAGATATGAATGAGCATAACAGCGAAATGTTTTTATTTTGGACCATGAATGATGGTTTAGCTTCTTTTGGCATTTTCACAAGATTGCTAACTTGGCATTTTTACCTGATTGGTCGAGTAAAATCAGATTCAAGAAAGTATTATTGTTTATGAATAGCAACAGAAAACAAGAGGCAAAAGATGTAAAATGTGAAATGTGAAGAATGTATTTTAGGTATTTTATAAGAATTTACTTTTGAGCAATACAAGACTGACATTAAAAAAACAAGAACCATGGTTAAACGAGAATTGAACCCAAGACCTTCCGAATAAATAGTGGTTCACTTACCGTCTACCATCATCCTCATACACTCTTAAGTTTCATGCTCAACATATATATACAAAACTTCTACAATGAAACAACACATCCAAATATCCAATATGGATGTGTTATGGGCCTGTTATTGTTGTATGGGCTAAACCCATTTATAAACTATTTGTCCTTATTGTATACAGTATTTTTCTATCTTAAATAGGTGCACCAAGATTTGAATCATGTTATTAAGGATTTACATGGTTATTTTGTGCCATGTAATTTAGTTTGTTTTGCGTCGTATAGATAATCACAAAAAGTAAAAAGCCTCAAGCATACTACATAGACAATCCCCATTAGTGCTAAGAGACATTAAAGGATTAGTATGAATGGTAGTCTCACGATATCTTAACTAGAAATGTAGGCAACAAAAAGGGATAAAATCACCAATGTTGTACCACAGTTGCTTCAGCTCCGAGTCATCTCAATTAGTTTGAATGGTACAATTTGCATGATTGAACCGTAGAATGGTAAGAGCTTAAACGACCAAAGTCGTATGTGCTCAATAAAGACCTTACATTGGAGGGACATGGCTTAGTTCATTTTTTTAACATGTTAATGCGGAAATCAATATGCTATTGTACAGTAGGGGTTATGTAAGTTCAGGTGGATCGGTGTAACATCTATAGATCGAAAAGAACAACAACGACTATTGGATCTACATAGAACATTACTATATATTTAGTTGCATAAACATGTATGGACAATCTTTTTAAACAAAAAGGAGTAGAGTACCATTTTTTTTAGTGACATGTATACTAAAAAAAAAATTGGAATTTTATATTAATTTTTCAACACAGATATGACACCAGGGCTTATTATTTTTGTTCTACAAGACCTGTCATCATTTCGGTCTTGAAAAGATAACATTATTCTCAACACGACTTGTCATCGTACAATGTAGTATATATCCAAGCAAAATTTCACTTCTTTAACCTATATGGGACTGTGAGATGTAAGGTTGAATTGACTTTATTCGAATAATACTAACATCCATGGTAATTAAGTGACGAATGCAATTTTCAGATATCATCTACGTAGTACAAAGGTTTACGCTCATTTTTTTCACTCTTTTTTGTTTGGTTGTGACAACAATGCAGCTTGTTTTGTGTTTTTTGAGTTACATGCCACGAAGTTAGTTAAGTGTCATTGATAATGTGAAGCAACTTATTTTCTCTCGCTATTGGGCCAAATCATGAACCCGTTACGTTTGTTGGAAAGACCCCGGTATGCTTTATATTATATATACTTTGTTTTTTATGATATTAAATTTAACTGGTGTTCTATAGTCTAAAATGTGATCTACATGTACCTATGAATTTTTGTACTAGGTTCTGATTGATTGCATTTCAAATAATTATACGCACAATTTACCCTTGCAGGAGAAGATCGTTCCTGCAAGAGGACCGAATGACTTTGGATGGGATCCAGTCTTCCAACCTGATGGTTATGATCAAACATAAGGCCATCTCGGTTTCTACACGATCATCTCTATAATGGGTGGCAATGTCGACCAATTAACTTATAAGCAAGTCTTGGCTTTTACATATCTTAAATGGGTCCTATGGTTCAAAGCAAGTTTAGCTGAAAGAGGAACACATCAAATGGGTCGAATGGGTCAAACAGGTTGAAAGTCACGTCAAGTCTTTCTTTTAAGAGTTCAAACTTAATTAATTGTGGAGAAAGAAGTTTTGTAGGTCCCAATTCTGATCCAATATGATACTCTTATGAACCAAACCCATTTTGATCCGTTTCAAACCAACCCATTTTGACCCGCCATCTTGCCATCTTCCCTGCACCTTTCATATCATCGCATGCTTGCAATAAAACCTTACTAATTGTACGATTTTCGTTGTTACATTCACTCCGGAATGCCCAAGGAAGAAAAGAACAAGATTTCTCATCGCGGAAGAGCTCTTGCATTGGTAAAATCCCACTTTGCTGAGGATGGTTATGTATTCGAAACCTAAGATAGAAAAATATCTCAATTGGTGCATAACACTTTAGATTCATATTGCACTTCTAAACAAGATATTTTAGCTGGGATCGAGTTTGTTGTGATTTTCACATTGCTTTTCTCCCAAGGAGTTGTCCACTGTATTTTGCGTTCAAAAATTGATTGTTGCAAATACAGAATGGTGCAAACTTCTATGTGACTGAACGTTTGACCACATTAACAATGTGTTGTTCACTTTTTTTTTTTTTTTTTTTTTTTTTTTTTTTTTTTTTTTTTTTTTTTGTGGTAAGAATAGCAAGGATGGAGCAAGTACCTTGTGATTGGTTGCGTTGTACATTAGTAGGACAGTTGTGACTTTGTATCTTGATACCTTCACTAGAAGTGTAGGCAACCAAGAGGGCTCAAATCACCAATGTTGTACTCGAGTCGCCTCATTTCTTAGTCACAACGGTAAGACCTTAAAGGATCAAACTTCATTTTCGTAACATGTCACTGGGGAATCAATATGGCATTGTACTCTACGGTAGACGTTAGTTCCATGTGGATCGATGAAACTCAAACCTAAGAGGTATTCAACAAATAAATGTTATTGGTAAGTTGATAATGATGGTAAATTATGGTTTTGTTAGAAGACCACTAAAAAGTTAGATACATAAACATATAGACCATGATTTTTTCTAAGTTAGAACATATATAAAAAGCGTAGAGTTTATGTTAATTCTTAGACAGTAAGCAAAGATGGAGTTTTTTGTTTTGTAACCAACTTCATAAACGCCTACGTCTTGAGAATATAACATTATTCACAACATGTATGGTCCTTGTATCCTAGACTATATAAGCAAAGGAAGATTTAATTTTTTTAGCCTATACGGGAATGTGGGATGTAAGGTTGCATTAATTTTAATCAAATGATAATAATTTATACGTACCAGTTATCTTTTCTTTAAAAGCGTTTGTATTTTAAAGCTACTCTGATAGTTAATGCCAAAGTTTAAATAGAGATCATCTCTGGAGTACAAATATCTATGGGATGCAAGACTGAAAATTTGAAACGACCCTTATCAAATACGTACAGTAATAATGTGTACCTACATACATGTTTGACTCATTCATTTCTAGTATTGTAATCCGTACATCTCGTTTGTATTTTGAAGCTAGCTATGCTCAAAGTTAATGTTAAAGTTTAAAAAGAGTTATTAAGTGACAACATCACAACTGAATTTGGAGATTCTCTTGGCAAATTTGATCACGGATTTCATATGGGTTTACTCTTATATCTCTTTGGAATTATATAACGCGACTAATCATAAATATAAACAATAAACATCAAGTACACATGCGGAAGCGTATAGGAAAGATTAACGAATAATTAATTAACATAAACAAGAATATACGTATCTTTCTTGATTCTAGCCGAACAAGAATGAAATCCATAAAACTAGCAATTGGATGAACCCTAATTAGGGTTTGAGTGCTAGTCGACTTAATAAAGTCGAATAGTGTAAATCACCAAAATCCAAAGTAGGATTTCTCTACGATCATGTACGCGCGTATTGTTAGCGATTTAATTAGAACACTAGTTCAAATCACGATTAAAGCATACAACAAACAAGGTTTAGCTTTAACATAATAAATATATATCAAACCCATTTAATTGCACCTGTCAAATACATATATGCAATAAAAGATGAATGTCATGCACATGACAATATGACATGCGTATGAAAAATTCATGCATGGCATGTATATGAGATTCACTAAGATATCATCATGATTCAATACATAAGATATCTTGTGAAAAAGGTTAGTGTCAATCGTATTTTTTCTTATCCATACGAATGAATCCAAAAGACCAAAAGGATGTGTATATATATAGCATTAAACCTTGTCTAACAAGTCATTGCAAGCACCTCCTTAAGTTTCAAAGCTCGACACTCAACCCCTCCTTTTTCATAGTTCGACCATATATATATATATTTCGTGACTTAATTAAATCTCATACGCAACGCGTGCAATCCCATAGGTCTCGAGTTCGATCCTAACACACATCTATTAATATTTTGTCCATTAAACCAACAGCTCCCACTTGGACATATCTTAATAGTGTGATCACATCGGTTAGCGTCTAGCAACACTTCGATGCCTCTAGCACAACTCAAGTAAGGTCTCCTGGAAAAACCTTTTAATGATATCTCATTATTATTATTATCCTTTTGTTTCTAATACCATGTTAAATAAAGATATGGAATTAAGTCACTCTTTATTCAACCATTCTGTTTCTCTTTGTAAGTGATTGATCAAGATTACCAAATCTTCTGAACATATTCAGGGGAGAACTTTGGGCGTGGCCACGCAAACATATTGTCAACCCTACGAGGGGCCCAACAGTATTAAACTCCAAATAAATTTGAATGAACAAATTCTATCTTGACTACAAGAATAACCCATGAACTTTGCAACACTTCAGGAAACAACCCTTATGACTACCAGTTACGTATAGCGTTAAGTTGTTCCACAGAAGTGCACTACATTCATGACACTTATCTGATATCTCAAGTCTGAGGATAACTATTAATGATTTACTTAATAACAATATCCATAAAGTAAAATCATGTAGTTGGGATAAGTCCTATATTCAATTCATTGAATATCATCTGAAATTGGTATGCATTCTCATCAATATACTTTCAAGTATATTCTACCATATCTCTCAGATTTGTCTTAGTTTAATGATATTCCCATATCATTAATTGACAACGGACGATTTAGAATAAATAAATTTATTCACGGATTAAAAATGCAAATATAGGATACAATATATTATAAAATCAAACATACCAAGTATTTGATTTATTATAACAATTGTTTAACATCCCTTATCCAAATACCAAATAAATCAATGCATGAAAATTCCAGTTGATGAATTATGCCTCAAGTAATGACAATCATACTTGTTGACAAGACATAAATCAACCAACTTGATCTATCGTAATTTTGAGAATACTTATTTCAAGAATTCAATTAGTGAAGTCCTTGTATGTGTGCATTCACCAATCCACATAATAATTCATAAAGTATGTGACATCCTCTATCACCAATTTATGACAATTTAAAATTTCAAACATTTTAAAGTTTAAAGTATTCTGATTCTTTTAATGTATAATGCAAATGCGCTCTTAGATAAGCACAACTAGGTCATATGGTCATTAACAAGGATGAAATCCTACCATGACTACTATTGAGTGTCATCTTAATTAAACCAGCATCATTGTATACAAACAACAATGTGCTCATTAAAACTCCATAAAGTTTAATATCTTATTGTGTAATGTTTTATGTCTTCCAAACATTCAAGTTTGAAGCTGATGAAAATTTGCACAACAATTGACATATTGTTCATCCATAGAATCTAGGAGCAATTCTAGACTGAGGATGTAATTCTATTAGAATACTCATTACACAAGTTATCTAATAACTTTTAATTAGATATCAATGTTGTCAAATCATCTATCATTCAAGAATGATACAACTATTTGAATACACAACATGATGTACATGATGAATCTACAGGTCAAACTTAGATTTCATTCATGTTCTATCTTGTCAAAAGATATTTATCCATTTCCCAAATGATATATCATGTTTTATTAGAATCATTTATTTTACTGCACATGTTTATTAATAATAAAAATATATTTCAAGGTTGTATGTTTTAATTCTTAAATCTTATAAGTGAAGTTTCATTCCAATCTAAGACTTAACATTTAGCTTACAAGGAATGTTACTTCCTATATGTTATACAACATATAATATTTAAGAAACTTAACATAATACTCCCACTAGCTTTTAGGAATACTTAAAATTAATCTTATTTCAATTATAAATCAAAACTAAGATTTTAATAATTAATCATAAGAATAATTTCATAGATGCATGCATTTATCCATTCATGAATTATTGCACTTCGTACACTACCAAAGATTATATGAATTCAAAAAAACTTTTCAATTACTTACCGTCCTCGCTCAAGTAATTTCTCAAGAAAGAGTTTTGATATTCCATTGTCATATTTCATATTAATGAAAACAAGTATGACCATTATCATCTTTATATATTTAAAGTGTCTAGAAAGAAATATTCAATCATAATTAATTGCTTAAGTATGATTAATAATCTTGTCATGAAACATGCATTAAATATGTGTACAATATTGTCCATATGATTTCTACATAGAAATTCAAACCACTAGGGTTTTTCATCTCTTTGAAGAAACTCATTTCCATTCTCTAGTCTAACTATTAAGATAAACCAAATTTTCAAAATTGATTATCTTTATGGACAACATCTTTAACATTCATAGTATGAGTAATTTACCCAATTCAATATTCGGTAATCCATCATAATGGTTATCAGGTTTACTATAATCCTGTTACTCATGTTCTTCTCAGCATATAAATCAAATATCTGAGATATCCTTGGAGATCTATGAATGAAAATTCCATCATCATGAGGTCTATCATTTACATGTCTAACCTCATCATGATATTTACTAGTGTGTTTTAGAAGATTATGTATTTTGTAATTTTATCTTTCAAGATAAAAAAAACTTCCACTTGCCAACAAAATGGAAAATTATTTGCTTATTCGGATGCTGATTGGGCTGGTTGTCCTACCACTCGCCGGTCTACGTCAGGTTATTGTGTTTTTCTTGGCAACAACTTACTTTCATGGTCCTCTAAACGTCAACCGACGATTTCTCGTTCCAGTGCTGAGGCTGAGTATCGGGGTGTTGCCAATGCTGTTTCTGAGACATGTTGGCTTCGGAATTTACTACGTGAGCTTCATACACCATTGTCATCTGCTACTATTGTTTATTGTGATAATGTGAGTGCAGTGTACTTGTCTTCTAACCCTGTTCAGCATCAGCGCACCAAGCATATTGAGATTGATATTCATTTTGTTCGTGATTTGGTTGCTACTGGTCAAGTTCGAGTTCTGCATGTTCCTTCTCGGTTTCAGTATGCTGATATTTTTACCAAGGGGTTACCATCTGCCTTGTTTACTGAGTTTCGTGACAGCTTGAGTGTTCGGTCTCCTCCCGCTCAAACTGCGGAGGAGTGTTAGACTATTAGTATTAGGATTAGTATTTGGCCCATTGTGTATTAGGCCCGTTATGTATCCTATATAATCCTGATGTACTATACATTATTATTCATTCAAGATACACAAACTTACACACTCGTGATAATGAATCACACAAGGAATAGCCAAATAATAGAGAAAACGAACAACAACACAATACATAATTATTCGACAACTTGTATATTTAATAAAAACAACTCAAATGATATCTAATGAAAATGAAAAGATACAAAAACATGATTATTAGAGAGTGATCCATCAGAGAACTGAACCGGTAGGCCTACAAATTAGAATACACTCCACTTACCGAATATACCACTCTCCATACATGATTGCTCAACTCACCAACAAATCAGTTTTAGTGGCACTTTGTGAATGGCTGAGTTGCACAATGATAAGAGCTTCAGGGATCAAACTTACATGTGCTCAATACATGGAGAACCATGACTTGATTCATGTTTATAACATGTCAAGTAGGGGTTCGTTAAGTTCTTTTACATCGGTGAAACGTTTAGAGATTAGAATGAACACCAACTGCGAAAAGATTTCTTAAAATATGATTATTGTTTTTGATCTTTTTATGCTATTACATACTCTAAAAAAATCTCCTAATAACAGTAACTATTAGTCTATTGAAATGATGATAAGATTACTTTGTTTTGTTTGTTTAGATAAAACCTTCCCAAGCCTAAAATGTATGTAAATGAAATATTATTTGTTTAGATAAATCATTTTTGTTTGTCATGTTTGAAAATAACCAAACACACTTATTTTATTTCTCCCCACATGTAGTCTAAACTTTAGACTCTAAAGTGACAAAAAATACTTTAGAAAAAAGAGGGAGGAGAATAGGCTGAGAATCGACCTATAAACCTCCAAAGTAAGGCATATGCACCTTACCAGGCTACCATCCCACCTCACAAGAATTTTCTCTTGCTCTATCTATTTAACATAAACTTTTTCACACGCACAAACTTTTTACATTTGGGCTTAGCCCATATAATAATAACACCAGGCCCATATCTTTCAAATCCTGTTTTTTTTTTTTTTTTTTTTTTTTTTTTTTTTTTTTTTTTTTTTTTTTTTTTTTTATCGTAGACGTATAATAATTGGCTAAAATTATGTCATTAAAATTAAGTAAACATCTGATTATATAACTCCTGAAACTTTTAAAGTATACTGATGCTGAATATATTGAATTGAACATTGGTAGCGTGGTATAATAACCCTTGTAATGTTGTCCCGTATTTGTATCTTTCCCCTAGCTTTTGCTAGGGTCATTTATATATACTTTCGTTGGGCAAAATAAGAACATTGGTAGGGCAAAAATTCTCTCTCTCGAAATGAAGGCAACCAGTAGTCCAAGAGGGGCTCGAGTGGCACCTGTTATACCACAGTTACCTCATATCTTAATCACATGGATGGCAATGGACATTTGGATAAGTTTGAATGGAACTTGGTGTATGATTGAGTAGTCCAATGTTAAGAGCTTAATGGAACAAGCTCATATGTGCTCAATTGCAACCTACTTGGAGGGCCACGCTTTAATCATTTTTAGGTACAAAATTATAGTCATTTTCCAGTACAAGATTACTAAAAAAAGTCAAGAATTATATACTAATTTTCATGTTCATTGTTGCTGACAAAGTATGTTTTTTTTTTTTTTTTTTTTTTTTTTTTTTTTTTTTAAGAATCAACTATGTCGACAACTATGCACATGAAAACATAGTACTCCGTATTTGTATTAACATGTATGATCTCATGCGCTATAGTATATAAACAACAAAGATTTCAATTCTTTAACCTATGTGGGATGGAAATTTGGGCTGGTATTTATCAAATAATGTACATATCTTCTCTTGCATTTCTATACACCATTTACTTGTTTATTATAGAGCGTTAACGTTATACTTTGAAGCTACTTCGATAGTAGTGCCATTGTTAAAAAAACGGTTATTAAGTGAATGGCAGCAACCGGAGTCGGAGTTCCTTGTGTAGATGTACTCTCACATCATTCCTTTTTTGTTTGGTTGCGGTTGAGGAACAAACTGGAAATAATGCAACATGTTTTGTGTTTTTTGAATAACATGTCGTGAAGTTAACAAGGAACGAGTACAATGGGTCATATCATTATTACCTCAATGAGGAACAAGTCGCTCAGTTTGAAAGTTGTCCAAAGTAATGTTTTTCATGCATACAACCTTCTAACTACATTTAATTCATTGCTAGTATAGTGCATGAATTCTATGTTACAAAATTAGACGCTGGACAATAAAAAATCAAGTTAACAGATTTCATCCTGGTGTAGACTAAAATATGCCCGTTTCCATGTCGACCTGTAACTTAACCCGCTCATCTTGCCATCTCTAACATCTTACCATAAAACGGTTAAATCTTGTTCTGGTTATGCTGGAACACCCAAGGAAGAAAAAAAAAATCAAGATTTCCCATGGCGAAAGAACTCTTGCACTGGTTCAAAAACTGATTGTTGCATATACATGATGGTGCAAAGCCAACATAATGCAACTGAATGTTTGACTCTTTCTATGTGTTAATTACCGTAGTTGGATAATTCTGGCGACTCATGTTCGTTAGTACCTTGTGAGGTACACTAGAAGGACAAGCTGTGCCTTTGTCTCATGATACTTTCACTAGAAGTATAGACAACAAACAGGGCTCAAATCACCAACGTTTTACCATAGTTGCCTCATATCTTAGTAATCTGAACCAAGAACGCAACCCATTAGACCGGACTCACTCAAGCATTGTCCATGCCCGCATGGCACCACCTGGATGGGGATGACAAATCGGCGGATAAGATACTGTTGGGTTCAATAAATACCCAAACCCCTTAATCTAGGATTTGAATAGAAAATAACCTAAGTGTTTAATCCATTAAACACAATCAGGTCACTGAGCGCATAGTCTCACAGTGAGTCGTCTTCAGGATACTCAGTATGAGGCGAAGAAGTCTCTCCACTCAGTAAGGCGGAGCTTATCGGGTGAAGACTGAATCAAGAAGAAGATGATGGATTCAGTGAGTGATGACAATAACTCACTGAATCCCTTTGACTCCTCTCCAACTCCTGATCACTGAAGACAAACGAAGGAAGATACTGAAGACGTTAAAGACTGAAGAATGAGCTGGATTAGGGAGGAAAGCTTTGCCCGGATAAAGCTAAGTGCCTCAAGTATTTATCCAGTCTCTACAAAATCTCAATCTACCAAGATCGTATCTTCCCAATTATAGCAAGTGGCGATTCCCTGTTAAGGAAAGAAGACTCGCCGCCTGCCTGATTATAGCATTGAAAACAGTAATCGAATATATCTATATTCGTGTCTACGCATGACCATCGAATATATCTATATTCGTGATTACTGTGATCAATGTTTTTGTCTTCTAGGTTAAAGTTAAATATCACACTTGTATAAATAGCATAAGAGAATTGAGTGAAAAGTTTTAAGCTTGTGAATTGTAAAAACACACATACACACAAGTCAACTTTTCACTCCTCCAAATACAACTTTATCCTTGAGCTAGCTCAGTGGGTTCTAAGAGTTGTGCTTAGACTTAGCCTAAGCTTCGAGAGGAGTCACCCAAACTTTGTCATTTCAATCCCAAGTACTATTCCGCAAGTACTTGGGTAATGTATTCTTTGATTAATTTCTAATAAGAATATAAACGTTGAAAATTACTTTGTGTGTGTTTTACTTGCATTACTTTCAGTCATTACTCACTGTTATAATTGTTTTTAGTATTTAATTGTTTTAAACGATAGTGAGTAGGGAACAACAAGTGGTATCAGAGCGAGGCTGACTATAAAACCATTTTTTAGCCGCTCTAAAAACGTTTTAAATCAGGATTCCTATGGCTGAAATTGATGTACCCCAACTATTCGATAAAAAGGGTGGAGCTTATTCAGCTGTTTCCCCTAGACTTGAAGTTGGCAAATTCAACAAATGGAAAAAGCGTATGCTTTGCTATTTGATTGGGATGGAACCTTATTACATCAAGTGTATTAATGAGGGTCCATTTGTCCCAAAGACTGCTGAAGGTTTGGACAAACCTGAAGCTCAGTGGACTCAGGATGAAAGGAGAGTGGTCAACCAGGACCAAAGACTCAAAAATATCATTATATCATGTCTCCCTGATGATATAATGGAGTCAGTCATTAGCTATAATAATGCTAAGCAAACCTGGGATGACCTGGTCCATAGCCATGAAGGTCCTTCAGATACAAAGGAAAACAGGATAATGGACCTGAAACTTGAGTACAATACCTTCAGGGCTAGGGACTCTGAAACTCTCTCTCAAACTTACACCCGTTACAAAACTCTTTTAAATGAACTAGCTAATGACGGTGTTAAGTTATCCAAGCATGAGATAAATGTTGGTTTTGTTAATTGTCTCCCTGAGAAATGGTTAAACTTCTCTTAGGGACTTAGAAATGCAAATCACATTCAAAATCTTGAACTCCCTGAAATTTATGGGAAATTCGTCTATGAGGAAAACCTCATCAACAGACGTTACCCTGACTTAAAGAATTCTCAGGAAGTCAAGAAGTCCCTGACCATTACCTTACCCATATCAACTGCCTTCTTTTCTAACAATGTGGTTCAAGATTTTCAAGAAAATTCTGATGATGAGCCTGATGAGAGATCTAGTGAGGAGTACCTGAATGATTTAAACGTTGAATTTCAGGAAAGGGCACTCCTTGCTAACTCTCGAAGGTTTATTAAAAGAAACAAAGGTTATTCAACTGCTAAAGCTAACGAGGACACTGAATGCTTTAAATGTCACAAAAGAGGTCATTTTGCAAAAGACTGTTTTTCTAAAACAATTTCTGAACCCTCTTACAGACCATCTAGTTCAAATCAGTCCTTAGGTTTTAGCAAATTTCAACCCAAAATCTATCAGTCTCATCAAAACTTTCAGAACAAATCTGACCAGAACAAAACAGTTGATTTTGAAGCTAAGTATAGGAAAATCAAAGCCAAGCTTGCTTTACTTGAGGCCAGTCCCTCAGAACCAAAAAGTGTTCAATCTGTGCAGGGTAAGAACAAAGGCCTTGTAGCTGAAACTTTCGATTGGGATGAAGAACCAGTCTCATCAGATGATGAAATGGTGCATGTCAGCGCCCTGATGGCTCTCTCTGAGGAAGACAAGCTTGATGTTGGAAAGAATCATGCCAGAAATGGAGGATGGGTTAACATCACAATGAAGAAGGTAAATATTCTACTTTCTATGGATGATGACTCTGATTGGCAGTCCTATATGAACTATATCAATGTAGATTTTAAGTTTGTAGAAGAGCAAAGACTCAATCTTTTTTCTAAGTACAACAAGTTGAGTTTTGAATTAAATAAATGTAGGGATGAGTTACTTGTGTTAAAACAAAACAAGCTTGAGGCTATCACCTTACAAATTCAAAACACTGAGTTAGTTAAAAGAAATCAGGCTCTCCAAGATGAACTTAAGAAAGAAAAAGAAATCATTGATAGTTGGACCAGCAAAAATCCAAGGGTCTTTGATGCTGTGGGTGCCCCCAGTAGCAAAAAGAGAGTCATAGGTGAACCATTTGTGTCTGGTGGCATGATTACCAACATGCTGTCTATTCCCAAGCCCATTGATTGGATTGAAAGGCTTAATCCTGATAGTAAGCTTCCCAACTTTGACTCTGGAAAGATTCTAGAGCCTGAGAGTCAAGCTCTGAACAGCATGCTTGGACTTCCAGATGTGCCCAGTAGCACTGAACACATCTCGGAGTCTGAAGATGAATCTCAAGCACCACTTCTACCCTTGGAACCTCTTCAGGGTGCTGATCCTAGCTCTGAGCTTACTCCACTTCAATACAATCCACACTCGCCTAAAGAAAGGTCTGGACTTGGTAAAACCATTTTGAAGAGACCATCAAAACCAACTCAAGAAGAATCAACCCCCACTGAAACATCCACATCCTCAATCCCCACTGAAGCTGATCAGATTCAGCAATTGACTGAACTTGTGAGGAAGCTAACTGACAAAATGGAATCCATTGAAAAGGTCCCTGAAGTGATCAAGGAAACAAAGTCAGCTTCCTCTAGTTCCTCAAAGTCAAAATCCACCAAGAAAAACAAGCAGAAGTGTGATCTGTGTCACTATACCAGTCATACCACTGACAACTGCTGACCAATTGCAATATGTGAGTTCTCTCAGTAAGGCTAACTACACCAAAGTTGGTCATCAGTACACTTCTTTATCCAAGTCAGCTCAAAAGTCTAGAGCTGAACCTTTTTCTCCTTGCCCTCACTGTGGCTTTAATGATCATCGCCCTGATGATTGTCTTATGAACACCTGCTGTGATATTTGCGGTAACACAGCTCATGAGACATCTCAGCATGACAGTGTTATTCATGCAAGGAGAAGTTCAAAGCAACCCAAATCCACTGAGTCATCCTCAGTCTCCAAATGCAAAATCTGTGGTAGCACAGTGCATTCCACAACTGACCATGAATCGATTGCTCAATTCAAAGAGACCATGAGATCCAAGCCCACTAGTAAGTGGGTCACGAAGAGAAACTAATTCAGTTTACTACTTGTGCAGAGACATGCCAGGGAGCCTATCTGGCATCTAGACAGTGGATGCTCAAGAAGCATGACTGGTGTGAAGGAATATCTGCACAAGTATGTAAAGGAACCAGGACCCAAGGTAGTATTTGGTGATAACTCATCATGTCCCACTGAAGGTTATGGTTCAGTAAACTGCAATGGAATAGTTTTCTCTAGAATCGCTTATGTCAATGGTCTCAAATACAATCTCATCAGTGTCAGTCAGCTATGTGATGCTAAGTACATTGTACAATTCAATGACAAGCAAGGTACAATTTTTAATGCCAACAAGGAAGTTGTGTTAATTGCTCCTAGGAGAGACGATGTATATGTCCTTGACATGTCAACCCTCTCTAAAGATGGAACCTGTCTCTTTGCCAAAGCCACTGAAACTATCAACTGGCTGTGGCATAAGAGACTTTCACACTTAAACTTCAAAAACATCAACAATTTGGCTAAACAAAACAAAGTCCTTGGCTTACCATCACTAGTTTTTGCTAAAGATAAACCATGCTCTGCCTGTGAAAAAGGCAAACATAAAAGAGCATCTTTCAAAACCAAGCAAAACTTCTCAATCAAAAGCTGCCTTCACCTCTTGCATATGGATCTCTTTGGACCAGTCAGTCCTAGATCAATCCAGCATGAGAAGTATACACTTGTCATTGCTGACGAATTCTCAAGATACACTTGGGTATACTTTCTTTCAAAAAAGAGTCAGGCAGCTGATACCATAATGTCATTCATCAGGAACATTGAAAACCAAAATGACATTACAATTAAACAAATCAGAACAGACAATGGTACTGAATTCAGAAATGCTGAGCTTGAGAGTTTCTGTGATGAGAAAGGAATCTCCCAAAATTTCTCATCTCCTTATACCCCTGAACAAAATGGGGTAGCTAAAAGGAAAAATAGAACTCTCATTGAGGCTGCAAGAACCATGTTAAATGGCTCAGCTCTCTCCAAGCATTTCTGGACTGAAGCAGTAAAAACAGCCTGTTATACTCAAAACAGGTCAATCATTGTCAAAAGACATAATAAAACCCCTTATGAGATATTCAAAGGTAGACTTCCTAACATCAGCTATTTTCATGTGTTTGGATGTCCTGTGTTTATTCATAATCACAAGGATCATCTAGGCAAGTTTGATGCGAAAGCTGATGATGGATACTTCTTAGGTTACTCACTGATCTCTAAAGCCTCCAGGGTTTTTAATACAAGAAGACAACAAGTTGAGGAAACCTATCATGTCACCTTTGATGAAAGTGTTGAAAGCATCAGGTTCACAAACTCTTCAGTGGAAGAAATAGGAATTGATAACTCACCAAGATATCCTCCTGATGAGTTTATCACTGAAACAAATTCCTCATACCAAGCTGATGCTGACATCTCATATTATGTTTTACCTCACAAACTGTCACAACCAACTATCAGTGAATTCATTGATAATTAGTCAGTCCCTTCTGGGATAGGTAACACAGATCCAAATGATCAGGAACCTACAACTCATGAACCTCCACCTGATCAGGACATTTCAACAAATGTTCTAAATGATCCAGTGGCTCTCGCACATGAACTATCACCTGAACTCTCAGTTACCTCCTCAAGCTCAGATCCTAGACCACAAAGTAGGTGGACAAGATCTCAGGACATTGAGCTTGTAAACATCATTGGTGAACCCGCTGAGGGCATGATCACCAGAAGCATGGCTGCTAGATTAACAGCAGCTTCAGCCAATGAATGTCTATATGCTGATAACCTATCAGACATAGAACCCAAAAGTGTCACTGAGGCTTTAAAACACCCAAGCTGGGTTCAGGCCATGCAAGAAGAACTTCAACAGTTTGACAAAAACAAGGTCATGACCTTGATCAAATGTCCTCAGGATGTCATTGTCATAGGAATGAAGTGGGTTTTCAGAAACAAAACTGATGAAAATGGCACTGTCATTAAAAACAAAGCCAGACTGGTAGCCAAAGGTTACAGTCAACAAGAAGGCATTGACTATGATGAGACATTTGCTCCTGTTGCAAGAATGGAAGCCATCAGGATCTTCCTTGCATTTGCTACCTACATGAACTTCAAAGTTTACCAAATGGATGTAAAAAGTGCATTCCTAAATGGTGATCTCAAGGAAGATGTTTATGTTCAACAACCACAAGGCTTTGAGAGCAGTGAATTCCCTGACTATGTCTGCAAGCTTGATAAAGCCCTTTATGGACTGAAACAAGCTCCCAGGGCATGGTATGAAACTCTCTCAGCCTTCCTGATAAAAAACAAGTTTGTTAGAGGAAAGATAGACAACACACTGTTTGTCTACAGAACACATCATGATGTTATACTGGTCCAAGTATATGTTGATGACATCATCTTCGGCTCAACAAACTACAAACTTTGCAAACAATTTGAAAAACTGATGACAAAGAAGTTTGAAATGAGCATGATGGGTGAACTTACATACTTCCTTGGACTACAAATCAGGCAAACTGAGAAAGGAATCTCCATCAGTCAAGAGAAATACACAAGAAATCTCTTGAAGAAATATGAGATATCTGACTGTGCCTCAGTGAAGACACCAATGGTTCCACCTAACAACCTTGGACCTGATCTCACTGGCAAATCAGTTAATCAAACCCATTTTAGAGGGATTGTTGGCTCACTGATGTATCTAACTGCTTCCAGACCAGACATACAATTCTCAGTCTGTCTCATAGCAAGATATCAGTCCAATCCTAAAGAATCCCACCTCACTGCAGCCAAAAGAGTTCTCAGGTACCTGAAAGGAACCCCAAGCCTTGAACTTTATTATCCTAAATGCTCAGGGTTTGATCTCAAAGGTTACTCCGATTCTGATTATGCTGGCTGCAACATGGACAGAAAAAGTACCTCAGGGTCTATCAATTCCTTGGAGGAAAACTCGTTTGTTGGAGTGCTAAGAAGAAACAATCTGTGGCTATGTCTTCAGCCGAAGCTGAATATGTGGCTGCTGCAGGATGCTGTGCTAATGTTCTATGGATGAAAAGTCAACTCAGTGACTATGACATCCATTACAAAATGGTACCCATCTTCTGTGACAACACCAGTGCAATTGCAATCTCCAACAACCCTGTCCTCCATCAAAGAACCAAACACATTGATATCAGATATCACTTCGTCAGGGATCACATAATGAAAGGAGACATAGAACTTCATTTCATCCCTATTGAATATCAACTTGCTGATATCTTCACCAAACCTTTGGATGAACCTACATTCAGGAGACTGAAAGCTGAGTTAGGAATGCTTGACATTGAAAGTCAGGCATCTGAAAACCAATCTCAGTAAGTTCTGTGAACCAGTTCATCTCCCTGAACATCGAAAATCAATCCCTCACTGAATGAGTAAGACTCAATCAGGGTCCCTGACATAATGCATTACATGAGTAACTAAATGCTCTAAGTATTGGTTACTTAAATGTCCTAGGTTGGAAATCCCACCAATTTAATATAGGAATATATGTCTTACTGTCAGGGGTCTCATCACTCCCCACTTGGCATTTAATGCCTTCTCACACATAAAATATCCTATGGATATTTTAATGCTGCAAAAAGTGCACTTTTACTGTGCATCACAACTGTCTACCTTGAAAAACGGGTTTTTACTGCGTGATGGGGTGGGTAGCATTAAATGTGGAATATCAAACGATTTCAAAAATTGGTCTTTACACATCCACGAATATGCAAAAACTACCCCTCTCACCACTCTATAAAAACCCTCTTCAAAATCACCAAACACACATAAATTTATTTCTGCAACAAAACTCTGTCGAAATCCTTTCTCAAACCCATAAATATTTGTGTGTGCTCAAAACATCTTTAAACCCTTTTTCTGAAAAGCCATTCTTGTAAACATTTACAAAAGTTTTTCATCAAACTTGTGAGATCCAAAAACCTTGATCGTTCTAGTAAAAAAAAAATTCTTTTCAAAACCCAAAATCTTTTAAAATGGAAATGGCTAGAACACAAGCTCTCCAGTTTGCACCTCAGTGGGTAGGGGATCTAACAAATGTTGAATTCAAAACAAACAATGTCATAGGTAATTTTGAATACCCTGAAAACGTCCCAACCTATAAAGACATTGTAAAATTTTTATTCAACTGCCCACTTAAAACGGCATTTGTTAAACGTCCCTCAGTGGTGTACCCTAACTACCTCAGGGAGTTTTGGGCAACTGCTAGAGCCTATGACCCGACACCTTCAACTGATGAGAATAACCTTAGACCACTCAGGGAGTATCTCATTAGGTTCAGTCTAAATGGGGGGCAACCATACACCCTGGATTATAAAACTTTTTGCACTTCAACAGGGTTGGATTACAACAAAGGTGTTTATGTCGCCCATCCTGAACCTTCCACAGTGAAGGATGGGTTAAAACAAATCGTTTTAGATCCATCATTTTTGGACAAGACCCCAGTCACAAAAAGTTCATTCCCCGTGGCTTGGAGGATCCTATTCACTTTTGTGATTCAGGTCCTCGGCGGGAACCACTCATCCACTGAACAAGTTAACTCTATTCAGTTGATGATGGCATACTGCCTGATGAATGGGGTCACTGTCGACATAGGGGAGATCATTTACAGTGATCTTGTAACGAAGCTACAGAGCAAAACTAGGACGAAGTATATTTCGTATCCTAGGTTTGTCTCTTGTGCTCTACAATCGTTACTGGGTGCCAATTATACTCAGGATGAAAGCTTTGGGACTTTACCTGGCATCCTGAGTCCTTCAAATTTTCAAAAGGACCCATCCCTTGTCACATCAATCGAATTGACGGCCCAAATGGTTGCTGTAAACAACCAGGAGGGATCAGTGTCTCCAAACCCTGCTCCTAAAAAGAGAAAGGGGAAGTCTCAGACTGGGACTAAGACTAAACCCAAGTCTCAGGGCCCTGGGACTTCTGGAGCACCGCTTAAGAGGCACAAAAATCCTGAGACCCAAAAGACACCCACTGACCAGGCAACAACCACCCCCGTGACAACGAAGGACACTGATACATCACAGTCAGTGCCCTTGGTCACATCTACTACTCCCCAAGATCTAGAGGGAAACAAACAACCCGCTGGTAGGGGAGCGCCTTCCACTACGCCTGATGAGGACATTAGCAAATCAAAGCCTTTGTCTGAGGGCACACTGATCGATCCCAAAGACTCAGGGGGACACAAACAACCCACTGATAGGGATACAACATTCACTGACTCTGCTAAAGGCACTGGGAAGAACCCATCAGTGTCTCAGGGGTCACTGGGGGACAAAGACTCGGAGGGAAAGAAACAACCCGCCGATACGGAACCCAAAATCAATCCTGACTCCCGAGAAGACGCTGGGAAACTCCCACCAGTGTCCGAGGGGTCCACGGGGGACAAAGACTCAGAGGGATCAATACCACCCGCTGATATGGAACCCATCACCAAACCCCTTCTAACCATTGCAGATGTCACTGGTATTTTGTTCTCAGAAGATGAGCTTGCTGAAACTGATGATGAAATCCTATCAGCCGGTGAGGAAGTGGACGCTGAGGTTCAATCTGAACAAGAGCCTCAGCCTGATCCCAAGGAGCATACTGAGTCACCGTTCCACCCTGAAGATAATGACTCAGACTCCTCATCCAGCTCTGGAGAATTCAGCCGCTTTGACAACGGTCTTCCGGTCACTGAACGACAACTGGTTCAGTGGATCACAAAAGCCTCCAGGAAGCTGTATACTGGGGTCACTGATCAATTTTGGGAACAACACACTGAAGCTGCTGCCAGCTATGCTGATCTAAGGGCAGAGTTAAAGGGCTTCGATGAAAATGTTCATGAGCACAGGGACTTGATGTATGACAGACTTTTCCGACTAGATGAAAACTTGGCTATCTTCTTAAGACACCTTCAGGAAGTTCGCACAAAGGTTGATGAAATCAAGGAGTTTGTCAAAGAGGATCCATCACTTAACTCTCAAGTGCTAAAGGCTATTGAGGCATACTTAAAGCAATCTTCAAGTCTTCATGAACTGCTTGATCTGCTCAAGACTGCAAATGTTCAGGGTCTTCCATCTTCAGTCCAGTCTCTTCAAGCTACAATGGACTCCTTGAATATACAGGTGGCGACCATGGCTCAGGCATCCTCCTCCCTGGCATGGAATCTTGGTCCCCGGATGACTGCCTTAGAGCTCTCCCAAGCTAACTTGGATCAAAAGGTCTCTGGTATTCAGGCAGACACTACAGAGATTAAGGCTATGATGACTGAAATCTATCAAGCCTTCAAGGGTCAACCTGCTCAGTCCCCCTCATCAACAACATCAACTCTTGCCATCACTGAAGCTCAGGAAACAGTTGAGGGGGAGAATATGGCTGAAGAAACTCCTCTTCACACTGAGGAGGAGCAAACACCTTCAGTATCAGTGGCTTCCACATCATCTCCACCAGTCCCTGCAATTCCCATATCTTCACTACCACCCCGATCATCAACAATAGCCACACTGGCAGTGACAACAACAACTCCTCCCCTTGTTGCATCATTCTCCTCAGGCTCGGACAAAGGCAAAAGCATTATGACAACATCTGAGCCTGAGAAGATTCCCTACAAAATCGGTGACACTGAATACCTCTTTACTCCTGAACAGCTAAACAAACACCTTACTAAAGAAGAAAGGAGATTGAAACAAGCTGAGGATGACAAGAAGACTAAAGAGGCACTGGCCAAAGTGATTGCCGAAGAAGCTGAAAATGTGGGTATAGATGCAAGCAAGCTCAAAAAGGGTCAGGCAGGACAGAAGTTCAAGGAAGCTCAGGCTGCTCAAATGGCTGCAATGAAAAAGCAGTATGATGAAAAGAGAAAGAAAGCCGAAGCTCTCAGGTAAGAGCGAATTGATCATTACAACTGGATAATGACTAGTCGAAGAAGGCCTGAGAAAATCACTGATGTCCAAATCGTCCCCAACTCCAAACCACTGGCAATGAATGTCTTTAGAGGGACTGATAAGAGACATTTCGAGATGCATGATCCCTTATCATTCACTGACTTTGGGATCACTGAACTCGATGAACTTGGTCCTATTATTGGAAAGAAGAAAAATAAGGTGGTCAAGGATCTAATGAAGATGCTCGGCAAAAGATATGAAAGGCTGAGGGATGCACCAGCCCAACTGGGAATTCCGCCTGCCTTGACTGCACCTCAAGGATCTCAACCACAAACTTCCATGGGTAAAAGGAAAAGAGTTGAGTTCCAACCTGAGATCAAAGTGCCTGGTCTTGAATGCAATAGAGAGCTACCTAAGGGAGTTAAATTTGTGAACTGCCTGGTGATTGAAGAGCCTAAAAGAGGGCTATTCCACATTGATGTCTATGGGAACCCTGCATTTCAAAGATGGAGTGACATTGATCAGGCTGGAGTGGCTGCGATGATCAGCTATATTCCAGTGGCCTCTCAGATCCAATCCCCAGCAAACATCAGGTTCTGTCAAGACCTGAATGCCAAGATTAGAGACCATCCTGACAGAGAAACAGTCATCTCCAAGAAAGTGAAACTTGAAGCCATTGGCATTCATCTGGACTGACATCAAGTTATCTTATTTGTACTAGTGATAGGAACCATGTAAGAATTAATAAAGATGCATGTTTTTGTTAAAATACTCAGTGTTCCATATTGTATTCATTAGTACATTCAGTGTGAGAAGAAGCCATTTGCTCACTTACACTGATCAAACACTTAGGCTATTTGTATATCCAAATAGGGGGAGACTGTTGGGTTCAATAAATACCCAAACCCCTTAATCTAGGATTTGAATAGAAAATAACCTAAGTGTTTAATCCATTAAACACAATCAGGTCACTGAGCGCATAGTCTCTCAGTGAGTCGTCTTCAGGATACTCAATATGAGGCGAAGAAGTCTCTCCACTCAGTAAGGCGGAGCTTATCGGGTGAAGACTGAGTCAAGAAGAAGATGATGGATTCAGTGAGTGATGACAATAACTCACTGAATCTCTTCGACTCCTCTCCAACTCCTGATCACTAAAGACAAACGAAGGAAGATACTGAAGACGTTAAAGACTGAAGAATGAGCTGGATTAGGGAGGAAAGCTTTGCCCGGATAAAGCTAAGTGCCTCAAGTATTTTTCCAGTCTCTACACAGTCTCAATCTACCAAGATCGTATCTTCCTAATTATAGCAAGTGGCGATTCCCTGTTAAGGAAAGAAGACTCGCCGCCTGCCTGATTATAGCATTGAAAACAGTAATCGAATATATCTATATTCATGTCTACGCATGACCATCGAATATATCTATATTCGTGATTACTGTGATCAATGTTTTTGTCTTCTAGGTTAAAGTTAAATATCACACTTGTATAAATAGCATAAGAGAATTGAGTGAGAAGTTTTAAGCTTGTGAATTGTAAAAACACATACACACAAGTCAACTTTTCACTCCTCCAAATACAACTTTATCCTTGAGCTAGCTCAGTGGGTTCTAAGAGTTGTGCTTAGACTTAGCCTAAGCTTCGAGAGGAGTCACCCAAACTTTGTCATTTCAATCCCAAGTACTATTCCGCAAGTACTTGGGTAATGTATTCTTTGATTAATTTCTAATAAGAATATAAACGTTGAAAATTACTTTGTGTGTGTTTTACTTGCATTACTTTCAGTCATTACTCACTGTTATAATTGTTTTTAGTATTTAATTATTTTAAACGATAGTGAGTAGGGAACAACAGATACACTTCCGGTGGAAGCCCCAACCGCGCCCCACACAAGGGGTAAGGAATCTCACCTAGGATGGAGGTACTGTAATCTGCAGTCCCTAAAAAGGGAAAGCGGGGTAAGTTCCTGCCCAAAACCATCGTTGTTACTGGTCCACGAATTTGTATTAACAAGTTGGCGCCAACCGCGCCCCAACCGCTAGTATTCTGATGTATTATACATTCATCAGATGATAAGAATACAAGATGTATGGAAACATGTATGTTAAGGTAAAATGATTTTCAGCATGTGTAATGTATGTAATCGGAAAAAAAATAAAAATAAAAAAGATTTCTCAATGCGGAAGAACTCTTGCACTCGTTTAAAAACTGATTGTTGCAAATACATGATGGTGCAAAAGCCAACATTATGTGATTAAATGTTTGACATTTTGACCACTTTGGCTTGTACTACCCTAAATGAGACATAACAAGATAAACCAATTAAAATTGATGGAAAATGACAATATTGTGTGAGTTCGTTCATCCATATTACAATATTATGGTTCTTTGTTTCTATGGCAGTTGTAGTGTTCTGCTATGCAAGTAACATAATACAAGCCTTTTATTTGCTAATATATTTCATTTAGCCTTTTAGAGAACATGTGTGAATAATATTAATAGACTAATGTTATGCGACGGATCAAGGTATCCTTTGGGAAACTTCATTTGTTTGGTTTAGCCGTCTAAGTGAACCGTAGTCAAACTCTGGCATTTGGTGGGCACTTTGGTAAGACTCGCACCAGATTTATTCATTTTGGATAGCTATGGCGACACGTGTTCGTTGGTACCTTGTGATCGATTGAGTAGTACATTGGTATGATGAGGTCATCTGTCTCTTGATGCTTTCGCTAGAAATGTAGGCAACAAAGAGGACTCAAATCACCAATGTTGTGCCTTTCATATCTTATTCACATGGATGGCAATGGACATCTGGATCAGTTTGAATGACGCCTTTTGCATGATTGAGTTGTACAATCGTGAGCTTAAAAGACCAAACTCATATGTGCTCAACAAGTCGTGCATGCATGGATGGCCAAGCCTTAATTCATTCTTGTTACATGTCACACTGAATCAATATGGCTAGGTAAGTTCGGTGAATCAATCAAACATTTAGAGATTGAAATGAACACCAAACAGCTATTGGATATACATAGAAGATTACTAAATATTTTGTTGCGTAAACATGTGGACAATCTTTGTGAATAAAAAGTTTGGAGTACCACTTTTTTAAACTGACAACAAGTAATAGAAAAACTATTTGTTAAGTTAGAACAGATATTTAAAAAAGTGTGAAAGTCAAAGATACGCAACATAGTTTTTCAAACAGACGATGTACGCAATGAACTTTGAAAATTACCATTGTACGCAAAATAATTTCAAATTTAGAATGATGTACGTAATATGACCGGCAACTAGTAGGATACCAGGTCACAAAGTTTGAAAATTGGCAGAAATGGTCCCTGTGGCTAGCGTTGACTTTCACTGGTCATCTCTTAACTTTTTTTCAGTTAAAAAAGTTATAGCTATAGTCCTTATGGTTATTGACTTTCTGATTTAGTCCGTTTTTATATTTTTTCACTCGTTCTCTTACGTTTTAATCCGTTATTTTACGCTTTCGTCCGTTTTTCTTACATTTTTATCGGTTTTCATCCGTTTTTTTCCGTTTTTCTTACACATTTTTTCGATTTTTTAAGTTCTTATACATTTTTCTTACGCTTTGTCTATTTTTATTCGTTTTTGCCCCTTTTTTTTCCGTTTTTTTACATTTTTGTCAATTTTTCTTACATTTTATCTGTTTTTCTTCCGTTTTTGTACTATTTAAACATAATGAAAGAAATCTCAAATAGGAAAAAAAAATTCCAAAAAAATTTTAAATTTTTTCGCAAATTTGAAAAAAAAAAATCAAAAAAAATTTAGAAAAAAAAATGGAAAAAAATTCCTGAAAAAAAAAATTTGAAAAAAAAATTCCAAAAAAAAATTCGTAAATAATTTTTTATTTAAAAAAAATCGTAATTTTTTTTTTCTAAATTGTTTTTTTCGAAAATCTTTTTGCAAAAATAATTTTTCAAAATTTGGATATATTGAAAAAAAAGATTTGAAACAAAAAAAGTATTTCGACATATTGAAAAATTTGGAAAAAAAATTCAAAAAAGTTTTTTAAGATTTTTTTTAAATTAACAAACTATTTTTTATGAAATTTTTTATTCAAATTTTCTTAATTTAAAAAAATTAAATATTCAAAAAAAAAAATCAAATTTTTCTATATGTCGGAATACTTTTTTTTTCAAGTTTTTTTTTCAAATTTTTTTGGAATTTTTTTTTCAAATATGGAAAAAAAATCAATTTTTGTTTGAAAAATATTTTCAATATGTTGAAATAGTACAAAAATGAACAAAAACGTAAGAAACACAGACATAAATGTAAAAAAAGGGACAAAAACGGATGAAAACGGGCAAAAATGAATAAAACAGACAAAACGTAAGAAAAACGGATAAAAATCTAAGAAAAACGAACAAAAATGGATTAAAACCGATAAAAACGAAAGAATAACGGACAAAAACGGTTGATAACGAATAAAAACGAACGAAAACGTATAAAAAATAGATGAAAACGTATAAAAACCGGATAAAAACGTTAGAAACCAGACTAAAACGTATAAAAACGGACGAAAACGTAAAATAACGGAGGAAAACGGATAAAAACGTAAGAGAACAGGTGAAAAAGTATAAAAACGGACTAAACCTGAAAGTCAATAACCATAAGTACTATTACTGTAACTTTTTTAACTGAAAAAAAGTTAAGGATGACCGGCGAATAGTACTTATGGTTATTGACTTTCAGGTTTAGTCCGTTTTTGCCTTTCGTTGTTGCCTCTCAGGGGTTATTGACTTTCAGGGGCAACAAAAAAAGTTACGCTAGCCACAGGGACTATTTCTGCCAATTTTCAAACTTTTTGACCTGGTAATCTACTAGTTGCCGGTCATATTACGTATACCGTTCCAAATTTGAAAGTATTTTGCGTACAATAGTAATTTTCAAAGTTCATTGCTTACACCGTCTTTTTTGAAAAACTATGTAACGTATCTTTAGCTTTCACCATTTAAAAAAAAAGTAAAGACTTTTATATTAATTTCAGTTACAAGATGCCTGAGGTTTATTTTTTTTCACTAATATAATAAGTCCAATTCGAGTAACCGAAAACATGATACCATTCTTGACACAAATTGTTGTCTACAAATATAGTATATAACCATAGAACATTTCACTTCTTTCACCGATGTGGGTTATGTATAAAGTTGAACTGTGTATAGCAAAGATCTACTAAACACAAACTATATGTTCATTATATTTTGAAGCTAATCTGACAATTAATGCCAAAGTTTGATTTCAGTTAGAGCACTCGCAACGATCAACGCCCCCCACCCCCCCTCCGCGTGCGCGCGTTATCCGACGTTATTTCGCGTTAACCGTCGTTATTTGGGCAATGTTACCCCCCCCCCCCCAACGGGTGTTAACCGTGTATTAAAAAAATCAAATTACCCCCTAACGGCTAGTTATCGTTGGGGTTTAAAAAAAATCATTTTGCCCCCCTAATGGCAAGTTTTGTTAAAAAATAATTTCAAAAACATTTTCTTACCACTATAAATACCCAACTAAAACAACATTTTTTTCACACTTTCACTACTCAATCCTCTCAATCTTATACTTCCAATTACTAAAAAAAAATTCGGGAGGCAACAACGATGATACATTCTTGAATCTTCTCGGTGGTGGGTGGAATACCTCAAACCCGGGTTCATCTTCAAACCCGAACGCGGGTTCATCTTCAAACCCCAACGTCTCTTTTCTTAACCCACTAGGCTTGTCAAGCCAAGAAATGTACCTACAACATCAACAATATACGTATTGACAACAAAGTCAACAAAGCACCTTAAACACCAACTTTCAAAATCTACAATTCTCACAACACTCACAACATTCACAAACTGAAACACATGATGTTTCTGAAACACCCACGTCTCCTCCAAAAAAATCCAAATGTCGTGTTAAACGAAAGTCCAAAAAATCCAAAGACCCCGAGCCCGAACCAATCGATGATGATGAAGAAGAATTCGCTAATGGGCGATGGCAACTAGCAGAGGAAGAATTACTTGCCAGGTGTAATGTAGCTGTTACGGAGGATCCGATAGTCGGGCGTGCACAACCCAAAGATACGTTTAGGTATCGGGTCACAAATGAGTTCAATAGACTCAATTTTCAACGACGCAACAAGGATATGATGTCAAGCAAGTGGAAAACATTGAACCACTGTTGCACAAAGTTCAACGGTTTTTTAAAATGTACGCAACGGGAACAGAGAAGCGAGGAAAGTGAGATGGATGTCATGAAACGGGCGAAGCATATGTATCGTGCGGAGCACAAATCAGCACCGTTTGACACTACTACAAAAAAGCACATAAACATCCACTAATAGAAACTGGTTATATAAAAGCCAGTTCCTATTGTAAAAAATAAGGGGTTGGGAAAATTTTAAAAACCGGTTGTCATAGAATAACCGGTCTCTTTATTATAAAAATTAAGAAGAACTGGTTCTACAAAGTAAACCGGTCATAGAATAGTAGTAAAGACACCGGGTTTTAAAAAAACTGTATTTAGTTGTATTTCACTTATAGATACCAGTTATTTACGAAAAAACCGGTCTTAATGATCTTATGCATTTTTGAATCTGCTCAAACGGTGCATATCTTCATTTTCGCATATCTTCATTTTCAGAAATTTCTAACCAATTTCTCTTTAAAAGGATTGAGATGCCCAGTAATGCTTTAAAAAAACATTAAACACACCATAAATGCTTTCAAAAAGAGCTAGAGAAATTCAAGATTTTATAATATTCATCTATATTAAGGTAACAATGCATCATTATATTGTAACTGATTATATAAAAATAGGTGTATATCTTTTTTGTCACATATTTGAATGTGCTTGAATCATTGCTTTGACAATTTATGTTCTTTTTTTAATATCTATATGCAGGCACGTTAAAGATTTTGCTTTATATCGATCATACGAAATACGTAGTACATTGGTAGCTAAACCCATATTCATCCATTGAAGTAAGGTATTTCGTTAAAAGCATTCTAAACAATAGAAAATTTTACATTGTTTAACATCCATATAAATTTATAATCCATAAAATAAGCTTATAATCCACAAAATAAGATTCTAATCCACAAAATAACCTTCTGGAATTCTTTGATCTTCAATACTAAAAGTTTTCATCTTTATTGAAATCTCTTTTAAAGTTATACCCTCATCTTCACTCGAATCTACATGAAAGTGCATAGTTAGCTAAGGCTAGTACTCAACTCATGGTCAGCTTTGTCTCTTCTCCTCCACAGTTCCTGAACAGCGTTTTCAAGGTCCCTAACCTTGTAGCATTCTCCACAGCATGTGGCACATCTGTACTACAGGTTATTTTCCACTTGAAATTGCATATATTTTTCATCGCTAATTCCATCACAGTGACAATGCACCCAACGCTGACAGACATCACAACAGACCATGGGTGTTGATTCAGAGTCTCTATAGACCTTTAGACAAACAGGACAGTAATTTCCTTTAACAAACAATCTCCCACCAGCATTACAGCAAGTATACCCTGACACTTAAACCATTGCCCGAACTGTATCACAAGCTTCGCTCCATGGTGTCAACTCCATGTGACCGTCTATTGTTCATCTTGTCTCTTGATAGTCTATCTGTTTTAACAAGCGAGTTCTTATGATGCCTTGCCTGATTACTTGACCACACCACGTCATTCAAACTTCCAGCAATTTCAAACTTTGTACTTCTAGAAGACTGTATGTCTACACCTTGAATTTATCGTCCGCGATGAATCTAGCTGATTGAGCATCAGTATGACTTTTGATTATATCCCTTTTTCTTGACTTATCAGTGGTTCGATTCTACCAAATGAAAGTGCATTATATCCCTTTACCAAAAAAAAAAGTGCATAGTTAGCTGCAACTGACACGGTGCATAAACATTTATTACCAAGCTGGCGATAACAAAAACATATTAGGGGCAGATATGTCATTACACATTGAGAATAAAAAGTTCATGGAGAAGTTATACATATTTCATTTTTTTCGCGAATGATGCACACTTGGTTAATTTTGGAGGATAGACATCATAATCATAAAATAAAAATAACTTACCGCCTGTAGAAAGCTGAAGTTTCATCTTTGCTTTAACCCTTTAAGTCGGTGTCCGTATACAACACAAAACATGACAATATGTTAAGCTTGTACACAACACCAAACATACCATCCGTTAGCTATCTAAGGAAATAAAACTAGCAAATACAACAAATATATGACGGGTACTTGTGTACTACATAAGTACATCATATTTATTTATTGATGGTGTAACCTAACCACAAACCAATGCTTAAGGATATCAGAGGGAAATTATAGTTCTACAGGATCTTGGATCCCTTAGAGCATTCTACATCACCACGAAGAACCTGATTAATCATGGTCTAAGTAATGTGCCCATAATAAAGTTGTTAAATCTTAAGTCATGTCAAATACATATTCAATTAAAAGGGGGACAGGCTAAATGGGTCAAATGGTTAACAAACTGAAATCCCCCGTAACATATTTTGAACGATCACTACCTCGCCATATCATTTTATCCAAGAATCATGTTAGTAATGTAAAAACAATATTTCTTCTGTAACCATATATAAAACATTGTTTGATTATCTAAAATTTTAAAAAGTGGACAAAAAGTGATTACAGGACAACCCAACTTAACTAATACTCATACTGACTTGTATCAATCCTATCCAATTTGGCTTGTTACCCAACCCACCCATGTTGCCAGTTTGCCACCTCAGCATGAGACTAGCCAACTTCAACCTGTCTTAATGAGTTCCCCAAAGTTATTAGACATAATGTATTTCACCATATGACATTATCCTCTAGATATCTAATCCTTTATTTACAATAGGTCAATAAACTGTTTTTGCCATATGAAAGTGATTGGTGTACTAGTTTGATAACTTTTCACAATTATCATAATTTTTACATGGACCCAACAACAAGATAGAGCTTATTAACACTAGTATCTAAACACACGAAAAAAAAATAAAAAAAAAATAATAAAATAAAAAATTGAATTACCTCATGCATATTGCATCACCATGCTTCCCTTCTTCCACTTACTCGGCATCCTCCTCTTCTTCTTCCACGTCTTGTTCATCTTGTTCTTCTTATTCCTGTCTCTCATTACCCACCCAATCCCTTTCATCAACACCTAATCTTTTTTGCTCCATCCTAATCTTCTCCATTAAAAGTGCTTCTTCAGCCCTCCTTAACAACGTCAAAATAATTTCCCATCATACATCAACTTATCCATGAATGCGCACCTGCGATTCTTAACTTTGCTGATCTAAACTTCAGATCCTCAAATGTTGGATTAATCACACTCTGTAGATGACTTAGATGTCATTAATCACACTCTGTAGATGACTTAGATGTCAATTGATTTCATAATCATCACTTAACATATCAAATTCTGTAAGCTCGTCCAATGTTAGTAGTGACCCGTAGCGCTCTGGATTGGATGATTAACATATATCAATGCAAGATAATAACAGTTTGCGCATAGGTCAATTAACAAAAACTAACATACTTTCAAGCACATACGAGTAAGGCTGCTCACAATTGCTTAGTATATACGTATCACCTTCCTTAATCGGAACCCAAACTTGAGCCAAAATGCCAGCTCCAGACGAGTCTTTGAACAAAGACAAAGCTTTCAACATCTTTTCAGCAAGCGATTGTGATTGTAGCGACCTATGGATGATACCAGTTCCATTCTCCTAGACGTTTTTCTGTTGACAAGAACAACCATTTTCATCGTTAGAATTCACCGGTAAACCAAATTCTCCACCATTGATCGAATTTTGCCCCACTTCAGTACCTATAAACCCGCTTTTAACTTGTTCAAGGAAGTTCGGTAATTCATAGGATGAATAACCAGCTGTTAGTGCAAAAGACGCTAACATCTGATCAGCTGCAGAAGGGCTAGTACACCATCCACAATAAGTATGAAAATTCATAAGCTCTGACTCTGCCCTTGCGAAACCATCCATAGACACTGAGTTATCCATCTGAGCTCGTGGTCACGCCCAGTAGCCTATCGGCTTATCTTTTGGTGGGGAAGGATATCCCATTTAGAGATTTTTCCCCAATTACAACATCAATATTTTTTTTACCTCAATCTCACCAAGCCCAAATCCGTGTCAGAAACTCAATATCAAATGCTAATATGCACACAAACTAGATAGCAATAATAATTGCTTACAAATCACCAACAAATTAGACTGACTCCACCTTTTATTTATTTTTGGTATAAACCGTAACATAAATAATTTAATCTTACCGCAAAGCCCTAATCTATTAGACGATAAAAATAAACTTAATACTAATTTGGGCACACAATAAGTAACAAAATCAAGCACTAGTCTGTGTGTAAACTGATCGCGTATGACCCTCATAGCACCAATACGGGTGAGACGCGGACTAAATACTCCCGACACTCATATGTGTGGGTCGCGGACCAAATACGCACCCCGGCAATGGCCACTAAGCCATTCCGCGGATGATAGACGCGTCCAAAAAGGAACGTAACCGCGTCCAACGTAAAAGGTAGGGAATCTCGCTCAGGCTCAACGTACTGCAACCTGCAGTCCCCAAATAGGGAAAGCGGGACAATTCCAGCCCAAAACCATCGCTATCACAGCAACACGACGAGCTCTGGAGTTGGCCTACGTCACTCCCCACTCCCAAGCTGTCGTTCTCATAACCCGTGACCTTGAGAACACGACAGAAAGGTCAACCATATAAATAGAGGCCTCGCCTCTATCCAAACAGTAACACATACATACTCTCTCTCTCTAGAACCAACTTCATCTCTCTAAAAACTATCACTTACTCTCACGCCGGAGGTTGACCGCGGAACCCCGTTCCACGGTGAGACTAACGGTGTTGGTTTTCTTAGCAGCTAGCTATCAAGAATCTCACTTAGTACAAGACCTATTTCCTGAGAAGTTAGCCTACACTAATCTTCATTAGGGGAGCGCCCGGAATTGTATTAACAAGTTGGCGCCATCCGTGGGACCAGTGACATAACTGCGTTTCCCTTTTGTGAAAAAAAACTCTAAATGAGCAATTTGGCAGAAAACCCCTCCCCGGCTCCTAAGCCGTCTACGGTCAGAAACACGGGAGGGAATGAGAAAGTGCAAGACACAGAACAATACCGACCTAATACCGTGACAGACGCGTCAATAAGGGAGTTCTGCGAAAAGCACTACCATCAGATCTTGCCCTTCATGGCAGAAAAGGTCTATCAGGAAAAACTGGATCGGGTCAAGACCCGTCTGGATTTCGACGATGAGACTAAAAATGAGAGAACTCGAGAACATGCCCGGAATACCCGCCCAGCATCCGAAAGAAAGGGGGGACCTAAAAGGAGGCGCGAAGCCAGTCCTAGTGCCAGGTCAGACCCGTCGGAGTATTCCAGGTCGCAAAGTGTCTTCTCGAGACTCAGTAGTCGAGATAACGAGGGTTCTAGAGAAAAGAACCGGTGGGAAGCCAAGAGGCCGCGACCGGATGTATTCTCAAGACTGGAAAAAGAACGTCCGTATGTGTCCACGAGACTTGGTGACCAGAAACCAACCGTGTTCTCCAGACTCCAGTCCAAGGTCACCTCCCGTAGGCAACGCAAAAAAGAAGAGAAGCGAAATAAAAGGGACGTGACTAAAAAAGATTCGGCCGATAGACGCCAACGGAGTCGGAGTGCTTCCCACTCGAAGTCCGGCAGAGGAGAAACATACCACTCATGCCGCAGTAGAACAAGGGAAGTGTCTCCCCCGAAAAGCGAGGAAAGCACTGGAGGACATTGGAAATCCACCCCCAAAAGCAAGAAACGGGAAGATGACGACCTCTACTCCCCGTATGACGTGGCTGACACAGACCCCTTTACCCGTCGCATACGGAATTTCGAGTTCCCGGATAGAATAAGAATGCCAGCCCACATCAGGACATATGACGGGACAGGAGATCCGGAGGATCATCTGAAGATCTTCCAGACCGCGGCCAAAGTGGAGAGATGGGCCATGCCCACCTGGTGCCACATGTTCAACTCCACCCTTGTTGGACACGCCCGCGGCTGGTTTGATGAGCTGCGTCCGGAGAGCATTGACAACTTTGAGGAGTTGAGATCGAGTTTTCTTTCATACTTCCTACAACAGAAGAAGTATACGAAAGATCCTGTTGAATTACACCATATAAAGCAGCGGGAAGGGGAGTCTACGGAGGCGTTCGTGGAACGATTCAAGACGGAGAGCATGTATGTGAAGGGAGCTCCAGAGTGCATGAGAGTGTCTGGCTTTATGCATGGGATAACAAACCCGGAACTAATCAAGAGGCTCAATGACAACATTCCCCAGTCGCAGGATGAAATGTGGAAGGTCGTAAAAGCATTCCTCAGAGGCGAGGTAGCCGCGGCCAACTAATCAAAGAAAAAACACTCCCAGTGGAAAAATCATGATGGAGGGCAGAAAAACATCCAGATCTTTGAAAGAAAGGGGGAGTTCAAAGCCCGCTCAAGGCCTAAGAGGAAGAGAGGAGATAGGTTCACCCCCCTCACAAAGACGCCGAAAGAAATCCTGGCCATGGATACGGTCAAATTCACAGCTCCCCCACCAATGTCCAGCCCAGCCGAGTCTAGAAATAAAGACAAGTACTGTGACTTTCACAGAGAAAAGGGGCACACCACGGACGAATGCTATCAGTTGAAGAAACAGATAGAGGAAGCAGTCAGGTCCGGACAGCTCGCACATCTGGTTAAAGAGATCAAGAATAGAGCACAAAAGAATGGTGGCCCTAAGGGCGGAAAGAAAGACACCACGACCAAGGACAAAGCTAACGCCATATACATGGTCATCACCTGGAAACGGTCGGTCAAACCCAAGCTGGGTCCGGAAGCGGTCTTGAACATGGAAATTTCTTTTCCTCCCATATCCGGGGATGACTAGGACGATCATCCGCTGGTGATCAAGGCAGACATAGAAGGGTGCACAGTCCACAGGATGTACGTGGACAACGGAAGCGCTTCAGAAGTCCTGTACGAACATTGCTTCAACAAGCTAAGCCCAGACGTCAGCAAAAGACTAATTCCTGCTTCCTCGCCACTGTTGGGTTTCAGTGGAGAACTCTCGTGGCCGTTAGGACAGATCCTATTAGAAGTAACATTGGGAGATGAAGAGAACTCAGCTAGTGCCTGGATGAACTTCATGGTGGTACGATCTCCGTCTCCATACAAAGGAATAATTGGACGTCCGGGGATTAGGTTGTTAAGTATAGTGTCATCCACGGCGCATGGGATGCTGAAATTTCCTACCTGTGGCGGAGTTGTGACTTTGCACAGTGACAAGGTGGTCCCGGTTGAATGCAGAATGATCGCGGAACTAGAGTCCGACCACACAACCACAAAAGTAAAAGAAGGAGTCGCGGTGGCAATCAACCCCAAATTCCCCGATCAAACGGTCACCATAGGGGGCGGGTTAAGCGAGAAAGGAAAGAAGAGTCTATGCGACGTGCTCAAGGATAACTTGGATATCTTTGCTTGGGAGCCTTCCGACATGACTGGGGTTTCGCGGTCAATCGCGGAATACAAGTTGAATGTCCGAGACGGTTATGAACCTGTGAGACAGAAAATAAGAGGACAGGCCCCAAAAAGAAACAAAGCAATCAATGAAGATGTTACCAAGCTAGTTGCAGCAGGGATCATGAAAGAAGTACACTACCACGATTGGTTGTCTAACCCTGTGCTCGTCAAAAAGAGTGACGGAAGCTAGAGAATGTGTGTGGACTTCAAGGACTTAAACAAAGCCTGTCCAAAAGATTGCTACCCCTTGCCGGAGATCAACTGGAAGGTCGAATCTCTCTGCGAATACCCATTCAAGTGCTTTCTCGACGCGTACAAAGGGTATCACCAGATACAAATGGCGACTGGGGATGAGGAAAAGACAGCGTTTCACATAAACCAAGGCATCTTCTGTTACACCAAAATGCCCAACGCTGGTGCCACTTACCAGAGGCTCGTGGACAGGGCGTTTGAGAAGCAAATTGGAAGAAATTTGGAAGTGTACGTTGACGATCTAGTCATCAAGAGCCATTCAGAGGAAGAAGTACTCAGGGATATTAAAGAAACTTTCAGGACCCTAAGGAACATCAACAGGAAACTTAACCCCAAGAAGTGCACATTTGGGGCGGAACAGGGGATGTTTCTATGTCATGTGGTGAGCAGGGAGGGCATCAGAGCCTGCCCAGACAAGTCTGCGGCCATGGCTACTCTCAAATCCCCGACAACCAAAAAGGAAGTGCAGTCTCTGAATGGAAAATTAGCCAGTCTTAGCCGATTCATGTCCAAATCAGCGGAAAGGTCCATTCCATTCTTCAAGACGTTGAAGAAGTGCATCAAAAAGAGCGACTTCTACTGGACACCAGACGCGGAGCAAGCTTTCAGAGAAATGAAACAGCACATTGCCAACCTGCCAATGGTCATCGCTCCACAACCAAAGGAGGAATTGATCACGTACCTAGCCGCGTCCCAGGAAGCTGTAAGCGCGGTTCTGTTAGCACAAAGGGAGTCGAGGCAACAACCAGTATACTTCGTCAGCCGCACCCTAAAAGGTCCGGAAGTGAATTACACTCCAATTGAGAAGCTTCTTTGGCACTAGTATATGCATCCCGCAAGTTGCGGCGATACTTTCAAGCACACCCACTAGCAGTCATCACAGATCAGCCGTTGAAGCAAGTCTTGGCCAAGACAGAAAAGAGCGGAAGAATGGCTGGATGGGCAATAGAGTTGGACGAGCATGACATCACCTTCCGACCCCGGACAGCCATAAAGGGACAGGTGCTAGCAGACTTCATCGCTGAGATCCCAGAGGAAGAGATCCTTGACGAAAATAAGGACCAGCAACAGTACTCAGAACCATGGAAACTATTCACGGACGGATCCTCGTGCACGGAAGGGTCCGGAGCAGGTTTGATCCTGACAAACCCAGAAGGGTAAGAGTTCACCTACGCCCTCCGTTTCGAGTTTGAGGCATCCAACAACGAAGCTGAGTACGAAGCACTTATCGCAGGACTAAGGATCGCTGAACAGATGCGGGTAAGAGACTTATCAGCAAATGTTGACTCTCGTCTCATGGCAAATCAGATAAATGGAGCATACGAGGCAAAGGAGGAAAGCATGGCGCGCTAGTTGGCAAAGGCCAAAGCACTGATTGAAGGGTTCCGGACGTTCTCCATCAGACAGATTCCCCGGAGTCAAAACAAACAAGCAGACGCGCTAAGCAAGATTGCCTCCACCAGTTTTGCCCACCTGACAAAAACAGTCCTTGTGGAAGTCTTGAAAGAAAAATCCATTGAAGAAAAGGGAGTGCTGGCAATTGTGGAAGATGATGGGGAAACGTGGATGACACCCCTGATCGAGTACCTGAGGGATGAAACACTACCTGCGGATGACAACAAGGCAAGAAAGCTGCGGATCAAGGCGAGGCAGTACGCGTTGAGAGACGGAGTCCTGTTCCGGAAATCTTTCCTAGAACCATGGCTCCGATGTGTAGGCCCCACCCAAGCCAACTACGTGCTGCGAGAGATCCACGAAGGGTCGTGCAGCATGCACTCCGGCCCAAGGGCGATGGTAGCCAAGGCAATTAGATCCGGATATTACTGGTCGACGATGCATAGGGATGCACGCGAGCTAATTCAGAAGTGCGAAAATTGCCAAGTCCACCGCCCGGTACCAAAGAATCCGCAGCAAAATCTGGCCCCAATCACCTCCCCGTGGCCTTTTTACAAATGGGGTATAGACATCTGCGGACCATTCCCGGAAGGCCCCGGCAAGGTAATATTCATGATTGTCGCGATAGACTACTTCACTAAATGGATCGAAGCCAAACCATTAGCCTCCATCACAGGAAGGCAAGTGAAGAAGTTTGTTTGGGATAACATAGTCTGCCGCTTCGGCTTGCCGGGAGAGATAGTTTCGGACAACGGAAAGCAGTTCCGCGACAACCCATTCAAGGATTGGTACCAGAAGCTCAACATCAAGCAGCGGTTTGCGTTGGTAAAACATCCGCAGGCAAATGGGCTGGTTGAGAGCGCGAACAAAAGTCTGGGGGAAGGCATCAAAGCAAGGCTGGAGAAAGGAAGCAAAGACTGGGTGGAGGAAGTGCCGCACGTGCTCTGGGCGCATAGAACCATGATCAAAACAAGCAACGGGGAAACCCCATTTTCTCTTACGTACGGCACCGAAGCAGTTATCCCGGTCGAAATTGGAATGCCAAGTCTTCGGTGTACAGCCGTACACCAAATCTCCAACGACCAGCAGCTTCGCTTGACTTCGGACATCCTGGAAGAAAAAAGGGAAGTCGCGGCCATTGAAGAAGCACGCAGCAAAGCAAGAATGGAGGGGTACTACAACTCCAAAGTGCGAAGCACGGCCTTCAGACCCGGAGAATTTGTTTACCGAAACAATGAAGCTAGTAGAGCGGAGGATACTGGAAAGCTTGGTCCCAAGTGGGAGGGGCCATATGAAGTGGTGGAAGCGCTAGGAAATGGAGCATACAAGCTCAGAGCCGCGGATGGGGAGATACTCCCAAGAACGTGGAACATCCGCAACTTAAAGAGATGCTACATCTAAATGTAAGTAGGTTTTCCCCATCTTTTGTAAGTTGAGCACGGATCAGGTCCGGACAACAGGGGAACTTTAAATTTTCACGTCTTTCATCTCTATTGTAATAGTTTCTAATTAACAATGAAACGTAGATGCCTAGCCCGCTCTACAAAATTTCCAAAATAAAGACTTAAATCACGTTTTTACTTTTGCATTTTTCGCACATTTCTTGCATCTGCGACAAACGGTGTCGTACATAAAGGACGAGCAACCTCAAAATTGACTCAGACATATAAGTGGTATTGCAAACCCATTGACCAATGTTTGATACCCCCGGACTCCCGAAGTACGGCCAAGGGTTCAACTCAAAGCCCGGAACAACTAGCTCCGGCAAATAAGTAAAAGAATATGCGTACAACCAACTCAAAAATTTCCATTAAATATGCAAGACTTCTTTACATGTACACGGGGGCATACCCCCGGCTTACAATAAATGGCGTCGCGGTAACCACGACCCTAACAAAAATAATAAGTGGAAAAGCTTCACAATAGATTGCAAAGGCGGCATAGTCTAAATGCCGCCCACAAGAGACTAACTCAAGCATTCCCGGCACCATCAAGAACACTTGTGTCAAACATATCATCGTGCGCAGCCTGTTCTTCTTCTTCTTTTTCATCCTCCCCGGTAGGACCGGTGACCGCGGAGGAAGGGGTTGGCCCAGGATGAACAATCACCAGGGAAGGCTCTCTAGTAGAAGTAATCTGGTGCTCAACCTCCGAAAAAATCAACTCAGGGTTCCAAACATCAAACTTCTTACCATACGTCCGGCGCTTCCTCTCCTTGTACACGGTAATGGCGCGCGGGCGCCTGGTAATGGTTTGGAGCAAAGAATTGGGAAGAGTAACCTCTTCCGCCACCGGGGGATTAAAAACAAACTCCCCCGCACTACCTGGCCTCTCCTCTGTTAACACTAGCTGCGACATGAGGAACTCTAAAGAGGAATCCTTGCAAGCCTCCAAGCAATCGAGAAGGGGGAAGGGAACATCGCTAAGGCGAGTGACAGCTTCGCGGTAAACCTCCTTAGCTCGCGGATTATAGGCCTTGATCTGTTCCAGCTTCCGACCTTTAGCACCATGGACAATCCCAGCTTCCAAACCCTGCCTTAAACCCTCAGCGATGGCCTTGCTAATACAATCCCCCAACCGCGTCTGAAGCTCATCAGATTGTTTGAATGCCATCCAAGCCCAACGGAAGCCATGACCGATCACCCACCTCTTACCTTCAATAGCCATCAGAGTGCTCGGGAATAGCTCCTCATCAAAGTCACGGTTGAGTTCCGCCAACCTCTGATCTAGCTGCGCGAGTTGACTATCATACTCACCGCGGACTCTTTCCTCGCACTCCTTCAATTTTTCTTCTAACAACCCAGCATCCTTAACCTGCCCTTTGAGTTCCTCACAAACAGAAGTAAGCCCGGCCACTTTACCCTTCAGCTCAGCATTTTCAACAGTAAGATGGGCCAACTGCTCATCCTTGGGCGCGATCATACCTTCCAACTGCGCCACCCGCTCACGCAACCTCTTAAGCTCTTCCGCTTCGGACTCAAGAGAACCAACCCGCTCGCGGTGAGAATAACGGTGTTGGTTTTCTTAGCAGCTAGCTATCAAGAATCTCACTTAGTACAAGACCTATTTCCTGAGAAGTTAGCCTACACTAATCTTCATCAGAGGAGCGCCCGTAATTGTATTAACACTCATAACAACTACACTAAATAACAACTACAACAGTAAATAACAAATTGAATACCTATTTTCTGAGAAGTTAGCCTACACTAAATAACAACTACAACAGTAAATAACAAATTGTCAATAATCACCAATTAACTAGACTTCCTTCCTCTGTTTATTTCATTTTTGTATCAATTACAAAATTAAATACCTATCACAATTGCACCAATACCTAATATGTGTCCTTAACTTAAACTCGCATATTAATTTATGCATAAACTTACAAACAACAACGACAATAACTATTCAGCAATCACCAACATACCAAACTGACTTTATCTTCTATCCATTTTCGCTATCAATCACCATTTCTCTGGCTTATTTTATAACTTATTGGCTTATATACGCTTGTTATGCTGTAATAAGCTTATATACGCCCATGAGCCTGACAAAAAGCCAGGAAATGGGCTTATGAAACATAAGCCAATATCACCATGGTTTCCGACCTTATAGCTGACTAATCCACGGGGGGTTGAGCCCACCGCCGCAAGACTCAAACCGGGTAAAGTCCTCCCCTTTTTAGGAAGGTTGGTGTGACCATAACGTTTTTTTGATTTTGCACTAGGCGGGAATTGAACTTGAGACCTCTCGCATTTTTGTAACAATAGTCACAAGCTTTTTTCCACTAAGCTACCCCTCTGTTAATTTCAAGTTTGTATCAACCAAAACCTTAATAGTACCATCTTCGTTTCACAAAGCCTTAATCCATGTCATTAACTCAAAACCTTACAGCGTGAGGGTATTTTTGTTATTGTCCACTAATTTTATTCCATTCATATGTCTATCTTTATCTACCAATAAACATGTGTTAATGGCTAATTCCATTCGGTCGTAACAACCAAACATGACAATGCAATCGTAATGACCAATTCCATTACTATGTTCATTCCATTACATCATCCATTTCATTACATAATCATTTCATTTTGGCCAACCAAACATACCCTTATGCTTGTTTTCTACGTTAAGTCATTAATCAGGTGCTAGCACATATGCGTCGTGACATAAAGTTACCATCACATGCTTTCATCACATCAAAGTTCAAAAATCCTTAAATCTAATTCTAGCAGCCTTACATATATCTCACAGTAAACATCATTTCAGGTTCAGCTAGAACCACACACTTCAGAATTACAGTTACTCGCCTTAATTGTTTAGTCCTACAAACAAGTCAATCAACAGCTTCACACATTCACCTCATACAAACTATGCCAAATCATTCATATATTATGCTAGAGAATTTAGATTTTCACATAGATTTGTACAACTGATATTATAATCGTCACTTAACATATCAAATTCTATAAGCTTGTTCTATGTTAGTAGTGAACCGTAGCGCTCTGGATTGGATGATTAACATATATCAATGCAAGATAATAACAGTTTGCCCACAGGTTAATTTATAAAAACTAACAAACTTTCAAGCACAGAACAAAACCAAGCCAAATGACTAATACTCCAACACTTGTTTTAAAAACCAATGCAGTTATCGAAAATTAGTTTAAACCCATAAGTATCAAGTTCAAACCTTTATGCACGGGGTTTGAAAGAGGTATCTAATACTAATATAATACAATAACCGAGAGATGGAGCATCATAAACAACTATAATTTATTTTGTTTATCAACCAAAACTCAACAGTTGAACCTAATCTAAGAGTCATTTGCAATATCAAAAGCGATAAATATTATTAACGCTCTTAGTGAGGATTTTGATAGAACAACTTGTGTTAAACAAGAAAAGTCAAAACATATTATCGAATACCAACAACAAAGCTAAATATTACACAATTATTAACCATATTTTGGAAGTTAAAATTCAAAATTTTGATGTAAACATTCAATAATGTTACCTTTGGAAAGTGCGAGTACATTCAGGTAAACGAGGGTTGTGAATTGGAGAGATTTCAATAGAACAAATTGATTAGGAGTGAAAGTAACACTACAGGAGGGAATTCAAAGTTTTCATTTGAATGTTAGAATGAAAAATGGCGCTTCAATTTTAGGATGGGGAGTTTTTGGCGGGTTAAAGACTTGCTTTCTAATTTATACAAGAAGCATGTTGTTTAAAGTCTAAACAATTTGAAAGACTACAAATTTTAAAGTGTTGTTTTCATTAGGGTTATTTTGTTGACCCCAATTCACCCTATTCGGCTCGGTTTACTTGGATCAATTTTGGTCAACCCGTCTAACCCGTGTCTTAAATAAGGTCGGGTTAAGGTATTTGCCTCAACTCGAATTGACCCGAACCCAACCGAGTCAACCCGACTAACATTCCTAGTAGAGACATGTAATAAAATACATAAATTAATTTAATAGACGCTACTTTTTGTTTATCATACCTTTGATTGAATCAATGTCGTCAACTAGGCACAATTTATAACACTTGTAACCGTAGCTAAGCAAAACTAATCTTATAATATAACTTTTTTTCTTTATGTATTTCAGATGGATCGTAGTACATGGAAGCATAAGATAGGACGTTTTACCCCTGAATACATGAAAGGACTGTCTGAATTTATTAAAGGCGCTCAGGATCATCGAGAAAAGACAGGAGAGACAAAAATTTATTGTCCTTGTAAAGAGTGTAGAAATAATGTGTCCACTACCGATCTTAAGATTATTAGACATCATCTCATACAACAAGGGTTTGACAAAGAGTATACTTCTTGGACTTTTCACGGTGAATCACAAGTTGAGAGTCACTCATTTGTTTCAGACATTGATGACGATGAGAATCATAATCCTAACGATGACCATCATGTTAATATAGATGAGATGTTACGTGATGTGGAACGTGATGTTGCTGAAAAGGATATTAAAAAATTACAGCAATTGTTTGTCGATGCAGAAAAACCATCGTATAGCGGATGTAAGAAGTTCACCATACTTTCTTTAGTGGTGAAACTGTTGGACATAAAAGTGAAAAATGGTTGGAGCGACAAAAGCTTCACCACCCTATTAAAGTTGTTACACGAAGCGTTCCCTGAAGATAATGAGTTGCCTGTTTCAACGTATCAAGCGAAAAAACTAACGTGTCCCATGGGATTGGAAGTGGAACGAATACATGCATGTCCAAACGATTGTATATTTTACAGAACAGGGTACAAAGACCTACACGAATGTCCTATATGTAATGAATCGAGGTAAAAGGAAAAGAATTTAATGGAACTAAATAGCGATGTGACAAAGAATGGCCCCCTGCTAAATTGTTGTGCTATCTTCCCATCATACCTAGATTGAGAAAGTTATATTCAAACCCCAAGGATGCCAAATTGTTGCGTTGGCATGCTGAAGAGCGCAAAAAAGATGGAAAAATGAGACATGTGGCAGATTATCTTCAATGGAAAAATATTGATAAAAAGTTTGATAAACTTGGATCTGAGATTAGAAATATACGGTTTGGACTTAGTTCAGATGGACTTAACCCGTTTAGAAGCCTGAGTACTCGTCATAGCACTTGGCCGATTCTTCTATGCATATATAATCTCCCACCTTGGTTGTGCATGAAACGGAAATACATCATGATGTCATTATTAATTCAAGGTCCGAAACAACCTGGGAACGATATTGATTTGTATTTGGATCCGTTAATAGACGACATGAAAAAATTGTGGGATTCGGGCGTTGAAGTTTATGATGCGTAAAAGAAAGAGAGTTTCACATTGTTTGCCATGATTTATTGTACTATAAGTGATTTTCAAGCATACGGTAACTTGTCAGGTTATGGTACGAAAGGGGAGAAGGAATGTCCTATTTGTGAAAAGGACACTTACTCTCAATGGTTGACTAATTGTAGGAAAACAATATATATGGGACATCAAAGATTGCTTGAAGAAGATCACCGGTACCGAAAAAAATGAATTTGTTTGACGGTACTATTGAGCATAGAGTGATGGCAGAACCATTGGATGGATACGATTTACTTTCCCAAGTTGCGGATTTAAATATAATTTTTGGAAAAAAAGTTAAGGCACCTCAAAAAAAAAGTTGGAAAAAAATCAATATTTTGGGATTTGAAGTACCGGAAATATTTGCAAGTCCGAAATTGTCTTGATGTTATGCATATCGAGAAAAATGTCTGTGAAAGCTTGTTAGGCTTATTATTAAACATTCCAGAAAAACTAAAGACGAAATTAATGCTCGAAAAGACATGGTAAAAATGGGAATTAGAGACGAGCTCGCACCACAAGAGACGAATAGTAAGAAAATGTATTTGGCGGCGGCTTGTTATACCATGTCGAAGGCTGAGAAAACCATATTTTGTGAATTCTTACACGGTGTTAAGGTCCCATCTGGCTATTCTGCTAACATTAAGAAGTTGGTTTCGATGAAAAGACTTGAAGTTGCTTGGTATGAAGTCCCATGATTGTCATATTTTAATGACGCAGATGATTCCAGTCGCTATTCGCGGAGTACTGCCACCTCGAGTATGACACACAGTTACAAAGCTTTGTCTCTTTTTTAACATGATTCATTCCAAAGTTATTGATCCGGAAAAGTTGGATGAATTGCAAAGTTATATTATTCTTACTCTTTGTAAACTCGAGATGTACTTTCCACCTTCCTTTTTTGATGTCATGGCTCACCTCGTATCTCATATTGTTGGAGAAATAAAGGCTTGCGGTCCTGTATTCTTGCAATACATGTATCCATTCAAGAGGTATATGGGTTTCTTAAAAGGGTATGTAAGGAACCGATCTCGACCAGAAGGTAGTATTATTGAATGGTATGCTTCCGAAGAAGTAGTTCAGTTCTGTACAAACTATATGGAAGGTGTCCCAAATATTGGCATTCCGCGATCTCGACACGCGGTTAGACTTGATGGGAAAGGGACAATTGGGCGCAAAGATGTCACACCGAACAACAATGATTTAGAGCAAGCGCATTTTACCGTATTGCAAAATATGACATGTGTTGACCCATACATACACGAGCACATGTCATATTTAAAACAAAATAACAGCCATCGAGGTTAGCTTTGGTTGGAAGCTGAGCATACAAGAACATTTTCACAGTGGTTTGCAGATAAAGTTGGTCGTATATTTCCAAATCTTGATCCAGAATTGGCACAATTGGGGTACCGACCACGTCGTGTTTTTCAATATCAAGGATACGACATTAACGGATACACGTTCTACACCAAAAGACAAGATGATAAAAGTACAATGCAAAATAGTGGAGTGACACTTGTAGCAACAATGACAGATTCATCGAGGATGACAAGCTCAAAAAAGTCGTATTATGGTGTCATTGAAGAAATATGGGAATTGGATTACAATTTGTTTGTTATACCCCTATTCAAGTGTAAATGGGTCAATGACAAGGGAGGTGTTAAAGTTGATAAGGATGGTTTCACATGTGTCAATCTTTCCACAAACAGCTACATATCTGACCCATTCATTCTAGCAAACCAAGCCACCTAAGTATTTTTTGTTGAGGACTCAAAACACAAGAGATGGCACATTGTCATGCATGGTAAACGACCTATAGGTGTTGATGATGTTGCAGACGAGGACGACTATAATTAGTTTGATGAGCTACCTCTCTTTTCTAGTGGCATTCAATCTTTAGATGAAATTCTTGATGATAATGTTTATTAAAGATCGGATCATCAAGAAGGACACGAAAAATGACGAGTCGGGTAATAAAGTGAGGGTTTTACTAAAGTTATAACTAAATTTAAGGTAATATACTTATTTTATAGTCAACAACTAATGTGTTTTTATACATTTGTTATTTTTGCAGGCGCAACAAACCGAAAACATAACCGAATAAATCAAATAAATAGCATATATTATATGCAATAATATCTTTTCTCCAACTAAATAAGTCACTAAATAAATTGATCGTTTATATATATATATATATATATATATATATATATATATATATATAGGGAAGGGTTATTTACAGAACCAAATAATTTGCGAGAACTGCGAGAACCAATCCTAGCCTTCCTTTTTTTTGATCAATGGTGTAGGATACACATGGCATTTTGGTAAATAAATGGAAGTTATTTCCTGCCTTTTTATTAAATAGGGGGTCATTTTGGGTATTTCATCTATCAAATTAAATTGAAACCGACCCTCGTAGACTCTCATCATAACCTCTCCCCCCAAATTTATCTCCCAAGTTGCTCTGTAACATATAAATGCCTAAAAACCCGGATGAAAAATCAAATCAAATTAAACCCAAATCTTATCCTAACTTAACTATTAAAAAGCCCCAATTGATAGGGTTTTTTTCATGTAAATCAGAGGAGGTGCGGTGGGAAAAACACACACATCCGGTTTATTTTGAAAGGGGAAGATGTCAGGTAATCAATGTAATCGTTTTTTTTATTGTGTTATGATCATTGTTTCATGGTTAATTTGAGTTTAATTAACAAAAAATAAGTATTGATCTAACTGCATGTTGTGTTTTTTTCGATTATGTTTTAGATGATTTTATTGATTTTTGCAAGTCATTTATTTTAATTTTGAACATGGTTTTAGTGTTAGTTGATGTGTTATTAAAAAGCATTACGATTTGTTGAGCTACATGTGTTTTTAATTTTATCAGTGTTTTTAGCAGTGTTTGATTATCATTTATGTTTTATATGTTTTTAGTATTGATTTTATCATTGTTTTATCAGTGTTGAACTACATGTGTTTTTAATGTTATAATGAATTAGTTTTTTTAAACACACATCTGATGTGTGTTATTGAAGATGTATATAATGGATGTTATTAATTTACTATGATTATTTAGGATGTGTTTATGATTCTGTAAACGTTTGTGTTATTTGTGTGAATAGTGGATCAAAATACCCTGTTTTTAATAGGATATTTTCGTGAAGTTTGTGTTTATGGTTATTCGTTAGTAACGTGTGTGTATATGAAGGTTTTAATACTATAAGAGTATGTATATATGAATGTTTGAGGACAAAAATGTTATGTGAATGTATGTTTAACACGTGTGTATATGGTTGATGTATGGTACATTAAGTATATGTGTTAAGTTTGTTTTGATGGATATGTGTTATACAGAGATTTATATGTATTAATTTTGGATATCCAATAATTTTTTGTATATGGTTTGTTAATCTTGAAATAATATAAGCATATGTATATTATGTTGATTATATGTTTTGAACACGAAGTAATGTATATAACGATATTTAGATGATCTTATTTATGTTATGGGATACTGATAATGAGTCAAACTTTTACATGTGTTACAGATTTAAGAAGAAGTTACAGAACTAAACGAAGCAAAAGCGTGGTTGAAGAGAACACAATTGATGATCCTATTGACGCAGACTTGGAGAATAGCAATGATGATTTTGAAGATCAGGTTCAACCAAACCAAGGAAGTCCTGCGAGCGTTGGTATGGAATCTAAAATGTTTTGGCATTACAGTTTAAATAGAATGGTATGTTTAATTGTATGTGTTTGTATGTGTAATTGGGTAGCTTCACCTATGAGATGGAGAAGAAGCATGATACTAGGAAGAGTTGGGAGTAGTAGCCCTGATGAAAAAGGTATCGCAACATTTGTTTGAAACAGTTGAAAGGTCGGTTATCAAAAGATGATTAACATTTGTGTTTAATGTGATATTAATATAGTGGAAGCTGGTAAGAAAGGGAGAAAGCGAACTACTGATAATGTTGTGCGAAAACCGGTGAAGAAGACAAAAGGTATTGATACCCCATATATGTGTTTATGTTGCATGTGTGAATTAGTGTTTGTATTAACAAATAGCATGCATTATATTTGTTGCAGTTGGTGTTATCAATGAAGCTGATGTAGCGGGACCATCAAAAGTAGTGCCAGAAGTTAAGTCACCTAAGATAGATACAAAAGGGAAAAAACCGGCTGTAGATATATCGACTACTCTTAGGACACGATCTAGCCCACGGCCATTCTATTTAGCTATAGCAACCCTTAAGCCGAACCAACAAGCATGTATTGATAGACTAGGATTTGGAAGCTTACTTGAATTCAAGGTGGATGGTATACCAGCAAAGTTAGGATTTTACGTGGTTAAGCACTTTGATGATGAAAAAATGGAAATTAAGCTGAGTAAAGGTACTCTTAGAGTAGACTGTGAAAGAATAAGTCAAATGCTAGGTTTGAAAAATGAGGGGGATAACATACTGAATGCTGAAGTGTCGGATAATGGAGTAATGATAGAGGAATGGAAGAATCAATATCAATGTGAGGAATCCAAAATAACACCCACTGTCGTTAGGAAAATGATACGTAGTAGTAAGGTTGTAGACCTAAACTTCAAGCTGAATTTCATAGTACTGTTTGCAAACGTTATTGGTAGTTGTTCAAAGACAGGGTGTTGTGATTTAGAAGTTTTAAAACATATCAGCCCAAACACGGATTTCAGTAGAATAAACTGGTGTCAGTTCTTACTTGATAATCTTCCAAACTGCAAAGATGGGTGGAAGCCAAAAGTGAAGAACAACTACTTTTGCGGCCCGCTGACCTTGTTAACGGTAATATGGAATACATATATGCTGAATTATATGAACGTGCACATGAATAATATCCTAACTGATTAGAATTATTTTGTGACACAGATGATTTACGTTGATGGAACAAAATGCGATTCACTGCCAATTGCTCGCAAAAGACCACCAACAAGTAAATGGTCAATGGACCTTTTGCAAGAGAGGGAAACGGCAGAAGTAGACACTGGTGGATGTGGTCTGGGAGAACTAGAAGCTCCGTATGAGGAGGAAGAAGACGATGGTTTCCCGGAAGATTTAGAGGTACATTTATACAAACTGATACATTTAAACACATGTATTGTATTGATATAAATATGTATCAAATGCTTAAACATGTTAATGACAAATGAATAATGTTGTAGTAAAACGTATGTTGAATGTAAATACATATGTTGGTTAACAAAATGTTGGTGTACAAAATTAAAAAATAACACCTTATTAATTTTAAAGATACATATAGTATTTCAAACACATGTATATTCTATATGTTATATGGTTATCTGATGCGTAAAATTCATACATGAATATGTACGTGTATATGCAGGGATTTGTCTGGAAGCTTGGTAAGTATATTGAGACAATCAGAAAAGCTGGTTCGTGTTTTGAGAAAAACATATGCCTAGGTTTAGTGGTATTCCCAGATAGTGATGAGTTAAAAGCTTTAGAGCTGAAGTATATGGAGGTACTTCGTAATTTGGATAAGGTGAATCATGTAAAAGATGTGAACAGGAAAGAGACATCTGGTGGAATTGGAGAAAAAGAAAATGTTGAAGCTGCTACACCCAACGTGACAGTTGGTAGTGGGAATGTAAGTGGTGGTGGTTGGTTTGATACACCGGAAGCTACATTAGGCATGCAAACACAGGCGTTAGTTGTAGCTACAGTTGATAACATTTCAAATGAGTATAGGAAGGGGAAGGGCGTGGCATTGGATGACATGCCGTCATTTAGCCTGAACTTGACACCAAGTTATGAGGAACTGAAAGCTGAAGCAGGAAAGAAGCGTACAGCAAATAAAGCTAAGGCAGTCGCAGCGGTTCCAGTTAGTTTCGCTAGGCCAAATGTTCCAGTTAGGCAACGTGGGAAAAGGGAACAACTACTGACGGCCCAGATGAAATCTCCATTTTGTGTCAGAGCAGTCGATTTCAGTCCATTGGATGCCCAGGAGAAGAAGGTGTGCAAGCTCCTATTTGAGATGTCTGGAAATCCTGAGTAAGTACAAAAAAATGATCAAGTTTCCAAAAAAGTATATATGTTTATTTAAATGTAGTTGCATTGACACTTGTGTTTATATATATATTACATGTGAACTTATACGCCATTTGTTCTTTTCTTCCCTTGATAGTGACATACTATTCAGCACCAGGACTGGTCACAGTTCAACCCGTTTGATGTTGGAGAGTTTGGGCCAATCGCAACATGTGGTGCCAAATGTGATTAATGCGTGGGCAGAGATATTGAATGTTGGTGAACGTACAAGAGGACCCAATTCACCACTCCGGTATTATATGCCAACGTTTATGGTGGTAAGTATTCTTGTATAAAATATAAATTATTAGGATACGTGTGCGTATGTGGTGTAAGTCCTGAAAATGTTATTAACGTAAAAAATATAATGATTCTTGAAAACAGACCGAAAGGTTCAGGGATGTTCTATACAATGCGGATGAACGGATAAAGTTGTTCAGCGCTTATGTTGATAAGGCACTTGCAAAAGATGGAAAAGCGAAAACATTCAAAGGGATTGACCTTGTAAGTATTTCGGTCTAATTTGCAGTATCTATAATTTTTATAATTGGAACATTACACATGTATATACCAACTGATTACGTAATGATTTACATGCCCAATCAGAATTGTGTATGAATTGTGTTAAATTTTTTCTGAATTTTAGTGTGTAATATAGATAGTAAATGCGAATATGTATCGTGCTGGATGTAGACACATGTATGTAATATAGATAATAAATGGGAATTGTAGCAGTAATATATATAAAACACTATCTTCTGAGTGTGTATGACAAATACATATCGTGGTGAATTTACACACATGTATTTGCGTATTCCATATAAATACAGGTGTTTATTCCTGTGTCGAATGGTGAACACAATTTTCTTGTGATATTCAATTTAAAGAAAGGTGGTGTGTGGATGTTGGATAGCAAAGGTGTAAAAAATGTGAATTCAAAGAAGAGTAAGAAAACTACACCGGCTAGGCAAATTGTAGACGGTGAAGAAACAGTCCAGGATGATAGCATGGCTATTATAGTGGTACGTGCAGTTAATTCCATATATATACAGAGTTTAACATAATATACTATGTATAATTTCATAAGAATAATATTTGTATAATTTTTAATTTATAAAACACAGCATGCGGACTTTGGGAGATACCTGACTGAAGCTGGACATCCAAAAGCAGTTGATATATTCACAATTCAAATGCAAATACCGATCCTGAATTGGCGAACAGAATCGAAGGTCCCAAACTCTGGAGTTGTTGTTATGCGTCATATGGAAACCTACATGGGAGAACCAATGGAAAGGTATGACTGCGGGCTGTCTAGTGATGCGCGTAAGCAGATAGCGCAGATTAACAAGTTAAGGTCGAAGTATGTTGCAAAGTTACTACTAGGAGGATGGAATTTGAAGCGTGATAATGTTGTAGGAATGATTGGTGGTATCTAGAAGTTCAGTGTCGTTGAAGAACAAAAACTATCTTTTGGGAACTACTTATGTTTGTGTTGGTTAAGTAGGATGACTTGGTTTCTGTTTAAGTTTGTGTCAGTTAAGACTATTATTATGCTTTGGAATGTTTAATTATGTTGATTTGGTTTTAATACCTTTAAGGTATGTATTTGAATGGTTATCAAAACGTTTATGTTAACTATGTTTTGGTTGGTATCAAAACGTTTATGTTTAATTATGTTGATTTGGTTTCTGTTTAAGGTATGTATTTGAATGGGTATAAAAACGTTTATGTTAATTATGTTGATTTGGTTTTAATACCTTTAAGCTTGTATTTGTTTTTGCATGGTGATTCAATCCATAAAAGAGTACTGAAATATATACATGTTTTTTTAGTATATGAACACAAGTGTTAGTGAAAATAAACTAAACTTGTGTTAATAAAATCAACTTGTTATACGAAAATAAATGTAAACACACGTGTATATGTAAAACATCATGTGTGTTTGGAAGCTTAAAATAAATGGGTATTCTACATGTGTAATACGAATATGCACATGTGTTTAATAAACATCACATGTGTAATACTATTCTGCACATGTGTTTTGATAAAAAAAATACAGTTATATTTGTATTTAATGGTATATACATAAGTTTTAATTTAGTATACAAATGAATATCTATTTAATAAATTAGGATATGGTATATACAGTTTTATAACATATGTGTATTGAATGTGTATATCAATTGTAAAATAAACAAAACTAGTGTGATTGTTACATATATAGATAATGTGAGGAACATAGATATATTAACGAGGTATAAATAATGCATATGGTGAATAGACACATGTGTTAATTTGATGATAAGCTAAATACTTTATTCATTGAAATACATATAACATATTCCAAAAGCCTTTGTGTCGGAAAACACAAATACATTATTCATTGAAAAATGATAAAAGAAGTACGACATCTAATAGCAAGATAGGCAACTTTATTTAGTATCCCTGATCTATTCAGATACTAATAAATAATTGCTTTATTCAGATTCAATCTTTTCTTCATTCTTGATGGAATTGGCTTGGCTTTTCTTTAGTGGACATGTACGGATGTTGTGGCCGGGTTGACGACAGAAACTGCAAACACGGATCTTGGGGGTTCTGTTAAAATTACCTTTTGATCCACGCCCTTTATTCTTTTTAAACAAAGGGTTTACAACCATGGGGCGTCCAGATTTTTCGGAAGTTGGTGAAACCATGATTTTAGAAAAACCAAAAAAGCTTTATAAATAAAGGAGCATAAAAAGTATGTGTGTGTGTTCACAAACGCATAATATATAGGGGATAAAAAGTCTGAATTAGGGTTATCAAATGTGTAACAACCTATGCATAAAAAAGGCATGAAAATAATCTATATTTTTAAAATATAGATATGATTATATTTAAACACTGAAGATTTGGATAAATCTTATATATTTTGAAAAGATGTAGATATGATTATATTTAAAATGAAGATGTGGATAAACACTGAATATTTGGAAAAATCTTCTTAAAAATATAGATACACGGAATACACATGTGTGATGATGCAATATGAATATAGATACACGGAATACACATGTGTGATGCATTTGCAAAACATATACACACATGTGTTTTTCAAAAAATATTACACGTACATGTAAAAAAAATATCAATTGACTAAACAAAATCAAAGGAATATTAGTCATTAAAAAATCAATAACTGTATACACATTAATAAGGGACAAACATTAAACCAAATAATATTCAAAACATACTTAGATTGATTCAATATTCAAAAACAAAGATAACCATAAACTGAATGTCGTGGTAGATGACATACCAAATTAACACAAATGAAAATGAAATAAATAAAACATACGGGATTAAAAGCAGTCTTGAAAAAATAGTGAACCTAAAACTGTATCAAGTATGAAAGTAATTTTATGCTAAATTGCATTGTCAGACAACTCATTGTCGTAATCTTCTTCTTCAAAACCTGAATCATTATCTTGAACTGCTTTCTTCTTTGCCTTTCTGTTTTTGCACGTGCGCATGTTGTGACCTTGTTCATCACAAATACTGCATGTACGCCCTTTCTTTTTTGTTTTGGCTTTTGTTTTAGCTTTCTCGCCCGGGCCAATAAATCTTCCGCCTCCCGTACCACAACCCTTATTCCTAATCCCTTGTGGAGGTTTGACAATAACTTGTTTAGGGGTGGTAACACCTAAAAGGTCCTGGAATATTTCTTCATTATTGGGCTTCTTTTTTTGTGGGGGAAGATCAGCTTCTAGCTTGGATTTCAACTCCGTAACCTGTGCAAGAAATTCCTTTAATTTTTCTGTGTCATTGCGTAAACGGTCAACACATGACTCTATTGTAGCATGAATATCAGAAGCTATGTTGTCGGTCTCTTCAATACACGGTCCATAGCGGTGCCTGTTATCTAGCAAATGAGATGGCAACACGTCTTTCCTCCATCGTTTACTTACATATCTTTCCGGAATCTGATCAATAGAGTATATACGAAAAACACAGAATATATGGCGGCACAAGTATCCGTGTCGACCAAACTGATTACATGAACAGGTAACGCTTCCATCAGTTTCCTTACGAACAACCTGATTAAAAAAATAGTGAGAATGGGATGTAACACTGAACACAGCAAACGTACATATTGTATGCACATATTAAAAATATAAAGATAAAAAATACAAAGTGATATAAAAATTGTTAATAAAAAAATATAATAACACATGTATAATGTTATAAATAATTACCTTAGCATTAATAACAACAGCATTCTCTTTGTTTCTTTGTTGTATTATGCTAACTGTAACACCATCGTCTGAAGTAACACTAATCTGAGAACATGCATACAGTCCTTTTAATATTTCCTTCTGAACCTATTAAACAAACAAACAAATGCACATGTGTTATAACACTATACAAAGATACTTGAATGTTTTAATAACAGACCATTGACTGAAAAAGTTAAAAATAAATACCTCTCTAAAAATAGAGCGACTATAAACTGAACATGCATGTCGTTCAATAGGTAGGTCGGTGAACATTACCGGAGTACTTTCAACAGTGCGATTGTCAATGACACGTTGGACATAACGCTGTTTCTCCATAGCGGCTTCAAAACAAAGCATGAATTGAACAAGCATGTTTCCCGAGTGAGAGAAAATACGGAAAAAAGCATTGGAGCTTTCGGATCGGGAAGTGGTCTTCATAAGACAACACATTGGCAACTCCTTAAAATATGCCGGGATCCACAAATCCCTCATGTTAAACATATCAGAAAGCCATTTGTTTTCAGACAAATTAAACATACCAATAAGAGCATGCCATCGCTCTTCAAATTCCGATGGTTCAATAAACACATTCCATATAAGCTTATGAAACAGTTTCTTAAATTCGGAATCTGACTCAACTTCACCACAGATCTGGACATGAAACAAAGCTTGAATAAGATGTATTTAATTTATGGAACTTAATATATAAAAAAAACAGTAAATCATTTAAAACACAAGTGCTTAGTTAGAAAAAATACCTTCCCAGGCAGTTTCTGGGTTATGTGCCACATACATAAACGATGGTGTGCTTCGGGGAACACAGCCTCAACTGCAGTACGCAACGCTGGATCTTGGTCTGTAACAGCCAGAATTGGTTCTTTTACATGCGCTTTTTTAAACGAAGTGAGGATCCACTTGTATGATTCAATTGTTTCGTCACTTATTAAAGCAGCACCAAAAGTGACACATTTTTGGTTATGGTCAATGCCAGTAAATGGAACAAAGATCATCCGGTACCTATAGATGGATGGACATATAATTAAAAAGAATACACACATGTTACAATAATTTAATACATAAATATAATCATCAAACTGCTACGGATATACATTAAACATTACCTGTTTGTGCGATAAGTGGCATCAAATGAAACTACATCACCGAACTCGTTGTAGTTGCATTTCATTGTCTCGTCGGCCCAGAACATGCGGGATAAGACATCATCAACAGTATGGTATTCAAATGAAAAATTAGGAACATGCTTTTTCCTATCATTCATTTTATCTATTAACATCTGGGCATCCCTAGGACCAATGTATTTATTAACCGACCTACGAAAGTTCTTCCAGTCCGATGGCTTACCACGAACCTTTTGATAGCTACCCATAAATGCCACCCTAAGACGATGAGCTTTAGTTGGGCCAAGATTAGAAAGTGAAGCCCTATGGATAAACAGCTTATCACTAAAGTCTAACTTACGCCGTGCTTTTAAAAGATCAGCGTTGTTTTCATCAAGAAGTGGGTGGTTATGGTTTTCAACAAATTCGTATAACTTAAAAGCCGATGTACCGTGAATAGCCCTAAACCTGACACATGCATTGCAATCCGTTGCAGAGTAATTGGAATTGCGTTTCTGCCTAGGTTTATTACTCCCATTTTTCTGATTATCAACAGTTTGAGATGACTGGGCCAACGTATCTTTCACGATGGTTTTTCGTGGTTTTCCAGCCCTATTACAAACTATATACCTATGAGTAACCTCACCTTTCTTACGCTTTGATGTAGATTTTCTAATAGAGAACCTGGCCTTAAGAGCGTATTCAAAGTACATGTCGTAAGCCTCATCAAAAGTGTCAAACACGTTCCCTTCACTAGGCTTCTCATCGGCTGGTACCTCTGGAACCCAATACTTATGGCCTTTGGGTGTTGGAATACACTCATCATCTGACTCACTATCGTCTAAATCAGAATAATCTACAAAATAAACATTATACGAAAAAAATAAGACGCATTAATGATAATAACATGTATTTGTATCTACGTAATACACAACAACATCCGATATAATCTGTAAAGTGAAAAAATCACATCTGTGCATATGTATACAACGATTCTATTAAAATATACATGTGTAACATGATACAGTCACTGATATAAGAAACATATACATGTTAAACAAGCTATTGACATACGTGCACATGTGTAACATGCTTACATCTGAAAACAACTACATGAAATAACAAAATCAAAACACAATTAATCATTAAACTAAACTAAACAACAGCAATAAATGAAAAAAGTAGATATGTACATTAAAATTAAAACCAAACATCACCCATTAACACATGTGCATAAAACACTAAATTTAACACCTAAACTTACTTACAATCATGCATAAAATAACAAACTAAAAATGTATCAAACATAAAACATGCAATTCAAATAACAAAAAGTAACAACAAAATAACATTCTACAAAACAAACATGTATTTAGATCTTCGTCATATAGATGCCATACATCTAAAACCTACATACAAACCCTAACATTATATAAATTAATTGTATATACACGTAATAAATCTATAACAACCAATAAATCATGAAAAAAATAAGACATAACTAAAAATTAATAAATCATATGATTCGTACCTGAAGAGAAATCTTCATTGACAATACACTGTTCATCGTTTCTTGCAGATTGGGTATGAACATTCGCTTCATTTTGCATAGAAGAAACGGCTGTAACATTAACTTCTTCTTGATCATCGTTTCCAATGGATGAATTCATTGTTGCAGAACTATTTTTTTGTATAATCGTTTTATTTGATAAATGATTTATGAACTGGTGATTTTCGTTGATAATGATATAGCTGTTTTAGGGTTTTCAAAAAAAAATAACTGAAACAATCGTGATCCCATAATTAGTGGAGAGTATGATATTCGGTTATTAAATGTTGATAATTATAGAATACCTAAAATACCCCTACGAAAATATTGTGGAAAAGGAAAAAGGAAAATTAATTATCTCAAATCTGATTGGTCCTTGTTGGTTCTCGCAGTTCTCGCAAATTATTTGGTTCTGTATATAACTATACACTATATATATATATATATATATATATATATATATATATATATATATATATATATATATATATATATATATATGGTAAAGTTAAAATAAAAAGACAAATATTCGTAAAAAGAATAAAAAGATTTTTTTTTAAAATCTCCAAAAATTCCACAAGATCGAGTATGTTGGTGTATAAAAATTTTGTGAAAACATTTTTTATAATTTTGAGTTTTGTTACGTTTTCTTTAATGCAAAAAAAACGAATTTTGACACACAAAATTTTCAACTTGTTTTAGTTACATGCACAATGTTATTTTGATGAAAAAAGTCAAAAGAAGTTTGGTGCAAAAACAAAATTTTTTATGCACAAAAAAATGATTTAATGCGCAAACGTATTTTTTCATAATTTTTTTTCGGAAAAAACATCCACTTTTAGAAAAAAGTTTTTCACAACTTTTTCAAGCACCATCATACCCGATCTTGTGGAATTTTTGAGGAATTTTTCGAGAATTTTTTTGAATTTTTTTTTTTATCTTTTTACGGATATTTGTCTTTTTATTTGATCTTTATCCTATATATATATATATATATATATATATATATATATATATATATATGTATGAGTGGTTGTAGTTTCTTCTTATCATTCCTATTTTAATTTTTCTTCTTATTTGATCTAACTATATATATATATATATATATATATATATATATATATATATATATATATATATATATATATATATATATATATATATATATATATATATATATAAAGATAGATCTCTACAGACCCACGATCCATACGTCTCCCCCAATTTTTACCGCTATCACAACACCACGATCCTCCACTTTCACAGCTTCACTCTCAATTGATTTCCCGCCAATCGACCCCTAACCACCACCCTCTTATATATGATGTTGTTTGCATGACAAGATATTAACCGCAATATTTTTTATTATATCGTTTCCCAAACCAGAATTCTTATGTCTTTTATGTGGGAATTAGCCTTTGGACTACATAAAGGAAAGGTACTCCCATTTGCTTATAACTTTTTGAATTGTCATCGTCATATCGCCAACACTTATAGTTTTCAGGTTTTTGTTGCTTTACTCTATATTTATTAGTTAGATTTTCATGTTTCATCAAGTAAAGTATGAAGAGCAGCACTGTATTATTACCTTTTTATCTTAAGTTTCTATAACTAGTAGTTACCATATGAAGAATACTTTTCTAAAGTTGGATTAAGGAGGAAAGTTATTAGAGTTTTTTCCCAATATATGCTTGTTTTTAAAAGCTTTTCCCAACCTATGCTTGTTTTTAAAAGCTTTTCCCAATCTATGCTTGTTTATGCTTCTTTAATGACAAAATTACACGGTTGGTCCCTGTGATTTGCTCGTATTGCAAGTTTGGTCCCTAAGTCATTTTAATTACCCCATAGATACCTATTTTTGAAATGTTGCACTCTTTTAGTCCCTAATTTGGATGGACGTTAGTGTAGTCCGTTAAGTGTTTTGCACTGTTAGTCCTTCGTTAATAAATTTTGCACCGTTAGTCCTTATTTTTTATAATATAGTTTTCCCCAATTAGTCCCTCCTTTAATAATAGTTTTCAACCGTTTTTGTCAGTATTTATCCGTTTTCGTTCTTTTTTAATCCGTTTCCCCCCGTTTTTTTACGTTTTTCGTCCGTTTTCTTTCATTTTTTTTTTATAGTTTTTGTCCATTTTTCTTACGTTTTTCGTCCGTTTTCTTTCGTTAATAAATTTTGCACCGTTAGTCCTTTTCGTCTGTTTTTATATGCTTTCGTCTGTTTTTATGCTTTTGTCCATTTTTATCCGTTTTTGTCTGTTTTTTATCCGTTTTCGACCTTTTTTTTACATTTTTATTCGTTTTCGCTTGTTTTTTTCCGTTTTCGCCCGTTGTTTTACGTTTTTGTCTTTTTTTTATCCGTTTTCGACCGTTTTTTACATTTTTATCCATTTTCGACCTTTTTTACATTTTCAAAAAAAATATTTTTCAAATACATATATATTTTTTTAAAAATATGTCCTTTTTTTCAATATTTTTCGGAAATTTTAAGATTTTTTTAAAAAAATATTTGAAAAAAAATATTTTTCGGAAATATTTTTTCAATATGTCCGTTTTTTTGAAAAAAAATATTTTTGTTATAAAATTTTTTTTGAAATTTTTTATTCAAATTTTTTTTTTTGAAATTTGATATTTTTTTTAATTTTTTTTTTCAATTTTTTTTCGGAAATATTTTTTTTCCAATTTTTTTTGGAAAATTTTTTTCCAATTTTTTTTCTTTTTGGAAATTTTTTTTAATATGTTGAAATAGTACAAAAACGAAAGAAAAACGGACAAATTGTAAAAAAACGGATAAAAAAACAGAAAAAAATGTAAGAAAAACAGACAAAAACGTAAAACAACGGGCGAAAACGGAAAAAAACGTAAAAACAAAACTGGCGAAAACGAATAAAAATGTAAAAAAACGGTTGAAAACGGATAAAAAAATAGACAAAAACGTAAAACAACGGGCGAAAACGGAAAAAAACAAGCGAAAACGAATAAAAATGTAAAAAAAAGGTCGAAAATTGATAAAAAAAAACAGACAAAAACGGATAAAAACGGACAAAAGCATAAAAACAGACGAAAGCATATAAAAACAGACAAAAAGGACTAACGGTGCAAAATTTATTAACGAAAGAAAACGGACGAAAAACGTAAGAAAAACGGACAAAAACTATAAAAAAATTGAAAGAAAACGGACGAAAAACGTAAAAAAAACGGGGGGAAACGGATTAAAAAAGAACGAAAACGGATAAATACTGACAAAAACGGGTGAAAACTATTATTAAAGGAGGGACTAATTGGGGAAAACTATATTATAAAAAATAAGGACTAACGGTGCAAAATTTATTAACGAAGGACTAACAGCGCAAAACACTTAACGGACTACACTAACGCCCATCCAAATTAGGGACTAAAAGAGTGCAACATTTCAAAAATAGGTATCTATGGGGTAATTAAAATAACTTAGGGACCAAACTTGCAATACGAGCAAATCACAGGGACCAACCGTGTAATTTTGTCATTAATGAAGCATAAACAAGCATAGATTGGGAAAAGCTTTTAAAAACAAGCATAGGTTGGGAAAAGCTTTTAAAAACAAGCATATATTGGGAAAAAACTCAAGTTATTAGGCTTTAGCACAACTGATATAGAATATTAATTATATGGAGTTGATGAGGAGTCTGTTAACTAGCATGTCTGTTTGGTGGTTTGGCCTTTGGGTTATATCTGATGTGTATGGTAGACTAGACTGCGAGTAGGTGGTGTTTGTTTTAGCTTATTTTGTTAGGCTTGTCACTTTTCCTAAATTCGCATGCATTTTCTTTATACAGTGTCTGCAGAAAGATTAATGCAGATAGAGTTTAGGGGTGCCTTTGCTGACCACTTAAATGAGAAAGGGAAGGGATCAGGTGATAATGAGATGGGATATGTTGAAAGAACTCTTGGCTTTTGCACTCGATATTTGGATGATAGAGATCTCAGAGTGGTAACATTTCCTACTGAATCTCATATATTTTTATGTTATACTTTAACTGTTAAAATTTTGTCTTTCCTTTGAAATATTTATGTTAACTCAAATGTGCATTAATTCTTGAAAGGTTAAGCATTTTTAAGATGTTGAAAGTATCATTCTAATTTCATTTAATTTTTTGTTTTCACATTAAATCCTTTCTATTTTATGTGGCTCGTTAAATCTATTTGGAATATAGGTAACAAATATTGTTGGAGGTGCAATAAGGTTTAGCAAAATGGAATTATTATCTTATAAATATATTATCTGTTATTGAGCTTGTTTTCAAGTTATAAGTCGTAATAATCACTTAAGCCTGAAAAAAATGTGATTGTGAAAAATAAGCCGGCTTGATGAAGACACTAAAACTTTTCATCAAAGATGCAATTAATTGGCTATGTGACCATGTTTTGAAGTATTTTTTCTGGGCCTTTGTATGATCTGTACTTTGTTTTTGTTTGACCTCAGCATATGTACCTGGATTGTATTTGAGTTTGTTAGTGTTCTTTGAATCCAATGTGGCATAATCACCGTCTGCTAAGCTGTTTGGAATTTCTTATTTTATATAGTGGTATCATAGTCAATCTGCATTCCAGGTGTATCTCTGTAATTATTAGTTACATATTACTTATTCATGTGATTGACAGACGAGAGCTGGCTAAGGATGTAGTGGAGCTTTTGACTGCTGCTGCAGATGGAGCAAAATCTATGATTGATGCAAGTGATAGACTGATATTGTACATTGAGATAGCCCATTTATATGGAACTGTTGGTTACGACAGGAAAGCTCCCCTTTTCTCCAAACAGGTGGCTCAGCTATATTTGCAACAAGAGAACAGTTTGGCTTCTATTAGTGCCGTGCAAGTGTTGGCGCTGACTACAAAATCTTATCGTGTTCAGAGTAGAGCTTCCATTCCCAAGCATGCTATTTCTAATGTAAGCATTAATACTGATTTTTCATCATATGAAGCATTGCTAACACAATATCAAAATCAGTCAATAACTGTCTGCCATTTACTAGTTAGTTTGAGCATCCCTTAGGATTATGTTCTAATTACATTTATAGGCCATCATACTTGATTTCTAAGCACGTGGGTTGTGGAATTTTCAGTCATGTGTACCCAATGTAGCCACCTCTGTTACTTCTTTTAGCAACAATATGTTTAGAAGATTATAGTGTAAGGTAGATGCTTAGGGAGAAATAGGTATAGTTAGTTGGTTTAGCATAGAACAAGATGAAATTGGTACGGTAAATGATAAATAGCAAGATAATCTATTCGAATGATTGGCACGAACAATATAAGTTCATAAGTCTAGAAAATAAGATAATACAAATAGATTGGTTAAATTATTTTTTAAAATATCACTTCATGTTCAGCTTATCGTTTTATTTTCGCAATACACATTTGGTCATCAGTCAAGAGCTAACTTTGATTGTCGAAGAGTACGTTATACTAATATTGACTTTTGGTTTCAAAACTAACTTTGCATATTCAGACTCTGAAATTGGTTTCAAAACTAACTCGACACCCCTAGCTGTATAATATGCTTGCTTGCTTGTTGTGCTGCTGTAATCTAGTTTCAGGGTCTGTTTGGTATGGCTTACTATAACTTGGGTATCGGCTATATATATTTTAATGAATTGATGCATGCTTTATTGCAGGTTCGCACACTTGGTTGATCTAATTGAAAACTACATTAAAAGAGAAAGAGCTCGGGTGCAAAGTACATGTGATATTGCAAAGAAAGATGTATAACTTGTATTGGAGAGAAGCAGCCTAAAAATAAAATATGCTTCTAGTTAGATACTGGTAATAAATTGTATGCTAGATTTTAAGTTTGTATAAATAGAATAAGTTCAATGATAGAAAATCTTGTTTTAGGTTGTTATATTGGCATGTATCAAGACTTGTGCACTTTAATTTAGTTGTACATAATGGAATTATGAAAATTTTATATTTTTCGCAAAAATAAAAATTATTTTAAAAAAAAAGAAATTCTCAACAAAACCGGTTCTTATATAAAAACTGGTCTCTTTTCTCCATGCTAGTGGCATGTAGACACCAGCTAGTGGCATGTAGACACCAGTTATTGACACCGGTTCTTACGAGCAAAACCGGTTTTGATGTTCATATTAGACACCGGTTGTCGAACCGGTTTCTATATGTTTTGGTTATAGAGATACCCCTCGCCTAGAGTGGTTCCTAAACCACTCTCCATGAGCCATTCTAACTGGTCTTTATGAGATTTTTTGTATGCTTGGGAGGTTTTGCGTAAGCATAAGAAATGGGACACGCCGGATCCAGTTGATTTAACCGGCGATGTCCCAAGCCAAACAAACAAGGCTTTGTTTGGTCATGATGAACAATCACGCCCCATGGGAAACTATGGCAAACGAGTATCGTATCAAACGTGAAACCGCCCAAGCGGCGTATCGGGCCCAACAAGTCAAAGATGAAACAATAACAAGGTTGGAAGTGATAAAGTTTTTGATGGTTGACAATGAAGGCAAAGATCCAAATGTCGTGGCTTAGATCAATGACGAAAAAGACCGAATCATCAAAAAATATAACTTGCAACCTCGTCAGTAGATTGTATTCTCGTCATTTCCTTTATGTTGTAACGTTTAATTTTCAGTGTCTTTTTTTATTTCGTTGTAACTTTTTATTTATTTAGTATTGTAATATGTTTTCAAATTAATGATATGTTTTTTAATAAATGAAGTGTTTGTTTTAGTTTAGGGGTTGAAATTGAAAATATCAAATGTTAAAGTTTAACTTGCGATGTTATGATTGTGGGTGTTTTTTGGGTGAGTTAAGGTGAAATGTTAAAGCCGAAGTGGCGCTGACGTGACACGGTGTTAAAGTTTAACTTGTGTTATGATTGCTAGTGCTCTTAATAAGTGATGAGAATGATGGTATAATTACGGTTTTGTTTTATTATATAGATAAATACACTACTAAATAATTAGTTACATAAGCATATATATGGACAAATTTTGTAAATGAAAAGCTTAGATTACTTATGTTGGAGCATATATTAAAAAAGTCAATAATTTATATTCATTTTCGAATGATGATGCAAATGAAGTTTGAAATATTTAATTTTATAATCAACTTCACCAACATATGTATCCGAAAACATAGTAATATTCAAGACATGTGTGATTGCCATTCTTTATACAATTTAAACAAGAAAGATTTCACTTCTTTAACCTATGTGGGATTTAAAGTTAGAATGGTTTTGATCAAATAATGTACACATCCCTACATGTTGACTCTTGCATTTCTATATAACATTTATTTGTTCGTTATATACTCATATAGTATTCGTACTTTGAAGCGACTTTGATAATAGGGTGCCATTGTTTAATATGGTTATTAAGTGACAACGCTATTGCATTAAGTGTAACACCCTCAAATCTCGGTAAAGCGGAAGACTTAATCAAGTTTTCGGGGCGTTACTATTGGATTGGTATCGCACACAAGTATAGCAAAAAAATATTCATTTAACATTCAAAACCAATCCCAAATTTAAGTAATCAAAACATTTAATCCAAAAATATAAATATTAGGCCCAAAACATGATTTAATAAGATAGGTCCCTAAAGTTTATCCGAGTCAGAAATGATCCTTGAACCCCGCCTCCTTGCCAAGCTTCCACCGAATCAAGTATTCCAAACATCTCTCAAATACCTGAGAAATCATGCTAAAATGTCAGCTTACGCTGGTGAGTTCATAGGTTTAAGTTCAACAAAATCATAGTGGACCTGTAAGAGTTGATTTGCTATGCAAGACCTAAGATATAATAATACAGTTTGCACACACCGATCCTACCAGGATGACCAACCATATGATCACATAATCACATCCCGTATCCAGGGATTACTCGGGCCCCGCGACTCTAGTCCAGCACTGTCGTGGCAACCTCTAGAACAGTTGTCAACCCCGGACTAGGTCGAGGTAGAAGTCTATTCTTAGCTAGGAAACGGTTCAACCTAGTCTAAGGCAACAGCTACCGCACATCTATCTAAACAGTCAAGCATATAAGCAAATCCAAATTGTTTTAACAGTCCAAAAACAGTAGCATGATTCTCACCCCAATATAGTTAAAAACGTAGATAAAAGTGGGGTTATGAAACTCACCTCAAGCAATCAACGCACAAATAAACACTAGCAGAAGATAGCGGTATCACGGCACAGCAACTATCGACTCGGCACAACCTATTAATGTAGACCAACTTTAATATATATATTCCTCAAATCAACGTTATCTACCCCAATATATTCCATTTCTTTATTTCCTAAAACGTCTCGTTTCACCATTTAATCCTAGTGTTTGGTATTCCTCATGTGGGTGTATCGACTCAATATGATGCTATGAATGTACTCAAACAACCAATATATAACTCAATGCGACACAATGAGACCTCTAAACGATAAGCTCCATAGTCCAATAAGTTTCGGAATAAAAAGTAGACCTTATCGAATCCGTCAACTCGATAAACTCATTTATTTACTCGTGTCGATTATTATTCCATAAATCAATCATATCCTAAAGATTCATAAGGATAATTCACCCATTAATAAGGTTACCCAACGTACCTAGCGGGCTCTTATTAGATTCGTCAACCTAATAAGTCCACTACCCACGTGGATCAACACTATTAATGCTAGGTTATCCCTAACCCATGCACACAACGTAAGCAAATAAATACTTGAACTAATATTAAATACCCATAATTGGCATTTATCGATAAATGTGTACTCGAAACATTAATTACTTTTTTATTATAAAACATTTCCAATTTAGTCGTTAGTTTCCATTTAAAAATAGTAAATAACAAGATAAAACTTGTTATCGATATTTTTTTGGTACAAAAGAGCATTTATTATTTATATTTCATAGTCTATTAGCCTTTTTCATGTATAAATATATATTTCGTCAAATTCCATTATTAGTTTCATAATATTATTCGTTTCGAGTCCACGAGCACGAGTCATAACTTCTCGGCTTTTAATCAATCAATAGTCCAAATTATACTAAAGTGCATGTTACGGCTTTGTCGGAGTCAACTATTGACTAAAAAGTCAAAGTAAGGCCGACGTAGCTCAAAGTCAACAATATATATATATATATATATATATATATATATATATATATATATATATATATATATATATATATATATATATATATATATATATATATATATATATATATATATATATATCAAGTCCAAATTTAAAAGTCATAATAGCACAATTCAATCCCAAACCAACTCAAAACAATCTCGCCAACCAATCAACCAACCAAGTATACCCGAAACCAATGTTATGACCCTAATGGCCATGAAACGGTCACGGTTAAGACCACGTGAACCAAACAAGCTCTAGAAGCTTTTCGGCTCCACGCGTCTCGTCCAAACCTCAACTACATCAACCAACAAGCTACCAAATCGACCCGACCCGGACCCGTGGCCCAAGTGGGTCACGTACGCAAGCCAAGGGCCACGTACGTGCCCTTTGTGGCTCGTACACCCTTCCAAACCAATCAAACATCACCCAAATCCATTCCACAACATTCAAATCCAGTCATTCAAGCTCCAATCAATAACCAAACACAAAACCCATCATCTATTCTAACCAAAAAGATGAAACTAGACCTAAAATGAATAAACCCATCAAACTGATACACCACACACTTACCAAACACTAATTACTTGTTTATTTAGACACTAATTAGACTTAATTTCATGTTCCACCCAAAATCCCCAAATTTGGACATAGGGCCGAAACCCTAATAAGCGCATACGTGGCTTTTAATAGCTCAAACAAGCTCTAATCTTGTTCCATTTACCTTATTCAAGCACCAATTGCAAAACCCACTTGAAACCCTAAAAATCTGAATCTTAATCTTTAAATTTGAGGGTGTTAATGAAGGTTTTAGTGTGAGTATTATATATGGATGGAAAGAGGATGAAAAGATCTTCGATATGGTCGTGGAAGTGGGCGACACGCGCCGGTGGTTGGCCGGAATCTCGACGGAAAGGCGGCGATCGGTGGTGGTGATGAGGGTGGATGGTCCCTTTTATACTTGGGTGTTGGGGACTCAAAAATAAATAAATATGGAGGAGGGGGCGCCGGCCAAAAGGGAAAATGGGGGGTCGGAGTTGTAATTTTTCGTAACTATCCCGTTTACCCATTCCCGAGCTCACATATTGTCCCCCGAGTGTCCCACAACGTTTATTCAACTTTCCAACATCGTTATTTACATTTTTCCACGTGTTTTGACTATTTATTTGTCAATTTTCGAGTTACGGTCTAAAAGTTACAATAATTCTCGTTTTAGGCTTTTCTAGTGCCGAATCGAATAGTGCCTACCAAATAGAGTTAAAACTCATATGATAACTCATTTAACAGTGAAATAATCCGTGAAAACCAATAGACGATATAAAATCAAGTCATGGTTTATTAAAATAGTAATAAAGGCAAAACTCGGTTTAGTTTAACGTAATGCGGTTACCTAAAATAGACTCCCTAAATTGCCAGTTGTCACATTAAGCGATCCTCACGAGGTTCACTCCTCACCTTTTCGTTCTTTTTTGTTCGGTTGTGGCCGAGGAGAAAATTGGCTATACGCCTATAATGCAACTCGTTTTCTGTTTCCTGATTACAATGGGTCAAATTATATTGTACTTCTAAACAAGATACTGTAGCTTGGAGTTTGTAGTTGTGTTTTTCTCAATTTACAATTCGTTAGATCCTGAATACAATGGGTCAAATAATAAGGCTAGGCAAGTTAGGTGAATCGATCGAAACATTTAGTTGCATAAACATATGAAAAATCTTTGTAAATAAAAAGTAACTAAGTTAGTACATTACCACGTACAAGTGACAGCAAATAATATAATATATTTGTTAAGTTAAAAGGTTAGAATTTTATGTCAATTTTTTGATTAGACGGTTTGAATAATATTTTTTAAGTAATATAATATACTCCAATAAACCATCTAACCGAATACATGACATCATTCTCAAAAGGAATTACCCCGTTACAGTGTACTATATAACCGAAGGAGAATTCACTTTTCTAACCTATATGAGATATAAGGTTGAATTGGTATTTATAAAAAAATAATAATCTGCACTATTTCTTATGTTCATTATAGTGTTAGTAGTTTGGAGGTACTCAGAAAGTTAATGCCAAAGTTTTAATGCCATGAAGTTGATTAGCGATTCAAAGTTGCAAGTGGTTTAGTTTAAGCGTTACTATATGATAAATATAACTTCTTTTGTAAATTATAAATTTAGTTTTAATGCCATGAAGTTGATTAGTGATTCAGAGGTAGATTAAATGACACTCCTACTTTAAGAAAAAACTGGGTGAGGTATGTGAGAGGTAGCTTATTAAAATAATTTGTGCTTACTAGTTTAAAAGCTAAATAAGCTGATAAGAAGAAGCAGTTGGGCGTTAACGTGGATATGACAGCATATTTTGTTGTTATAGAAAAATCCGTCATCAGCAAGCGAATAGCTTGCCAATAGAGTTGCTAAATTGTTTTCAGTGATTTTCAAGATTATCGGCAATACAGAGTTGAGAAACCTGTAATAAAAAAATTTTTATTGATAAATCATTAATTAAGGTAAGAAAAACATAAAAGGAAACTAATCTTATGTAGATTTCTACATTTGAACCGGTTCAGTTCTTGTTAGATATTGATTTCTGGCCCCGGCCAGATAAGATCTTTGATTGCTTAAAAAGCAGCTGCTGGTTGGTTTATCAAGGGGTGCATGACCTAAATGACCTGTCACCTTGAAATTTGACCCGGATCATTTAACGTATTTGACCCGGTCCGTCAAAGTGTCCAGCAGGATTGACGTAGTTGTGAAGAAACAATCTTGGTACGTCAAACAAAATGACTATAATGTTATTTACACATAAAACACAAAATTCAATCGATCTCGATCAGTTTGAATGAAACTTTGTGTATGATTTATGGAATGGTATATGTGAAAACATATACCTTTTTCTTTATCAAAATCGGACCAAAAAGACCAAAAACTAACCCCTAAAGCCATAAATATTTGTGTTTTTGTGTTTATGTATGTGCAGGTAACGAATATAATAAGTGTTAAGCCAAACTTCGGATCCGGGAGATGTCTAAATAAAGCCTCTGTCTCTGGACTCGTAGATGAGTTGTCTCGGTCGCCATAAAAAGGATATTCTCCCTAAATCGTGTGAAATTAGGACCTTGATGTGGACCTCATTCTTGTGTGCAATGGTTCTTGAGAGAAGACGGATAACTAATTAGCGACTTAGCTTCATATCTTTATCGGAATAAAAATTATCGAAACGAGAAACTTGAAGAAATTCATTTCTCACAAAAATAAAATAAATAGAGGAAAAATAGGAAAATGGGAGCAAAAGGTAATTACACAAGTAACTTCCATGGGTAGTGTTAGCATCTAAAATCATATTTAACAATGATTTCGATTTTACGCTTAGTTTGGGGACTTGTGAAAAATCAGGGACGATGTATTCTATCCGTAAGGTCACTTCACGCTGTGTTGTGTTTCCTATTCCGTGATCCTAATGTGTCATTTGAAAAATGTTGGAGTTATTGATCGACATGAAAGTTCAACAAACCGTCACTCATAATTGGAATGTGCTTGATGTGCCCGGTTGGTGCAAGTTTTAAATTTATAAAAGGTGAATTACCAATATTACCAATAACACATACGAGCAAGTATACTCGTCCGTTATAGCAAGATTATGAAGGTAAGTCGGGATCGTTCGCAGGGATTTGAGTGAATCTAAACACAAGTTTGAATTAACGGAGTCTATCCAAAACATATAATAAAGCAAATAGGTATAATGAAATTCAGATGATTAAAAACTACACTTGCTTAAACTAGTTTCATATCATAGATTAATGTGATTGTGTTAACCTCTTAACATGTTGGTTATGATAATTAGTTGGTGGACTAATCTATTGTTCTTACAAGTCAAACTTTGATCAAGAGTTTAGTTTATAAAAACAAGCATTAAGTTTAACCAATCAATTCAAGATCAATTCAAGTTTCATAAGTCTACTTTCATAAACTTAAACACAAAAACATCCACTTGTTCATCAAATTGCTTAAGAAATGGTCAATACAAAAGGTAACCGATCATAGACAAAAGGCTACAATTGATTCTCAACAACTAATCTTACGACCATTTAGATGTTTCCAACCAATCCAATTTGATAATCAAAAAGCGTTTCTATTACAACCACACCTTAGTTCCTTTGTATAATCAAGAATAATGGGTAAAAACAATCATTCATAGACAAAATGATTATGACTAGTTGAATAACACGAAGTTCTTTCGACCCCAACGATTATTACCAATTAGCCAAACTTGATTAACAAATGTCACTATGAAACTTTAGCACAATTGGATCTTAGAATCAACTTGAAATTGAATTAAAAACATGTTAACACAATCACTAACTAATCATATGATAATCAACATCATTTAAGCAAGTGCATAAAGAAACTAGCCACTCATAGCAAACATGAACATAAACTCATAATTTTGATCATTAGAAAACATGATTAAAGGTCTTACAATGCTTGGAATAAGATTACAAATGATGAAGTAATGATTCCCAAAGGATCGTGGTGGACTTCTTAGTGTTTCGGCTTCCAACGGTGGAACTTCTGGAACTCCAAACTTCTCTGGATTTCTAAGGACGAATTTCAGGAGGTTAAGGCTTGGTTTGATGAGTAGAGAGCTTTGTAATTGAAGTGTGTCTAATATGCTCACATTTAGCCTCTATTTATACTAATTCCAAGGCCTAGGGTGTTAAATGCTTGACTTGGCCTCCAAGGAGTAAGGAAGGGACTAGAATACACCAAGAGAAGGACCTAGAATCGTTTGGATGCAAAGGGAAAGCTTAGTGATGAAGATTTGACAACTGCAGCTTCTCCAACCGGATCGGTCATACGACCAACCGATCCGGTTGGTCTTCAATAATAACACACCGACCGATCCGGTTGCGGGTTGCGACCGATCGGTCGGTCATGGCAAAAACATGTATTCCGACCAAATGCCAACCGATCCGGCTGAAGGTGTAACCGGATCCGGTTGGATCTTCTGAGATAGAAAACTTGAACTTTCTCTCTTCACTCTGACTTGTAGAACTTGGTTCTTCAATCACTAAGGTCTTCAAAGGTACTTGGGATTTAGCTTAACTGAGACGGGAATCTTCGATTAACTGCATATTTCCACATTTTCCTCCATTTCCCTGCACTTGGTTATGAATGCTAGACAAACATATCTAAATACGATTAAGTGCTAAAATCACACAAATATAACCAAATAACAGATATAAAAGTACACACAATGCTACTAAAAACATGCACAATCTGAGTGTTATCAGTGCTTAATCGTAATATCTATACATGTGAAATAAAAGGTAAACGGGGCGTTTTTAGAATTAAGGTTTTCTTAATCTCTTTTGAGGAATCTTTGCTACTTTTCATAGGTTTAGTAGAAAGAGATTGAAATCTTTGTTTTTAGAAGCGTGAGTTGATTACATTGCGTGAGGACACGGCAATCTTCTCGTCTGGGGTATTTTGGTATATGTGAAAACATATACCTTTTTCTTTATCAAAATCGGACCAAAAAGACCAAAAACTAACCCCTAAAGCCATAAATATTTGTGTTTTTGTGTTTATGTATGTGCAGGTAACGAATATTGTAAAATGGACAAAAACGAGCACGAGATTGGAAAGAGCACGAAGTTACGAGTCTAATGATAATTTTATTTGGAGCATCGAGGCAAGAGAAGAAAAATTTAAAGACCAAACGAAGAATTAATTAATTAAGAAGAAAAAGAAAAAATAGAAGAAAGAAAAGAAAGAAAAATTGATCAGCAGAAAAAAGGAGCTTAAAAGGAAATTAAATGCAACATTCAACACAAAAGGACTCTTGGTCTAGTGGTTGGATGCATCTTTATCAAGCAAGAGGTCTTGGGTTCAAAAACTACTAATGACAAAATGATTGGAATAATTTTTTTTTCATCACAAATCTTGTCCAAGCCCAGCTTCAAGCCCAAATCTGCCCAAGCCCAGCTGCTGTCCACGCTCCCCTCAGGCCCAACAGAAGCCCAACGCAGTCCAACACCCACGAGGCCCAACTAAAGATCCAGCCATGCCTACGAGAGACCCAATATCCATCTGCTATATGCCTTTGTAATAAAAACGTGGAGACCAAGTTTAAAGATGGATTTTTATGCCAAGATTTTATAGTTTAGGGTCTTTAATGAAAATTTGTAAAACCCTAGTAGGGGTCAATGTGTAACTTGTGGGTCTATATAAACCCACCTCTTCACCTCATTTAATCATCTCTTTTATTTATTTTCTTACCAAAACTCTTCTATTTTTTTATGCTTATTTAGTTTTATAAAAGTTTTATTTATTTCTTGCAAGTTAGTTCATTTATTTATTGTCTTTGCATCTTTATTTTTCTCATCTCTTAATCTTTTTCTTTTATTTTATTTTATAAAACTTTTTATAAAAATATTCCATGAAGAGTTGAGTTATAGTAAGATTGTGTGGGTGTATTTTATATGCTCCGTGCACACGCTCAACATATCATATTTATATTTTTATAAAAGTTTTTTTTATTGTTTATTTTTATTAAAGTTTACGTTTTTATTGTTTTATTTAGCCTAAAAATAGTAAAAAGTCTCTAAAAATCTTGTTCTTTTTACAAAAAAATCCAAAAATATATTTTATTTTCTTCATAAAATTTTCGTATTTTTCTGAGTTGTTTTATTATTTTTAAAAAATCAAAAACTGTTTCTGTCCTTTTTATTTTAAAAAACTGTTTCGTATTTTAATTTTAAAAAATAGTAAAAGACGTAAAAAAAATATTTTTAGATTTTCTGGTAGCTTCTAATAGTTTTCTTAAGGTAGTGTGAATTTTTCATATTTTTTTGAATTAGTTTACTATTTATTTCGTTATATTAGCTATTTTAAGTATTAAAAATCGAAAAAAAAATACTTATTTAATTCCGAAAATTCTAAAACTTTTTCTGTGAGTTTATATCACTTTATTACATTGCTAAAAAAGCATTTGGAATTTTCGGAGTTCATTTGATATTTTTCCTTGATTTATTTCCTTTCTTAAAAAAAAAAAAAAAAAAAAAAAAAAAAAAAAAAAATCTTATATTTTAAATCTTTGACCTTAATACCCAAATTAGTTTTTGTGGAAACATATCTCCTTGAGAGAGTTTGGTGGTTAAGATTTGATTTATTAAGATTAGTTTATCTATTATTTTAGCTTTTTATTATAAAAATCTTATATTTATATTTGTGCTAACCCTTAAAGTTTTGATTTTGTTTGTGTAATCCGATCCTACCTCATAAGGCGTGGAGCTTACGGGTCTTATAAGGTTAAAAATCATTAAAGTTTACAAATTTAATAACTTTTATTAAGTTATTTAGTTAATAAAGCTTAAAACTTTATTTAACTAATTAGCAAAATTAAAGTTAATAAAGGATTAAACTTTAATAATTTATTTAGTTTATAAGATCGGGTGGTATTTCTCTCGTAAATCACCGGGTTTTATTCTCTTACATTTTTATCATTTTTAGCTTAGATTCTTAGTTTAACGTTATGTTTAATTATTCGTATTATGCTTGTTAAGTATTTTTAGTATCATACTATTAGCTTAATATTCATCGTCACTAGTTGTAGTTTGCCATTTAAATTAGTTTAAATTTTAATTAGTTAAAAAAGATTTTTTAAAGTTTCTAAAAAAAAAAAAAAAAAAAAAAAAAAAAAAATCCTAAAAACGTAAAAACCCGACTTTAGATTTTAATTCAAAAAAAATTAATTAAAAAGTCAAAATATATATATATATATATATATATATATATATATATATATATATATATATATATATATATATATATATATATATATATATATTCCGCTTTTTTCAAAAAAATCAAAAAAATCAAAAACCCAAAAAAAAATTAGTTTTAAATTTTAGATAATTTTTAAATCACATTTTTAGTTGTAGAAAAATATTAGATCACTTTTAGGGGTTAAAATAGATTAATTTGCATTTTAGAATACGTTTTTTTTAGCATAAAGTAATTTGCGTCTTTAGCTCAATTTGCGTACTTAATTGAGATTACTTGTTTGCACCTTAGGATTAGTAGGTTTATATGCCTTTTATATGTTTCCCTTTACTTTCCATTGCCTCGTAGTGTAGAAATCCCAAAAATCTCTTTTAACCCATTCAAATCCCGATAAACACGACGTGAGTTGAAAATTCCATTCATCTCTCACTTGGAATGATCCGGGGATTCAAATCTAATACATTTGAGTTTCCCAATACTACAAATACTATAATTGGTTTTCCTAAATCATGGAACAAGCTTGAATGTGCTCAATAGCGACTTTTTACATGAAGGGCTACGCCTTAATTCAATTTTTAGAGTACATACTAGAAAAAGTCAATAATATTTATATTCATCGTTAGTTCATTACTCAAAAGTCGAGAATTATATACTCATTTTCTTATACAAGTTTGAAGATAGAGTATAAGTGGTAAAACGGGCGGGCACATGCAATGGGCTAACGGGCATTAGCCCAATGAGTATAGGCTTAAACAGGCACGGGCTTAAATGGGTACGGGTCAAACGGGCTCATGTTATACGAATCGGTTTAGAAAAGACCTAAACGACAAAAAAATAATAATAATAAATAAAAAAAATAATTAAAAAAAAATCCACAAACGTATTTTATATTTGAATAACTAAATATACCATATCTATGAGTTTTTCATTAAAAACAATTTAATGTTCAAGAAAAATATGTGCCTATTATACCCATTTAAGTTCTAAATGGGCAATATATGGCCATTTAAAAAAAAATAAAAAAAAAATAAAGGCTAAATGTGGCAAAAAATAAGTTAAATGGGAAAAATATTCTAAAATGTTGCCCATTTAACTTTTTTCTTTTTTTTTCTTTTTTTTTTATTTAAATTTTGGGCACAAATTGCCACCACTAAGATAGATTACGATTTTTTTAAATTTATAATCAACCCTACCAACAAACGCTACATGAAAACATAGTAATATAATTGACATGCATGATCCACATCCACTATCGTATATAAACAAGAAAGACTTTACTTCATTTGAACTATGTGGGATATAAAGTTGAAATGCTTTTAATAAAATAATGTACAAAGCGCATATTGCATTTCTAAAGAGTATATACCATTTATTTGTTTATTAGGGGTGTTCACGGGGCGGTTCGGCTCGGTTCGGTTAGAGATTTTAACTATCCATCGGGGGGCGGGTAGTTCATTTTACTATCCAAACCCGAACCGTACTAGGCGGGTAACCGGACATGCATGTACCCGAAATGAGCGGTTACCCGCTGTTCGGGTCACGGTTAACCATTTTTAAAAATTAATCGAATCGAATCGAATCGGGCAAACAATAACATAAATTAGAACGTAATATGTCATTTTAGTAAAATTAAATAACATTGAAGAGATTAGAGTAATAGTAATGTTGTTCTGTCGCAATAAAAACATTCAAATTACCATATGTAACAAAAGAACTAGTACTAATTATTTGGCGTTTATTGATTACGATCACATTAATCATATGTAATCCATGTACGTTAGTAAATGAGCACATTAGATAAGTAAAAATGCGTTATATGATAAAAGTAGTCCAATAATATAATTAATACTTGTACATCTTTATGAATGGTTTATTAAAACCTACATGTATATTATACACGGTTACGTTCGGGTAACCATGGATAACTAAAAGTAAAAACCCAAACCGAACCGTGATAAGCGGATTTTTTCGATTTCGGGTTTTCTCGGTTTCGGTTTCTTCGGTTATCTGTTTTTTCAGTTTCGGATTGATCGGATCGGCTCGGTTCGTCGGTTTCTCGGATTGTTTGAACACCCCTACTGTTTATCATAGATCATTGTCTTTATTTAGCTACTTTAAATAGTATGAAACTTTAAATACGCTTATTCAGTGACGACGCAATTTGATTCCGAGATCCTCTTATGCAACTCATCAGGTGATGACGTATAGTCTATATTCGGGTCACGAATCCGACTAAAGTCCAACACTAATGAGCCCAGCATGAACTGGGCTACGCTGATAAGGGTTTGGGCCCACGAAGGCCCAAGTCCAAGGTTAATTACGGGACACGATATCGGATATCTCCCAATTAGGAAGATAATCATTCCCAACCGACTAAGGCGGGATACGCCGAAGGTTGAGGAGCACGGAACCAACAAGGATTCCGTGTGTATATAAAGGGAATCCCATCCCTCGTTTAAGGTACGATCTACAAACCCTAACTCTCCTTAAACCCTAAACCGATTACTTACTCTCACGCCGGAGGATAATCGTGGGAGACAATCCCACGGTAAGCCTAACGGTGTTTTCTGTCTCTTAGTGCGCAGGTCTCAAGCAACGATTCTCAATTGGTGTGAGAGCCGGAGCTCCAAACAAGGAACGTCCAAATTTTGCATCAACATCAGGTAAATAAGTGTTGTCCATTGGAGGTAGTTTAGTTCAAGCATTTTATATGACTAGACGAGTACCCGCGTCTAGCGGCAGCAGTTTTTCTAGCGGCAGACAATCAACGATATGCGATATTGTGGTAAGTGTTTCGTATAACGTCAAAATAGAACGTGAAAAGATCAAAATATAATTACAAACGGTTGTCACATGCGATAATTCAACTATAGAAAAAAATCTTAACATGAATCAAACAACATATAAAAATAATTAGTGAGATTCAAAAATAGAACATTACATCCCCACACGGAACATCTCCGCCGCAACACGGCAAACTTAAAACCCGATGTCTAGCTTCGATAAAAAATCTTGTATAGCTATATGTATGAACAATATGTACAAGTTATATGATTCAGTTTTTGCTCTAATATATTTTTAACATCTTGTCACATATTTCAAAAAATAAAAGACTTTATTTTTTCTATTTAAAAATTAACTATGGTTCATAATCCCAAAAATATAAACTTTCCTTTCAAAGGTTTTAAAAAATTTAAATTTCAAAAATTCGAAAAATGTAAGACTTAACAGAACATTTTATAATTTTACATAAAGTTTTGGTAGTTTTTGAAAATTTTCAAACATTTGAAACCTTTTATAAAGTTTGAAACTGTTTAAAAAAATCAAAAATCTATAAAAGTTTCCTAAAGCTACTATACAAATGGTTAGAATAAGCTAATAAGGTAGTCAATTGCTTCTAGTCGAAGACATAAAATTTAATAGCGACACCTCTTGAAATCAATGTATATTAAAAAAAATTCAATTTTCGAAAAAAAAAAGTTTAGCATCACAAGACAAGTGTTTTAAAGCCAAAATCCCTTCATTTATGCCTTTGCTTTTATGGCAAACTTGCTAATAATGAATGTTAACCGAAAGCCACAACATAGAATTTTTTTATTTCGGTGGTTTATTTTTCAAGAAAACTACTACGAGTATTAAACTAAAAGAAAAACTTTTTGTGTAGAGTTGTTAGATGAGGAAACTTTAACAATGGAGATAGATTAATATAATGAAGAAATGTGTATGATTATTTATTTTTTTCTTTTTGGTGATTGACCTCCATAAAAATTGGAATATATTAACAAATTTGAGCAACAATCTATATTTTAAACGCTAATAAGATTTGAAAATACCTTTAATAAATGCACGCATGAAGATCGGCATAACCATAAGTTTAACAAACTTCAAAATTCTTGAAATTTCAAAAGTTCTACAACTTTTAAAATTTGCATAATGAAATACCCAACTAATAATAATCACCGTAACTTCATATTAAAATTTGGTCATCATAACCTCGTAAGATATTTGGTTTTCTGATTATCATAAAAGCCATAGTTTTCATAAGACCCGTCAACTAATATTGAGAGATCTTATTAAAACCATTGAAACACACAAAATAACCAAATACAGAGCGTCAAACATGCCCATAGCTTATTTCTCCAAGTACAATCTATCCAACCTTATCTCTCCAAAGTGAAAAAAATACACGGCTACAAAAGCAAAATCATCTTCCCATATCATATCATATCATACTTGTTAAAATTTGGAGTAATAATCTGTGGCAAACATGTCACTCTATCAATTGCTAATGGCTTTCAAGCTATGTTCTTTGCAGGCATATTACAGGGGTTTAACATGGACAAAGCATAAGTGGTTTATTGTTCCAAGATTATCATTTCTGCTGAAGTCTCTCTTGTTCCTGCTGAAGTTCATTTTATTGTTTCTGCTGAAGTTCATTATTATAGCCGTTAGAGGGGTCTTAGTGTAACTTAATCCCCTATTTAATTAGTCCTTTATTCTAGGGTTAGAGACACTTGAGTGTGCAGTCTTTTGTATCACTCTCTTCTCTTCTCTTAGATCATTTCACTGATCTTGTCTTGTCTTTACATTCATATGATTATTGTCTCATTGACATTAATCTAATCTTGTAACATTTGGATACTATTAATCTAAGCTGACTATTGCAGCTTAGATCTGAATAAAGTTTCTGTTGTTTATCTAGTGTTGCCTATACTTTCGTACATGGTATCAGAGCTTCAGGCTCATTGATTCTCTTTAGCAACAAAGGTGTGGTTTGGGGTTACTGCTGTTGGCGTAATCACTGGTTATCTTCTGTTTCATATTTGCCCTAGACTAAGTGAATCTAGGGTGAGTGTGATTTGTTCTTCCGCTGCATATTTCTCTGTAAGTCTAAGTCTTACCTCTTCTTTAAAACATACAGTACTTAAGTCTTGTGGGTGCAAACGGGTAGACTAACATCTTGATCTGCCACCTTTGAGTGGCACGAATACCTGCTCTGGTTTATCCTAATCCACAGGCTTAGTGCTTGTTGTTTCTTATTATAAAGTCTTATCTTGTTGACTATTTATTCTTATTATCTATGTCTGTTGTTGTCTGATTATTCTTTGTCTATCTTCTTATATCTATCTATCTTATTGTTTGTATTATGGCTGTTGGTGACGATAATATTGGTCGTTCTTCCACTGAGAAAAGTCTTGTCTTTGGTGATGCTTTGTATTTGCATCCTAACAATACAAATGGCAATCCCATTATTACTATTAAACTCACTGGAACTGAAAATTACAAAATATGGAATATGGCCATGACTTTTGCTTTAAGGAACCATAATAAGTTAGGGTTTATTGATGGTACTTGCATAAGAGATGATTCGAACCCTAGTCTTGCTAATCAATGGGATACCTGTAACTCTGTTGTGGTTACTTGGATTCTTAATTCTCTTAGTCCTGAACTGTTTGCTGGTGCTATATATGCTAAAACTGCTTATGAAATGTGGAATGATCTTAAAGATACCTATGACAAAGTTGATGGTTCAGCTATTTTTAATCTGCATAAGAATATAAATTCTCTTAGTCAAAGTGGGTCCTCTCTAGCTGATTACTATAACAATCTTAATTCTTTATGGAAACAATTTGATTGTATGATTAGCTTGCCTCCCTGCACTTGTGAGGCTGCAAAACATTTTGAAAAACACAATCAACTAATCAAGTTAATGCAATTTCTTATGGGTCTTGATGACTCCTATGTTCCCATCAGAAGCAATATTTTAACCAGAGACCCTTTGCCTAATGTCAAAACTGCTTTCTCTGTTGTGTCTGGAGAAGATCTCACAGGAATGTTTCATCTGGGAATAGCTCTGCTAAACCCAATGCTACAGCTTTTAATGCAAAAACCTCTGATGGAGGAATTTTTTTTGATAACAAAAGAGGTTTTAACAACAAAGTTTCTGGTTTTAACACTGGTAACAGCTCTAATAGCAGAGGACCAAATATGAACCTCAAATGTACTAATTGCAAAAAGCCTGGTCATACTATTGATAGGTGTTATGAAATTGTTGGATATCCTGCTGGATACGTTAAGAGAAATTTTAATGGTAAACCTTTCAGCAGTAACAATGTTTCTGCTGAAACTAATCATGTCACTGATAATAGTGCTAGCAATTCTCCTGTCTCTTTATCTAATGAACAGCTCTCAAGACTTATGAGTCTTCTCAATGACAACAATGTGTCATCTGCTAATGCCAACTTGGCAGGTAAAATTTTTTCAGGAACCTTCTTTAATGGCAGTGTCAAGTTTAATGTGAACTTCAACAAGTTTTTTAACAACAACACTAAATCCTTAACTGGAAACATCAGTCTTGGTTGGATTGTTGATTCTGGTGCAAATCAGCACATGACTGTGTCTGAAATTTTTTTAATCAATGTTGTTAACATTTCAAATCTTGGCCTAAATGTTGGACATCCCAATGGTACTCAGGCCCTAATTACTAAAATTGGTGATTTAAAGGTCAATGATGACCTAACTCTTTTTGATGTTCTTGTTGTTCCTGAATACAATGTCAGTTTATTATCTGTTCATAAGATTGCTAGAGACAACAAGATGTTTGTTGGATTTAATGAATCTAATTGCTATATACAGGATTTACATCAAAAAAGGATTGTGGGGATTGGTAAACAATACAATGGGTTATATATTTTTGATATAGACTCTACATGTAAGATTACCTCTAATAATTGCGTATCTGTTTGTCATGTCTCTAGAAATCTCTGGCATCAAAGACTTGGTCATCCCTCTGACCAAGTCCTACACATACTTAGACCCACTCTTAAATTTGATAGTTCATCTGAAACTGATCATCTCTGTGATACTTGTAATAAAGCCAAACAAACCAGAGAACCATTTCCTCTAAGTGAACATAAATCCACTAAAATTGGTCAACTTGTTCACCTTGATGTTTGGGGACCATATAAAATTACTAGCAGAGATGGTTATAAATATTTTTTAACTATTGTTGGTGACTATTCTAGGGAAGTGTGGGTTTATATGCTTAAGGGGAAGGATGATGTTTATGTTTCCATTGTTAACTTTACTCATATGCTATCAAATCAATTTGAACACAATGTCAAAGTTTTTAGAAGTGATGATGGGACAGAATTTGTCAATAATAAATTTCAACAATTCTGTCATGAAAAAGGAACTCTACATTAAACTTCTTGTGTTTATACACCTCAACAAAATGGCATTGCAGAAAGGAAACATAGGCATCTCCTTAATGTTGCTAGATCCCTTATGTTTCAGGGGGAATTACCTCTAAATCTTTGGCCAGAATGTGTTCTAACTGCTGCATATGTCATAAACAGGTTGCCCTCTTCAGTTCTGTCTGGCAAGTCCCCCTTCTTCTTTGTGTATGGGCATGACCCTTCACTCTCTCTCCTTAGAGTCTTTGGCTGCTTATGCTATGCTACCATTCTCAACGTTTCTGACAAATTTGGTAGTAGATCTGAAAAAAGTGTTCTTATCGGTTACTCAAATGAGAAAAAAGGCTATAAACTCTTGAGCCTTGAAACAAAAAATATTTTTTATTCCAGAGATGTCAAATTTTATGAAACTGTGTTCCCATTCAAAATGAAAAATTCTGTGTCAAAACCTTTTGTTGAAACTTATGTGCCTAAAGATTTAAACCACAAAAATTTTTTTGACTCACAAACAAGTCCGAATGATGAAGGGAGAGTGACATCCTATGATGATAGCACAGTGGTAAGTCATCCCACCAGGATTGATGAACCAGTTGCAACATCTATAGATGATAATACACACCCTGAGGGCAACATATCACATGAATCACATCCTGCTGATGCATCTTCTGATTCTGCTGATACATCTTCGGATTCTGCTGAACAAGAAAGAGGCTTGCCAGCCACTACTGCTAGGAGGTCAACTAGAGTTTCTAAGTTGCCCAGTAATCTAAATGACTTTATTGTTGAAGGAAAAGTCAAATATGGTGTTGAAAAAGTTGTTAATTACTCAAATCTTAACAAAGACAATTACTGCTTTGCTTCTAGTCTTAATAAAAGTATTGAACCTACTTATTATGAAGAAGCTATCCTTGATAGTAATTGGGTAGATGCTATGAATTCTGAAATTGAAGCCTTAAATGAAAACCATGCTTGGGATATAACTGATCTACCTCCTAATAGAACTCCTATTGGCTACAAATGGATTTTTAAAATCAAATATAAAGCTAATGGTGAAGTTGATAGACACAAGGCTAGATTAGTTGTTAAAGGTTACAACCAAAGGGAAGGAATAGACTATGATGAAACTTTTTCCCCTGTTGTAAAAATGTCTACCGTTAGATGTCTTATTGCCTTAGCTGTAAAAAACAAATGGCCTCTTTTTCAACTTGATGTTAACAATGCTTTCTTGTATGGAGACCTTGATGAGGATATCTATATGACCATTCCCAAAGGGTTCTGTAATGAGAACAATAAAAATAAAGTTTGTAAACTTGTTAAGTCTCTATATGGTCTAAAACAAGCTCCCAGAAAATGGAATGAAAAACTTGTCAGTGTTTTAAAGGAAAACAACTTTGTCCAATCTGTTAATGATCATTCTTTGTTCACCAAAACAGAGAATGACAAGTTCATTGCTCTTCTTGTTTATGTGGATGATATAGTTCTTACTGGAAACTGTGTTGATGAGATAAACCTATTCAAAGAGTTTCTAAAATCAAAATTCCATATCAAAGACTTGGGAAATCTAAATTATTTTCTTGGCATTGAGGTTTTAAAAACTGGGAATGACATCTGTCTCTCCCAAAGAAAATACTGTCTTGAACTCCTCAAAGAATTTGGTCTTCTTGGGTGCAAACTTGTGTCCACCCCTATGGAACCCAACTCTGTGCTTCCATACATTCCCACTGATGATGACCCCTTACTTGTCAACATCACTGGTTATTAGAAGCTTCTTGGGAAACTTATCTACCTCACCCATACAAGACCTGACATTTCATACTTAGTTCATTGTCTGGCACAATATATGCATTCTCCCTTGAAATCTCATCTGGAATGTGCCCTCAATGTTCTGAGGTATCTAAAAGGAGCTCCAGGAAAAGGTCTAAGGTACAATTTCAGCAACTCTGAAAATCATCTTGAAGGATATAGTGATGCTGATTGGGCCAAATGTAAGAAAACCAGGAAATCTGTTACAGGTTATTGTGTTTTCTTTAATGATTGTTTAATCTCATGGAAAAGTAAAAAACAAAACACTCTTTCAAAATCTTCCACAGAAGCAGAGTATAGATCTATGTCTACTGCTGCTTGTGAAATCATTTGGATTCAGAAAATCCTAAAAGATCTAAAAGTTAATATAAACCTTCCTGTTAATCTTTTTTGTGATAACAAATCTGCTTTACAACTTGCTGTCAATCCTGTTTTCCATGAAAGATCAAAACATTTTGAAATTGATGTTTACTTCATCAGGGAAAAAATTGCTAGAGGTGTTATAAATGCTAAAAAGATTGGATCTTCAAACCAAACTGCTGACATTCTTACAAAGAACCTCCCTGTCTATCAGCATAAATTTTTGTGTGAAAAATTGATATTGTTTGATATGTTTGCCCATCAGATTAAGGGGGAATGTTAAAATTTGGAGTAATAATCTGTGGCAAACATGTCACTCTATCAATTGCTAATGGCTTTCAAGCTATGTTCTTTGCAGGCATATTACAGGGGTTTAACATGGACAAAGCATAAGTGGTTTATTGTTCCAAGATTATCATTTCTGCTGAAGTCTCTCTTGTTCCTGCTGAAGTTCATTTTATTGTTTCTGCTGAAGTTCATTATTATAGCCATTAGAGGGGTCTTAGTGTAACTTAATCCCCTATTTAATTAGTCCTTTTTTCTAGGGTTAGAGACACTTGAGTGTGCAGTCTTTTGTATCACTCTTTTCTCTTCTCTTAGATCATTTCACTGATCTTGTCTTGTCTTTACATTCATATGATTATTGTCTCATTGACATTAATCTAATCTTGTAACATTTGGATACTATTAATCTAAGCTGACTATTGCATCTTAGATTTGAATAAAGTTTCTGTTGTTTATCTAGTGTTGCCTATACTTTCGTACAATACTCAACCTTTCTTATTTCTCCATAAGAGCACCAACTAAAGAAAATATCAACCTCAAATTGGCTTCAAAGAAATATCAGAGCATGTAAAAACAAACAACTTGAAAGAAAAAAAAGAGTCAAAACAGATGTACCAAAAAAATATGAAAACCAGGGACTTAGTAGATATCAAGAAGCACTGAGATGAAACAACAAAAAAATAAATATCATAGATCCATAAAGATCTCGTCCAAGAGCCACAGATCGAAAAATAAATATGAAACATATGAGACCTACGCCACGAAAAGCATTGAAGCCATCAAAACCACCATCATTTCCTTCTAATAAGCACCAGAAGCACACCAAAGACCAAATCACCAAAACCAAGTAAACCCACCGGAACCACCAAAACCAACCGAAACCACCTAGCCCACCGAAACCACCTACACAATCATAAGATTGTGGGGACCTCGGCAGACGGCGGAGAAGGTGGTGGCGGCTGTAGGTGTGCTGTTTAGAGGGAGACTGGTTTAGTTTTGTATGTGAGAAAGAGAGTGAGCCGAGTGGTGTTTAAAGAGAGAGAGAAATGGAGGTTTTTTTTTTTAGATGAAACTTAAAATGGTGGGTTGTGTGAATTAGGATTCCACCCGTGTAAATTAGGATTTCCATATATAGTTTCATAAGTTTCAACTTCACATTATAGTTGAATATCATTTCTAGCCGTGTTTCTTTCAATAGTTCGTACCATGTGATATAGTTTCCTTCATTTCCATATAGTTTCCATAGTTTCTTTTAATCCACGAATTCATTTTCCTTGAGTTTTACAAGGGCATTATGGGCATTGACCAAAGGGTTAATGGTCCATAAAATATACAAACTTGCCACTTTGTACTATTGTGACAATAAAATTTTTTTTCTTATTAAAACAAAAAAAACTTCTGAATTACTATTATTGTAACCAAAAATAGTCATTAAGAAAAGTAGTCATTAAGAAAAAAAAAGTTTATTGTCACAATAGTAAAAAGTGGCAAATTTGTATATTTTCTTGACCATTAACCCTTGACCAAAAATTCAGTTTTCACTTTAAAGAAGACCATTTTTCCTTTATATTAGTAGAGATAAGAATAAATTTAATACCTTCTTTTTCTTTTCAACTACATATCAAAATGACCTACAAAAGAGAGGCGGATTGCGGATACATCACTAGAACTCCAAAAGTCATGAAGTTAATTTCATAAGATTAAAGAAGCTTTTCAAGACCAAATTTTTAGGAGCATATGCATTTTCCAAACATTAATGTTTTTGATAATTTTTACACTACATGGGATACATCCCTGAGGTTCTCGTGCACCTTTGAGACCCCTTCGGTCCACCCCTGAATACAAATGCAATATATTATAATGAGTAAACTACACCATTCGTCCTTGTGTAATACGTTGACCATCAAGTTTCGTCCTTTGACCAAAAAAATTGCATCGTTGGTCCTTAACTGCGAAACGTTAGTCATCGTTGGTCCCTCACACTAACTGGTTGGACTAACGGGCGTTAAGCCTTGTTAAGTGAAGGGTATTTATGTCTTTTTCCACCCACACCACACCCTCAATTATATTTGCCGGCACCTTGATCATTTTCTTCTTCTTGAATCATCATCTTCCCCCATCACCATCTTCATCTCCCCCCACCATCTTTTTAAACCCACCATCTTTTTAAACCCACCATCTTCATCTTCCCCCACCACCATTCTCACCACCTCCGGCCACCTTCACAAAGCCCGATAATCGTATTCATTAAATTGTTTTTTACCACAAGTTCAAAAAACCCATCAAATAGATCAATAACCACAAAACCAACAACAAAAACAAATGGGTAAGCAAGAAAATTAAAATTTTTTGCAGTAGCAGCAAGGCATAAACCCATGAAATTACGCATATTACAATTTCAAACTTGGGACACAAATCAGTTAGATAAGAATCAAACACCCTGTGACCTGTCAGGGTCACGACCCAAATCTTAGTCGGGTTTTGACCCGACCCGTGTACTACTCGAACCCAACGACACCATTTTCACACAAAACTTACCACATAAAATCTTTATCACAAACCTTATTTCAATCCGAACTTGTATTCTTGAAAAACCACACGACCATCATAGTTCAAATGTTTTTAGATCTGTTTTACTCCACGAAAAATAACATAAACAATATTAATATTAAAACAAACGTGGGTCTTTGGCTTACCATAGAAATCGAGAGAGAAAGAAAAGAAAAGAGGCAAAATGAGGTGAGGAGGGTAGGCGGCTGAGGTGGTGCCGGTGGCGGCTGTAACACTCGCGAGCAAACAAACCCACGAAACCCTAACACGATCTCTTCTTCAACAACCCGATTCTGAAGCTTAACTAAACGGACCCTTGAGGATGATGGTGGTGGCAATACAAGTATGGTGTTGGTACTGGGGTGTCCGGAGGTTGGCCGGACAGGCGTAGAGGTGCCGGAAAGTAGAGGAGAGGAGGAGGGTGGGTTATAAAACCCTAGAATTAATTGAAGGAGGTGAGAATGGTGGATGGTGGTGAAGAATGAAGAAAATGATCAAGGTGCTGGCAAATATAATTGAGGGTGTGGTGTGGGTGGGAAAAGACATAAATACCCTCCACTTAACAAGGCTTAACGCCCGTTAGTCCAACCAGTTAGTGTGAGGGACCAACGATGACTAACGTTTCGCAGTTAAGGACCAACGATGCAATTTTTTTGGTCAAAGGACGAAACTTGATGGTCAACGTATTACACAAGGACGAATGGTGTAGTTTACTCTATTATAATTAACACCAATATACTTTCCTTTTTGTAACATACCATCGATGAAAAAAATGGAAAATGATCTCAAAACACAGCTTTGTATATTTAGCGAAAATACAACTCAAAATTGTTGTTTCATTGAAAGGAAAAATAAAAAATGGAGCTCGGCCGCGTTGAGAATGGAACCACGGACCTTGCGAACAAGTCAAAGTTCACTTACCAATGGACCATAGATGCCTCATATCTATAGTCACATGGATGTCGAAGGGCATCCAGCTAAGTTTGAATGATACATTTTGCATGATTAAGTTGAACAATGATAAGAGCTTGTCCAAAATTATATGTGCTCAACAAAGACATTCTATGGAGGGCCATGTCTTGATTCATTTTTGTATCATGCTCAACAAAAACCCAAGAACTAAGCGCAGTTTTGGGAAAAACACCGAAACCGACCCGAGTCCCATTCGGTTCGGTTTCGGGATAGGGTTTTTACCCTTTTCGAGATCGTGCTGGGTCGGGATGGGTCGGGTCGGTATCCAACCCGATGCTCAGCCCTAGTATACCGTGCGCATATTATTGTTTATACTTTAGTTGATAGCTTTGTAGTTTTTTTGCTTTCTTCGTTTGACATCTTCAGGTTTGTTGCGGATTTGTTCAACATTTACCGATTTTGTTTGGCTATATATAGACATAATATATATTACTGTACTAAATTCTTAGTTACACAACCATACAACAATCTCTGTGGATAAAAAGTTTTGAGTAAAAGTTTTATATAATTGAAAATAGATACTAAAAGGTTAAGGACCTATATTAATTTTTCCAAGACAAAGTTTCACGAAGTTTTTATCTTTTTTGCTTTATATATAAACTTCGTTCACCATGTATCTGAAAACTTAGTACCAGCCTTGACATGTAAGTCCTCGATAAACTGTAGCGTACTAGCAGGGTACCCGTGCGTTGCGGCGGCGGGTACCCTGAAATAAAATTTTCCGGTGAATCATGTACTTTAGTTTATTATGTTCTTTTTGACAATAAATTTACGGGGATCAAGAATTTTGTTTAACCCGTGCCTGTTCGGGCTCGACCTCGTTTGGCCCGTTCTCGTTCGGGCTCGACCCCGTTTGGACTGTACCAGTTCTAGCTCGGGCCCATTTGGCCCGTTGCCCGTTCGGACTTGAATATTTTTATAATGTGCTTTATTATTTGTATTAGTGACATTTAATGCTCAAATTGTGTTTAAGTTAGTTGTACAATATGCTTGATAATTTGTATATTTTGTGTAAGGGGTGTTTTAATAACTGCATTAATTGTATTTGTTGACCAGTTAATTAATTAACTACATTAAATATCTTGATCACATTAATAATGCTTTGTATTTTGTACATTAAGCTTTAAGACTTGTAAGTCTTAAAATTAAAAATGATGAGAAAGATCATTAATAGTGCATTGTGTATAGTACAATAGGCTTTGTATTTTGTAAGTCTTAATTTTAAGACCATGAGGAGAGAGATTCATTCTTCTATTATAAGTAGTATAAATATAGATGAGCAAGGAAGATTTAAGTTATGTAACTTATGTGGGATGTATTATGAAATGGTTTTTATCAAATGCATAATACCGGCATGCTGGCTCATGCATTCTAATCTATACAATTGATCAGTTCATACTTTAATAATCATTGCTAAACTTTAAACACGGTTATTAAGTTTTTTTTGAAAGGTGAATTTCTTATTAAGTGTTTCGTGTCGCGGTTCGATAGCGGGAGGTCTAGACTACGTTGTCTAAACCGGGTCCGGGCTAGAGAGCTCCCTTGAAGCGGAAATGCCTATTTCAAATACCCGATGGGGGAAAACCCCCTACTAATCCGCCCGAAGGCACGACAATTAATAAGAGTAAACCCTTGCCTTTTCCAAGATTCGAACCTGGGATTACCAGGCCAAACCCCTTCATTAAAGGACTACCTTGAAGGAAATCCCTCATTCAAACCCCTTACAGGATTTGAACTCAAGACCTCCCTCCCCCAAGAGCCCCTAAGGACTCCAAGGTGGCCAACTGAGCTAAGCCAATTGGTTAAATATGGTTATTAAGTAACGACGCAGTCGGATTCGCTGATCCAAATACAGTAATATGGGTTTACTCTGATAACATTTTCGTTTGATTGTGGTCAAGGAAAAGTTTGGCAAAACTTATTGTGTTTATTGAACTAGAAGGGTATCCGTGTAATGCGGCGGCGAATAATCGGTGATAATTTTTGTGGCGAATAAATGTTTTTCATTTTAAACTTTCTTTATTTAGCATGTCCAAATACTTTATAACATAGTAGATATATGTTTTTTAAAAGTAAAACGTCTAAATTATTAATATTGTTAATAGTTAGTACTTCTATTTTTTTTTTTAATTCTATCATTAAATGGGTGGTTATAAGTTTACTGAGCGTTTCTTATAAAAGGTACAAAAAAAATCAATAACTTATATACTTACTTCCGAGTGCATGGTAATCCGGGAGCTTGATTCTTTCTTTAATCTCTAAGTTTTACAATCAACTCCAATGGCGACCATGTACCTGAAAACATAGTATAAATATTGAGATGTATGTTGCTCACTTACTATATTTTATAGATAACAACGATTTTCCTTTTTTAATCTACGTGGGATGCAAAGTTTGTTGGTATTTTATTTAAAAATATACACACCTACATGTTTTTATAATTGAACAGATACACACATGATGACTCTTGCACTTTTGCACACCATTTATTTGTTCATTATAGAGTTTAAATAAGTCCCCAACAATTCATTCATAGTGTAAATGAAATTTCCAGTAGAAATGGGAAACCTATATAATTGTTGTATTGTGCGATGAATATATGGTGGGATCGTACACTCACGAAAACGAATAACACAACGCATAGCCATATAATAAAGAAAACGAATAACAACACAAATACACAATACACAGTTATTGGTGGATTTGTATATTTTGTAAAAACAGCTCAACTGATAATTAGTGAAAATCAAAAGATAAAAAAACTTGATTTATTTAAATAAAAAGTACAGCTGAGTTGGTAGAGCAGAGGACTGAAAATCCTCGTGTCACCGGTTCAAATTTGGTTCGTGACACACGATTAATTTGTATGAGTCTATTCTACTAATTGATATGAATACATATTCATTAAGATTATATATAATAATACATATTATCCATCTCGGTCTTTAGAGATATACCTTTTTATAGAGGCGTAAAGAGTTTATTATACAATACATACATTACAAAGACAAAGTATGTAATAAATGAGTTCTATTTTCGCTTCTTTTTTATTTCTCCTCTGGTTGAAAAAGAATGTTAATACTTCATACACATATACATATTCGAAGGTTAAGGTTGAAACATTCAATAGAGTAGGTGAAGGATGCAAATAAACAAGATTCAGTTAAGATACTGTAAAATAAAAAGTCCGGTTTCTTTTCAGTTATTTGTATTTTCCTTTATATTCCATTTTTCATTTCCTCCTACATTACATAACTTTCTAGATTCCCCCTAAGTGATGTGTGCAGCCCAAAGTTGATACTGCATAATTCATTTGGTTCCTCCTATGGACTTGGCTCATCCAAAAGAAGTATTTTTAAAATTTTAGAATCCCAATGAATCACTAATTTTATTGTATTTTTTTTAGTCTATACATAATAAAAATACAAACCATAATACAAACGAGACTTAAATTACTTTGTTTAATCTATATCTATAATCTAGAATAGAACCTTGAATTAATAGAATAGTAGAAGTGAAGATTGGTTTCTTATCATTCAATGAGCATCTTGTATTTCATAAAAATTGGGAGCAATACAATCCTTACGTGAAGGCCATCCTATCCAACTTTTAGGCATTAAGATACGTTTCAAACGTGGATGATTATGATAGTAGATTCCCAACATATCATAAGATTCCCGTTCTTGAAAAGCCACGCTTTTCCAAACCCAAAAAACAGACGGAATTCTAGGATCCATCCTCAGGGTAAATACTTTTATGCAGACCTCTTCTGGTTGATCCACACCATATTCTATTCTAGTAAGATGATACACACTAGCTAATAGTCCGCCGGATGCTACATCATAGGCACATTGGGAGCGGAGATAATTGTAACCATATACATATAAAATGACAGCAATGGAATGCCAATCCCAGGGTTTTATTTGTAAAGTCTCTATTCCTTGGTAATCAAAGCCCAAAGATCTATGAATTAGCCCATGCTTAACTAGCCAAGCGGATAAATTACCCTGCATCTTTTTCTCTCTCCCGCATTTTTTTGTATAAATATTTCAGATTTACGATGAAATTTCTGAAGATTGAGCCGCGACTTTTTATTCTGTGCAAAGGATCCTGTTCAATTTACTAATTCATGGGAAGATACTGAAATTTTGTATTTGAAAAATGTTTCAGGAGGAATTTCTGAGGTAGATGGCGGTTGATAAAGGAATCCTTGATCATAATTTCCAGTATGAATACTATGTCCAACCTTAAACTTGTGATTGGTAGTAAAACACCGATTCTATCACTGAGACATAATTCTATTTGGATAGATTTCTCAAGATATTTTCTTACGAAGTTTTGTTATAGCATCTATACTTGCTTCTGGTTTGGGTGGACAGCCCGACAAATAGACATTCACATGAATTAACTTATCGACTCCACGAACAGCACTATAAGAATCGGTACTGAACATCCCCCTGTAATTGTACATGCTCCCATAGCAATGACATATTTTGGTTAAGGCATTTGCTCGTATAACCTCACTAAGGAGGGGGCCATTTTCATTGTTACTGTTTCGGCCGTTAAAATAAGGTCCGCTTGTCTAGGACTCGATCTTGGTACTAGTCCATAACGATCAAATTCGAATCGTGAGCCTATTAGCGAAGAAAATTCAGTGAAGCAACAACTGGTACCATAGAGAAGTGGCCATAAACTAAAGAGTCTTGACCAATTTGAAAGATCATTTAATGTAGTTGAAATAACCGAATTTTGGGTTGTTCGATGAAATAAGGGAAACTCAATGGAATTCATAAATATCTCAATTTTTTTCCTTTTTCTTTTTATTGTCTGAATATTCAGAAGCTGAGACCATTCTAATGCCCCCTTTCGCCATGCATAAACTAAACCAATAATTAAAATAAGCACGAAAGTTAAAGCTTCTACAAATAGAGATACACCTAATACATTGAAACTCATTGCCCATGGATAAAGAAAAATTGTTTCAACATAAAAAACAACAAAAACTAGAGCAAGCATATAATAGCGGATTCTAAATTGTAGCCAAGCGTCGCCTATTAGTTCTATACCCGGTTCATAACTAGAAAGTTTCTTCGGTCCTTTGCTACACGAAGCTAAAAATCCCAAAATGAAAAATAAAAAAATAGGAATAAGACTTGATATTATCAGAAATGCCCAAAAAGTATCATATTCGTAAAGCATAAACATAGATGCACTCCTATGAACATGGAAAATATACCGGATTAGTCAATTCAACTTGAAATTGTTAAGTCGTGCATAACTGTTTAGTTAAAGTAAGAATTGCTTTTGGTCGAACCGTCTAGTTTCCTTTCAAGATTCATCGATTAGAATCCTATTTTTATTACATAGTTTTTTTATTTCCTTTTTTTTTAGTTAATAGTTAAATTATTTCTCTTATGCAAATTCTCTTGTTTTCATCTCAATCTTACCGAGGATTCTCTCTAAAGAAAAGGGATTCCAAATAGAATTCTCGTTTTTCTTTTTCTTTTTTTTAATTTTTATTTGAATTCTATATTAGTTATAGTTAAATTTTTAGGAGTTGGTCAAAATTGACATCGATTTGTATTATCTTTTCTATTTTATTATCTTTATTTATTTATATATTACAGTATATTTAATTTTTTTATGAATATGTCCATTTGTCTCTTTTTATGAATACATCCACGCCTAGAACCAACGCCAACGTCCATTTCGTAACGTCGAGCATGCGTCTTTGTGGCGCCAAGGCGTGCCTTTTAGAACACTCGTCATGCAGAAACTTGATCATGTCATTCCATCTATTTCTCTCTGATCATCTTATTATAGGTGGCAATTTTGACCAATCTACTAGGAATGGGTCGATTTAGGATGACGATATCTTAAACGGGTACAATAATGGGTCAAATCAGTATTCCCTAAATGGAAATCGGTTGACCAGGTCACTCAATTTATAGGTGGCCAAAGTCTTTTAATAATGCATACAACCTTCTAATAATACTAATTGAAGATTTAGACTTTTGTTGTAATTCATTGCTAACGCATGAATTGTTTGTAAGAAAATTTTAGAAACTAGACAAAAAGTGTTTTCATGTCAACCCATTCTGACCAGACGTATATCAAAATATGACCCGTGTCCACCTGAACACATGTTAACCTGTTACTTAATGCACTCATCTTGCCATCTATAATATCCTATTTAGATCCTCATACTCGCATAGATCTCAAATATCTGACAAAAAAAAGTAATATATCATGTTATAGATATGCTCAAATACCCAACGAAGAAAATGGAAGATGGAAATGGCCAACTAGTTGGATGGCATTCAAGTTCCTTTATTACAGAATAGTGATAAAGACTATACTGTGTGGAAATGCAATGATGGGAGAACTATACATTTTGTTCCATGGTGTTCTTGTTCTAAATAGCATTCAGTTCTGCCTTTTAATTTTTTAAGCTGTAAAAATATTCAAAACAACTAAAACATTGCAAAAATACAAAGAATTGCAATATAAAGAACAGTTCGAGATCAAAAGAATAATATGATCATATAACTTCATGGGTCAAGTAGTTTCCTGCATTTCTCTAAAACATGTACTCTCTAAAACAATCTTAAACTCTAAAAAACATTAAGTGTTCCACAATGTATGCTTCATTACTGTCATGCTCAAATGATTATAGTTACATCCTTCTCAGCAAACAGTACCTGCTTGAAAATAGTTAGCTTGTGTTAAATCGCTGATGGGTAAACTGATAATAATATAACTTCATGGGGTAACGGGTCAAACAGGTCATTGGTCTAATGGGTCATGCTTAGAAAATACGTTGGACGGATCACCACTTTGTTGATACATCCACATATCAGATAATGGGCAATCTAAAAATTGTTTAACTATTTGCAGGTAAACATAAAATATTTACAGGTAGAGTAATGGACTTACCGTCTCAAATCAGAGAAGTTTCGCCAAACGGTTCTATTTGCAGCAGCATCCTCAATGATACCTAGCTTAAATGATTTGCCAAACTCATTCCAGAACTTGGTATATTGGGCTATTGGCCTCTCTTCTTATTATTAACCTTTGATTCTTCGATCTCTGCACAAGTAAATTAAATATCAAAGTCAATAAATATGCATATATGATAAGAGTGTTCTGTAATAATGACTTAAGATCCATAGTTTAAATATTTGCAATGATTATTGCTCAGCTAGAGGTGAGAGCAACAAATGTTTAGGATGCAGCATGTGTACCTTTCTTTTCTTTGTCGTGAACCTCATCACGGGTCCTCTTCAGCAAGTTTGCGGATCATGTCAAGGGCGGCCTTCCCGATAAGTTTCTTTATTGTTTTTAAGCTGTTGTGTTGTTGAAGCATGTCACGAGAAACAAGTAGTGGTAGGGTGTGAGAATCAACAAAACCCTGATGGAAGAGTAAATGTTAGCAACCATGTCCAAATACAATTATCAATTATGCTGTATTCCTTATACAGCCAAACACATTATAAACAAGAAGGATAGAGACTTACCAATAAGAGCGATAGATAAATATTCTTCTAACGTAGAGCTTGAGGTTAGATTTGTTGGCATTGTAGTAGCTCTCATATAGATCAGTAGGAGCCTTGGGAGGCACAAACAGAACGGCCTTGAACTCAACATCACCTTCAGGGTTGAAGTGGCTCCATGCCATTGGCTTCTCATCACCAAAATCCTGACATACGAAAACACCCACTAGGCCACTACTGTTACAACTGCACGTGATTTTAGCTATATTTTATCTTTAACAGTTCACACGGGTTTAAGCTTTTAGATTTAGAACACATGGAGTCGGCCCAGCGTAAATTGTTCCAAAATGGACCTTTTGACCAAAACCCATTTTGCACATTAATTAACCCACCCGAACCCCATTTTGAGCATCAAGTAGAAATTATCAGTATTCACCTTAGCAAGAGAGTGATAGAACTTTGTGTACTCTTCTTCGGCGACCACGGGATTTCTTAACTAGATAGCTTTAACATCGTTCAAGCGTTCCCATTCGTATGTTGTTTCCTTGATGGTTTTGGTCTTCAATTTTTCTTCATCTTCCCCTCCATGTCAGAACTTCCTCTTCTTTCGCTTCACCCTCAGTGACTTCGGCTGTTTAAACCATTCAAAGGAATTACAAGTTATTAGAGTAAATAAGCAACAAATATCATAAGTTCAACAAGGCTTTCCGACATACGTTTTTCTTGCTCATCACTGGATTCATCCAGGCACCTCAACATCAAAAAGTTGTAAATTCGTGCATCTACGAATATCCAAGAGAAGACAATCGTATACAGCTACAAATGATGAAGAAAACATAGCAACATCAAGCAGCCTCATGATTGCACCACCTAAACAACCATTTTGCACCAACAGAAAATAAAAACACCACACATATCTCATACTTTTAGCAACTCGTCCCACTTGTTCAGCAGATGCCCCCATTTTCTTGTTACGTTTGAATTGGTTACTTGACAAATGTGGACGGTAACTGCTGTTTGGGCACGTAAATACCTCTCTCAAACTCCTTTGAAACGACAGAATGTACTTGTCTTAAACCACCTTTTATGCCCATACTTCCCAAGAATTCAGGCATAGCATTATGTAGATTTCTGAAGTTACTGCAAAAGCACACATTTTGTGAATATGAGAGACGAAAAAAGGTAACCGCCAGGAAGAAATTACGATACCTAATTTTGGTTCATGACGATACAAAAATTTCTGGGGAAATTACTATAGTTCAAAGTCATATTGCCCACATAATTATAATTCGAGTAAAATTACAATTTGATCTCTATCATCAATTACTGTGACATTGTCATAAATTTATACCTTTAAATACGTCTCTAACATTTCAAGTCTAATAATATAACTATAATATTTCTAAGATAAGGAAGTTGACTGTTCCTTTTGATGTTGATCTCTTGTTAATCACACCTGGATTCACTAGTTTACTACGGAGTATAATCAAGTTAGTAGATGAGGCTGGTACAGAACATTCCCTAATATAGGACGCTAAAGCAGGTGCTAACTACACGTTTTCTTTGCAGTTAGTCGACTTAATTCGTTCCTCCCCTGTTCGTTTATCTTGTATGTGGTACTAGGAAAAGGTTTGATTATCTTGTAACAAAAGGTCATTCCATTCCCACTCTAAAAGCAAGAAATTATCCCTAAAAGAGTAAAGGCACACTTTTCCACCCTTTACCAAGGATCAAAACAAGATTTTACGATTACTACTTTCAAACACATATATAAATAAGTAGCCAAAAGTGCTCCAATCAACTAAAAATATCATTTTATTAGAATGAATCTATTAGAATTCAAAATATATGAATCACTAACACACCCACATTGCAATATCCCAATCAAACTATATAAAAACTAGAGGTGGTAATTTGAGACCCATTGGTTAAAGATGGGTCTATTTGGGTATTTGATACAAAGTGCAATTATATAATAATTACCCAACAAATCTAGCAGTCAAAAAACATTTTACCTTTTTTTCACTTTTTTCATCTTTTACTCAAAAAAAACATAAAAAATTTCTTGTTGACCGGAGCAAAATCCATCTAGACCCGGACCCATTTAGACTCATGTTTATAGAAGACCCATCTAAACCCATGCCTATATAGACCAAAAACCATCCAGACCCGAGATCCAAACCCAACCCGACCTACCTATTTTCCCACCTTTAATAAAAACATTCAGGTAACACCAATTAATCTAATACACACACAACTCAAGTAGACTATAACATAAACCCTTAAACATCAATTAATCTAATTACCAATTAATTAACAACTTCAAATTAAAATTTTTCTAATTACCTTTAATCCTATATAAATTGAGTTCATTACGCAGATACAAACATAAACCCGTAAACATCAATTAATCTAATTACCTTTACTCCTATATATAAATTGAGTTCATTACGCAGATAGAAACATAAATCGAACAGCTTGCCTGAAAACAGATCACGTGATTTGAGAGAACATCATCTGTAGCCTGAGATTCTGATTCTGCCGGCGTTTAAAAAATGAAGGAGTTGTGAAGCATAAGAACAATAACTTTTACAGATTTAGTCCCTCTTTCTTATGGTAACACACATTTTCACCTTTTGGTAAAGTTTTTTATAACAGAGTTCAGCCTGTTGTGTATATTATACTTCCTACCCCCCCATTTACTAATTGCATATAGCTTTGGAACAGACAAATCTCCCTTGGTGAAAACCGTCATTTCTCGACACCCATCAATTTGCAAGGTATCCAATGATGGAAATTCAAAAGCTTCCTTTCCTATGCAAAATCCCTCGAGACTTCTAAGTTCATAAAGTCTTAACAACTTTAGACAAGGGAACACCACACTAGCATTCACAATGGCATCACATTTTTCTTCTTCTCCCTTCACAATTACCTTCATACTTCCGCAGTTTCTTATATGTAGTTCCTGGAGTTGCAATAGACTACCAACCATGGGACATGTAAATACATATTCTAAACTATCACACCATTCAATTGACAGTCGTGTTAGGTTTGGAAACTTTAATACTGTCCCCTGCTTGCTCTTCCATATATACTTGAGACTAGATAACCACTCCAAGTCCACTTGTCTCAAGTTTGGAATTTCAGCATCAGTTTGTGAATCAAATATCTGCTCAATGTCCCGACATGTACTACAATGGACAGTTTCAAGCTTTTGCAGTTGTAGCAGCTTATCGGATGAAAAAATAGTCTGTCCACAACTGGAATAAACCATATCCAGTTCGATCAGATTATGAAAAGACCAAGGAAACCGTTCCATAGTAGTAGGGCGGTATGAGCTTGTACTTTCATAACTTGGTAATCGAGCCTACAAGGTCATAAAAAACACAAGCTTATGTCAGAGAAAATTGTACATATAAGTTGGTTCAGTGATTAAAAAAAGAACTTCAGATGTGAGTAAAATAAGCCAAAAGGCTCTACATGATTGTAAAACCGTCGGGTGGGTTTTGGAGATCACATAAATAACCAAACCGTTGATATTTGCTAATCATATTACTTTCGATCCAATAACTACACAGTATTTTTGATGAAGAATACAATAATTAATAAGGTTAATTGACTCTAATACTAGAAGTTTATGCACTGTTTCAAATAATACCTGATGTAAGGTGGTGGTCACACAAAAGTTAAGGCCACATTCATAACTATGTTTGCCTAAGCTTGTATTTACGACGTTAAGCTTTGGAGTTGTAGACCGTCCATAAGTGAACACCATTATTTGTGGGCATTCACCGATCACAACCTTTTCCAATGCTGGCCAAATGAATTCATTCATCCCCAAAAAGAAACCCACAAAGTTTGGTAGATCGAATAGTATAAGGGACTTCAAATGAGGAAAGACTGCAGCATCAGATGTCGTTGTTAGCTCTCCACTTTCTTTCTTAACAATGACTTCCATTGCCTCGCAATCCTTTATCTCTAACTCTTCGAGTTCCGAGAGGCTTTCAAGAGTGGAAATTGTGAATATATGTTTCAAATGGTTGCACCCTTGAATTTTCAAGATCTTTAGTTTTGGAAGTTTGAGCATCGTAATATATTCTAGCCTTGGAAGTGACTTTCCAGTATCAGTACCACTCTTGTTGTTGATCTCTTGAGTTTCAAACACCTCTGTCATTGATTTGCAATCTATAATTGTCACCACCTGAAGCTTTTGCATTTGTCCTACAGCATACCACGGAATCAGACTTGACAATGCATCACATTCTATTACCCTTATCTCTCTAGCGTATTGGCATAAGGACCAAGAAGATAACTGGAAAAAAAAACGAGAATTTAATTATATAATCAACAGAGCTAATAATATTAACAGAATTAACCAACCTTTATTTTAGTCACTAAATATATAGGAAACATACCTTAAGCTGGTCATGAATATCAGTAGATATACCATTGGCACTACCACCAATACACTTGAGCTTTTCGAGGCTAGACAGGTCAAGTATGTCTAAATGAGGGAAGAGACTGGTGTTTTTGAGGCTATCAGTAGACTGGTCTGTGTTTAAAACAATCTCTTCAATACCACCACAAGACCATATATCAATTTTCATTAGGTTGGAAAGAAGTTTCGCCATGAGAGGTGAAAACAAGTACGTGATGTTGTCGCATCTCCACATCATTATGGTTGTGAGGTTATGGAATGAGGACTGTGACTGTGGTTTTTGAAGAATTAAGAATTCATTCCAATCGCACTTCCACACATGACTCATCTTCCCCATATCCCTTAACACTAATTCTTCAAGATAGGGGAGTATTGGTGGTTGTTGAGTATTGTGAGGTGATTCTCTACTACTTGGAGTCGTTATCTCAAAGACCAACTCCACGTCTTTATAGTCGTACAAATCAAGTTCATGAAGGTGATGGAAAGTGTGTAATAGATAGAACGGGAGTGCCACTTTAGGTATATCATCATTTGATTCTTTCCCATGTATAGATACAGCATCAATCTGCATCATCATTTAGTAATAAATTCCATGGGCAAAAACTGGATATAGTTCATAACTCCAACAAACTTTTGACAAATATATAATTTTTGAAAAAGTAAAAATCCAAGTAATACTGCAGTAAAAACTGCGGATTTTAACGACCGTTTTACATAAGTAAGAACAACTAATATTACCAAGTTTGGATCACTTGTCACTCCATCCACTCTCGCATCAATAATCCAATACTAGGACATCTTGCCATTTTCCATAAGTAAACATGTCTATCTAGCTCTAAAATTGTAGTAGTATTTCACTTATGAATGGTTGCTATAATGTTTAAAAGTAAACTAGATATTTTGTGTATGCACTCTGTTTTCTGTTTTCAGAGTTTCAAGAGTTATCCACCATGTACATTTAGTAGCTAATGATAGAGCTAAGGACCAAAAGTGTAACTAATTTAAGAAGTAAGGACTATAGTTGCCATTATTTAAAAGACAAAATAAGTAATTTTGGCAAATGATAGGACCGTATCTGTACATCATTTAATACTTAGAGACAGAATAAGTAATTTTGGCAAATAATATGACCGTATCTGTACATTATTTAATACTTAGAGACAGAATAAGTAATTTTGGCAAATAATAGGACCGTATCTGTACATTACTGAAAAAACAAATTAGAAATAGTTGGATATTCTCTGTTTTTCTTTAGATACATGAATATCTTATGTAAAAAAATAATAATAATAAAATAAAAAAAATAATTAAAAAATCATGTAAAATGACCACAACGCTGGTAGTTTATTCAAAATGTCTAGAAAACTTTATTTCAAATATTATTATCTTATCTAGTTCAAAAGTAATAAATAGCATTCTAAGTAATAAAAGGAGGTTAGTTTTAAAGATTTAATTTCGGAATCGTACCTCTTGATCTTGGTTACTCTCAACCAATTCATTGTTTCTCTCACTTTCTCTGCCGCATCTAGTAATATCAACTTTTTTAAGTGCTCTCATATCAAAAGTGGTTGTTGCAGGTGTGATTAAATTTTCAAACCTCTCACAATCTTCAATACGTATGCTTTCAACAGCTTCAAATCCATGAATCAAGTTATTTCCAGCATCTTTTATCCTCCACACCTCTCTAAGCTTCCCTAATGCATACAAGTCAATGCTTCTCAACCTGCTGCTGCTAACTTTATCCGTTTCACCAACACATCCCATGTCAATGTCGAATATCACTTCAACAGAAGCACAAATTCTAACATCAAGCTCTTCTAGATGATTGAATAATGGCATTGGATTGCTTGGGAGAAGATTCACAAGACTATCACATTCCGACACATAAATGCTTCTCAAACTTCTGCTACAAACCTGTTCTTCACTTTTACAAGCACGTCCCGAGTCATTGTCAAATAACACTTCAATGGAACCACACCTTATAACTTCAAGCTCTTGTAGATTATTTAGGAATGGAAATGGATTGCATGAAAAAAGCTTCACAAGAAAAAAACATCTCTTCACTTGAATGCTTCTCAAGCTGCTGCTAAGTTGCTCGATTTCACCAAAATCCATGTTGAACAAGACTTCAATGGAACCACAACCCTCGACCTTAAGCTCTCTCAATGGGCAAAGATTACAAATACTAAACTGAGGAGGCCATATCTCCTTCAAATCCTCCATATCAGAAACAAACAACTTCTCCAGCTTAGGAGTCCCATCCTGCAAATTATTTAAAATTTGTTCATTCATTAGATACTCACCACCTTTTGAACCACTGTTAGCATAAAAGATTGTTAAAATAAAACACATACTTACCTCTTCATGAAAGAAAGATTGCACGCGGGAAATATTACTCGACATAGAAGATGATGCATTGCTCGGATAAATGCTTGTAAAATTCTGAAGGCCTTCAAGTCGCAACTCAACAAGATGTGGTAGCTGGAAGTTATCTGAGAAACACAACAGATTTGGTAGCCTATCCAACCTCAGATACTTTAAGTTGGAAAACATGATTATATCGGATCGATTATTCTCAGTAAGTATGACTGCTTCCATAATAGGGCATCCAGAAATATCCAGATACTCAAGCTTTGACAACTTTGTTGCAACACTCGGTGTGAAAAGGTATTTCAACTCTGCACATTGTGAAACCACAAGGATTCTCAAATTGTAAAACGAAGAGTTTCGAGGAGGATGTGGTATTTCGACATCTTCAAGAGAATTCATATCATTCACTTGTAGATAAAGTGCATTTGTGTACTTAAACAGCTCGTTGATTTTAGAATTCAGTAGTTCTTCTCTTTTGGTGACCAGCTTCAAGCCGTTTTCATATGAGCGGGTTTCACCTTGATACTTGTGCAGCCCGTGAAGGACTTCTGTAAAATAACATCCCAACGAGAGCTTAAATCTTTGAAGTTTCTCATAAGACATGTTCTTCATATGAGCATTGTTACCAATAAATTCAAATTCTAATGCGCAAAGGTTCTTTGAACGCTCTGCAAGTTCACTGCTGTTGTTGTCAGTGAAGGAGAGTGCATGTCCTACAAAACTTCTCATATAAAGCTCTTCAAGCTTCACTAAGCTTTTCAAGACACCGTCATCTATAACAAGATTGTAACAACCTGTCACATCGAGTTGTCTTAGCTTCTTCAAATTTCCGAACGAGGAAGGTAGGATTGTAACGCCAGAGTTAGCAAAGCTAAGCACTTCCAGATTCGAAAGATTTCCAATACAAGTTAAATCAAACATCAACGAGCATTTATCGAGACAAAGAGTTCGAAGGTTGGTGGTGCACTGAAATGATGAGGGAAGTAATGGATACTCCATTCTCTCAAATGCTATAACTTGAAGCTTTTTCATTGTTGCATAAAAGTCTTTAGGAGCGCTTAGCAACTCATCTCCGTGCATAAGTTTCAAAAGTGAAAGGTTTGGAAACCTAAATTCACTAGGAAACTCAGACATGCCCTTGCATGTTAACGAAAGTTGCTTGCATGACTGGCTCATATTATTAGCTTCACTCAACTTTGAGAAATCATCTTCATGGTGAATGATCCAGCATCCATCCTCACCACCTTTAGAAACCGTACCCACCACAAATGCAAGCACAAGATCATGCATTTTCACACACTCAGTGTCACGACTATCACCATCCATCAACAAATATTTATTTTTGAGTTTGCTCACACTTGTTTCTGTGCTTTCTCTAGCATCTTCCATAGTAGAAACTTGTTCTAAAAGCTTTAATCCCCATGCATATCTTGTGAGATCTTCAATCGGGATATTAGAGTCCTCAAGGAACAAGCCACAAAGCAGGAAAATCGCTTTATCTTCTCGTTCTAAATTCTTGTAGCTCATATCAACAATATTTAGCACGTCATTATTTTTCTCCAATGACTTGAGTTTATGCTTCCATACACTCCTTTTCTTTTCACATTTAACATCTGCAGCAATGATTTTGATGGCAAGTGGCAAACAACCACATTTTTTGACAATTTTACATCCTATTTCATAGAGATCACGATCATGTTCGGCTGAAATCTCTGTGATTTGACAAAAGAAATCCCGTGCTTCCTCTTCCTCCAAGACATAAACTCTAACAGGTTTAAGAACAGATTTAGCATCAACTGCAATTTGATGACAAATACCTACTTCACGTGATGTGAGTAATAACTTGACCCCCTTTTGCAAAGGACTCGCTAATCCGATATCTTCGAGATTAATCCTCTCCCAGACATCATCCAATATCACCAAGCACGTTTCTTTTTTCTCTGAAAGTTTATTAAATCTTTTAGAAAGAAGAGTTGCCCTTAATGTTTCATTAGTTTCGGTTAGAGGTTCGCCTGTGTCTGCTGCTATGACCTTCTGAATGTCAAGCAAGTTGGGAGTATTCCCAATAACTGCTTTCACAATGCAATTAAACATCTTTTCATTTTTTGCAACCTCTTTCAGGTCATTCATCAGCATGGTTTTCCCCACACCACCCATTCCACACAAGGCTATCACTCGATTTTTATCATCATCTTGTTTAAGGAGCTTCAATGCTTCATTGAACGTCTTATCTCTTGACTTGAACACATTTTGGGTAGCTCCACCTGATGTTGATGCCGGGATTTTGGAATTGACTCTTCCAAAACCGATGTGGGCTTTTCTCCAGGGAATGTCATAACTCTTTTTGATAAGACATTCGACATCCTCGGTAACCCTCAATGCATTCCTTCCTGCTAGATACTTCTTTTTGACATTAAAGCATCCAATGTCGTTACTTGAAATGTTGTCAACTTCTTCCTTGATCTTTTTAAAATCTTCCAACCACCGTGGTACTTGAGCAGGTATCTTAAGAAAGCTTACTTGATATTCTCCCACTCGCTCTTCAATATTAGTTCTTTGATCTTCCAAATCCTGCATTTTGTTTTTCATGCGTTTAACATGTTCCGTGGAAGAAATGAGATATCCCAGGTTTTTCGTAATATGACCCGTCAAAACATTCACAACAGGACCAACGATTGCAGATACAACTTCCATTTTCCTGAGAGATTAGAAATTATATAAACAAAATTAGGGGTGACATATCCCGAAACGATAGGAAAATAAACAAGTTAAGCTTGGGTCTAAACAGGGTTAGTTCACATGGTTGGTTTTTTGTGATCAAAACACGACTGAATTACCAACAAAAGGGATGAGAATCTTATTACAGTATTCATACTATTGGATTGCTTATTATTTTGTGCTTATAAACAAGTACTTATAATTAAGCTACTTAAAAATAAGCACTCGGGTAATGAAAATAACAATTTGCTTTAAAATTTCATTCAAATCAAATATAAAAGTAAAAAAGCTATAATTAATTTTAGGGGTAATTCTCAAAAGGGGACAAAAAGCTCCATTGAGGTCACTTTGAGGTACAAAAATAAACCATCTTCCTAAAATGGTCATGTGCGAATGTGCGACTCCATTAGATGTGCGACACGTGTCCACTTATTTATTATTAAAGTACAGTGGTAGGTGGGATTTTTTTCCAAATATTCTTTATTTCTTATTATTAATAATGTAAAAGGTCAAAAATACTTTTTTTTTTTATATGTTTTCACTCCACCTACCTTATCTTTTCACTTCTACATTTATAACCACCCATTCCCTTCATCATCTACTATATCTAGCCACTACCAGATCCGGCCAGCCACCATCAAATCCGACGCCGTCATTATTTTATTTTTCAGTCAAACTTATAGATGCTTACAAACCCACTAAAAAAAACAACAAATTTTAATTCTTTCATTACCTTAAACTGTAAAATTTTAATTCTTTCATTGCACACAAATGAATTATACTGTCCACCATACCCACAAACTCCATTACTTTTCTCACAGTTAGCACATAATGGAGGATATTCATTGTTGAAGTTAAACTTATACTTTAAAGCAACACCATATTTCCAACTGTTTGGATCGTCCACATGTCCCTTAAAACCATATAATCCTGAGTACGAGCTACAACTCAGCTTTTGCAAGTCCATTTCAAAAGATGGGCCGAATCATATAAATTCCAAGTTATTATTGCACCTGACTGGAATCATATAAATTCCGTCGAGCCAGGGGTTGTGGAGCAGCAGATCTGTAGGTGAGGCGTGGTGGGTGGAGCAACGGGATGGTGTCGGATCTGTCAGATCTGTTGGTGAGGCGTGGTGGGTGGAGCAACGGGGTGGCGTGGAGCAGCAGTATTTGGTGACAATAGAGCAATGAGGTGGCGTGTGGAGCAGCAGATCTGGTGACGGTTTAGCAAATGGCTGGCCGGAATTTTTGAGAGAGATGGCCGGAATTTTTGTGTGAGAGAGAGAGGTGGTGATGAGTGTATGAGTAAGTTAGGTGAGTATTTATTTATATAAAAGAGAAAGGATAAAATTAAAGTGGGGGTATATTAAACTTTTAAAACTCTCGATAATAAGACAAAATTCACCTACCAGTGTACTTTAATACAGTAATAAATAAAGGGACACGTGTCGCACATCTAATAGAATCGCACATTCGCACATGACCAATTTGGGAAGAGGGTTTATTTTTGTACCTTAAAGTGACCTCAATGGAGCCTTTTGTCCCCATTTGAGAATTACCCCTTAATTTTACCTTAAATAGGCATGCATATCAAAAACTTGTTTGTTATAACTAAAAACAAATAAGCAATAACTTAATCTATAAGACTATAAATAAACAGATCTATTTCTCTTTAGATTAGTATATATCAAAGTGGTGATGCATTATACTTAAGAAAGTTACATAACTCGGAAACTAAGAAAAGTACAAATATGGGGTATGCAATAAGTAACTTATGTAGAAGATATATGCTTAATGTGTTATAAGAATAATACCTTATACAGATTTCGAAGATTTCACCAGCTCTCAAGGATCAAATGTTTACTGAACAAATAAAGTTGGTTGAAAATATCAAAAGTATGAAATGAAGAAATCATTGAATGTGCTTTATTGACTTTAAACAGTACCATATGTAATCTAGTTTTTTGAAAGAATAATAATTTTTTTTTTCTTCATTTCATTTCATTATTACCCTCATCAATCCAATTGATATATATCCATTCCTCCTCTATCATATTAGCTGGGTAACTAGCCGAACCCGAGCTCGGCTTGTTTAGTACTAGTATTAGACAAGGCTTGAGCTTGATTTATTTACTAAGATATAATTTTAATGCTTAATTATCTTAGAAACTTAATAATATATTATTAATAACGTAAAAGTTCGTTAGCCTCGGGAGTTTAATCAAGCTAGTTTATTAAACAAGCTTTATGTTAAGCTTGAGCTTGTTAAGGCTTGGCTCGTTTCGAATTTTTATCGAGCATATCCCGAGTGTCTAACAAGTAATTCGGCTCATTTACGTCCTTACATCTCATCACTTTTATTTCGCAAAATATCACTACCTACCATTAACCAGTAAAAATAAAGAAAAACAAACAACAATTAACAAAGCTCGCGTATAGACCATCCTTGTGAGTAGTTGTAGAACTTGACTTTTATGTTTAAGTTAAACCAAATGAAATTAATAAGATGGTAAGATCCAAAATACATATATGTGTTTTGCCGAATTTGAGAGTTTACATCTATGCCAGATAACTTAGGTCATATTCATCCCTTTGTCAGCAAACGCTGGACTATATACATCATTAAAAATCCCTCTTTTTTTTTGCTAACGTGGTTCTAACATGAAGGGGATTTTCGTCTTTTAACGTGGTTCTAACATGAAGTGAGATATCCCAGCTTTTGCTTAATATGAACCGTCAAAACAGTCACGACAGAACCCACAATTGCAGATGCAACTTCCATTTTTCTCAGACATAAGAAATCATATAAACAAAACCAAGGGTGTGGCGATTACTGAAACGACACGAAAATAAACATGTTAAGCTTGGGTCTAAGCAGATTTCGGGTTGACCCGTCAACCTGTTAGCATAAACAGATTACATGAGTAGTGTTTGTAACCGAAACCTGACCGAACTACCTACAAAAGGGATGAGAATGTTGTTTCAGTATCCATACTTTTTTATATCAATTTATTAAGGGCTGCTTGGGATTGCTTATTTTATTGCTTATCCGTAAGTCCTGATAAGCTATTTAGAAACAAGCACTTCGGGATTGCAGATACAACATTCATTTATTTCACTAAGTTTCTTTTTAAAGTAAGATCTTCTTGGTGTGTGCAATTAGTAACTAATACCAAAAATGCTAAATATGTAAAAATACCTTGAAACCCAAACAGACTTTAAAGATTCACGAGTTGTGTTTACTAAACAAAACAAATTGGTTGAGCATCAAAAGTTAATCAATAATTAACAAGAAATGGGGAGAGTGAAAGACAACTTGAGAAAAGAACCAGGTATTAAAGGTGACCACTTGACAAATAAAGTGGAATAAATGATGAAAGTGATTTTATTTTGTCCGTAGAGTATAAATTAGTAATGGATCTACCTATATATATATATATATATATATATATATATATATATAATAGTAAGACACTCATGGTAGTAAATATCGCTGGGCTGTACCTCGGCGGTCGACCACCGCCAAGCGCCATATCGGTCTTGGCGGTGATATATCAGTGATATATAGAGACCATAAATTATAAAGGAATTTATTTAAAAAAAATAAATATTAGCAATATCATAATAAAATAAGTCAATAACCACAAAAAACTAAAAAGTTTAACATCCTTGAAAAATAAAAGCCGCAAGTCCATAAGTATTTATCAATTTATATAAAAAAATAAAAAATAAATAAAAAAAAATACGAGTTTGACCGATTTTTGACTTAGTTTGACCGATATTTGATCGATTTTGACCGATTTATCACCGATTTTGACCGATTTATCATCGATTTTGACCAAACCGATAAATTGACCGATAAGCGAAATATCGTATCGGTCGACCGCCGATAACCGATATATCATTGATATATCGGCCGCCAAGACCGATATTTACAACACTGAAGACACTGGGATCAAAATAGTAAGACACTGTTGAAGACTTTTGGAAAAAAGAAAAAAGAAAAGAAAAAAATTGTGTGTATACCCACTGATCTCCCACCTGATCGACTCATTTCTTAGCACTCATTTTGTATTAACCTTCATTTCTTCATTCAAATGTTTATTTAATTGTGTTCTCTAGTTTGGTTTAGAGGAGAAAGTGAATGAAGATCTAAAATCAAATATATACTAGCTCAATTAATCAATCTATCAATCCGATTCTTGATTATTGTCCTCCACTCTACAAATATGGTGACTACTAGGACTAAGAGCATGGGGTGTCGTGGTTTCTTCCCTCGCCGTTTCCTACGTGGCAGCCTCGCCGTTGGCCGCTGCCCCCGCCACCACACCAAGAGCCCTCGCCACTTCCCCTCTCGCCAGTGCAACGACATGGCAAACGAAAATAGGTTTTGAGAGTGAATCTTTTGAGATATTACCGTTTGAATTACTTCTTCTTTCTCTTTGAAGGTTGAAAGAGCACATTTAGACATTTCTTCATCTTCTTTTGAGATTAAGCCACTGAAACTGTTACTGCTAGTGTAACTTTGTTAGCCATTTTTTGTTTTTCTGGATTACTCTTTTTCTTCAACCAAAAAAAGCAAAAAACCCTCCTTTTTACTCTTTTAATTCCTCTAATTTTTTCTTGCTTTTTTCTTCCCCCACTTGTTTTTTTTTTTTTTTTTTTTTTTTTTTTTTTTTTTTTTTTTTTTGAGAGGTTGAAGATGCTTAAAGTTACAAGTAGGAGTGTAAACGAGCCAAGTCGAGTCGAGTACTGCCAAGCTCGAACTCGACTCGATTAGTAAAATTCGAGCTCGAAACTCGACTCGAGCTCGTTCGAGCTTTGGATTTCAAGCTCGAGCTCGGCTCGTCATCCCAAACTCGAGCTCGAAACTCGACTCGAACTCGATTATTGCCACTTTTAAAGCTTGAACTCGATGAAAAATGGGCATATCAAGCTCGACTCGACTCGATTTTACGTAACTATATGTATATACAAGGGTAAAAGTGTAATATCATTGAAGCTCAATAAGGGCTCGCGAGCCTCACGAGCTAAGCATATTCGAGCTCAAACTCGGCTCGAAAGTGTACTCGAGTAACTCAAGCTCGAGCTCGACTCGTTTATATCGAGTCGATTTCGAATAGTTTACGAGTCGATCTCGAATAGCTCGCGAGTTGTCTCGTCTCATTTACACCCCTAGTTACAAGCTTTAGTTGCTCCACAAATGAAAAAAGAGACAATAAAATGGTGTGGTGCTAGCTAGCCTGTTTGTATACTATAGAAAAGAAAAAAAAAAAGGTGGGTGGGGCCCAAATGAAGAGAAGTGAGTTAGAGGGCAAGGTGTGGGGCCATGGGTATTCGCTGTCCGACGTGGCTCGCCACCACACCGGCGTAGCTCGCCGTCCTTCGCCGTGGCCTCCCTCTTCGTCTGCACAACGAGCCTCTTCCACTGACATTTCTGACAAATTACAAACCAAACGCACTAAAAATTGTTTTTGTTCTGCGTTTTATTCATGTGTTTTATTCAAGATCTTTGTTTATGTGTAGAGATTGGAAGGGATTGATGATTGGTTTATGTCTTTCTATCTCATAGATAAGATGTGAGTACTGTGAAAATGGAAAAAGAAGAAGATGGTGTGTATGTGAAAATGGAAGAAGATATGGTGGTGGTTGGTTTTTTTTTTTTTTTTTTTTTTTCTTTTTATTTTTCTTTTTAATATTTTGGCAATATATATGGTTGTTATATATATATATATTTTTTATATTTTGGTATATATGGTTGTATATATGTGAAAATGTAAAAAAGATAAAAAAATAAAGTGGTAGTGGTGGGCCTCAAATGAAGGGGTTGAGGTTTGTTATGAGTGAGGGGGGTTTGTTGTGGTTAGTTGTGGAGAAGTGAGATGTTGATATGGCGCTGAGGTGGCACTGATGAAGAGGGTATGCCTCTTCGTGACACCTTATGCTCTTAGTTGTGATTGGGGGTATTTTTAAGTGAGTTTGTTGGAGTGATGTGTAGGTGATGTGACACACGTGGGGCTCAAATAAAAAGAAGTGAGTTGGCCACGACATCCAATGCTCTGATGTGATTACTAGACTGTATATCATGCTGTCAATCTGCTATATACTACACCTAAATGTGTACATGTAACACAATGCTAAATAAATGAAAACGCACAATTTTAATAAAAAAATGTATTTCATCAAACAAATCCATTGTGTGGCACGTGCTAGAACCTTGCCCATATGGCCATATCTACTACTCCCTCCGTCCCAAAATTATTGTCTCATTTTGACTTTTTCGGTCTTTACTTTTTAACTTTGACCTTAAATACTTTTATTTATATTACATAATACTTGATGCAAAATATATGAACGGATTGAGTTTTAAATGTATTTTCATTCGGTATAATTTTTATCAAAAATTGTATAGCACAAATAAAAATATTTATAGTCAAAGTTGAGAAATAAAGACCGAAAAAGTCAATAGGGGACAATAAATTTGGGACGGAGGTAGTAGTATCCATAATAAAGCAAAAGACTTATGAATTCATGATGATATCACATATGCCAACGTACCTAGTTAGTCTTTGCCGGTTTCAAATCTTGAATGAAAGACAAATGTCACACGTTCAAGGCATGGTACTTAAAAAAAAGAGTCGGCCGACCTCTTAAAGAAACATAAGCGGGCGTGGCAGTTTATTAGCATATGATGATGTCATTGTTTACCCAAGCTCTCTATTACCTACCCTTACATTATCGGAATGTTATACATATCACCCTTATTTCTAATAAAGAAAGCCTAATTAATCTTTATCTAAAACTTTATATTATTTACACTTTAAATTATCAAAATGTTTTACATATTCGTGGTAGTATTGCTACCGGAAAAACTCTTAATTTGAAAGTAATCAGCTACGATTACTCGAAATTGGTATAAACAAATCCTTTTTTTTTCCCCTATTCCTAATAAAATAAACCCAAAATAAAATCTATTCAACAATGATTACTCGAAATTAGACTGCAATCAATCAACTCGATTGCCGAATCATAAAGCTCAATTTTGCTGATTTGACAACATTGAGCAATATAATTGGTTCTCATATTTTTATTCTTTCTTAATTGGCTCCCAAAATATGTTTTCTTTTACTATACAAAAGGTTTCAAATAAAAGAGCGTAAATAAAAGCTTTTTAACAGTAATTACTCAAATCTTTTGTGGGCAATAATCAAAATTGGACATTGTGACTGCTTATTCCTTTACGCAATAACATCAACGGGCCAGGTTAAATAAGAAGTAACTAATGTTTACAGAACAACCAAAATTTATCTGGGACCCATCTATGTTACTTATATCCAGTCACACAAATTTAGTTAAAGCAAGTTAAGAGGGTAGAACAACTTAAGTCTAGCTGCTTAAGGTGGCTTGTTAACCACATAGGATCATCGTGAGTGCTATATTATGAATATATCCATAGCTGCATTTGCCTAAAATACCTAGCCTTTTGAATTTAACAAACGACTTGGCTAACTAACTTTTTCAACAAATTAATTTGAACATATAAGCTGCAACAATAATTTATGAGAAATGAATTGCATACTCAACTTTTTGATTGGGACACTTTAACTTATGCAATAAACGGTTGTACTGTGTATACATTATGCTTTAACCGGTTTTACATTGGAGTGTGCAAATCAAAACCTAATGTGTGCAAATTATCTCGCATAATTTATATAATGCATGGCAAGTAACATAAACTTATCAAACACTTTTAGCGAAACCCAAATAAACATGATCGATGCTCCCATTAACAAATAAAAACCGCTTAGATAACCTTCTAACAACATCTAAAGTAGAACCCACAATAATTAATATATACTATGAAAGCTATTTTCTTCATTTACATACTTTATCAAACACTTGGCATGCATGTGTAAAATCAGGTTATAATATAATACATGTAAAAGCAAAACATTATGAAAATCTCACCAGTTGTAAACGAGGATAGCTACAAAGCCACAATGAAGGAAGTAATGGTATATCAAAGTCCAATGTGCTCTGAACAAATAATTTGGTTGAGCTCACATGATATTTAAAGTGCTCCAAGGAATAAACCAACAAACAAGCAAGCAATCTTGTGCCATGGAATCTAGTAATATGCTTTTCTCCATCTTTACTCTTTATTTTTTTTAAAAGCATCTCATACTATGTGTGGTATTGTGGTTTACAGTGGATAACCTTTAGTCACAAGTTTACGTCTATCATTTTTCTAAACTAAAGCCATCTTTGAAATAGAGAAAATTTCACTAAAATGAAATCAGGCAAGGAAATAATAAAAATTATGAAATTTTAAGAAATATTTGGTACGTTTCACTATTTGTAGAGTGCACGCTTGTTAGAGCTAATACGATTTTAACAGAGTCAAGATGCGGAACAGTGCTCCAAAAATAACTACCAGTTTTTCTCACCAAAATACCCAACAAGTGTGTTTGTTGGCCAACCAACTCCTCTTAAAATTGGTTTCGTATGAACACACAAAATACTTTATTTTGAAAGTGAATTCAACACAATTCAAGCAGATAATTCAAGATTCTCATCACACCCGGGGACGGACATACTTGAGACACAAAACATGCACATGCATACCCTTTTAGGACCATCGGTATAAATTGAGAAAAACTACTAATCCCAAACACCACAGCATCTAAAGTTGATCCATCTAACAGTTAATAAAAATCAAACTTTTTCTTCATTGAGGCATTTGATCAAACAATAATCCCCACTGCGCCAGCGTGGACCCGGTTCAGACAACATAGTCTGGGTATGTGGTGGATGAGGGCCTACCGTGTGGTAGGTGTGACTCTTGCCCAAAAAATGAAAGTCACCGTTCAAAAAAAAAAAAAAAAAAAACAATTGGCATGCATGTGTAAAATGAGATCATAATATAAAAAAAGTAAAAGCAAAAAAGGTTAGAAAGATCTCGCCAGTTGTTGGCTTGACGGAGTTGATGTCAAGGTATAAATCAACGAGCAAGCAATGTTGTGAGCAGGCCATGGAATCCAATACTTTGCTTTTCTCCATCTCTACTGTTTAAATATAACAGTTTCTAAACTATATATAATCTTTACCTATATAATGTGGGTGTGATCAGTATTAAAAAATAAGGTCGCGTTTAGTTGGAAAATATTTTCTTTCATTTTCTATTTCTTGTTTTGTAGGAAAAGGGAGGGGAGTCTTATTTCTACAAAACAATGAAAAATTTAGAAAAACGCGTTTAGTTTGAGAAACATGTGTTTGTGTTTTCCATTTTGTAAAACTAGAAAACATGTTTAAGTGTTGTTGTTTTCTATCTCAATTCTCTATTCACCTTTGTAATATTATTAAAACATATTCAAAACACAAAAACAAATATTATAAACTAACAAACTAAATTATAAAATAACTAAAAATATCTAATACGAGAAAATAAAGAATCAAAAAAGTAAAATATAACATCAAATAACATGAAAAAATCTTCAAGCGACTACAATTCGACATAAAAACATTAAATTCGACATAAAGTAAAATTTCCTATTTCATTCGTTTTATACGTTTTTACTCTTTCGTCTGTTTTTACGTTTTCGTCCGCTTTTTTATGTTTTCGTCCCTTTTATTACGTTTTTTTCTATTTGTTACGTTTTCACACCTTTTTTTACGTTTTCGCCCGTTTTTTTACGTTTTCGTCTACTTTTTTAACGTTTTATCTGTTTTTTTTACGTTTTTGCCTGTTCTATTATGTTTTCTTACGTTTTCGTCCTTTCGTTTAAGTTTTTTTACGTTTTCGGCCATTTCTTTTTTACATTTTTTTACGTTTTCTAAATTAAAGTGTTTTCATTTTTTTTTTTACGTTTTCGTCTGTTTTTTTGGTTTTCGTCCGTTATTATACGTTTTCGTCTGTTTTTTACGTTTTCGTCAATTTTTTTACTTTTTCGTCAGACGAACCTAAAAAACGTAAAAATAGACGAAAACGTAAAAAAACGTACGAAAACGTAAAAATTCAGACGAAAACATAAAGAATCAGATAAAAACATAAAAAATAGGACGAAAACGTAAAAAATAGACGAAAAGGAACAAACGAAAACGTAAAAAAATGGACGAAGACGTAAAAAAGGTCGAAAACGGTTAATTGCGTAAAAAATCGGACGAAAACGTTAAAAAGGGACGAAAACGTAAAAATTGAGACGAAAACATAAAAAAACAGACGAAGACGTATAAAAACGTACGAAAATGTAAAAAACAGGCGAAAACGTAAAAAATCGAACGAAAACGTAAAAACATACTAAAACGTAAAAAATTGACGAAAACGTAAAAGAACAGACGAAAACGTAAAAAACGGACGAAGACGTAAAAAAAATACATAAACGTAAAAAAAAGGATCGAAATCATAAAAATATGGTCAAAAACGTAAAAACAGTAGGACGCAAACGTAAAAAATGGACAAAAACGTTAAAAATCAGACGAAAATGGACGAAAACGTAAAAAATCGGACGAAATCATAAAAAAAGACAAAACCAAAAAAAAATAATGAAAACGTAAAAATGGATGAAAACGTAAAAAAAACAAACGAAAGCGTAAAATTCGGACAAAAAAGTAAATAAATCGGAGGAAAACGTAAAAAATAGACAAAAACGTAAAAAACAGAAAAAACGTAAAAAATCGGACGAAAACATAAAAAAACAGACAAAAACGTAAAAAAAATTGGACGAAACGTAAAAAAACATACGAAAACGTAAAAAATTGGACGAAAATGTTTAAAAAATAGACGAAAACGTGAAAGAACGGACAAAAACGGCAAAAAACAAACGAAAACGTAAAAAATAACGTAAAAAACGGACGAAAACAGATAAAAACGTGTAAAAACGGTTACAAACCGACGAAAACGTATAAGAATGGATGAAAACGGATTAGAGGTATTTCAAAGGAAAATAGGGGAAAACAAAAAAAATGTTTTGTAGTTTTGTGTATTAAAGTTGGAAATAGGAATTTTGTGTTTTGTAGGAATTTTATTAGAAAACACTAATTTGAACGCGATCTCTGTTTTATTTGTTTTCCACAAAATATTTTGTGAAAAACAAGGGTGTTTTCCCTCAACTAATCGCACCGAAAACATTTTTTAACACAGGTGTATTAGTTTGGTTGAGCTTAGAAACTGCTTCTTTTCATTACTAAATGCAGAAACTGAGGAACACATGTTATATTTTTGGGCTAATGGTATAAAAATGCATCAACACCTTTGATACAAACTTTTAATTTTTCTAAACAATTCATTATGACATGGCGTCAACTAATATTACAGCAGTCGTCCTTGATTCAATTGCATAGCTCTAAAAATTTACGCCAATCGTCCTTGTGGCTCTAAAATTAAAGTAGTTATTTACATAAGTAGTCCCTGTGGCTTTAAAAAGCTACACCAATCGTCCTTGTAGGTCTAAAATTATACGTTTTGACCAGAAATAATTAAAACTTACACGTTTTTGTCTGTTTCTATACATTTTCATTCGTTTTGATATGTTTTCGCCTGTTTTCTTATGTTTTCATGCGTTTTCATCCGTTTTATACGTTTTATCCATTTTTATACGTTTTCGTCCGTTTTTATACGTTGTCATCTGTTTCTATATATTTTCGTCCGTTTTTATATGTTTTTCTTACGTATTCATACGTTTTGATCCGTTTTTATATGTTTCATCTGTTTTATAAGTTTTCATCTATTTTTATATGTTTCCACCCATTTTTATACGTTTTCGTCCATATTTGTACGTTTTTAGACATTTTCATACACTTTCATCAATTTTCTTACATTTTTCCTCTATATTCGTACATTTTTTTAAATTGTTTTTCCTACACTGCTTGAAGTTGAGACAATCAAATAGTCGGTGTGAGTATCTGGCAACTATCACTATTAAAGAAGTTGCATGTGGTATGAGTCTACGAGAAATAATGAGACAATATGACACATCTTGATTATACACGGACACATTGACATGAGAATACAATGATCATATAATAATTATATAACTTACTAAAAGCAATGTAAAACATTTCGTAATATGAAAATCTTGCAGAGACCCAACAAAAGAAAGGTTAAATTCCTTACGGATGATAACTTTTGGTTTTACGGTTTTTATACTTAATATCCCTTTATAGAAGTAATAAAGTTACGCAACCCACCATATCAACAACCCGTGCGTGCACAAGTTTAAAAACAATAGTAATACAAAAACAAAACGGAGTAAAGAATTAACATCAAACATTGTACTAAAAACACATATATAAAAGATCTCATGTTTTTAGTTCAACAAGTAATACTTATTAATATTGTTTGTTTTAATCAATAATAATGCATAACTATAAATTTATGTCAAAACTTCGTGCATGCACGGGTATTATAACTAGTTTTGTGCTATATAATTTAGTTTGTTTTAGTTGTTTTCAAATATAGAAATAATTTTTTTTTTTGGTGAAAGGCAAAGTATTATACATAATCGCAAAAAGTGCAAAGCCTCAACCACACTAAATGGTACTCTCTCGATGTCTTGACTAGAAATGTAAACAACAAAGAGGCTCAAATCACCATTGTTGTAAGTTTTGCATGATTGAACTCTAGAATGCTAAGAGCTTAAATGACCAAACTCATATGTTCTCAATAAAGACCTTACACGGAAGGACATGCCTTGGTTTATTTCTGTAGCATGTTATCGCGGAATCAATATGGCATTGTACGGCAACGGTTATGTAAGTCCATGTGGATTGCTGAGACATTTGTAGATCGAAAAGAACAACAACGGCTATTGGATATACATAGAACATTACTATATGTTTAGTTGCATATATAAAGATGTACGGACAATCTTTGTAAACAAAATCTCAAAAGGGCATGGAGCACCATTTTTTTCTAATGACAACATATAATATGAAAGTTCTTTTTTAGTGACACACATATTAAAAAATGAAATAAATAAATAAATAAGTCAAGAATTTTATATCAATTTTCCGGTACACATTGGTCATCAAGATTTGATTCTTCTAACAATCTTCTATGACACTTACATATGCATTTGAAAACATAACATTATACTATATATTCATGCAAAATTTCACTCTTTAACCAATGTGGGACTATGGGATATAAGGTTGGATTGACTTTAATCATATAATACTAAGGTGGTGTTTGTTTTTTAAGAGGGTCTGAATCTGAATCTGAACTGCACGTCTGAATCTGAATCTGATGCGTAAATGTCTGAATCTGAACGCATCTGAACGAAGAAAAAAAACGCATGTTTGAACGGGATTTTTTTTTTTTTTTTATTTTGGTTATTTTGTGTCTACAAGAAGCATTCAGACGCGTTAAGACACCCCTCTCAGGTCTTGACAGATTCAGACATTTTTTCCGTTCAGACGTCGTTCAGACGTCTGAACGAAAAAAAAAAACAAACGGTCTGAACGGCAAAATGTCTGACCGATTCAGACATTTTGCCCGTTCAGACGCTGTTAAGAGGCAAAAAAAAAAAACAAACACAGCCTAACAGTACATGCTAATTAAGTTATCTGTTCATTTTAGAGCGTTTGTAGTTTGAAGTTAATCTGATAACTAATGCCAAAGTTTAAATACGTTAATTAAGTGACAGCTGCAATTGAACTCAGATATCATCTACTGAGCATACATTTTATCACTGGTTTCACATGGCCTTACTCTCTTTTTTTTCATTCTTTGTTGCTTTGTTGTGGCCGAGGAAACAACTGGCGATAATGCAACATTTTGTGTTTCTCCAATTACATGCCACGACGTAAGTTAAATGTCATCGGTAATGCATGGTAACTTTTTTTTGGGTCTAAACTTCAAATACAAGAGTTGATTTCGAGGGAAAAACCATGTAGAAAATTTGATAAATTTGGAATAAAAAGCTGGTGAAGAAGGATCCAATGCTCTTTAATGTCTTTGAGACAAGATGATTACTAGCTTTCAACATTTTGCATAGCTTGTGTTAATTTTGAGTTGACATACAAATAGATCCGAGTTATTGTTTACGAGGAACAGAAGATGATAACACTAATGGTGTCACTAGTGAACACTTGTTTTGAATGAAACCAAAAGACAATGATAAAAAATCTAATTTGAGAAAACATACAATGTATTAGTGAGCAAGCATCAAATTGTATAAAAACAGTAACGGGGGTTACTGAGAATTGAACTTAAGACCTTTTGAATAAAAGGCACTATTCTTACCAGCACACCAAGTTACCATCCAACATTGTGTTTCCAACTTAATCTATTTCTCACAAAAACATTCCATTTCATTACCCAAGCCTTATTTGGGTAAACATGGACCCAAAACGTTCATTTAAGTGGAGTTAATTCTTAGCATTGGTTGGGTCCATTGCACTATATCTCTTATATGAGATAAAATCAAGGCAATTCTGAGCTTTATTTTTTTTTCCCAATGATTATACTTGCAATCGTGAATTGTGTATGACTTCAGTTTCAAGGTTCGTTTTCTTTTCTTCCTCTACTTATTTCCATACATGTAGTATCGCCTAAGCGGCCCAAGTATGTATAGAGAAATCTGAACATATTAGTGTATTGGACAATGTTATTGGGTTGTACAAAAGAATAAGTGATCGGTGATCCATCAAGTATTTATGAACTTAAAGTGAAGCTGATTGAATGATAAAACAAGTTTAACTAGAACCGATGTATAGGAAGGTTATGAGGGTGAGGGATGTTGTGTACATTATGTATATCTTGTGCTTGGACATGAACATACTAACTAGTCTTAAACAAAACAAGGGGTCGTTTGGTTGGCTTATTAAAAGACAACAGCAATAACAATACCTTGCCGGAGCGGTGTATGAGGGAGGTAGAATGTAGATTAAATGATACCCCTGCTTTCGGAAAAACCCGAGCGAGGTATGAGGGAAGTAGTTTATTAAAAGAGTTTGTGCTTATTAGTTTAAAATCCAAATAAGCTCTTCCATACTGGGTCATGCACTACAATGTATTTGACACAAATGAGCTAGTTATACATAGGTTGATTGTAAAACCAAATATAGCTTATTGCATTAAACTTATTCAGCGACCCTTCCTGAAGTACTATAATTCATAATGCTTAATTATTCAACAAGTCCTAAGATCAAAAGATACATCACCCGTTGCAAATTGCAATAAATCACAAGTGTGTTGTTTCAAATCTATCGCTGACGTGGGCAATGGGGCACATGCAGCTGTTGAAGCCATAGGAACGTTTAGTTTAGTATTGCCTTCGGGCTTAGTACTGTTATTGAACAAGTATCATTATGCACCTTCTATAATTAGAGGTGTTGTTTCCTTTTCAGTATTGTTGGATGATGGTTTTACTCATACTATTTCACGTAATGGAATTTCTGTTTCTTTAAATGGTGTATTTTATTTTAATGCGATTACTCTGAATGGTGTGTTTGAAATTGATGTGATTGGAAATGAATCTAACAAATATAATAATTCGATGTTTAGCATCAATAAGAAAATAAAGTTGGACTTGAATTCTTCTTATCTTTGGCATTGTAGACTTGCTCATATAGGCAAGGCTCGCATGCAAAAGCTACAACACGAAGGGCTTTTGCAGAATATCAATGATGAATCATTTGATAAATGTGAGTCATGCATATCTGGGAAGATGACGAAGAAACCTTTTCATAGCAATATGGAGAGGGCGTCTGATCTATTTGGTCTTATTCATACTGATGTGTGTGGACCACTTAGAAATGTGTTAAAGAGAGGTGCTAGCTACTTCTTAACCTTTACTGATGATTTCAGCCGTTATGGTTATGTTTATTTACTTAAGCATAAACATGAGGTGTTTGTAACATTTAAGGTTTTCAAAGCAGAAGTAGAGCTGCAATTGGGAAAGAAGATTAAAGCTCTTCGATCCGATAGAGGAGGCGAGTATCTAAGCTAAGAGTTTAAAGATTACTTAGCTGAGAATGGAATTGTCCTGAATCTCACTTCTCCATATACTCCACAACAAAATGGTGTATCTGAGAGAAGCAATCGTACATTGTTGGACATGATACGATCTATGTTTAATCTTACTACTCTACCTTTATCCTTTTGGGATTATGCTTTAGAATCAGCTGTTCGCATTCTTAATATGGTTCCCACAAAGAAGGTTGATAAGACACCATATGAAATATGGCATGGTAAAGCTCCTAACCCGTCTTTTTTAAAGGTCTGGGGTTGCGAGGCGTATGTTAGACGTGACTCAGCAGATAAACTCCAACAAAGATATGTAAAGTGTATCTTTGTAGGATACCCTAAGGAAACTATGGGTTATTACTTTTACTATCCAACTGAAAATAAAGTAATTGTTGCTGGGTATGGAGATTTTCTTGAAAATGATCTCGTATCTCAAGAATTCAGTGGGAGAGTTTATGATCTGAAAGATGATCATGAAGATACATTACCTTCTGAAAACACTAACGTACTTCCGGTAGAACCTGATAGTCTGGGTCATCTACCAGAAGTTGAAGTGATTCCTGTTCGTAGATCCGTAAGGTTTACGCGTGCACCTGAACGTCTATGTCTTATCGTAGAGGTTGAGGAAACTATGTTAGGAGATCTTGGAGAGCCTACTAGTTATAAAGCTGCCATGGCAAGTCCTGAAAAGGAAAAATGGCAAGCTGCAATGAATGGGGAAATGCAATCCATGAGAGAAAATGAAGTCTGGGAAGAGGTCGATTTACGTCCAAACGCCAAGGTGGTTGGAAGTAAGTGGCTCTATAAAATAAAGACTGACATGGATGGCAATATACACGTCTATAAAACTCGTCTAGTTGCGCAAGGTTTTACTCAAACTTATGGCATAGATTACGAGGAGACCTTTTCTCCTGTAGCGGACATTAGAGCTATTAGAATTCTCATAGCTATAGCAGCGTACTATGACTATGAGATATGGCAAATGGATGTTAAAACCGCCTTCTTGAATGGTCGCTTAGATGAAGACATCTATATGAAGCAACCTGAGGGGTTCGTGAATCCACAATTTCCAAACCGTGTATGCAAACTTCAAAGGTCCATTTATGGATTGAAGCAAGCATCGAGGCAATGGAATAAGAGATTTGATGAAGACATCAAAAGGTATGGATTTATTCAAAATCTTGATGAGCCATGTGTATATCACAAAGTCAGTGGGAGTGATGTAATTTTCCTTATCCTTTATGTCGATGACATATTAATGATGGGAAAAGACTGTGGAGTTTGATAGACTCCTTGAGATCGTTTTGAGCCTTAGGGTGGTTTAACAATAACAATGATTATACGCAGTGGAACATAGAATAAAACATTAATTGTTATTGACACGAGGTTTTATTCACTATTACCTCCAATTATATTAATAACGAGGTTAACTAACACTAACTAACCCTAGACGTTTATAGGAACATGTCTAGATAACTAAACTACTAACTAAACTACTTACCTAGGTGTTTACAAGACTATACGCCCTAGGTTACACACACACACACCTTTAGACGTCTACATATTGGAAGACTTAATTATAAAACCTACACCTATGTCCTCTTTATATACTAGAGGATTAGGGTTTACAAAATACTATAAAGGACTAATAAATAAAACTTCTTTTACAAGCAAGTCCTTTCATCTTTTTGTAGGTTTCCTTCTTGTCGTATTAAGTCCCTCTTGTTTCATTCTTTTTGTCTTATCAACTCAAACGTATAATTCCCAACAATCTTCCCCTAGTTGATAATGACAAAACCATTCTTGAACGAACTTCCCTAGACGAAGTAGAGAAATTGAGATCAGGGATCTCACCATGAATGAAACAAGTATGTCTTCCTTTGTCTTCCCCTTAATCCATGTCATGCCACTCAAACATCTCTTCCCCTTTTTGTTATTATCCAAATAGGGAACGTATGCAAATAATGATCTTGAGCACCACGAACCAATATCATACTTCCAATCTAAGCCTCCAATGTTTCGAATTGCCCTCCATGAAGAACACCAAAATGCTTACTAAAAATGAATCCAAAACAGTAGAAAACCCCAACTAGAAGTAGGAATAATGATCAACAGTAGTAAAAATCAAACACTTACCCTTGAGTGGTGCATGAACATCAAATGATTCTTCAAATCTGTAAGCTCATTGTAATGATAACTTGTGAAGAAAACTAAATATAACCAACTTGATGCTGAAGTAGAACATCCCAAACTCGCGTCTTATGTCTTGTACTAACCACGTGACTATTAACTCATACCTGATGATATATGAGTAGACCTCGATCTCTTGATAAAATCCTCATCTTCAATGAGACACTGAGCACAACAACGTAACTCCTTTAAGTGATAGCAAACTCTACTTGCTAGATTTACCAAGTCTTAGCCACAACATGAATGTACGAACACGTTACCTCATGCTAAAAGATACAATAAAACATGTATCCAAGAAACTCCACTTCGTCATCAAATAGGTGATAAAAACCTTTCTTCGTAATCAATTTAGTAAATAAGAATGAGCCATTAGAAAATGATTAAGAACAAATTCCAATCTTCTTGTGTGTGTGAACCAAAATCAATCTTGTGTGTGTGTATCACCAAAAAATCCATAACAAAATCCCATGTGTGTGTCGTCCAATAACTTCCAATCTTATCCGAAAACCAAATCGAGATTGACTAGCTTCCCCTCAAACCAAAACCAATCACTCTTGTTCATAAAATATCTTGTCGATACCTTAAAAATTATGCATCCTTAATGCTTCTTCCCCTTATTTAATCAACCATTCACAAAACGCAACAACTCTAATATCCATGAGAAAGAAAAACCTTCACTGGACCCATGATCTATCCCAACCAATAGGAATATTCAATAAGCTTGGTAATCATCAGTTGCTTGTATTCATACGAGCAGTACTTAGCTTGTAGGGGACCAATATTAACCATATAACATGGGCAGTACCTTGAAATATAATAGTACAAACTGAAAAACGCAGCAGTACCTTCGAGTATAAACAGCAGTACTTTGAATTCGGGCAGAGCAGTACTTTGACAAAGACAGTACTTTGTCAGCAGCCATATTCGACAGCTTGTAACTTTTTCATAAAAGCTCAGATCGACGATCCCTTCGGTGGAAAGTTAGATGGCTATATAGAGAACCTCCACCAAAAATTTCATCACGATCCAACGGTTAACGAAAAAGTTATGATCGTTTTAAAACAATGCTGTAGTAACCTTACGGAACTTTTTCAATTTCTGCAGCAGACTTCGGCAGCTTATTAATTTTGATTTAGAGCTCTAATTGGCAATCCCTTCGGTGAAACGTTAGACGGATATATGGAGATGCACCAGAAAAAATTGTAGCTCGATCCAACGGTTAACGAAAAAGTTATAACCTCTTGAAAACAGTGCTGCAGAAGTATTACGAAAATTGTTGAAATTCGATTTTCTTCTTCCTTTTTCGCAAAGAAACCTTGTGAATCCCTAGGTAACGAGCTCCCCGAGCTCTGATACCAATTTTGGAGTTTGATAGACTCCTTGAGATCGTTTTGAGCCTTAGGGTTTAACAATAACAATGATTATACGCAGCGGAACATAGAATAAAACATTAATTATTATTGACACAAGGTTTTATTCACTATTACCTCCAATTATATTAATAACGAGGTTAACTAACACTAACTAACCCTAGACGTTTATAGGAACACCTCTAGATAACTAAACTACTAACTAAACTACTTACCTAGGCGTTTACAAGACTGTACGCCCTAGGTTACACACACACACCTTTAGACGTCTACATATTGGAAGACTTAATTATAAAACCTACACCTATGTTCTCTTTATATACTAGAGGATTAGGGTTTACAAAATACTATAAAGGACTAATAAATAAAACTTCTTTTGCACGCAATTCCTTTCATCTTTTTGTAGGTTTCCTTCTTGTCGTATTAAGTCCCTCTTGTTTCATTCTTTTTGTCTTATCAACTCAAACGTATAATTCCCAACAAAGACATTCCAAGTTTGCAAAATGTTAAGGCGTATCGGGAAGTGTTTTTCCATGAAGGATTTAGGAGAAGTTGCATACATTCTGGGAATCAAGATCTACCGAGATAGGTCAAAGTGGTTAATTGGTTTAAGTCAAAGCACTTACATTGATAAAATTTTGAAGAGATTCAATATGCAAAATTCCAAGAAAGGATATTTGCCGATGGAAGTAAAGCATGGCTTATGTAGCGATATGTGTGCATCAACTCCTACTGAAGTGGCACGCATGCAGAAAGTTCCTTATGCTTCGGCAGTAGGATCTATTATGTATGCTGTGAGATGCACAAGGCCAGATGTAGCGTTCGCTCAGAACATGACCAGTCGATATCAACATAATCCGGGTGAACTTCACTAGACTGCTGTTAAACATATTCTAAAGTATCTGAGGAATACGAAAGATATGTTTTTAGTGTATGGTGGAAATACAGACATGGAGCTTGGTGTTACAGGTTACTGTGATGCGTCCTGACAGTGTGATAAAGATGATACGAAGTCTCAGACGGGTTATGTCTTTGTCATCAATGGAGGAGCAGTTGACTGGAAGAGCAAGAAGCAGAGTACGATTACGGATGTCTGCGACAGAAGCCGAATACATAGCTTCTTCGAAAGCTGCAATGGAGGTTGTTTGGATTAGAAAATTCATTTCAGGGCTTGGTGCTATGCCTTCAATTGAATCGCCTATTGATATGTATTGTGTAATACCTGAATTTCTAAAATTCACAAAAAGACCAAAATAACCCTACAATTAAAAGTATGAAAATTAATTCAAAAGAATACCAAGTAAGCTATGTAAATTCAGAGAATTTTAAGAAATATCCCACATGATCTAAATAAATATTAAACACTTTGTAAAGGTAATTTTTATAGTTTATAACTTTATAAAAATTAGTTTTGTATTTTTATAATTACCGAATATATTTAATTAACTTTATAAAAGAAATAAAACTAAATAGAAGCCCAATATAATTTATATTATTAAGAGTCCATTTATTTTAAGTCCAATGCATTATAAAGCCCACAAGAAAAATAATAAAACCATATATAAACATATTATTCGGTTCACTAAATCCCTAATTGCCGATTATACATTAACCGACCCCAAAACCCTCAACAATTCGAATTCCAGTTTCCAGAGGTTGGGACCATTTTTCTTGGAGAAGATTGAAGGTAAAGAAGGTGGGAAAAATAGTCTTCGAAGTCCTAAGTTGCTGTTTTAGTCGTGGGTAGTTTTTGGATGAATTAGGGTTTCGACAAGTGCTAGTTTTGGTTTCTTTTGTTCCAACGATTCAAGCTCATCAAGGGTATGTTTCTAATGTTGATTTCAGTCCTATAAGTCGTATATAACACATAAAAATTGGTCATGCATGTTTAAGATGTCGAATGAAATTATTTGGAATCTAAAACCCTAAAAAGCGTATACAATTAACGAATGAGCTTAAAATATTTTTAGAGATCATGAATCTATTTTTCCAGAAGCTATTACATTATATAAGACCTGAATAAAATATATGTTTGTGAATTCGAAGCTTGTATGAATTGTTTTGAGTTTTAGGGTTCGATTATACATGGAAAAAGGAAAGAATTAAAAGGAACGATTAGGGTTTATGAAAACTAGGGTTTTCTTGTAATCATTAAAGGTAATTAATGAACTAATAATGAGGAGCTAATGATTGGTGTAACCTAGGTTTAGGGCTTGCTTTTGAATTATGCCCTAATCGGTTTTTAAATAAAAGGTTTGGGTTGGTTTTGTAAATATTGAAACTTAAAGGTTATTTTTGTAAGCAGTAAAATAAAGGTCCTAAACGTATAAAAATAAGTGTGGGGGTTAAACATGTAGTTTTGGATATTTAGAGGACTATTCGAATTGTATTTAACTTAAAGGGGCATGTTTTGTAAATTCTAAAACCTTTGGGTTAAAAGTGTAAAATCTGATAAAGTAAGGTGAGATTGTGAACTTAAAGATGTCAAGGGTGTAATTTGTAATTCTGAGTAATTATGGGTTCAACAAGTGTAAATTGATTTTGTAGAGACACGCATGAGTTTAAGTTAATTTCGGTTTGTTATCATTTACGTTCTAGGTTAAATGGGGAAATCATTAAAAGAAGTAACATGTGAATTTAATGCGTGGTTAGTAATATTTAAAGAGTATGGAAACCCTAGAACTTAAATAGGAAGTTGGTGAATTAATGAGGAATACCCTAAAATGTTGAGAATTCGTCTGTCACTAAAAATGGGAATAATCTGACAACCCTAAAAGTATTAATGAGATTAATCCGTTATACTAATAAGTATTAAATAATCATAATCCGTGTAGATTCGTTGAAGGAGACGTGACATTACATCTTCGTATTCGTTCATTCGTTACTTTTCTCTCAATTGCTTTAAGGTACGGATATTCTGTCTTACTTTAAGACACTTGTGTTATCATACAGATATTCTGACCTTTTCAGTAAAGGTTCCGTATGATGTTCTTTTCGTTCGCTTTTCTATTTTACTTATTAGGATTTCCGATGCCATTGCTATGAACCCTTTTCTGAATGTTTGATCTGTTACTTATCTGAACTATGTTTTAGTGAACTATGCAATATCTGATGTGAACTTATGTTAGGAAGACTCTGATATACACATTTGTTGAACTTTGCTATGGTTGATTATGAACTTCTGATTATGAAATTCTGCTTATGAATGTATGATATGCCACTATGATATGAACCTCTGACTTCGGACTATCTGAATATGAACCTTATGATATGATGTTATCTGATAAGTTATATGTGACCTTTATGATGAATTATGATCTGTGTCATTTATGATAATCTGTTTGACCTAAGTTTAGTTTGACACCCGAGCCAAATATTTCACTAGTCATGGGGGTTCCATGTCCGTATCAGTGATGCACCTCTGATATGACTCTAGGGCAGTAGAGTGATGTTCTGCCACGTCCCTTTCTGTTATCTGTTTATGAGCTCGAATTATGGAATATGGCCACTATTTGTCTGTTGGGGCGTATGGATGCATCCTAGATCTGATCTGTTATCCGATATGATTTGTCTGGTGAATGATGTCGTGTGCAATACGCGTCTTCACAACTTCTGGGAGCTAGCTACTCCAAATGATTTTCTGAGATTATTTCTGTATAAGTATGATGTTTCGGATATGATATGTTCTGGGCTCGAGGTAGTTAACTAAATCTGTATTTGTTAATTATATGATAAGTATTCTGATTATGTTTTGGTATGTTAAGTGTTCCTGATTATGTGCTGGGCTTATATGTTATTATACATGTTTATGTTTCTGTATGTTTATGTGACTACAGTCTGCTATGCTAAGATATGATTAATATGTTTTAATATGATTCGCATGTTGTCATCTGATATTATGTTAGTTTATCGTTATATGGATTCGTTAATCTGTGAGATGAATGTGCTAGTATGAAAGTGAGTATGCTATAAGTTTAATATGTATAGTTTGATTAGTTAATTTGGGAACTTTGCTTATATGTTAGTGTTTTATTGCTTATGTGACCTGCCATGTCTGAACTCTGCTGATGTTAGGATTTGATCTAAGAACTGGTTTAGCTGATGATATCTGTTTGGATAATTGCTAATGGTTATGCTATGTTTTGTTTGGTCTTTCTAATTATAGTTTGTCTGCTATGTTTCTATTTGTTTGTGAGACTGCCATGATTTGAACTGCTATTTCCGCTGCTGCAATATTGAATTAAGTGCATTAAATGTTGATTAATTGTTTTGTATGAATGCCATGTTTATTTACTAGGAAGTGTTTCTGTTAGTCATTAGACTTTTCGTTTGGCTTATAAGTAATTTGTTATTCTTGATACGTTGAGTGTTTGGTTGTTCTGATGTGTTTGTGTTTGTGTCATTAAGGTGCTATGTGATGTCTAAACTGTTATGTGGTTGTTTGGATTTCTGTATATTTATGCTTCCGCAGAATCCTGAAAGATCCTTCGTCGTTATTTCATTTTATTTTGTTATTCGTATATTTGTTTTGTTTTTGTTTCGTTATATCTGTTCACTGGGCTTTGTAAGCTCAGCCGCACTTTTCTTTTCCTGCGGCAGGTATTAAGCGTTCAAGATGAGCTTATGGGATAGCTGATCTGGGTTTGAGAGTATAGACGAGAGCAAGACTTTGACCATAGAGATCTTAGATTTATTTTGAATATAAGTTATTTATATTATCTTTTGTAAGTTTTTGTAAAGGCTTCCGCTATTGTATAGTTATTAAAGTTCTGATATGAAACCGTATTGTGATATCTTTACCCTTGTCGGGTTGGGGTGTTACATATTGTGACAATTCTGCTGCAATCATATTTGCCAATGAACCTGGACTCATGAAGGGCACCAGATATTTTCTACGGAAGTATCACTATGTTCGGGAACAAGTCCGTGAAGGTGAAATAAATCTATTGAAAATTCACACAGATGATAACTTAGCTGATCCTTTCATTAAGGCTTTGGCTAGAGATAAGCTTTTTGGACTTGCCAATAGAATTGGACTTCGTTTAGCTAATAGTTTCATGCAAAACTATGATTAGTATTTGGATAAAGGATATTGTAAACATTTATTATTTTGATGAAATAAAATTTGGATTATTTTTATTTTCATTTATAATATTGTTGTCCTATATTTGCATGTTTACATCCGTGAGTAACTAAGTTATTCTAAATTGTCCGTTGTCAATTAATGATATGGGAGTATCAATAAACTAAGACAAATCTGAGAGATGTGGTAGAATATACTTGAAAGTATATTGATGAGAATGCATACCAATTTCAGATGATATTCAATGAATTGAATATAGGACTTATCCCAACTACATAATTTACTTTGTGGATATTGTTATAAGTAAATTATGAATAGTTATCTTCAGACTTGGGATACCAGATAAGTGTCATGAATGTAGTGCATTTCTGTGGAGCAACTTAACGCTATACGTAACTGGTAGTTATAAGGGTTGTTTTCAGAACTGTTACAAAGTTTGTGGGTTAGTCTCGTAGTTAAGATAGAATTTGTTCCTTCAAATTTATTTGGAGTTTAATACTGCTGGGCCCCTCGTAGGGTTGACAAGATGTTTGTGCGGCCGCACCCAAAATCTCACCTAAATATGTTTAGAAGATTTGGTAATCTTGGTCAATAACTTATAACGAGAAACGGAATGGTTGAATAAAGAATGACTTAATTCCATATCTTTATTTAACGTGGTATTAGAAACAAAAGGATAATAATAATGAGAAATCATTAAAAGGTTTTCCAGGAGCCTTACTTGAGTTGTACTAGAGGCATCGAAGTGTTGCTAGACGCTAACCAATGTGATCACTCTATTAAGATATATCCAAGTAGGAGCTGTTGGTTTTATGGATATAACTTAGTAGACGTGAGTTAGGATCGAACTTGAGACCACGGGTTGCACACTTTACATATGAGAATTAAAGTTAATATTTAAATGTAATAGTTATATTTATTTATTAATTAAACGAAATAATTATAACGGACGTTAAGTAATTAAGTGTAATGGACTAACGGTCGTTAAATGTATTTGGAAAGGACTAGATTGCAAATTAATATTTGGAAGGTTCCGGAATACCCCTTGGGATACATAACCGGTCGGCCATAGGGGTTATCCCAACCCAACCCAAATTCAAACTTGTTCTCCAAGTTTAGTTAAGTATATATACGAGGCTAGGGGTCTTAGATTTGCATCTCTTGTACTCATTAAGCTAAAGCCTAAATTGTTTTGTGTCTGTTTGCTTAAAACCGGTCGACTAACACTCTTGGGAGTCGATCCTCATCTTTTCCAAACTCAAAGTTATTTGTTTAATTAAAACTAGTATTCCTTTAATTCGGTATAGTACGTGTGTACAAGAAAGTGGTACTAACACATTATTGTTAGTATTCTTACAAAATCGGTAAGGGGTAATTCACATAATCCTATAAACCCTAATTAGGGTTCATCCAATTGCTAGTTTTGTGGATTTGATTCTTGTTCGGCTAGAATCAAGAAAGGTACGCATATTCTTGTTTATGTTAATTAATTATTCGTTAATATTTCCTATACGCTTCCGCATGTATACTTTGATGTTTTGTGTTTTATTATTGATTGTCATGATATATAATTCCAACATAAAGCTACTCGGATTCTTAATGAAAAAGTTTAGATTATGTTATTAAGTGATGACGCAATTTTGAGACGAAGATCTTCTACGGAGTACAAATTTTATCATTGATATCATATGTATTTTCATTTTCTTGTTCGGTTGTGGTTGAGAAAAATATTGCTAATTATAATGCAACTCGTTTTGTGTTCTTTGAATTACATGCCATGAAGCTAATTGAGTATTCTTCATTGCAGGTTGCTTTTTTCGAGAAGTTTATACGAATTATATACTTTCTTCGCATATAAGAGAATCTTTACATTAAATCAATCGCTCCATGTAGCCTCTTGCAAAACCTCAATAGTTCTTATTAGGTGAACCGAACTCAAACTCCGGGTTTCATGAGTTCTTTTAATATGACTTATGTGGGTGACACATCTATCCATTTTGGATAAATACACGTTCGCTGTTACGTTGTGATTGATTAAGTTCTACATTGTTAGAAATACACGTTCCTATTACCTAGTGAATGATTAAGCTCTACACTGTTAGGGAAAAGTTGCTTCCCTGTCTCTTTATATATTCTCTAGGAATAAGAGGGATCCAGCCATCTGTGTAATACTAATGTCGCCTAATTCTTACTCACATATTCACATGGATGTCGAGACATCCGGCGGATCGATCAGTTTGAATGGTACCTTTTTGCATGATTGAGTTGAAGAACCATTTGTGTTTAATAATAAAGTTGCACATTTCGAATATTCAACAAGATTTATAAATATGAAAAGAAGAGAAACTATATAATGAAGAATATGATTGACTGGCGGCTCTATTTAGAATAGGGGTGTCATTCGGGCTGACCCGAACCCGAACCCGACCCGAGTCAATTCGGGTCGGGTCAATCGGGTTTAAAGTTATACTCGGGTCAATCGGGTCAACCCGAATTGACCCGAGTTCTAAACAAGGTCGGGTTCGGGTATGTTTTTTTAAGCCCTGACCCGAATTGACCCGAACCCAGCCAACCCGACTTAATTAACACTAAATGTAGTGAAGAAAATTGGACACATACCCGAACCCGAGTTGACCCGACCCGAATTAACCCGACCCGAATTAACCCGAACCCGAATTGACCCGACCCGAGTGACCCGAGTTCTAAACAAGGTCGGGTTCGGGTATTTTTATTGGAGGCTTGACCCAAGTTGACCCGACCCGATTTGACCCAAAACCGATCGGGTCAACCCGAATGACAACCCCTAATTTAGAGTGTGCTTGGTTCAAACTTGGGAAAGGTAAAGGGAAAGAAGATGATAATAGTGGAGAAACGCAAAGGCAAACAAAACCATTCCCCCCAATTTATTGTGCAATGGCTCATTACCCACTATTGGGTAATAGGCGATTGCATTATACTCCACCAACCACCTTTTTTCATTATCTTTCCCAATCCTTACCCCCTATTACCCTTTACCAAGCATGCCCAGATTTAGGGTTTGACAGGGCGGTTTAGGGGAGGTGGCTCAACATAGCCACCTAGGTCTGAGGATCAGACCCGATCCGATACCATGTTAGATAATGAAAACCTCCGTAGGTTATACTTTATTATTTATGACATTACATAGAGTGCAAATGTAACCTTGAAAACCCTAGATAAATCTTATGGACCATAAGCCCACAGACCGGGCTTGGGCGTACTAACTTAATCTATCTAATACCCGCTAACAGTGCTTAATCTTTAAAGTTAAAAACTCCACCCATTTTTTAAGATGTTGCAAGACGCTTATTAATCTTTATATGAATGTATGTCATATGTTATGTTTGCAAGCTGAATGTCACTTGGTATTAATTATGTGATGCTGGTTGAGAATAATCGTAGGTTAGTTTTCACATTCAAGACAAAACTTCGATGTATGTATTCCCACAAACTGAGTATTATTGGTGCTTATTTCATATTCAAGAAATAACTCTTATAAGATAGTGAGCTTATGAGTAATTCAATTAACTTGATTATGAATTTGAGTCATGATTAATTTGATAGTTATTAAATTGAACACTCCTATAATATTAAAATGGATGTTACAAATTCAACGGCATGATCTTAATAGACATCGAGTCATGTGCTAATTTAATTTATTAGAAACGTTTGTTAAGTTAATTAAACAAGTAGACGTACATAATAAACTATTGCAGTTAATTGTAGAAGTGCTTATTTGATGATGTTATCTAATATATTTCAAAACATACTTCTACTTGCTCTTTTTTCATAAATCATCATCTCACGATTTACAAAAAAGTGAAAAACAAAGCAACTTCACCATAAAATAGACATTGTAAGAAAATTCAAATGAATATGACACTTTCGTAAGAATAACAATGATAACTTGAAGGCATCAGTGGTCTAGTGGTAGAAGGAAACCAATGCCACGATACAGACCCGGTTTCGATTCTTGGCCGGGTGCAATGAAGCTGGATGCCTTAAATGAGATGAAATCAAGGCAATTCTGAGCTTCATTTTTTTCCCCAATGATTAAACATGCAACCGCGAATTGCGTATATCATCAGTTCCAAGGTTCGTTTTCTTTTCTTCCTCTACTTATTTCCAGACATGTAGTATCGCCTAGGCGACCCAAGTATGTGTAGAGAAATCTGAACGGATTAGGGTACTAGACAATGTTAATGGGTTGTACAAAAGAATAAGTGATCGGTGATCCATCAAGTATTTATGAACTTAAAGTGAAGGTGATTGAATGATAAAACAAATTTAACAAGAACCGATGTATAGGAAGGTTACGAGGGTGAGGGATGTTGTGTGCATTATGTATATCTAGTGTTTGAACATGAACATACTAACTAGATTAAACAGAACAAGGGGTCGTTTGGTTAGCTTATTAAAAGACAACAACAATAACTATACCCTGCCGGAGTGGTGTATAATGGAGGTAGAATGTAGACTAAATAATACCCCTACTTTAGAAAAACCAGAGCGAGGCATGAGAGAGGTACCGTATTAGAAGAGTTTGTGCTTATCTACTTATTAGTTTAAAAGCTATTGGGTCATGCACAAAAACTTATTTGACACAAATGAGCTAGTTATACATAGGCTGAATGTAAAACCAAATAGCTTATTGCATTAAACTTATTCAACAACCCTTCCTAAAGTACCACAATTCACAATGCTTATTCAACAAGTCCTGAATATTAGAAGATACATCACTCGTTAGAGTTAGATATTTAGTTACATAAACATATGGACAATCTTCTTAAAACAAATAAAAGAATTCGAGATGAATTCTTTCCGAATGATAACATATTTTAAAATAGGGTTGAGCAATCCCGACCGACACCCGAAAACTGTCTCGATCCCGACCAGTCTCGCACATCCCGAAACCGAACCGAGCACACTCGGTTTGAGACCCGGTTTGCGTTTTCAAGGTTTTCGGTTTCGGGCTGTGTCGGTTTCGGGCCAGGACAGGCCGAAAACAAAGCCAAATTCCCGAATCCCAACCGAACCTGACGTCCCGAATCCCGAACCGAACATACTCGGGTCGAGAGTCAGTTTGGATTTTGCAGGTACTCGGTTTCGGGCTATGTCGGTTTTAGGTCGGGACGGGTTGGTTCTTGCTCAACGCTCACCCCCTGATTTAAAAAGTTAAGAATTTATATTAATTTTCAAATGGGTAGTCACATTGAAGTTTTTTTGTTTTATAATCAACCACAGATGACTACCCATACGAAAACATAATACTATTCTTTCGATGTATGGTCCCATTACACTCTAGTATATATCCAAGGAAGATTTCACTTCTTTGGCTTATGTGGGAATATGGAATACAAGGTTGAACTGATTTTAACAAAATAATAATAACCTATACGAGTTATTAGTTTATTATATAGAGCATTAGTATTTTAAAGCTACTATTAGTTTTTACGTAACGGTTTAGATACGTTTATTAAGTGACGATGGAATTTGATCCAGTTTTGGAGTACAAATTTTATGACTAGTTTGATATCAGTTTACTCCCGTATTTTCGCTCTTTTTTTATTGGCTCGTAGTATTATCTATTTTGAGTTCGCTAATAAGCTTGTTATTGAACTCATTAATAAGCTCACCTATAATATAAATGCATAATGTATTATATAAAGTTTAATAGTTGTAAATTTTAGTGTCGTGAGCTCAATCGAGCTTTGGGCCCGAGCTCTGAGCTCATTAATAAGCTCACCTATAATATAAATGCATACTTTATTATACAAAGTTTAATATTTGTAAAGTTAAGTGTCGTTTAGGTTCGTGAGCTCGATCGAGCTTTAGGCCCAAGCTCGAATAAATTAGCTGGCAATTTAGGCTTGAGTGCAAGTTTGTAACTAAGTCTAGTATATCAAACTCCCGTACAGACTTGTGATTGAATGCATAGTAATATTCTAAACATGTATACATATTGTTGTCAACAGGCCCGGATATTGGGCTGTGCAACATGAGCAATGGCACAGGGCCCAGTTCCTTGTAGGGGCACCAAAAATATTATTAAGCATATAAAGGATCGGCCTAAGTTTTATTCAAGTGCTAGAGTCCAACTCAAATTTGTTTTGGCGTATCTTTTTTTCTCTTGTCCCCATATATTTTAGTTACTCATTGTAACCGCGATAGACCATAGTACTTCTCAAACGTCTCTGTAAGATCTCAAGAAAATTTTTCATGAGGTACCTTTTCTATTTTACGTATTGTTTTATGTTTTGTTTTACTTTGTTAGTAATTTCAATATTAAAAACAACTAATTCTAGTTACTGGAATATGAGACGGTAGGTTCTGAGAGAGTAAGGCACAAATATCCTAATTGAAAGCATGAATTAATCAATCAAAAAATAAATACATATAACTCTAAGTTTAAAGCACTAGTTAGTTATGGCGTACGTCGTTATCTTGTGGCTTAAGGGGCCAATATTATATAAAGGAACAGGGCACCCAAAATTCATGAGACGGCCCTGGTTGTCAATAGCATATAAACAAGAAAAATTTAGCTTCTTTACCTATGTGGGATATATGTTGAAATGGGTTATATCATATACTCTACATAATACGTACATGTTGACTCATGCATTTCTAGTATTCTAATCTATACTTGTTATCCGTTCATTGTAAATCGTTGTATTCATGTCTGTTCATTGTAGATCGTTAGTATTTTGAAGCCACTCTTATAATTTACACCAAAGTTTAAGTATGGTACTTATTAAGGGACAGAGTAATTTGAGCCATTACATGCTTACTCTAGTATTTTCATTTTTTTTTGTTTGGTTGCGATCGAGGAAAAAAGGTCGATGATGCAATTTGTTGTGTATTTCTTATGTCGTTGTCTTTTACTACTTTTGGCTTGTCAAAAGTTATATATTATGTTTCGCAGCTCTTTTCGACAGTTTTACCCACTTTATCAAAAAGATAAGACAGTTGTTCATGGTTTTCTGCTCATATTTTTTTTTGTGCTTTTACTAATTTTGACTTGTCAAACTTTATATTTTCTGTTAGATATTTTTTGTTTCGCGGTTTTGTAACAAAAATAAAATTATAAATTTTTTTAAAAGAATAAGAATTTTTTTTAAAGGGTGTATTATCACAAAAAGAGGGGTACCAATAACCTAGACCATATAGAAATGAGTTGGTATAGCACCAATAGGTAAATTTTATGTTACTGATAAGTAACTTTTTGGAAAACATTAGTTTGGACAAGGGAAACCTAACTCAAACTGAGTGTCGTTTGGTGAGTGCGACACATATATCCATTTTGGATAATTTTTGTGACTCACCTTCGTCAGTACCTTGTGATCGATTGAGTTATTGTACATGGTACTCTTACGTATTTAGCAGGACAAAGTTGCCACTTTTTCTCTTTATAACTTCACTAGAAATGTTGGCAACCAAGAGAGCTCACATGGAGAGCTATACCTTCATTCATTTTTTTAACAAGTCACTGCTTAACTAATATGGCATTGTACGGTATGCGTTAGGTAAGTTCACGTGGACCGGTAAAACATTTAAAGACCGGAATAAACACCAATCATGAAATGTGTTTCCTACAATATCTATACTACTTATAATAGATGAATGAATCTCTCTTCTCATGGTCTTTAAATTAATACTTACAAAATATAAAGCCTATTGTACAATACATAATGCACTATTAATGATCTTTCTCATCAATCTTAATTTTAAGACTTACATGTCTTTAAAGCTTAATGTACAAAATACAAAGCACTATAAATGTGGTCGAGCCCGAGTGGGCACGGGCCAAATTATCAAGCATATTGTACAACCAACTTAAACATAATTCATGCATTAAAATGTCACTAATACAAATAATAAATAATATTATACAAATATTCAAGCCCGAACGGGCAACGGTACAAATGGGCCCGAGCCCGAACGGGTACGATCCAAACGGGGTCTAGCCCGAGTGGGCACGGACCGAACGGGCTCGAGCCCGAACAGGCACGAGCTAAACGAAATTCTTGAAATCCGTAAATTTATTATAAAAAAGAACATAATAAACTAAAATACATGATTCACCAGAAAATTTTATTTCAGGCTATCTGCCGCCGCAACGCGCGGGAACTCTGCATTAAATGTTACTAATACAAATAATAAAGCACATTATACATATATTCAAGCCCGAACGGTCAACGGGCAAAATGGGCTTAAGCCCGAACTGGTGCGGGCCAAACGGGCTTGAGCCCGAACGGGCATGGGCCAAATAGGCACGGGCTAGAGCCCGAACAGGCACGGGCTAAACAAAATTTTTGATATCCGTAAATTTATTGTCAAAAAGAAAATAATAAACAAAAATACATGATTCACCGGCAAATTTTAATTTCAGGGTACCCACCGCCGCAACGCGCGGGTACCCTACTAGTACTTTATAAAAAGTTTGGGACTTTCTATATAAAGTATTCTTAAAATTTTTAAGACAAAAAACATTTCTTTATTAAGAAATAACAAGCCATTTAGTAAATTTTGTTGACAATATTGGTCAATAATTTTTAACTGTGATGGTTAATACGTTTTGTAATAAAAGCCCTTTAATACAAAATGGTCAATACAACTTTAAGGCTTTTAGAAGCCCTTTAATAAAAAGGTCTACATAGTATTCAATACATACACATATGTTACAACTGAAAATTTAAGGGTCTTTATGTGCAGCCTATTTTGTAACGGCCCGTTTTATTTAAATACCCACAGAAAACACTAACAATAGTGAAACAACCCCACTTTACATCTCTATTCGCAAAGTGTTACACTACCACCACCGAGCATCTCCTCAACCACAGTTACACCGCAACCACCGAACTGCTCGCCACAAAAATAATCACCGGGTACCCGCCACCGCATTGCGCGGGTACCCTTCTAGTGTTATCCTAACATATAGTTAGTGTTAAACTTTTATCTTTAGTGATTTCGTTTCTCTAAACAGATAGAAGGTTTTGTGAACCATATATGTAAATAAAAAGCAAAATTTTATAATGTCTGAAAAATTTGTAAATAAATAAAAATTTGGACTTTGGAGTTGAAGTATTTTTTAAAGTGAAAAAACATCAAGCATTTATATTATATTTTCAGGATAACTGGTTGAAGAAGTTTGAATTTTTTAGTTTCATAATCAACTTCATAAATAGATTATGTCCGAAAACATAGTAATATTATAGAGAATGAGATTCTAGACATGTATGATCCTCATTCTCAATAATATATAAACTAGAAAGATTTCCCTTCTTCCACCTATGTGGGATATAAACATGAAATGGTTTTTTTCAAACACATGATATTATGCATGCTTACATACCGACTTGTGTATTTCTAGCACTGTAATCTATACCATTCATTTCTTCATCATAGAGCGTTCGTATTTAAAGCTACTCGGATTCTTAATGAAAAAGTTTAAATTTTGTTATTTAGTGACGACACAATTTTGAGACGGAGATTGTTAAAATTTGGGGTAATAATCTGTGGCAAACATGTCACTTTATCAATTGCTAATGGCTTTCAAGCTATGTTCTTTGCAGGCGTATTACAGGGGTTTAACATGGACAAAGCATTAGTGGTTTATAGTTCCAAGATTATCATTTCTGCCGAAGCATCTCTTGTTCCTACTGAAGATCTTTTTATTGTTTCTGCTGAAGTTCATTATTATAGCCGTTAGAGGGGTCTTAGTGTAACTTAATCCCTTATTTAATCTGTCCCTTATTCTAGGGTTAGATACACTTGTGTGTGCAGTCTTTTCTCACACATTCTTTTCTTCTCTTTGATCATTTCACTGATCTTGTCTTTTCATTGTATACATATGATTATTGTCTCATTGACATTAATCTAATCTTGTAACATTTTGGATACTATTGTAAACTTAATCTAAGCCGACTATTGTGGCTTAGGTTTGAATAAAGGTTCTATTGTTCATCTTGTGTTGCCTATACTTTCGTACATGGTATCAGAGCTTCAGGCTCATTGATTCTCTTCGGCAACATATTGGTGGTTTGGGGTTATTGCTACTGGCGTAATCACTGGTTATCTTCTACTTACAATTAATCCTAGACTAAGTGAATCTAGGGTAATTGTGATTTGTTCTTCCGCTGCATATCTCTCTGTAAGTCTAAGTCTTATCTCCTCTTCAAACATACAGTACTTAAGTCTTTGTGGGTGCAAACGGGTAGACTAACATCTTGATCTGCCACCTTTGTGTGGTACGAATACCTGCTCTGGTTTACCCTAGTCCACAGGCTTGGTGCTTGTTGTTTCTTATATTCATAGTCTTATTATTATCTTTGTCTGTCTTGCTGTCTTTATTATGGTTGCTGGTGATAATGCTGGTGGTGGTGGTTCCACTGAGAAAGGCTTATCTTTTGGGGATGCTTTGTACTTACACCCTAATAACACTAATGGGACTCCCATTATTTCTATCAAACTCACAGGAACTGAAAATTATAAAATATGGAATATGGCCATGACCTTTGCCTTAAGGAACCATAATAAGTTAGGGTTTATTGATGGTACCTGCATAAGAGATGATTCGAACCCTAGTCTTGCTAATCAATGGGATACTTGTAACTCTGTTGTGGTTACTTGGATTCTTAATTCTCTTAGTCCTGAACTGTTTGCTGGTGCTATATATGCTAAAACTGCGTATGAAATGTGGAATGATCTTAAAGATACCTATGACAAGGTTGATGGTTCAGCTATATTTAATCTGCATAAGAATATAAACTCTCTTAGTCAAAATGGGTCCTCTCTAGCTGATTACTATAACAATCTTAATTCCTTATGGAAACAATTTGATTGTATGATTAGCTTGCCTCCCTGCACCTGTGAGGCTGCAAAACATTTTGAAAAACACAATCAACTAATCAAGTTAATGCAATTTCTTATGGGTCTTGATGACTCCTATGTTCCCATCAGAAGCAACATTTTAACCAGAGATCCTTTACCTAATGTCAAAACTGCTTTTTCTGTTGTCTCTGGAGAAGAATCTCACAGAAATGTCTCATCTGGGAATAGCTCTGCTAAACCCAATGCTACAGCTTTTGCTGCAAAAACTTCTGATGGTGGAAAATTTTTTGATAACAAAAGAGGTTTTAACAACAAAATTTCTGGTTTTAATAATGGTAACAGCTCTAATAGCAGAGGACCAAACATGAACCTCAAATGTACTAATTGCAAAAAACCTGGTCATACTGTTGATAGATGTTATGATCTTGTTGGGTATCCTGCTGGATATGTTAAAAGAAATTTCAATGGAAAACCTTTCAGCAGTAACAATGTTTCTGCTGAAACCAATTGTGTCACTGATAATAGTGCTAGCAACTCTCCTGTCTCCTTGTCTAATGAACAGCTCTCGAGACTTATGAGTCTCCTCAATGACAACAATGTGTCATCTGCTAATGCCAACTTGGCAGGTAAAAATTTTTCAGGAACCTTCTTCAATGGCAGTGTCAAGTTTAATGTAAACTTCAACAAGTTTTTTAATAACAACACTAAATCCTTATCTGGAAACATCAGTCTTGGTTGGATTGTTGATTCTGGTGCAAATCAGCACATGACTGTGTCTGAAAATTTTTTAATCAATGTTGTTAACATTTCAAATCTTGGCCTAACTGTTGGACATCCCAATGGTACTCAGGCCCTAATTACTAAAATTGGTGACTTAAAGGTCAATAATGACCTAACTCTTTTTGATGTTCTTGTTGTTCCTGAATACAATGTCAGTTTACTATCTGTTCATAAGATTGCTAGAGACAACAAAATGTTTGTTGGATTTAATGAATCTAACTGCTATATACAGGATTTACATCAAAAAAGGATTGTGGGGATTGGTAAACAACACAATGGATTATATATTTTTGATATAGATTCTACATGTAAGATTACCTCTAATAATTGCATATCTGTCTGTCATGTCTCTAGAAATCTCTGGCATCAAAGACTTGGTCATCCCTCTGACCAAGTCCTACACATACTTAGACCCACTCTTAACTTTGATAGTTCATCTGAAACTGATCATCTCTGTGATACTTGTAATAAAGCCAAACAAACCAGAGAACCATTTCCTCTAAGTGAACACAAATCCACTAAAATTGGTCAACTTGTTCACCTTGATGTTTGGGGACCATATAAAATCACTAGCAGAGATGGTTACAAATATTTTTTAACTATTGTTGATGACTATTCTAGGGCAGTGTGGGTTTATATGCTTAAGGGGAAGGATGATGTTTATGTTTCCATTGTTAACTTCACTCATATGCTATCAAATCAATTTGAACACAATGTCAAAATATTTAGAAGTGACAATGGGACAGAATTTGTCAATAATAAACTCCAACAATTCTGTCATGAAAAAGGAATTCTACATCAAACTTCTTGTGTCTATACTCCTCAACAAAATGGCATTGCAGAAAGGAAACATAGGCATCTCCTTAATGTTGCTAGATCCCTTATGTTTCAGGGGGAATTACCTCTAAATCTCTGGCCTGAATGTGTTCTAACTGCTGCATATGTCATAAACAGGTTGCCCTCTTCAGTTCTGTCTGGCAAGTCCCCCTTCTTCTATGTGTATGGGCATGACCCTTCACTCTCTCTCCTTAGAGTCTTTGGCTGCTTATGCTATGCCACCATTCTCAACATCTCTGACAAATTTGGTAGTAGGTCTGAAAAAAGTGTTTTCATTGGTTACTCAAATGAGAAGAAAGGCTATAAACTCTTGAGCCTAGAAACAAAAAATATCTTTTACTCCAGAGATGTCAAATTTTATGAAACTGTTTTTCCCTTCAAAATGAAAAATACTTTGTCAAAACCTTTTGTTGAAACCTTTGTACCAAAAGATTTAAATCACAAAAATTTTTTTGACTCACAAACAAGTCCCAATGATGAAGGGAGAGTGACATCCTATGATGATAGCACAGTGGTAAGTCATCCTACTAGGATTGTCGAACCGGTTGCAACATCTATAGATGATAATACACACCCTGAGGGCAACATATCACATGATTCACATCCTGCTGAAGCAGTTTCTGATCCTGCTGATACTACGCCTGATTCTGCTGAACAAGAAAGAGGCTTGCCAGCCACTACTGCTAGAAGGTCAACCAGAGTTTCTAAATTGCCAAGTAATCTTAATGACTTTATTATAGAAGGAAAAGTCAAATATGGGGTTGAAAAAGTTGTTAATTACTCAAATCTTAACAAAGACAATTACTGCTTTGCTTCCAGTCTTAATAAAAGTATTGAACCTACTTGTTATGAAGAAGCTATCCTTGATAGTAATTGGGTAGATGCTATGAATTCTGAAATAGAAGCCTTAAATGAAAACCATGCTTGGGATATAACTGATCTACCTCCTAATAGAACTCCTATTGGCTACAAATGGATCTTTAAAATCAAATATAAAGCTAATGGTGAAGTTGATAGATACAAGGCTAGACTAGTTGTTAAAGGTTACAACCAAAGGGAAGGAATAGACTATGATGAAACTTTTTCCCCTGTTGTAAAAATGTCTACTGTTAGATGTCTTATTGCCTTAGCTGTAAAAAACAAATGGCCTCTTTTTCAACTTGATGTTAACAATGCTTTCTTATATGGAGATCTTGATGAGGATATCTATATGACCATTCCCAAAGGGTTCTGTAATGAGAACAATAAAAATAAAGTTTGCAAACTTGTTAAGTCTCTATATGGTCTAAAACAAGCTCCCAGAAAATGGAATGAAAAACTTGTCAGTGTTTTAAAGGAAAACAACTTTGTCCAATCTGTTAATGATCATTCTCTGTTCACCAAAACAGAGAATGACAAGTTCATTGCTCTTCTAGTGTATGTGGATGATATTGTCCTTACTGGAAACTGTGTTGATGAGATAAACCTATTCAAGGAGTTTCTAAAATCAAAATTTCATATCAAAGACTTGGGAAATCTAAAATACTTTCTTGGGATTGAGGTTTTAAAAACTGGAAATGACATCTGTCTCTCCCAAAGAAAATACTGTCTTGAACTCCTCAAAGAATTTGGCCTACTTGGGTGCAAACCTGTGTCCACCCCTATGGAACCCAACTCTGTGCTTCCATACATTCCCACTGATGATGACCCCTTACTTGTCAACATCACTGGTTATCAGAAGCTTCTTGGGAAACTTATCTACCTCACCCATACAAGACCTGACATTTCATACTCAGTTCATTGTCTTGCACAATATATGCATTCTCCCTTGAAATCTCATCTGGAATGTGCCCTCAACGTTCTGAGGTATCTAAAAGGAGCTCCAGGAAAAGGTCTAAGGTACAATTTCAGCAACTCTGAAAATCATCTTGAAGGATATAGTGATGCTGATTGGGCCAAATGTAAGAAAACCAGGAAATCAGTTACAGGTTATTGTGTTTTCTTTAATGACTGTTTAATCTCATGGAAAAGTAAAAAACAAAACACTCTTTCAAAATCTTCCACAGAAGCAGAGTATAGATCTATGTCTACTGCTGCCTGTGAAATCATTTGGATTCAGAAAATCCTAAAAGATCTAAAAGTTGATATCAAACTTCCTGTTAATCTTTTTTGTGATAACAAATCTGCTTTACAACTTGCTGTCAACCCTGTTTTTCATGAAAGATCAAAACACTTTGAAATTGATGTTCACTTCATCAGGGAAAAAATTGCTAGAGGTGTTATAAATGCAAAAAAGATTGGATCTTCAAATCAAACTGCTGACATTCTTACAAAGAACCTCCCTGTCTATCAGCATAAATTTTTGTGTGAAAAATTGATATTGTTTGATATGTTTGCCAATCAGATTAAGGGGGAATGTTAAAATTTGGGGTAATAATCTGTGGCAAACATGTCACTTTATCAATTGCTAATGGCTTTCAAGCTATGTTCTTTGCAGGCGTATTACAGGGGTTTAACATGGACAAAGCATTAGTGGTTTATAGTTCCAAGATTATCATTTCTGCCGAAGCATCTCTTGTTCCTACTGAAGATCTTTTTATTGTTTCTGCTGAAGTTCATTATTATAGCCGTTAGAGGGGTCTTAGTGTAACTTAATCCCTTATTTAATCTGTCCCTTATTCTAGGGTTAGATACACTTGTGTGTGCAGTCTTTTCTCACACATTCTTTTCTTCTCTTTGATCATTTCACTGATCTTGTCTTTTCATTGTATACATATGATTATTGTCTCATTGACATTAATCTAATCTTGTAACATTTTGGATACTATTGTAAACTTAATCTAAGCCGACTATTGTGGCTTAGGTTTGAATAAAGGTTCTATTGTTCATCTTGTGTTGCCTATACTTTCGTACAGAGATCTTGTACGGAGTACAAATTTTATCACTGATTTCATATGTATTTTTGTTTTTTTTGTTCGGTTGTGGATGAGGAAAATATTGCAAATAATGCAACTCGTTTTGTGTTTCTTGTATTACATGCCGTAAAGTTAATTAAGTATTCTTTGTTGCAGGTAGTTTAGTTCGAGCGTTTTATACGAAGAATATACTTCCTTCGCATATAAGAGATTCTTTATATTAAATTAGTCGCTCTAGGTAGCCCCTTACAAAACGTCAATAGTTTGGATTAGGTAAACCGGACTCAAACTCTGGGTTTCATGAGTTTTTTTAATATGACTTATGTGGGTGACACATCTATCCATTTTGGATAAATACACGCTCGTTGTTACCTAGTGATTGATTAAGCTCTATATTGTTAGGAAAAAGTTGCTTCTCTGTCTCTTTATATATTCTCCAGAAATAAGAGGGCTCCAGCCATGTGTGTAAAACCAATGTCGAGACATCCGATGGATCGATCGGTTTGAATGGTACCTTTTTGCATGATTGAGTTGAAGAACCATCTGGGTTCAATAGTTATGTTAAGCCGACTAACGATTTGTTGCTTTGTTAACCCTGTCTCCGCTAACAGTACTTAATCTTTAAAGTTAAAAACTCCACCCATTTTTTAAAATGTTGCGAGACACTTATTAATCTTTATATTAATGTATGTCATATGTTATGTTTGCAAGCTAAATGTCACTTGGTATTAATTATGTGCAATGCTGGTTCAGAATAATCGTACGTTAGTTTTCACATTCTAGACAAAACTTCCATGTATATATTCTCACAAACTGAGTATTATTGGTACTTATTTCATATTCAAGAAATAACTTTTAGTGAGCTTATGAGTAATTCAATTAACATGATTATGAATTTGAGTCATGATTAATTTGATAGTTATTAAATTGAACACTCGAACAATATTAAGATGGATGCTACAAATTCAACGGCATGATCTTAATAGACATTGAGTCATGTGTTAAGTTATTTTAATAAAAACATTTGTTAAGTAATTAAATAGGTAGACGTCATGATAAACTATTGCAGCTAATTGTAGAAGTGCTTATTTGATGATGTTATCTAATATATTTCAAAACATGGTTCTACTTGTTCTTTTTTTATAAATCATCATCTCACGATTTAAAAAAAAAAAAAAAAAAAAAAAAAAAAAAAAAGGTGAAAAACAAAGCAACTTCACCACAAAATAGATACTGTAAGGCTACCCCCAATAATAATTCTTAGCGACCCTCATTTTTCCTGCCATGTTAGTTTTTTCTCTCATGCGATCTACACACAACCTTTTAGACACAATAAGTCAACCTACACTACAAAAAACATACCCCACGAAAATAACTTTTAAATAATAAAATACACACAACACACATAAAACAAACACTCAACCCTCATCTCCAATCGGTTGGGACCTCAACCAACATCCCCTTCAACCTTTTCCAACCCTCATCTCAGCAACAATACCAACCCGCTGCGACCTCCTCCAACCCTCATCCCCTTCAACCTTCAAATGATCGAGTATGACACTTTCGTAAGAATAACAATACTATAATCGTTATAAAATCCAATGAGCTAACATGAAGGCACCAGTGGTCTAGGGGTAGAATAGTACCCTGCCATGGTACATACCCGGGATTCCCATATGGTGCAATTTAACTGTGATGATAAGCCTTAGCATTGGTTGGGTCCATTGCACTACATCTCTTAAACGAGATGAAATCAAGGAAATTCTGAGGTTCATTTTTCTTTCCAATGATTATGTTTGCAATCGTGAATTGCGTGTGACTTCAGTTCCAAGGTTTGTTTTCTTTTTCTTTCTACTTATTTCCAGACATGTAGTATCGCCTAGGCGACCCAAGTATGTATAGAGAAATCTGGACGTATTAGTGTACTATACAATGTTAATGGGTTACACAAAAGTATAAGTGATCGATCAAGTATTTATGAACTTAAAATGAAGCTGATGCTGATTGAAGGATGAAACAAATTTAACTACAACTCATATATAGAAAGGATACGAGAGTGATCGAGGGATGTTGTGTGCATTATGTATATCTTGTGTTTGGACATGAACATACTAACTAGTCTTAAACGGAACAAGGGGTTGTTCGATTAGCTTATTAAGAGACAACAACAATAACAATACCTTACTGAAGCGGTGTATGGGGAGGTAGAATGTAGATTAAATGATATTCCTACTTTAAGAAAAACTCGGGCGAGGTCTTATTAAAAGAGTTTGTGCTTATTAGTTTAAAAGCTAAATAAGCTCTTCCATATTCTGTCATGGCACAACAACTTATTTGACACAAATGAGCTAGTTATACATAGGCTGATTTTAAAACCAAATAGCTTATTGCATTAAACTTATTCAACGACCCTTCCTAAAGTACTAAAATTCACAATGCTTATTCAACAAGTATTGAAGATACATCACTCGTTGCAGAGGTGGCAGTTTGTGCCCAAAATCAAAAAAATTGGCTAAATGGGTAAACTTTTAAAAGATTTGGGCACATTTGGACCCTCTTTTTTTTTTGAAATGGGCATGTGTTGCCCATTTAGAAGTTAAATGGACATAATGAGCACATGTTTTTCTCGAACATTAGATTGTTTTTAAAGAAAAACTTATATTTTTTTCAATATAAATAAGGTGTTACGTTCGAGAAATTTATTTCGTCGTTTTTGGTCTTTTTAAAAGCGATTTGTATAACATAAGCCCGTTTGGCCCGTGCCCGTTTAGCCCGCCCCCATTTGGCTCATAGCCCGTTTGACCAGTAGCCCGTGCCCGCCCGTTTTGCCACCTCTAACTCGTTGCAATAAATCACAAGTGTATTGTTTCAAATCTATCGCAACACTTTTTATCAACCAAGGTTGTTAAAGTCGTGGTCTTGATCGTAGGATTATTCAATCTTACAAATATCATAGAGATATGGGTTAATGTAAAATGGTTTTATGCATAAATTATAGGAACAATCTGTTGATGATCGTTTTATACTATTTCTAAAAGCCGCAAGATAATGATTTCTTTTTATAAGATACAACACATAATCAAATCCAATCATCATAATAAAAACATTCACAACAAAGAAGTTTTAGAAAAATCCGTCATCGGTAAGTGAAGTCAATAATTTTTAAAAATTTTAGATTTCATTTTTCTGAATCGGTTCAAATTTGTTTAAAAATATGATTGTTGGCAAGACAGAGATGATTATTGGTAGGAAAAATATAGAAGGAAACTATTTGAATCCGTTCAATTCTTCTTAGATTTTTATTTTTCTAAATCGGTTCAAATAAGATATTTGATTGGATAAAAAGCCTCTGCTGCTCGTAGGTTTATCAAATGGGTGCATGCCCTGAATGACCTGTCACCCCTAGAACTTGACCTGGTTTATTTAAGTTGGTAATCTGCCTTATAACGTCTAACTTTCTATAAATCATTTTCCATATATCAAATGGGTACTCTCATATTAATTATTCAACGTTGCAAGTAGCTTAGTTTAAGCTTTTTATATGTTAAATATACTTTCCATATCATATTAGTAAAATTCTTTGTGTGAGTGATGAAGACATCTGCTTGCATTTTTATATACAATCTATACGTTCTTTAAGACTGTTTATACTTTGAAGTTACTTTGATCTTAGTTTCTTTGTAGAAACAAATATTAAGTGACAACGCAATTGGATTCGTACATCCTCGCGTGGGTTTACTCTCATACTTTCGTTCTTTTTTGTTTTGTCGTGGTCGTGAAAAAATTGGCAACAATGCAACTTAATTGTTTTGTAAAATAACATTACTATAGAACATACAAAAATGTAAGTTACATTGTTATCTTCGTTAAATAAATTGGTTAGTTGTATTGTGTGAGTGAATAAGTGAATATACCGATCATTCCTACATGGTCTTCGAAGAACTCTAAATCTTCATCCTTATAATGATATATAATTGTACTTGTTGTTGGAAAATATGTTTTGCAAAATAAGTTTTTGCAAATTTTAGACACTATTTAATATATGTATATGTTATATATATTTATATTTCTTGGTAGCTTTGCGTTCTCCTTGACGAGAGCTTCGCAACGAGCTAAAAAGTGTCAAAAATGTAGTTGATATGAATGAGATATCGTGTCTTAAAGTGAGACACTTGAAACACAAAAATTGGAAAAGTGGGAGTATGCCACATCGCCCAAAACAAGAAATGAAAGCTTGTTTATATAGGAATCTTGATATGAACCTTCAAATTGAATTGTTGGTTTTACTCCAACACCTACGTGCGCGCGCGCGCGCGCGCGCGCGCGGGGGGGGGGGGGGGGTGCGGATTTCAGGATTTCTGGACCAAAATGGGTTCGAAGCTTCTGAACTCATGCGAGCCCACGCGACCTGCTGACACGAATACAGCTCCGAAGCCTCGCATACGTGCGTCTTATTGACAAAGTTTACAGAATATTGGTGTGTAATTAAGATATATGCAAATCGTGGTTATTGGTTAACAGATTTGCATATCAGTTTAATATTGGCAGATATCTTTTCTTGGTAAACAAGATAGGTTTAGCGATTTCTAGCAATATCTTCGATCAGAAACACGCAGGCTTATGTGATCTTTCAGGCAAGTAAGTCTAGTCCGGCTGTGACGTTGTACCCTGGGAAACAGACGACGAATCTGTTTTAAGGGAATCGTGTTCAACACGAGCCTCGTACCATTGTTTTTACTGCTTTCGTTTAATTTTGTTGAATAGTGTCTGTCTTCTACTTCTATTCTATTCTGTCTGTTATTTAAATTTGTGTTATTATTATTTGTAATCTGATTTATTAATAAAAGTGTGCACCGTTTCCCACACTTGCTTTGTTAAATTGGCAAATGTAGTGTTCTACTCTACGAGTAACTTAATACAGGCCTTTTAGGAGAACATTTGTGAAATAATTCAATTGGCTATTTTTATGTGACTGATCAAGTTATCCTTTTGGAAACTACAATAGTTTGCTTTGGGCGAACATGACTCAAAACTATGTGGGGTTTTGGTGCTGACTCCTGAGTGCAACACATCTATCCGATTTGGATAATTCTGGTGGATCGCGTCCGTTGGTACCTAGTGATTGATTGAGTTATACACTCGTAGGACAAATTTGTCATCTTGTCTTCGCTAGAAATGAAGGCAATCAAGAGGGACTCAAGTCGCCACAAAGCCCTCAATTTATAGTCACATGGATGCCAATGACCATGTGGATCAATTTGAAAGGCATCTTTTGCATTAGTGTCTTGTTTAACTTTGACATTAACTATATTTATTTATGTTATATAATACTTAATGCAAAGTATATGAATGAATTTGGTTTTAAGTGTACACCGTTATAGAATTTTGAGTATGTCATATTAAAAAGTTGAAAGAATTTTACATGAAGCGTCACGCCTCAATCAATTTTCCAGTACAAAATTTGGAGCACCCATTTTTAGGTGTAAGAATTTTACATTTATTTTTTTCACGGGTTAAATTTGTCCTAAGTCAATAATATTTCATTTCTTTCATCTAAGGTACTTAACTTCACAAGTTGTTTAAATATGTTACTGAACCTTTAAAATGATGACATTGCATATTTTTTAGTACAAAACGGTCCTTGTGGTTAGTCGGATGTCACGGATTTAGTCCCTAGACCATTGTTTCTATTAGTTTGACCATTTTCTTACGTTTTCGTCCGTTTTTATTCGTTTTCAACCGTTTTTATATGTTTACGTCCGTTTTTTACGTTTTCGTCCGTATTCATCCCCTTTTTTTTAACGTTTTTATTCGTTTTTTCAACCGTTTTATAAGTTTTCATCCGTTTTTTACGTTTTCATCTCTTTTTTATGTTTTTATTCATTTTCAACTGTTTTTATATATTCTCATCATTTTTTTTACATTTTCCTCCGTTTTCATCTGTTTTTATACGTTTTCGTCCGCTTTTATACATTTTTTGTCCATTTTATACTTTTTTTTTACAATTTCTTATGTTTTTTTCATCCGTTTTATACGTTTTTATCTGTTTTCGTCCGTTTTTATATGTTTCGTCCGTTTTCTTACGTTTTCGCCTATTTTCTTATGTTTTCATACGTTTTCTTATGTTTTCATCCGTTTTTCTTATGTTTTAGCCCGTTTTCTATTGTTTTCACACATTTTCGCCCGTTTTCTTAAGTTTTCATACATTTTATACGTTTTTGTCCGTTTTTCTTATGTTTTCGCCCGTTTTCTATGTTTTGATACGTTTTCGTCCCTTTTTTACGTTTATAAACGTTGTTATATAATTTCGTCCATTTTTCTTGCATTTACGTTTGTATGTTTTCGTTCGTTCTTATAAGTAAAAACGAATGAAAATGTAAAAAAAATAGATGAAAACATATGAAAAATGGACGAAAACGTATAAAAACGAATGAACAAATAAAAATGTATAAAAAGTGTATAAAAACAGACAAAAAACGTAGAAAAATGGACGAAAACATATAAAAACAGACGAAAACATAAAAAACGGACGAAAACATATGAAACGGATGAAAACGAATAAAAACGTATAAAAACGGATGAAAACGTATAAAAACGGATGAAAACATAAAAAAATTGTCGAAAACGTATAAAAACAGATGAAAACGAATAAAACGTATAAAACAAACAAAAACGTATAAAAACGGATGAAAATGTATAAAAATGAACGAAAACGTAAAAAACGAACGAAAAAGTATAAAAACGGTTGAAAACGAATAAAAAAGTAAAAAAAAAATGGACAAAAATGTAACAAAATGGTCAAACTAACTGAAATAGTGGTCTAGGGACTAAATCCGTGACACCCGACTAACCACAAGGACCGTTTTGTACTAAAAAAATATGCAATGTCATCATTTTAAAGGTTCAGTAACATGTTTAAACAACTCGTGAAGTTTAGTATCTTAGATGATAGAAATGAAACATTAGTAACTTAGAACAAATTTTTCGCAAAATTTAGTGACTTGTTTGTATATTAACTTTTTTTTTCACACTAAATGAGGAAAGTCTATTTTGTTCCCGTGAACCCCCGAAACTCCCTTAGGTCCGCCCCTGAATGGTAAAGAACATTTGGATCAATTTGAATGAAACTTTTGTGTATGATTGAGTAGTCCAATTTTAAGAACTTAACGACACAAGTTAATGTGTGCTCTATAGCTACCTTGGCCACGTTTTGATTCATTTTTTAGTACAAAAATTAGAAAAGTCAGAAATATTATATTCATCATCATTACTAAAAAAGTCAAGAATTATATTCATTTTCTTGTACAAGTTTGAAGATATATATATATATATATATATATATATATATATATATATATATATATATATATATATATATATATATATATATATATATTTTAGGTTTATAATCAACTCTACCAACAACTACTTACATAAAAGCAAAGTAATATTATTGACATGTATGATCCATGTTCACTATCGTATTTCGTATATAAAAATTAGAAAGACTATACTTCTTTTAACAATGTGGGATGTGAAGGAATGTTTTTAATTATGGACAAAGTGAATGTTGCATTTCTATATACCATGCATGTATGTGTCTACTATTGATCGTTGTTCTTTGAAGTTACTTTAAATAGTGCGAAAATTTGAATATGCTTATTTAGTGACGACATAATTTTGATTCGGATATCCTCTTATGCAGCTCATTTGTTTTTCTCGAATTACATGCCCTGAAAGTTAAATAAGTGCTCTACGCTGCAGGTAGTTTAGTTCATATGATAAATATACTTATAAGAGATTTTTTATAAATATAATAAGTTGGCAGTCTTTGTTTGAGATTTTTTATAAATATAATAAGACATTGTCATATAAGAGATTTTTTATAAATATAATGGAGACATTACGTGGAGGGTCGTGCCTTGATTCATTTTGTGTCATGTCACGGCAGATTCAATATGGTACTGACGGTAGAGGTTAGGTAAGTTCATGTGGATCAGTGAAACCTTTACAGATTGAAATGGACTCCACCGACCAGGGGTATTTTTAGAATGAGAAATGATAGAGAGACTTAAAGTTATACTTAAACTTAGACCTAAAACTAAGTGGCATCATCCTGATGGCTACATGAACCCACTTATGTTACAACCCATCAAGATGATGACACTTGGTTTTAAGTTTAAGTTTAGGTCTAACTTTAGGTCCCTCTATCATTTGTCTTTTAGAAGAAATGGCATCCTAAGATATGGACAATCTTTGTAAATAAACCGTTTAGAGAAGCCGTGAGAACAAATAGAGTACAAAAAATGTCTTGCATATTATACTTGTTTTCAAGGTACTTATGCATCAGCGAAGTTTGACTTTCTCTATATCCATAATCAACCTCGTTGACAACCAAGTGCCTTGAAAACATGGTAATATTCCACACATGTATAGAGTTCATTTAGTAGAGTATGTAAACAAGAAAGATTTCACTTCCTAAACCTATGTGGGATATAAATGTTTGGCTCTTGCATTTCATTTCTATATACAACCATTTATGTGTTCAATATACGGCGTTGCTCCTTGAAGCTACTTTGATAATAGTGCGAAAGTTTTAATATGGTTATTAAGTTACGGTGCAATTGAATTCAAATATCTCATGTGGGTTTACACTCACCTTTTCGTTCTTTTTTGCTTGGTTGTGGTTGATGAGAAAAATGGCGGTAATGCAACTCATTTGTGGTTTTTGAATAACATGCCTTCATGTTAATGAAGAAGGGGTCAAAATCATTATTACCTAAGTGAGGAACGGGTAGAACTGGTCACTTAGTTTAAAAATTGTCCAAAGTGTGTTTTGAATTCATACTACCTTCTAACTATGTTTAATTTAGAATTTAGAGTATAATTGTTATTCATTGATAGTGCATGAGTTATGATGATATACTAGTGATTTAGTGCACTTTCTTTGTTTTTGTGACAATCGAAGTATTCCCTCCAAATAGTTTAATACAAGCGTTTTTATTTGTTAAATTTCTTTTTTGCTCCATTTAACATTTAAGTGAAGTTTTGCGAATAATAATTGTAAGATATAAAAAAAAAATCAAGTTTTTTAGATGAGGTGCACAGGACTCAAACTTTATGTAGTCTGGTGTTTATTTTGTTGTCATTATTAGATGGTAGACTTTGGTAGTGGGCTCAAGTCTGATTTGTAGGCTTAGGTCTATTAAGGTTTAATTGCTACATTTAGAGTTAATTTCAAAATTGTTTATGTGGTCCATCAGGTTTAATGGTTATAGTATCTAAACTTTTTCTTTAACGGATCTTCCCTCTGTGGTTGTGACCCATGTTAGGTTTGATCCCTTGACCAAATTTTCCGTTTTTTATCGACTATCGTAACATGTGCAAGTCACATGTTAGGGTAATTTTGTCATTTTACCGACTTACTACCCAAATTTATTTTAAAACATTTTTTATTCTCTCTTTTTTTTTCCTTCTACGCCTTCTTTTTTCTCATGCTTTCTTCATCTAAATTCACCATAGGCCAACCACCACCACACCTACAACCACAAAACACCACCACCTCCAGCCACAATCCGACGCCATGATTCGCAAACAACACTTTCTTCAAAATCTCTTTATTGTAAAAATGAGTTTTGTAATTTCAAGAACTATCTTTTTGAATTGGATTCAGTTTCTGTTAACACAAACTTTTCATATATGGGCTTAGCCCATATAAAAAATAATTACAACAACAGGCCCATCATACTTAAGAAGGTAACTGTAAAAATGGCGAGTGGGGGTGTGTTGAAGTTACCTCTGGTGACTTTTGGGACAGGAAATGCAAAGAAGTTGGAAGAAGTTAAACTTATTTGTTGAATGAATAATTTATTTATTTATTGTGAATGCTGGTTGAGAATAATTGAAGGTTAGTATTGGTGCTTATTTCATATTCATTGATCCAGGTAAAACCACATATAGTCAACGTTTGCAAAAACCGTTTCGACCGGACCGGGTTTCAGCTTAACAAGCCGGGTTTCATGTTTCTCTTGTCATTGATGACGTTGGATGAAGCTAGACACTTAACTATGATGGAAAAGAGAGTGAGTGGGTGTTATTATGAGCATAGGTTGCGGCAATGTTTTGAAAACCGGGTTTATAATCGACCCGGTCGAGTCACCGGTCACCGGGTTAACCCGGTTTTTATAAAAAATTTGAAAAAACCTAAACCCGGCAGGGTTTCGAGAACCGGGTTGCCCCGGGTCACTCAAAACCCGGCGGGTCTAACCGGTTAACCCGGTTTTAGAAACCCGAGTTATGTTGACACGTTTTTTGCTCGGAACCGGTCCAACCGGTTAACCCGGCCTGGTCCACCCGCGTTTCAAAACATTGGGTTGTGAGGCCCGAGTTCATTCAGGTTATCTTCTCTAGCATTTTGTGACTGATCTTTGACAATGGTAGTACTCTAAATGTGACAATCGATAGAAAATGACAACCTGATGACAAAAAAAAAAAGTGTAATTTGCATTGTCATATTCGTTAATCAAATTGGTTTGATGTATCATATTGTATGCAAGACCCAGAGCCCTCATCTTTATGATGTTTGTACTTTCTTTGTTGTTGCTTAATATAAGCATTCATTTAGCATCTAGGATAACATTTGTGAATAAAATCAATAAGCTATTGATAAAGCTATCCTTTTGGAAACTATAATAGTTTGGTTTGGTTTAGGTGAACAGGACTCGAAACTTTGTGTGGGTTTGGGCGTCTTTTCGTGACTACCTTGGAGTTTTAGATTGACAGGTGCATAGGACGAAGCTGTCCCAATGTCTCTAGATATATAGTCAACCAAGAGGGTCGTCTCGTGGATGACATCTGGATCAGTTTGAATGGCACCTTATGCATGAGTGAGATGTGCAATTTAGAAGCCTAAAGTGCTAAGTCATATGTGTTAAAGGAATGTTTTTTATCAAATTATGTACAGAGTGCATGTTGCGTTTCTATATACCATTTACGTGTTTATTATAGATCGCTTTTCTAGTAAGCTACTTTCAAAGTTTAAATACGCTAATTCAGTGACGGCACAATTGGATTTGGAGATCCTCTTATGCAACTAGTTTTGTGTTTCTCGAATTACATGCCCTGAAAGTAAATATAATAAGTTGGCAATCTTGGTATGAGTTGAACAATGATAAGAGCTTGACCAAAATTATAGGTGCCTCTACTCGTTTTTGTATCATGTCACGGCAAAATCAGTATGGCATTGTACGGTAGGGGTTAGGTGAGTTCAAGTGCACCAGTGAAATGTTTTGAGATTGAAATGGACACCAAGGACGAGGGTTTTTTTTTTTAGAGTATATAATATATGGACAATCATTCTAAATAAATAGTTTGGAGTACGTAGACGTGAGAACAAATACAAAAAATGTCAAGCATTTTATATTTGTTTTCCTGAAGCAAGTCTATTCACCAAGTTTGGCTTCTATTAACCAAGTGCCAGGAAAACATGGTAATATTCTTAACATGTATGAAGTTGGTTTTCTAGAGTATATAAAAGAGAAAGATTTCACTTCCTTAACCTATGTGGGATATAGAAGTTGACTCTTGCATTTTTATATACCATTTATGTGTTTACGGAGTTGTTCATTGAAGCTACTTTGATAATAGTGTGAAAGTTTTAATATGGTTATTAAGTGATCGTGCAATTGAATTCGGAGATCCTCGTGAGGGTTCTCTCACATTTTTGTTCTTTTTTGTTAGGTTGTGGTCGAGGAGAACATCGGCAATAAGGCAACTGGTTTGGTGTTTCTTGAACAACGAGTCGAACATGTCTCTCAGTTTGAAAGTTGTCCAAACTCCAAATTGAGCAAAGATATATCAAAAAGTCTAAGAACTCATTAATTCTCAAATACACAGGTGTCTATGAAGTTTTTTTGTTAGTTTTTATTAACAACTTGACGTCATGACGTGTATGATGCTCGTTCACTTTAGTATATATATAACCAAAGAATGTTTTACTTCTTTAACATATTTGGGATGTATGTTGAAATACATAATACCTACATGTTGACTCATATTCTAATATACACTAGTTATAGATCGTTTGTATTTTGAAGCTACTATGATAATTAGCCCCAAAGTTTAAATATGGTACTTACAAGCGGATCATCTCCATAATTTAGTGTGAAAGCATTGGTGTAGAATTTTGACCATTTTACTTACAAGCGGATATTGGCTTTTTATCCTTTTTAACTACCACCAATGCCACCCATCATAAATAAAAGGAAAAAAAATAGATAAAGAAAATGCTACTTAAAACTAAAATATAAATTGTACTTTTTATACTCATAGTCTCAAGTTAAATGTCAATGTTTATATTTTCGGAAAACTTCAATCATTACCAATATATCACGTTTACTCTTAACAACAACATTTTAATCTTTCAGAAATGAACAGTAAATCATGGTAGAAGAATGAATGTTGGGATCGAACCATGGACCTTCTAAATACATAACACAGCGCTTACCAACATGCCATGCTACCACTTTAAGACATTTTATCCGGCTGTATGTATTTATGAAACCGATGTATCTTTAAATTAATTACACAATAAAACATGTTGCTTCTCAGCTTCTGTACATTACAGGCTCATAACTTTCAGTCAAGATGGTGATTAGGACAACCTTAATGATAACAGTAAAAATCTTTCATTTTTATTGGGCAAGTTGATTTGGAGTATATTGCTTCTGTGGTGTTTGGGTAATATGTTAGATGGGAGTTTGAGAATATGTTTAATGTGACTTGTAGTAATTACTCTGAATACTAAAGCCGGGAAAAGTAATGGTTCCAAAACACCTACCCACACCAAAACAGACAAGACAACCAAGAAGATACGATATACATCATTATGCATAAGCAGATTTAAACCAAGAAGAAATACAATCGATTTCGACCATGGAGCCGAGGTATGTTCTTCTTGAATATTGTTTTGATAATTTTAGCTTATCGAATAATGTAGCGTGTGTGTTATGGCAGCTTTTGAGAGCTAATGGATGTCTGGATTAAGGTGTTAAAAATTAGGAGTAAACAAATTTACTGGTTCAATGTTTCATATTATTTTTTTACTGAAAAGTGTAGTTGGAATAGTTGGTTGTAGAGATTTGGATTTAGGTGTGTTTGGAATTGGGGATTAGTCATGACGATCTTGTTTTTGTGTTGAAGGAGGCTAATTTCCCAAGTATATCTCCCAAATGGGACGACATAATTGGATGGCTACTCCCATTGGCTCTTCGTAATAATGCTAATGGTATTGTGGGTCGGCTCGTTGTGGCTGTGTCTTCTTATTATGTATGGCAAGTGTTAGAATCAACAACCGATAATCCAAGATGAAGCACAAGAGAAGAACTAACAATCGACAAATTTGCGGAAGCTTTTCTATTATTCAAAATGAAATTCAAAGGTACAAACTAATTCAAAGATACAAATCAAATTCAAAGGGTGGTACCGATCTCTCTCCCCCTCACCTCCTTTTTATAGGTGTGAGGGGGAAAGAAGCAAACTCCAAAATGGATTTGAAGACGACTCTTCAAATTCAATTTGGACTCGAAGACGCGTAGCATACGCGTACGTGAAGCTTAGGACTTAAGCAAAAACCAACCGACCCTTAGGAGTTCTAATCATATTCATAACAACAAGAGAGGAACAGTCGTGTTCATGGAAAAAGTAAAAGGTGAGCATTGTTCTTGATGTGGTTCTTTTGAAACTTGCATCTATGCGGTTCGAGAATAGCATGGGAGTTGAGAAAATGAGGGAGACCTCGAAGATTTCGACTACTACAAGTAATGTAGGTTGATTGTGGGTTATCTAGAACTACTAGTGCAACGTGTTTTTTATTCTATTTTATGTAGTTCGTTACTCCTTGGTTAATTTAGTGGTTGTCGTGTTTTTGAGCTTGTTCAAAACACGTTGTTTGTAGTTCTTTTTCAAGAGTGGTTCACTGCCTCTCTTCTTATACGCAAACAAATTTTTTATTTAATATATTCACCAGGTATAAACCCTTTAACAAAAAAAAGAGCTCTTGCACCGGTAAAATCCCACTTTGCTGAGGCTGAGTATGTATTCGACACATAAGATATAATATTATTTCTATTGGTGTATAACACATTCTATTCATACAGTACTTCTAAACAAGTTGTCTCAGAGGGGATGGGAGTTTGTGGTTGTGATTTTATACCAAATATATGTCATTTGGTTCATGTACACAAAAGAACATGGACGCGAAAACCGAAGTTTGTTGCTAATAAATTGTCCGGCAGGTTAAACTAAGCCTACAAAAGTATTGGAAATAAGCTTATGCCCGGCAAAAAAAAAAAAAAAAAAAAAAAAAAAAAAAAAAAAAAAAAAAAAAAAAAAAAAAAAAAAAAATTCCGTAACAGAATTTCCCGCCCTTTCTTCCATTAAAATTACCAATAAAAGCACCTTTTCCTACACTAATAATGCATGATTTTCAATTCTGATCCGACCATTAGATTCGTCTAATCATTGCGCACACGATGAATAGAGTTAATTTTGTTTTTGATCAGTTTTGTGAAATCCCTCAATTTGCTTGATTTTAGGTTTTACATCTTTTATTACGATTTGCTAGTTGTTAGTGAATATATTGAAATGTCACACAAAAGGAGGCATTTGAAACGTAAAATCAAGGTTCCAGTCAAATTTAGTGAATCTATCGGTAATTTGGGGAAGAATAGAGAATGTGATGAAAGTATTGATACAGTTGATAAAACAATAGGAAATGATGATGTCAGCTCAAGTATTGGTAAGAAGATTGGGGATGATTTTGATAAGGGGGATAAGAGATCTGATATGGTTAGTGATGATTTCAGTAAGAGGAATGTTAGTGAGGAGCTTGAGATTGCTAGCGATATGCCTAGGGTTTCAATGGAGGATGAATTTCCTGTGCTTAATGACACTTTTGGACCTACTGTAAGTACTAAACCCTCTGTTGTATTGAATGAATGTGAGACTATTAGGAATAATAGCACTGATGGTGTTAGTAATATTAGTGCTAATAGGTCTGAAAATGTTAACAATAGGGTGAATGGGAATAAGCAGGGTACCAAGCAAAACTTTGTGAAATCATTTGTGAATAATGTGAAAGACAAGGAGGTAGAAATTGAAAACAAACTAAAATTGATACCTACTGAACTTGAGGACGGAAGAGAAGTAGTTATGTTTGAGGAAGAAATAGTTAGAGAAGTAGTTATGTGTGGGCGATTTGTGGGATATTCTATGTCTTTTGCTGAACTTAGGTATAACCTGGGATTCTGGGAAGGATGTGGGGAAAGCATGGCCTGTTTGATATAATTGTCCAAAATGGTGTGTACTTTTTTAAGTTCAGAAATGAGGAAGGCATGCGTTATGTCCTAGAAACTGGACCATGGATGGTAGGGTGTGTTGGAAATGTATATATTTACGAAAATGTGAATGTCCGGATTCGAACTCGTGACCACGGGATTGCACACATTAGCGAATGAGAATTAAAGTTAATAATTAATGTTTATGTTTACGATTAATTATTACACATTAAGTCCGGTTAACGATCGTTAAGTATTTAACGGAAAAATGACTAACGACCGTTAAATGGAAAAGAGAAGGACTAGAAATGGAAAACTTGGAAAAGTTATGGATTGGGTTTTGGGCTTTCCTTCATGGCCGGCCATAGGGGCTATCCAAGGCCTAATCTCCTAACTTGTTCCCTAAGTTTACCTACTAGTATATAAGGAGGGGTAGGTTCTAGGGTTTCACACACTTGTGCATTGAATTAACCCTAGATCTCTCCTCTCCTCTCTCTAGTCCATTATTCAGCCGAACACCCCAAGTAAGGGAGTTTGGTTTCGTTTTTCTTAAACGAGGACTTGTGTTAGATCTAGCAATCGCTTGATTCGTTTGGTTAATTCGTGTGTACAAGAACGTGGTTGTAAGACATTATTCTTACACCAATAAGTACTTCTTTGGTTTGCTTTGCTCGAGGGTTGTTTTGCTTTGCTCGAGGGATTTGACATTCGCAAGAGGTACGTTACGCATACTTTCAGTTAATTAATTTATTTGTTATGATCTTAAGTCTTCCGCTGTGTACTCTTGATGTTTACTTGTTTATTGTATGATATATATATATATATATATATATATATATATATATATATATATATATATATATATATATTTTATAAACTCAACAGTGGCATCACGAGACTTGTATAACAAGTAATTAATTACTGAAACACATAATTAAAATAAACATGCATGTGTTATTATTTGTATGCTTAGATCTAGGGTTTGCAAAACCTAAACCCTAATTTTGAGGGGGGCGTTTTATTTGGTGCCCTAATTAGGGTTTTGTAAACTATTGTTTTAATTGGATTAGAAACCCTAAGATGCATGCAACTTTATGTGTATATGCGTAACTCTGTTTAATTGCATTAATTGTTAAGTGTAATTGATATCCATGATAATTATCTGCATGTTTTATCATGGATCTGTTTTTTTATTGTATGTCTTTCATGTTTTAAGTGATATACATTAAATTATGATAGATCTTAAATTGGGGAAGACCTCAATAATTATTAATTTAATCAATTATGTGCTATGTGGTATATATTTAGTTTTGACTTACGCAATCGATGAATCGATGCATGTGGTTCACCTTGTACATAGATGAAAACGGGTGGAAGTCTTAATTAAATATATGCATATTGACAGATCTAGAATTGGTTATTAATAAGATTTATCAAAACAGTTTGCATGTGGCTATTTGATATGCATGACTTTTATTTGTTATGCTTTCATTGTTTATTTGTTTATTTTTTCAAATACTTGCTTGTTTGTTATGTGTAACAAGGGTATTTTTACAAGAAAAATAAACTGACCTAAACAATGGTGAAACATGTATTTTTAAGAATAGTAATCATAATCGTTTAATTGATGATGACTTTGGTACAAATGACTGAACGGCTCACCCATGAGAATGAACTAATAAAAGGGGTTTAAAGAAGTGCGCACAGTCACACTGAAAGGATGTCTAAGGTTGTGCTTTAGCGCGTACCTGGTCCTCTGCCCCCTGTAAGTTCGAGTGGAGCTACTTAGTAAGCCATTAAATGTGCAAGCTCATCTTAAGGGCGAATTAGTTTTAATTCCATGCGCCACTTCGGTGGTAATTATCCGAAACACTAAGTGTTTACACTTATGCAAAAGTACGGTATAATGGATGATAATTAACACTAAATTCCTTGATTGGTGAAACCAATACCTCAATTAAAGTTTGATGATGAAAAACTTAAACATTAAAACAAGATATAAATGTTTTAATAAAAACTATGCTACAAAGATGAATGCATGACATTTTTGTACATATTTGATTTTATATCAAAACCATTACCCTTTAATTTAAGTTATATGCCATCCAACGAAACGGAAACACCTAAGATTACCTTTTATTTGCGTGAGATCGTGACTTAGATCGTAATCAAAGGGTAAAATGTCCACGTGTCGTGAGAACGGGCATGGATGATTTTGCAGTTTCTTAAGTTGGACAACTTAATTAAGCTTTGTAGTGAGAACTGGCAACTCAAGGCATAAGATGGGATAAAACATGTTTACATGGCAATTGAAATTGGCTATATGTAAATCCCATAAATCTAGGAATTGCAATTGAAATTGGCAATTGAGCACAAGCTCTACCATTTTTGTATAAGGTTCATTACTAGCAGATCAACTGATGTGATGAGATTATGACAATTTGGATCCTCGTTTTTCAGTGGAAATTAAATGGTTATATGCTTATGAACCATGGGTAATTAATTTTCTTGAAAAAGGTTAACTATCGAAAATACTAAAATTGAATTTTGTAATTCTTTTGAATGTATAATTGCAACATTTAACCGTAAACAAAGTTTAGTCTTTGATCAGTAAATTGCTCCATTCTGCTTTCAAACAAATGTTTGATCGAGAATAATTTACTGAAAAGACAAACGAAGTCTCTTTTCCATGGGAGAAGCATTAGACTAAATCCTATTCCTTTTCATGAATGAGAAAGGTATAATAGGAACGTTTTGAATTGTCTAAATTCTAATGTAACTCATAGCAATGAATTGCACGTCATATTTTCCATAAAGATTTCATTACCTTCATTAGGTGAATGAATCCTTTTGTAACAAACATGAATGTTGGTTAACTGGAAAACATGTATATGAGTTACTAAATTAGAAGCTAGACTAATTACCGTGAAAATTGGTAAAAGGAAAACTAGCTTAATTTATCTAGTTGGTTTACTTTAATCTTTAAAGGTGCTACATACCAGTATGGGGATGGTAGACCTGTTAAGGAAGAAATTGCATACCCAATTTTTCAAGTTAATAACATTGATGGATAACCCATCATTCAAAGAGTAGAATACACTTTTTAGTACCTTAGTAATGATTACGTATGGTTCTTTAAAGGTGTAAGAAAGTAAAAAGCAAGCAAGTTGTTTTCACTGGTTATGCAACACTTACAATGTTGTCAGATTCAGTGGGAGCATTTGTGTTGCATTACTGAATAAGAAGTTGTTTTAATGATTTCTAATTCAGTGGGAGCTACAAGCCTTATTTCCTGTGTAGTAACCCAAATTATCTTCAAAAGATAATTACTTTCCAATTGTAGGCACTTATGTTTTTTTTTAAGGATTGTCATGTGCGTTTCCTTACAAATCAATATAGTCCTAAATCTACTTGTTATATCTATGACACAAATCATATTAATCAAATAAACGAACGTGTATCGTGTTGTTTATCTGCTACATGATGTTGTTCCATGCACAAGTGGGAGAAATCTTTATTGTGTGCAAGATACAACACATATAATATGATTTAAATGGATTCTCTTGATCGCAAGGTAAGAGAGTTACGTTCTAATAGGAATTATATATTTTATATGTATGATTGCCTTATTAAGAACATGTGTCAAGATGATAACAAAGACTACTTTATTTTTAAAATTTATGTCATTCAATATTTAAGAAACACTTGTAGTTACAATTTATGTTACGTGAGAACGTGAACTAGATTATAGCCCAAGGTAAAATATCCACGTGTCGTGAGAACGAGCATGGATGATTTTGCAGTTTCTTACGTTGAATTTTCATGGAATGACATAATTAAATGAAGTAATCTAATACTACTTTGAATTTAAGTATTCGTTGAATGACTTAAATATATGTAGTAAGTATTAACTTGAAATATTAATTGAAACCTGAGGTGGTGTTCATAATTACTTTAATTAAAAAATGTTTATGATTTTGTAAAGTCACAAACATGAAGTCTTTTAATACAAGACTTACAATATAAAGTAAGACGTTAACTTGCTATGTTTTAAGACATATGCATGAAGTCAATGAGGTGATCAATGACTTATAACGTATAGTGGGATTATAACTGATATGTCTTTTGACTTGGTCAAAAATACTTGTGTTATAATACATGCAATTGACTTGGTAATTCTATTGTACCATTAAGTTTTACTTTGTTGGTAAATAGATGAGCCAAAGAGTAGATGGTTATCTTAAATATTGTTAGATTATCTTACAATATTAATTCTAATGAAATACCATAGTTTTATGGTATGTTCAGTTAGAAGAATCAAAATCTATTGGCATGTTTGATTCAAGATAACTATAGTTTCTTCCAAAAGTTATCAAGGTTAGAATATTGAGTATAGATTGAATATACTCAATAAGACTCCAACCTAGAAGATTAATAAGACACCATTTGTTTATGAAATGTGATGAATCACATTAAGTCTTATAATGAAGTTCTGAATTTGTTAAACTGCTTGTATAGTGAGTTGTAACAAAATTATGTTAGGAACTGTCAATGTTTTTTGTAATATCCCAAAAGAGAACAATGTATTGTTGCTCTACTTGCTAAACTATTTAAAGGTAATCTTTAAATTGTTAAAGGCAAGTGGGAGTTTTGTTTAGATCTTGAAAGATTGAATTACAAAATACATAATCTTCTAAAATACACTAGCAAATATCATGATGAGGTTAAACATGTAAATGATAGACCTCAATATGATGGAATTGTCGTTCATAGATCCGAAAGGATATCTCAGATATTTAATATGCTGAGAAATATGAGTTACAGGATCATGGTAAGCCTGATAATCATAATGATGAATTTACCAAATGATGAATTGTGGTAAATCAATCATACTATGAATGTTGAGATGCTGTCCATAAAGATAATCAACTTTAGATACTTGGTTTATCTTAATAATGAATATGAGTTTCTTCAAAGGATGGAAACCTTAGTGGTTTAAATCTTTATGTAGAAATTATATGGACAATATTGTACACATATTTAATGCATGTCTAGTGATAATAATATTAATCATATTTAAGCAATTAACTATGATTGAATATTCTTTACTAGATCCATTAAATAGAATTATAAAGATTATAATTGTCATACTTAGTTTCATTTATATGAAATTTTGACAATGAATGTCATAACTCTTTGTTGTGGAATTACTTTTGCGAGGACGATGAGTAATACAAAGAAGTTTTATGAATTCAAATAATCCTTGGATATGTACAAACTGCAAGAATCCATAAATGGATATATGCATGCATCTAGGAGATGATTCTTATGTTTAATATTAAATCCATGTTTGATTTAATAATTAAAACAAGATAGCTCATAAGTATTCCTGAAAGCTAGTGGGAGTATTATTTTAAATCTTATATGTTGTATGGGCAACTACATTCCACCTAAATTAAGTTTTAGTTGGGAATGAACTTCGTTTGTAAGATTTGAAAATAAGATATATAACCTTGAAAAATATGTTTATTATTATAAACATATGCGGTAAATAAATGAGTCTAATAGAACATGATGAATACATATCTTTGACAAGATAGATGAGATCTTAAAGTTTAACTTGAAGATTCATCATGAACATCATGTTGTGTATAAGATTGTTGTGTCATGCTTGATTACAAGATGATTTGACAACATTGAAAGTTGTTAGTGTAATAAATATTTTAAAAGGAATATGTTTGGATTTAGAATCACATTCCACAGTCTGGAGATGCTCCTAGATTCTATGGATGGAAATATGGCAATTATTTCATAATTGTCATTGCCAACAAACTTGAGTTTGGTAGGCACCAACATTACACTATAACTGTTCGAAGTTTACGGACGTTTAAAGAGCATATTGTTGTACACAATGATGCTGGTATAATTGAGATGACACTCAATTCTAGTCATGGTATCCGATGATGACCATGTTGACTAGTTATGCTCAACTAGGAGCATAGTTGCATTATACATTAAAGAAAAAGAATACTTTAAAACTTTAAAGTTTTGAAAGATGATTGTCATAAAAGGGTGGTTCAGGTTATCACGCACCTTATGGAATGATATGACAATATCAAGATATGTGTAAACATATACAAGAAATTAACTTATTGAATTTTTGAAATAAGTATTCTCAAAATTCCTATAGATCAAAGTTAATTGAAATTATGTCTTGTCAACAAGTATGATTCTCATGACTTGTGGCAAAATTCATTAACTAGTATTATCATGCATTGATCTATTTAGTATTTGGATAAAGGATGTTAAACAATTACTATTTATAATGAATTAAAGTACGGTATACGTTTAATTTCATTTATAATATTGTGTCCTATGTTTGCATGTTTAAATCCATGAATAACTTAAGTTATTCTAAATAGTCCGTTGTCAATCAATAACATGGGAATGATATTGAATTAAGACAAATCTGAGTATTAGTTAGAATATACTTGAAAGTATATTGATGCGTAGCATGACTAATTTCAGATGATATTCAATGAATTGAGTATAGGACTTATCCCACCCACATGATGATACTTTATGGATCTTTGTCATTAAGTATATCATGGATATTTATCCTCTGACTTGAGATACAAGAGATATGTCATGGATATAGTGCATTTTTGTGAAGCAATCTAACGCTATACGTAACTGGTAGTTATAAGGGTTGTTTTCAGAAGTGTTGCGAAATTTATGAATCCTGCTTGTAGTCAAAATGGGATTTGTTTCCTTCAAATTTATTTTGAAGTATAATACTACTGGGCCCCTCGTAGGGTTGTTAAGATGTTTGCATGGCCATGCCCAAGGTCTTCTGGAATATGTTCAGAAGAATTGGTAATCTTAATCAATCACATAAAGCGAGAAACAGAATAGTTAATTAAGAAATGAGTGAGATCCATATTCTTATTAACATGGTATTAGAAACAAAAGGATGAATATGATGATGAATCATCAAACTTGGTTTTTCTCCAGAAAACCATACACGAGTTGTACCGGGGGCATTGGCGTGTTGCTAGACGCTAACCAATGTCATTTCACGTTTTGTAAACATATCCAAGTGGGAGCTGTTGGAAATGTATATATTTACGAACATGTGAATGTCCGGATTCGAACTCGTGACCACGGGATTGCACACATTAGCGAATGAGAATTAAAGTTAATAATTAATGTTTATGTTTACGATTAATTATTACACATTAAGTCCGGTTAACGATCGTTAAGTATTTAACGGAAAAATGACTAACGACCGTTAAATGGAAAAGAGAAGGACTAGAAATGGAAAACTTGGAAAAGTTATGGATTGGGTTTTGGGCTTTCCTTCATGGCCGGCCATAGGGGCTATGCAAGGCCTAATCTCCTAACTTGTTCCCTAAGTTTACCTACTAGTATATAAGGAGGGGTAGGTTCTAGGGTTTCACACACTTGTGCATTGAATTAACCCTAGATCTCTCCTCTCCTCTCTCTAGTCCATTATTCGGCCGAACACCCCAAGTAAGGGAGTTTGGTTTCGTTTTTCTTAAACGAGGACTTGTGTTAGATCTAGCAATCGCTTGATTCGTTTGGTTAATTCGTGTGTACAAGAACGTGGTTGTAAGACATTATTCTTACACCAATAAGTACTTCTTTGGTTTGCTTTGCTCGAGGGTTGTTTTGCTTTGCTCGAGGGATTTGACATTCGCAAGAGGTACGTTACGCATACTTTCAGTTAATTAATTTATTTGTTATGATCTTAAGTCTTCCGCTGTGTACTCTTGATGTTTACTTGTTTATTGTATGATATATATATATATATATATATATATATATATATATATATATATATATATATATATATATATATATATATTTTATAAACTCAACAGGGTGCAGACCTCTGTTAGTACAAAGATGGGACCCTAGCATTTGTATAGACAGAACTGATTCTGTTAAGCTGCCAATTTTGGTGAAGTTGTTTTATATGCCTATGGAAGCTTGGAGTATTAAATGTGTTAGTGCTATTGCTAGTAGTCTAGGGAGACCCATTATCATGGATAAGGTTACTGCTAGGATGTGTCATGAAGGGACTGGTAGGGTGGGATATGCTAGAGTTTTGGTTGAAATAGATGCAGAGAAAGAGTTTAAGGATAAAATTGAAATTTTCTATAAAATGAGGACAAATTGACTTTGTACTCTAAGTTTGTAAGAGTTAAATATACCTGGATACCACCTAAGTGTCAATACTGTAAAGTGTTTGGACATTTGGATACTGTTTGTCTGCACAAACCTAGTACAGAGGGGGAGGAGGTTAGGAATGTTGAAGTAATTAATTAAGTAACCATGAAATTACTAGTGTCAGCAATGGGGAAAAGGTTTAGATCTCCAAAGATAATAATGTTCAGAGGGGAAGTATTAATAGTCAAAGGTTCAATAAACAGACACAAGGAAAAAACAGCGGTGCTAATGGACTGTTTGGGAGAAGAAACAATAGGTTCAAAACTAGTGTTGAATTTAGACCTAAGGAGACTCATTGTGATAAGGAGAAGGAGAATGTAGATGCCATGAATAAGAGTGACAATGTAAGTAATGAAGAGAGTAGAGTTGATAATCAAACTGCTAAGGAAAAGACTAAAGATGTGAATAAGTTTGCTTAGCCCATATAATAATAATACCAGGCCCATCACTTCCAATAGTAGTACAGTAGTAGGCTGTATATCTAATCCAGTACTAAAAAGTCAACTGTAAATCTATAATATTAAAAAATTCCACAGTAAAAATGGCGAGTGGGGGTGTGTTGAAGCTACCTCCGGTGACATTTGTGACTGGTAAATGCAAAGAAACTTGAAGAAAAAGCTAGATTGGCCGCTATTCAGGTACATTTTTTTATTCATATTTTTTGTGTACTACTCTGCGTACGTATATTCTCCAAAACATATATTCTGGTATGAAAAAAAGTATACAAATGATAAACCCGGGTGGCTGGAAGTGTTTATCCCGGTTGACCCGCCTATGCTCTGCGTTTATTTTCTCTTGCTATTGGGCCGAATCATGAACCCATTACGTTTGTGGGAAAGACTCCGGTATGCTTTATCTTATTCACTTTGTTTTTTACGATATCAAACGATTTAACTGATCTTTTGTAGTCTAAAATTTGATTAATTGGCATTTCAAATATATTTACACACCAAATAATTTTGGATGGGATCCAGTCTTCCAACCTGATGGTTATGATCAAACGTAAGCCTGGTTCTATACAGTCATCTCCATAATAGGTGGCAATATCGACAAATTTACTTATAAACAGGTCTTGGATTTCTCATATCTTAAATGTGTCCTATGGTTCAAAGCAAGTTTAGCTAAAAAAGGAACACATCAAATGGGTCAAATGGGTCAAACAGGTTGAAAGTTACGTCAAGTTTTAGTAGGTCTCCACTCTGACCTTAACACCTGTTTGAACCTGAACCATTTTGACACTCTTATGGACCTTATTCCAGGCTTATGTAATTTAGCTGTGATGATAAGCCTTAGCATCGGTTGGGTCCATTGCACTACATCTCTTAAATGAGATGAAATCAAGGCAATTATGAGCTTCATTTTTTTCCCAATGATTTGCAATCGCGAATTGCGTATGACTTCAGTTCCAAGGTTTGTTTTCTTTTCTTCCTCTACTTATTTCCAGACATGTAGCATCGCCTAGACGACTCAAGTATGTACAGAGAAATCTGAACATATTAGCGTACTATACAATGTTAATGGGTTACACAAAAGAATAGCGATCACTGTTTGAACCTGAACCATTTTGACACTCTTATGGACCTTATTCCGATTTGACACTCTTATATATGAAGAAAACCGATTTTTATCCGTTTCAACCCGAGCCATTTTGACTCGCCATCATGCTATCTCTAATCTTCCCCTGCACCTTTCATATCACGGCATACTTAAACCATACTAATCTTATGATTTATGCTGTTATGGTTATGCTGAAACGCCCAAGGAAGAAAAGAACAAGATATCTCATTGCGGAAGAGCTCTTGCGTTGGTAAAATCCCACTTTGCTGAGGCTAGTTATGTATTTGACACATAAGATAGAATATTATTTCTAAACAAGGTATCTTAGATGGGAGGTATCTACTTTGTATTTTGGGTTAAAAAAACTGATCAATGCAAATCTGGGATCTTATTGTTGAAGGATACAAAAACATTTGGAAGCAAAAGCTTAAGTTTGTGAGTTTACAGGAGAAACCAACCACAATCGATAGAAAATGACAATGTGAGGACTATAAGAAATTGTTATTAACAAATGTATCTGAAAACATAGTAATATTCTATACGTGTGTGATCCACATTTTCTAGTATATAAACAAGAAAGATTCACTTCTCTAACCTATATGGGATCTAAGGTTGAATAAGGTTTTATAAGTACCGTTTATATGTACCTCATACAGAGCCGTTTGTATGATGAAGCCACTCTGAGAGTTAATGCTAAAGTTTATCACTGATTCTATATGGATTTACTCTTATTGGGTTAATCACTATCGACCCAACAATAAACCCGTCACAACCCAAATGACCCGGTCAACAAAAGTCAACCATACGAAAAGTCAAAGAAGCAGTTACACAACGGTTACATAGCAGTTACAAATAACTGCTTCATATCACAGAACCGACACAATGGTTCAGACATACCCTTTCATTACAGTATATATACTAGTTACATTTGATGTAAAAACATGATGACATATTTGATTAATACAAAGACTTATTAGAGTTTTATTAATCCTTGCACATTTACTCGGTACACTTTTGATTGAAACGTTAAAGACCATAGATCCCGTTATAAAGGCCAACAATTGGTATCAGAGCGGTTTGGTCTATCAACCAACAATCATCATTTACCTTGTACTCGTAAAAGTTCCAGAATCAAAAACAAGACCAGTTTCGATAAGAAAAATAATTTTCTACAAATCGTTAAGAACACAAAAATCCAAGACGTAATATTTTTGTGTTTCACACCTTTGTCGCAATAGGGGTATAATCACTTTGTGATTACTCACAACCCGGCAACAAAACAAATTCGCAAAATTTTTCCGAAACCAGTTTCGATTACCCAATCCAAAAAAAAAAGGATCAGAAAACGATTTCAAATCGTTTTAAACTTTTGATTCATAATAAAAACTAATACGAGCGTCATCAATTAGGCACAAATCAGAGATTCGAATTAGAACAAACACACTTGTTCTTAAACGGAATAAAGCCCAGAAGGATCAATTGAAAACCCCAATTGATTCATCAGCAAACTCCAATCGTAAAACTACTCACGGATCAGAAAACCCCCAAAATAAGCCGAAACCCTAGGTTTCAAATTGGAGGGATAGCAGTGCTTGTAAAGAACACCATACCGGAGAAAGTAGAAGGGGCGGTCAAAAACCACAGCCATCAAAGGCCGGTCAACCGTCAGATTTATTGGAGAAAGAAGAAGATCAATAGTTATCTTCTTAGAGAGAGAGAGAACTGAAAGACAGTATCTCAAAAGAAAAAAAAGGAGTACGCGTGTTTTATCTCAACAAACGAAAAAAAGAGATAAACAAATATAAAGGGGACGCGTATACAGATAAAGGCCACACAAAGGATACTTTATATTTAATAGGGCATCGGGTTAAACCATCAACCCCTCCAGGTTCCAAAAGATTTCAAAACCACCTTTCATTTTTACTTTATATATTTTGATATATATTGTTTTAGTTTTTGATAAGTTACTTTGAAAAATTATTAAAGTCTTATCATATTTTAGATAGTATATCTAACCTAGTTTTACACTGCTTAGAATACTGATTAGGAATAATTTGTAAGAAGTAATTAACCTTAGGTTATTCATTTTTAAATTTTATAATCTCCAAGGATAGTTTAAAAATTGTTAAAACTATACCTAGAAAAAGTTTTACACCCATTTGAGGAAGATAAAACATTAAGAGCTCATTTTAAGAAATAAGAATTTTATAAATAAACTACTTTGTGTTAAAATTCTTTATTGGAGATTTTTTTGTCATTTTAAGATATGACGAAAGGAAGTGGTAAGGAACCTAGTACTAACATTATGAATAGTACACCCCAATTGCAATGCCCAATCCTAAAGCCCGCGAATTACTCATTATGGGCAATTCGAATGCAAATCATTCTCGAAGCGAATGGTTTATGAGAAACAATTGAGCCGACTGAAACGACTCAACCCGATAAGAAAAAGGATAAAACCGCTATTGCTTTCCTTTATCAAGCCTTACCCGAAGAACAATTACTTCAACTAACAAAGCACAAAACCGCAAAAGATATTTGGAATGCTTTGAAAACCAGACACGTTGGCGAAGACAGAGTTAAACAAGCAAGAATACAAACACTCAAATCCGACTTTGAGATGTTATATATGAAGGAAGATGAAACAATCGACACCTTCACCACAAAACTTACAACACTCGTAAACAAAGCCGCTAGTTTAGGACACACAATAGAAGATGAAACCTTAGTACGGAAATTACTAAATGCTGTACCCGAAAGGTATCTGCAAATAGTCGCATCTATAGAACAATATTCCGATCTAAGTGAAATGACATTAGAAGAGGCAATAGGAAGACTTAAGACCTACGAAGAAAGGATTAAGTTCAAGAAAGGAAAACAAGTGGACAGTCAAGAAAAACTGATGTTCACACGGCATGACAATAGAGGGAAAAATTTCAGAGGACGTGGAAGATATAAAGGATGGAGAAACCACGATAAAAATAACCACGAGAAGAAGGATGGAGAAAATACTCACAATCACTTCAACAAACAGAATATTGATTTCAGCAAAGTTAAATGTTACAAGTGCAATAAAACTGGTCATTATGCATCTAAGTGTTATACAAAACCAAACACTAGTATGCAATCTAATCTTGTCGAGGAGGACTTAGAACCTACCTTATTAATGGCAATATTAGAAGACCCACATGTAACAAAGCTAGAAGATCAAAAGGTCTCGCTACACGAAGAAGATGTAGGATATAAAGAGACAAGTGTCGATAGTCAATGGTACTTAGACAACGGAGCTAGTAACCATATGACTGGGATAAGAGAACACTTTAAAGAACTAGATGAGAACGTTAGTGGAAAAGTAAGATTCGGAGATGGATCTCATGTAGAGATTAAAGGAAAAGGTTCAATCCTATTAGAATGTGAAGACGAGAAACAAAGAATCATATCTCAAGTCTATTACATTCCCAGCTTAAAAAACAACTTATTGAGCCTTGGACAATTTACCGAAATTGGTTGTAAAGTTGTAATGGACGACGATGAACTACGACTTTATGACATGGACAACAAAATCTTCTTGAAAGTCACAAGACAAAGAAACCGTCTATACAAAGCAAGTCTGAAGATAGGCACACCTTTTGCTTATTAGCAAACTTAAGTGACAACACTTGGTTATGGCACGCAAGATTAGGACACCTCAACTTTGAATCATTAAAAACTATGACTCAAAGGGAGTTAGTTCATGGAATACCCGCCATTAAACATACAACACAAACATGTGATGTTTGTTTAGTTGACCATTTCCCAAGAAAGCAAAAACTAGATCAGCATCACCAATAGATTTAGTTTACGGAGATTTATGTGGACCAATCACACCACCAACACCATCTGGAAAGAAATATATATTCTTGTTAGTAGATGACTACTCAAGATATATGTGGGCGTATTTCCTAAACACGAAAGATCAAGCTTTCGATACTTTCAAGGAATACAAAGAAACAATAGAGAAGGAGCTAAGGACAACATTGAAAATGTTAAGAACTGATCGTGGAGAAGAATTCACATCAAACGAATTCACTCAATATTGCAAAGAAAACGGCATAGCACGACAACTAACCGCACCTTACTCACCACAACAAAATGGAGTTGTTGAACGAAGAAATAGGACAATCATGTCTACTACGAGATGCATGATGAAAGCAACTAACATGCCACAAAATTTTTGGGCTGAAGCTGTTAGACATGCTATATACATTCTAAACATCGTTCCTACAAGAGCCTTAGAAGACATCACTCCATATGAAGCAATTAAGAAGAAAAAGCCAAACTTAAAAACTTTAAGAGTTTTTGGCTGCATAGCATATGCAAAGGTACCATCACAACATCTGACAAACTTAGATGATAGAAGTAACAAAATGGTATACTTAGGAAGCGAACAAGGATCAAAAGCTTATAGACTATTTGATCCAACAACACAAAGAATATGTGTTAGTAGAGATGTGAAGTTTAAGGAGGATGAAGCATGGGACTGGAAGGATTACCTGGATGAACACACCAATGATGAACCCGAATGGTTTGACTTCAAAGTTGAAAGCCTTGAAGCCACAAATGAACATCAGGAAAACGAAAACCAACCAGATGAAGAAGACGAAGATATCCCTGCAAATGATGATCATGAATATGAAACATCAACAACTGACTCACCCTCTCACTCACAAACACTTCGCACACCATCTATAATTTCATCAAGAATAAATACTCAAATTACACCAACTACCTCAAGACATTCAACCAATCAAAGTAACTCAACTACAACCCGGAATTTACATCCAGACTTTGATCATACACCATTACAAGGTTTTAGGACATTGAATGATCTATATGAAAACACCGAGGAAGTTTTACCCGAGCATTTATTACTAGCTGAAGATGAACCCAAGAATTACAAGGAAGCATCGAACGATCAAAAATGGATCGAAGCAATCAAGGTCGAATTAGATTCCATCAATAGAAACAATACATGGGAACTAACCACTCTACCAAAAGGACATAAAGCCATTGGATTAAAGTGGGTATTCAAGACCAAGAAAGATGCTAATGAAAATATAGTCACGCATAAAGCAAGACTAGTAGCAAAAGGCTACATACAAGAGCATGGCATAGACTTTGAAGAAGTCTTTGCACCTGTAGCAAGAATGGAAACAGTCCGATTACTATTAGCCATAGCAGCTAACAACAAATGGGAAGTACATCACCTAGACGTCAAATCTGTATTTCTACATGGAGACTTAAAAGAAGAAGTGTATGTTACACAACCCGAAGGATTTATAAAAGAAAATGGAAAAGTCTACAGATTGATAAAAGTTCTATACGGATTAAGACAAGCACCACGTGCATGGAACATAAAGTTAGATAATACCTTGAAGTCCTTAGATTTCAAGAAGTGCGCTTTAGAACAAGCTGTCTACACAAAGAAGTCAAAAGACTCAATACTTCTAGTAGGAGTCTATGTGGATGATTTGATCATCACTGGCACACCAAAGAAAGAAATAGACAAGTTCAAAGCTAAAATGGAAGAGAAATTTGAGACGAGTGACCTAGGATTACTATCCTACTACTTAGGAATTGAAGTCACACAAACTGGAGGTGACATATCAATAAAGCAATCCGCCTACGCAAGCAAGATCCTAAAGGAAGTTGGAATGCTAGACTTTAACGAAACTTTAATACCTATGGATCCAGGAACAAGACTAACAAAGAACACTGAAGAAACAACGGTCAACTCAACTGAATATAGAAGCTTGATTGGATGCTTACGATACCTGCTACATACAAGACCCGACTTAAGTTATTCCGTTGGATTACTTAGTCGTTTTATGCAAGAACCAAAGGAACAACACTTGAAAGCTATTAGGCAAGTACTACGCTATGTTAAAGGAACAAAAGACTATGGAATCACCTACAAGTACAATGGAAGAAAACAGATACAAGGTTACAGTGACAACAGCTACGGAGTCAACACTCAAGAAGGCAAAGGCACTACTGGAATTATCTTCTACTACGGTGAATCACCAATCAGCTGGAGCACACAAAAGCAAGCCACGGTAGCTTTATCATCATGTGAGTCTGAATTCATTGCAGCAACAGTAGCAGCAACACAAGCATTATGGTTAAAGAGACTGCTTAGCAAGCTTACACACACGGAAGAAGAAAAAGTTACAATACTGGCAGACAACAAGTCCGCCATCGAACTAATGAAGAATCCCGTATTCCACGGAAGAAGTAAGCACATTGATATAAAATACCACTTTATAAGAGAATGCGTCGAAAGAGAAGACCTACAAGTCGAATTCATAAGTGGAGAATTTCAGAAGGCTGACATACTGACAAAGGCATTACCGAAGATCAGATTCCTCACAATGAGACAACTAATTGGAGTCAAAGATCTAAAACAAGCCGATTGTGATTAAGGGGGAGAATATTGGGTTAATTACTATCGACCCAACAATAAACCCGTCACAACCCAAATGACCCGGTCAACAAAAGTCAACCATACGAAAAGTCAAAGAAGCAGTTACACAACGGTTACATAGCAGTTACAAATAACTGCTCCATATCACAGAACCGACACAATGGTTCAGACATACCCTTTCATTACAGTATATATACTAGTTACATTTGATGTAAAAACATGATGACATATTTGATTAATACAAAGACTTATTTACAGTTTTATTAATCCTTGCACATTTACTCGGTACACTTTTGATTGAAACGTTAAAGACCATAGATCCCGTTATAAAGGCCAACAACTCTTGTATTTTCGTTCTTTGATGTTTCGTTAAAGTTGAGGAAAAATATGGTGATAATGCAATTCGTTTTTTGTTTCTTAAAATACATGCCATGAAGTTAATCTAGTATTCTACGCTGCAAGTAGTTTTGATCAAAGTGTTCTATTTGTTAACTATATTGACCTTAGCAATTTAGCATACAAGAAAAGTTTTCTAAATAAAATCAGTAGATAATCTGTGTTACTCATTAAGTAGCCCTTTGCAAAACGTCAATAGTTTTATTTTTGTTTTTTAATATATTTTTGGTTAATGGACACTTATCTTGAAATACATACAAAAAAAACACAATCAAACACAAAAAGTTGTAAAGTTTTGCTTCTAGCGATATCCAAAAATAAAAAAACACAATCAAACAAAGCTACATATTGATGGTGAAACCATAACAACATCAAGCAAGCGTCCTTTCTACACTTCAACTAGTATTTTGCAACAGCACAAATAAAACACAAACACAATCCTGAGTCGACACCCATTAACTGCCTTTAATCACACAATCGCATTTTGGTCAGGTTTCCAGTTTCTTTACACGTCTCTAAACCTCAAAATCACAAGCTTCTTTCTCTTGAAATGAGAAACCCATCGACCTTTATCACAACCGACTTCAGTCCCATACTTTTAGTAACTCTTCTCACATCTTCAGCAGTAAACTTAGAAAATTCCTCCTTCATTGCTTAAGATCCAGAAGATCGAGGCTCCCATTTTCTTGTTTCCTTTTGAATCTGTCTGTCACAGTGACAAACGTGTTGTTGCGCATAAATTTTGCATGAAAGATATATGCTCGTTGTTCTTACCTCTCTCAAACTCCTTTAGACCAATAAATTGTATAGAATTGTCCAAAAACAAACTCCATGCCCAAACTTCCCATGAATTTAGGCATAGCGTTATGAGGAACACGCGAGTTGAACCTCTGAAGAGTTCTGAAGTTCCTGTAATATTGGCACATTTTGTAAATATGTTAAACCAAGAAAGAAGGTATATAATGAATAATTAACTTCTATCTATGTTTCTGTAAATAAGTTTAGTTCTCTACAATAAAAAAATTGGGGGAAATTACTATAGTTTAAAGTCATACTATACTGTCCACGTAATAAAAACTCAAGTTAAATTACAATCTATCCTCTATCATCAATTACTGTGAGTTTGTGACATTGTCATAAATTTATACCATTGAAGTGTAGTTACTTTTCTAACACTTACAATATCTACAAACCTGCAAGTGGGAATAAATAATATATCTCTGATATCTCATATGCAATTGCAATGTTTGATTAGTTAGTTTAAGAAAATTTCTCGAATATTTGTTGTGAAGTCAAAGCAGACACATTTACTTCATTTGTGATGATGACCAAATAACTTGTTCTAACAAAAAATATTTTCGATTACACTTTTAACAAGATGCCCGAAAAAGAAAGACTGCAACTTTTTTGGGACATGTACTGTATTGGATACTAATTTACTAATCCATGAAAGTCAAGTATTTATAGTCATTTATGTAAAGTGTAAAGTATAGGGTCCTAGTGTGTAAAAAACAAAGCCTATAACCGAATGACAGTTATTTTCGGTTATGGCAGTTATTGTGAATGGTTGTGTCGGTTGGTGGGTTATAAGTACCCATGTAAACCAAGTTTGTAAACTAACGATTGTTATATATCAAATAAACTTAGTATACCTTTTATATTCGATTGTTCATAGAAGATTAGACTAACAATTGGCATCAGAGCCAAAAGGTTCAGGGAACCAGAGACAGAGCAGAAGACTAACGATTCAGGGAATCGTTCCAGAAAAAGAAAAATAGAAGACTGATTGATTCAGGGAATCAATCAAAACAAGAGAAGAGTTTTTGATTCAGAGTAATCAATAAAGATAGAAACACGATTCAATTATAAGAAAGATTGAATTAGAGAACAGAAAAGGAGAAGAAAAAACATACCGGTTGTGCGACCGCCGCCGTATTGTTTGCCGGAGAAGAAAAGAATAACCACCGCCGCCGCCGTCATCGGAAAAGTAACAAGAATCTTAACCACCATTGATTGCAACAGGAAGAAGAGAAAAGTGATTTGCCCTAATTAGTGTAGAAGAAAGAAGCGGATTTATTTGGGGAAGAAGATAGGCGTTTTTTTTAGAATGCTGTTATTGGTTTGGAAAAGAAGCAGTTTTTATTTGGGAACAGAAAAGAGTACGCAACTTAAAAGGCCCACAAGATATCTAGAAGCCCAAGAGAAAATACAGGTTTTATTTCAACACTTGTCTTTTCTATTAGTAGAATAGATTTTTACCATTACAATTTGCCTTAAAAAAGTTAGAATCATTTGAGAATTACTGTGATTAGGCAGAAATTTAAGTTCGACTGTTTATTAAGATTATATTGGTTTTAGAAGTTGCATATTACTATTGTGGGTTAGAAAGAAGAATTTAAGGTCGACTATTATTAGAATTATATTGGTCTTAGAAGAAAACCAAATCGAAAGATATGACGGGAGATAAAAACGAAAACAGAGTTGTTTTCACCACATCGTTACCATCATATCAATGCCCAGTTTTAAGCAACACAAATTATACATTATGGGCATTAAGAATGAAGAAGATATTAACGGCAAATGGAGTATGGGATTTATTAGAAGGAGTAAGTACATCAAAAGAGATTGATGTAAAAAAGGATAGTTCAGCGTCAGCATACCTATTTCAAGGGTTACCAGAAGATTTGCAAAAGCAAGTTGCGGGATGTGAAACAGCAAAAGAAATTTGGGACTCTCTAAAGTTGATTGGTGCAAAACCGTCAAGTTTTCTCACGCAAGCTAGCCACTTGTGAATGGCTAACTGTAAGGAACTTAAAACAGCTCACACACCAAATGCAATTTAGATCAGGAGAATACAGTGGATTCCCGGGTCGTTAAGTCCCACGGAGGTTGACTGGTGTTTAACACAATCAGATTGTCGAATAACCACTAAGGATAGTGGTCAGTAGGGATTTTGAGTTATTTATAAATTACAGGGGCTTAAATGCAAATTAAAGGAAATTAAAAAGATTAACTATGTTAAATAAACGCTATCACTAATTTTAAACTGATGTTTTTGATTTTATGTTTTTATAAAACTTAATTTAAAAACTACGTGACGTACAAATAAAAACGTGAAACTTACACAATATTAATCCTAAAAATATAAAAATGATATTTTTACAAACCTAATGATATAACAAACTTTTAAGAAAAAGAAAATTATTTTTATAACTATTTAATTAATTATTATTAATTAAAAATTATTTTTAACTAATTAATAATAACCTAAATTACAAGAAAATATGAAATAAACCTAGAAAAATAAAATTATGACTTGGAAAAATCTAAAATAACAAAAAAGAATTTTCAAAACTATTTTTGTATTTTTCTGATTATTTTTCTATTTTTTTTTGAATTTTAAACTATTAAAAACTAATTAAATTACTAAAAATTACAAAATAAACTATGAAAAATCTGGAAAATTACTTTTTTTACTTTTTATATTTATCTAAACTTAATAAAAATGAAAAATTATTTTTTTGGACTTTTTCTGATTTAATTGTATTAAAAGCTATTTAAAATTACCTAAAAACTGTTTTTAATTAAGAAAAATAGCAAACAGTGTTGGAAAATTATGAAAACTTCAGGAAAACTCTAAAATGACATTATGAATCTAGGAAAAATAGAAAAACATGGTGTTGTGTGGAGGAAATTGAATCTGCAATACAAGTGCTTATGAAATAAGCACTTAAATAAGCCAAATGATCACCACAAGCTATCAAACTGAAACAGAAGCAGTAAAATGCTAAAAGAACTAAATAGCAACAAGTCTTAACTGTTTTTAACCACTGGAATGACAAATTAAAAGATTTGATGTTGTGATATTATAAGCTAAAAACAGGTTCTGAGGCCTACTTTGCAGCCTGAAAATAAGCACTCAAATAAGCTAGAAATAAAAAACCAAATGTGGAGAACTAAACTAGACCTGGTTGACTATGCTTAAACCAAAAACCAGACCATGAAGGGCTAAGGTGAGCCCTATGCAAGGCTAGCAAATCACCTGTGCACACTCAGTCAATGCTGAGCTTGTGCACAAGGGATTTGAGACCCAATCCACAAGCTCATTTGAAGCTTTAAACAAATTTGAAAAATTCTACAAAAATGGTAAAAAGCAATGAGACCAGTTGAACTTTTAACACCCAAAGTTTTACTTGATTTGGCCCAGTAATGAACCTGTGAAAAATCTTGCTAGTTTGGCTAAAAACTGGTTTTTCAAGTTTTGACTTTTTGACACAAAATGAAAAGTTGACTTTCTTGAACTTTGATACTGATTTAAGGACTAATTATGATGGATTAAGTTATTATAAGATGATATTAAGCTATGTTTACAAGTTTTAAGCTAATTCTATGAATTTCACAATCTAAATCTTAAACAATAAACTGCTTAAGCAAATTAAAAGGAAATTTGACTTTTTAACAAACAATGACTATATATTATGACTTGGTTAAGCTATTAGGTACTATTGTAACATGAAACAAGTATAAATAACAACAGACATACACTGGAGCTCTTTTTTATCAGCAAATCCAAACACACCTTTTTTAACTGTTTGGTAAATTGAAACTATACTAACCACTGACTTAACTTATTCCACTGCTTAAACTAACTCTAATATGCTAATTACTACTAATTAAACCTGCTTAATGACCAAAGATAAAAATGAGCACAATATGAAACTGCATAAAAAGTGAAAATGATAAGACAAGCTCACAAAGGTCCAGCTGGTATGCAGGTTACAACCAATCCCCAAGACCACTACAGTAAGCTATATCCAACCCAATACCATCTCTGCAACACCCATTATCCAATTTCAAGCCTGCTTAACCAAATTTTTTCTCCACAGTTGACTTTTGTTGACCTTCAATGGAACTTGATTGAAACTGATTTCCCAAGCTTACAAAAAGCTACATAGAGCTTAAATAAGCCTGTTTGAGTTTAAATGAAGCTATTTGAAGCTTGGAACATAAGAGTTGGAAATTAACTTTGCAACAGTGAACCATAAATTTAAAACTTAACATAAGCTTGAATTAACACTTAAAAACTTAGTACAATGATTTTTTAACTTAAGATTGATGTATTTAAACTGGAAATTACAACTTTGAAGCTAAGTTAAAACATTGGTATTAAAAACGAAATACATGAAAACTAAAAATTAACTACTGGCTTCTCCCTTGTTTCTTCCTTCTCTTTTATGCTTCAAAATGTCTTACACGTGTCCTCTGAGCAGATCCCACCTCTCCATTTGACCAATGGTTGAGTTTTGAGTGTGTTTCCTGTTTTTATCATTTTGGCGGGAAACAGGATTTGACTTATAGCTCTGCATTTCATCAACTAGGGGGGGGGGTGGCATTTAATGCAGTGGTTTGTGATGATGAGGGAGGTGGTGGGCAGGATAAAAGGTGATGGGAGAGGTGGACTGAGTTGCAGGCAAAGGCATGGGGAAGAAGCAGGAGGTGGCGCGCTTTTATCTGTTTTTGACTTAATTTGACCAGGGGGTCCAAAAAGGGAATTGACAGGGCCAAATGGTATAAGTGGCAGGGGGTCCAAAATGTTTTGACAAGTCTTAGGTTTAAATGACAAGGACTATTCTTGTAAATCTGATTTTTTTGAAGGACTAATCCTGCCATTTTCCAAACTTGACACAAGGACTAAAATTGACAATCTTTAATAGTAAAAGGACTAGATTTGACAATTTCAATTTCTCAAAGGACCAAACTTGACAATTTTCAAAGTTCAGGGACTAAAGTTGTAATTTTGTAATTTTAAGTCTCAAGGACCAATTTTGACAACTTAGGAATCCCTACGGACTTAAAATGATATTTTTCTTTATTTGGTTTTACCAAGGACTGTTTTTGACAACTTTTCAAACTTGGGGGACTAAAACTGCCAATTATGCAAAGTTGATACGTTTTTCACCAGATTTTGATATTTTTGCATTTAAAACACATAAAACACTTATTTGTGATATTTTTATCATTTTGATGCATTTCTGAGTGTTTTCAGATGTTTTTGCAGTCTAATTTGTACAAAAATGATGAGTATTTACACACTCATCAATCCCCCACACTAAGATATTGCTAGTCCCTAGCAATGTTTTGAGAAAAATTTAATGGATTTCATCTCTTTACCAAAAGCCATCACTTCTGGAGTAGCCAAATGTTTCAGTTCAAGTAAGAACCTTGGTACACCGATAACCAAATGATTTTGAGCAAATCATCAGCTTCCAACGGATTTGATTTGTCTTTACCAGAAGCGGTTTGCTTCTGGACTAGCCAACTCTTAGATAAAATATCTTTGGTGAGCTGATTACCAATTATGGTTTTCCAACTGCCTTTACCACAAGCCATAAACTTGCGGGCTAGCCAACTCTTCACTTTTAAGGATATGGTGAGCTGAATACCATACAATTTTGGGCAAATTGCAAGCCGTCAACGGATTTGAGATATCTTTACCAAGAGCCGTTTGCTCCTGGATTAGCCAATCCTTCTGTTTATTAGACAAGGTGGACTGATAACCATAAGATGAGTAAGTGCAGAACACTTACTCCAAAAAAAATTTTTTTGGCCAAAAACGGGGGAATTAGGTGGTATAATTACATGATAAAATTCGTGAGAATTCCCCCCCACACTTAGAAATGAATATTGCCCTCAATATTCAAAGTACCGGCGGTTATGCCGAAACATAGAACGTAAAAGGGAAATACTAAGGCCATTATTTAGCATGATTTTTTTTTTTTTTTTTTTTTTTTTTTTTTTTTTTTTTTTTTTTTGAAACTCTTATATATACACAACATGTGGGGCAACTCCCCCACACTAGGGTGGTAGAAAGTAGAAAGAAGAAGCTAAACTGTCAAGTTTTGTCACACAAGCTAGCCACTTGTGAATGGCTAACCGTAACAAACTTCAGACAGTTCAGAAATATGGGTGAAAACCCATATGGCATGCTACTGTTTTTGATTCCCGAGTCGCTAGCTTGACTCGATCCCCGCATTCATTGGTTCATGGGGAAAGTTTGTAGATCTGGGACAACCACAGGGGGAATGTCCTCTCCAAAATAATGCTTCACTCGATGACCATTCACTTTAAAGTTTGGACCATCGGGTTGAGATAACTCAATGGTACCATAAGGATAAACCTTAGCGATAGTAAATGGACCAGACCAACGGGATTTAAGCTTTCCCGAGAAAATCTTCAATCTTGAGTTGAAAAGAAGGACTCGATCACCAACGTTGAAAACGCGGTTCTTGATTTTAGAGTCATGAATCTTCTTTGTCTTTTCTTTGTAGATCAAAGAGTTCTCGTACGCTTGATCACGGAGTTCATTTAATTCATTCATTTGAACTTTCCGGTGATCACCAGCTGTCTGAATATCAAAATTGGCATGTTTCAAGGCCCAGTATGCCTTGTGCTCTAGCTCAACCGGTAGATGACACGCCTTCTCGTACACCAGCTTGTATGGAGTGCACCCGATGGGTGTTTTGTAAGCTGTACGGAAGGCCAAGAGTGCGTCATCTAGCTTATCCGACCAAGAGGCACGGTTTTTGCCAACCGTCCTCTCCAGAATTCTTTTAATCCCCCGGTTGGAAACTTCCACTTGCCCACTAGTTTGGGGGTGGTACGCAGTAGAGAGACGGTGAGTTACACCATACTTCTGCATGACTCTTTCAAACTGGTCATTGCAGAAATGCATACCACGATCACTGATTATGGCTCGTGGAGTTCCAAACCTAGCAAAGAGAGATTTCAAGAATTTCACAACAACTCGGGCATCATTGGTAGGCAAAGCCTTAGCTTCAACCCATTTTGACAAGTAGTCAACGGCCACGAGTATGTATTTGTTACCACGGGAAGAAGGAAATGGCCCTATAAAGTCAATGCCCCAGATGTCAAAGATCTCACACACTTGAATGACGTTTTGTGGCATTTCATTCCTTTGTGAGATATTCCCGTGACGTTGACAAGCGTCACAGGCTTTGACAAATTCGTGGGCATCCTTGTAAATTGTGGGCCAATAGAATCCGGAATCAAACACCTTCTTGGCGGTGTAGTTGGGGCTATGATGTCCCCCAGTAGGTCCAGAATGGCAAGCTTTGAGAATGTCAATAGCTTCCTGACCATATACACATCGCCTGATGACTTGATCCGCGCAAATTTTAAACAAGTAGGGGTCGTCCCAGAAGTAATGTTTAACATCTTTGAAGAATTTGTTCTTCTGTTGGGACGACATCCCTTTCACTATGAAGTTACCCGCATGGTAATTTGCAAAGTCAGCAAACCATGGGGTAGAAGAGTCTCCACGAAAAGAAACCGAATTGAGTGTCTCGAGAGGAAATGTTTCATTTATTTCCTTTTTCTCGAAAACATCTTGGTGAGGGTTCTCTAATCGGGACAGATGATCAGCAGCAAGGTTCTCAGCTCCTTTTTTATCACGTATAATGATATCAAATTCCTGGAGGAGGAGAACCCAACGGAGCAATCTCGGCTTTGCATCTTGTTTTGCAAAGAGATATTTAAGAGCCGAGTGATCCGTATACACTACGCATTTAGTCAAGATGAGGTATGGCCGAAATTTCTCAAACGCATACACCACAGCTAATAATTCTTTTTCTGTAGTGGTGTAATGGGTTTGAGCTTCAGTCATAGTCTTACTCGCGTAGTGGATAGGCTGAAAATGCTTGGTTTTGCGTTGCCCCAAGACTGCACCGATAGCAAAATCACTTGCATCGCACATGAGCTCAAAGGGTAAATCCCAGTCGGGGGCAACTAGAATGGGTGCTTCCGTAAGCTTTTTCTTTAGTGTTTCAAAAGTTTCGACGCACTCAGGAGAGAAGATAAAAGGAGCTTCTTTTTCAAGAAGATGGGTCATAGGCCGAGCGATTTTAGAAAAATCCTGTATGAATCTACGATAAAACCCGGCATGACCAAGGAAACTCCTAATACCTTTGACGGTAGTAGGATGAGGCAGTTTAGCAATAACATCAACTTTTGCTCTATCTACCTCAATCCCGTTTTTTGAAATCTTATGGCCAAGGACTATGCCTTCTTTGACCATAAAGTGACTCTTCTCCCAATTTAGACAGAGATTGGTGTCTTCACACCTTTTTAACATTTTGTCTAAATGGGAGAGACAAGTCAGAAATGAGTCCCCAATGACTGAGAAGTCATCCATAAACACCTCCATTGTTTCCCCGATCATGTCGTGGAAAATGGCCATCATACAGCGTTGGAACGTGCCAGGAGCATTACATAAGCCAAAAGGCATACGTTTGTAGGCAAAAGTTCCGTATGGGCAGGTGAATGTGGTCTTCTCTTGATCCTGTGGATCAATGGGGATCTGAAAGTAACCTGAGAAACCATCAAGGAAACAATAGTACTCATTCCCTGCTAATCTCTCAAGCATCTGATCCATGAAGGGTAGAGGAAAATGGTCTTTACGGGTGGCGTCATTCAACTTACGATAGTCAATACACACACGCCATCCCGTAACCAGCCGAGTTGGAATTAACTCGTTTTCTTCATTTGTGACAACAGTTATGCCACCCTTTTTTGGAACACAGTGAATTGGGCTAACCCAAGGACTATCTGAGATTGGGTAAATCAATCCTGCATCAAGAAGTTTGATAACCTCCTGTTTGATAACATCATGGATTTTTGGATTCACCCTTCTCTGATGTTGAACTGCTGGCTTGAAGTCATCCTCCATCAAGATTTTGTGAGTACAAAATTCAGGGTTGATACCCTTAATGTCGGAGAGTTTCCAAGCAATTGCTTGCTTGTGTGACTTCAAGACCTTTATGAGAGCAGTCTTTTCATCTTTACTCAAATCTCGAGCAATAATGACGGGTAATTTATCATCACCCTCAATTTCATCTTTACCTCAAATCTCGAGCAATAATGACGGGTAATTTATCATCACCCTCAAGAAATGCATACTCAAGATGAGGTGGTAAGTCCTTAAGTTCGACTTCAGGAAATTCTTCAGTTTTCTCAACTGACTTGACTTCCTTGTTATGAAGGTTGACGGGAGGGAGTGGAGGAGAAGTGTCCTGATTTAACAACTTCTCAAGAGTAAGAATATCTCCCTCCGGATTAATCTCATGGTGATTAATCTCTTCAGGAATTGCATCACTAGTATGAGGGGTTGATGAGTGATCATCTTTAAGCATTTTCTTAATGAGAAGTATGTCCCCCTCGATGTCAATTGGAGCGTGATCAATTTCCCATGGAACAGAATCACTAGCCAAGTATGCTTCAATCTCTTCCAAGATGAAGTCGCTTCCCTCAAACGGAGTGAGAGAAGGAGTAGAATTGGCTATGATAGGTTGAGAAGATGTGGTGGGATTCCCACTCACAGAATTATGAGAATAACCAAGAACTTCTTGAGAGTACTCTTCAGAAGCAACATCAATGATATCTATTCGGTTAACCGACTCAGAATCATAGTTTGCGGAGTACCTCGAAGTTTGATCAAGGTTAAAGGTGACAGCTTCATTACCAACACGTAATGTGATTTCTTGCTCAAATACATCAATGAGAGCACGGCCCTTCTCAGGAATCCTCTTCCAACAATGAGAGGAACTCGTGGATCAGCATCGAAATCAACAAGTACAAAGTCAGCTGGAAAATGGAACTTTCCTACTTTCACAAATACGTCCTCGGCAATTCCAAGAGGACGGGATATTGTACGATCTGCAAGCTCGAGAGTCATGCATGTAGGAGTAAGATCCGAAAGAGAAAGTTTCTTCCATACTGAATGAGGCATCAGGTTTATGCTTGCACCAAGATCGGCTAAGGCAAAGCATTCAACCATTCCTGGAAATACACAAGGTAAGAGGAACTTTCCAGGATCTCCAAGCTTCTCGGGAAGCTTCTTCAAGATAACTGCAGAGCAGTTCTCGTTCAGAGGAGTTTTAGCCATTTCAAACAGCTTTTCCTTGTTTCTTAACATGTGTTTGAGAGTTGATGCAAACTTGGGCATCAACATGATAGCATCCGCAAAGCTTATGTCAAAATGAAGTTCTTGGAAAATTTGAAAGAATTTTTCCATTTGTTGACTGGCTTTCTCGCGGAGCTTTTGCTCATGTAAACGTGATGGGTAAGGAATAGAAGATTTGGATTTTTCAATGGGAGCTACAGGAGGTTCAAAAACAACTCCTGGATTGGATTTTGGTTTCTGGACAACCTGAGGATGGACATTGTTAGTACTTCCGTTATTAGTAGGAAGTTCCTTGTCCTTTGTCGCCTCAGGTTCACCTTCCACTACCTTCGGGAGAGAAGAAGAAGAGGTAGTAGGAATAGCAGGTCCATCATATGAAGTACCACTTCTGGTTGTGATCGCCTTTGCATCGCCCCTCGGATTAGCGATCGTGTTGCTAGGTAAAGTACCTGAGCCCGAGGGTCGATCATTTAAAGACTTCTTTAATTCAGCGATCTGACTGACCAACACCCTGTTTGTCTCCTCTTGAGTCATTATGAATTGCTTTAAAAGCTCATCAGATGTTGATACAGGAGGAGGTGGAGGGATAATTTGGGGCCGTATGTTCTGGTTATAGCCAGAATTCCCTTGATTAGGATTCATATTCCCCTGAAATTGATTCCCTCGATTGTAAGTGTTTTGATTAAGATTTCCTTGATGTTGGAAACCTTGATTGGGTCCGGAATAGAAATTACCTTGGTTTTGATAACCTTGGTTCATTCTTGGTTGGTTCTGATTCCGGTTAGGATTCTGGTTAAAACCGGGTGGTGCCTGATAAGTGTTAGCACGGTAGTTTGGTTCATTCTGAGGACGGTATTGATTACCTCCTTGATTTGAAGTACCGGCTATAGCATTAGCTTCAAACGGACTACCATCGGTGGCAGTACAGTTGTAGTATGCATGAGGACCACCACAAGTAACACAAACTTCAACTTTCTTCACTTCACCATATGATGGTGTCTGTGTGAAAGTGACTTTCTTTTGGTTAGCAAGAACCAAAGCCTGAACAATATCCGTGAGTTTGTCAATCTTAGCATCGGTGCTAGATGTACTCACGGGAGATGAAGTAGAAGGTCCAGCATTAGACTCAGTATGATATGTCTTTGTGCGGAAAGGGCGGACCTGGGACTTGTTTTCAATGATTTGCAAGGCTTCTTTTGTGGTCTTGCTCAAGAAATTACCTCCCGCGGAGGCATTCAAAGATTCTTGATTAGTCTGGTTCAGACCATTGTAGAAAGTATCCATTTGCATTAACTCGGAAAAACCATGATGCGGACACTTACGGAGCAATTCTTTGTAACGATCCCATGCCTCCCCGAACGATTCATCAAATCTCTGAGAGAATTTCATTATCTCATTCTTAAGACTTGTAGTTCGGGATGGAGGATAGAATTCGTTCACAAACTTTGTAACTAGATCTTCCCATGTCTCAATGGAACGAGGGGGTTGTTTCTCAAGCCAATTCCGGGCTTGTCCCTCTAGAGAAAATGGGAACAGAAGAAGCTTGATAGCTTCATGTGGGACATTCTTGTACTTGATGGTAGATGCAATCTTGTTAAACCATCGAATGTGTGCATGAGGATCATCCCGCTCAAAACCATAGAATTGGCTTTGGGTTACCAGATTAAGTAACCCGGTTTTGAGCTCAAAAGTATCAGCCACGATGGCTGGGACAACAATAGCATCTCCGTAACCCTCGATGGGTGCTTGGAGAAGCTCATTCATCGGCTTTTCTTCTGCCATTATGGCAGGTGGTGGTGGTGGTAAACGTTCCTCAGTCACGGCTGAAGGAGCTGAACGTCTTCTACGTCTACGAGGAATCTTTCCAAGTTCTGACAATGGACTTGTAGAACTGGAAGAACGAGTGCGCATGCACTAAGTATAAAAATCAGTTTTCAAAACAAATGCGAGGCAAAACGACAAGTGAACTTAACCAATAATCACAAATGAAATGGCTTCTTTGAAAAAGGTACACCAAATCACAAGGACACAAAGGCAAGTTTTAAATCTGATGTTCGGGAACTTATTATGGTCGCACCCCCAGTTAGGTAGTGCACTGCCTTAATTTGCGGTGGTTGATTTTTATGTATATATTAAGTACCACTGAAAAGACGTAGGTATAGATTTGTGCTGATGGGTTTAAAAACTTTTGGACAATATTTTTGGTATCGTCTCGTTTAATCAAATCGTATTTCTTTAAGAATCACCTTAAAAGAAACACAAGCTAGAAAACGTTACGATTGTTTTGTTGTTTTATATTTTGTTTGGTGTTTTTAACACTTTAGGAAAAGTGTTAATGAACTTTTTGATTTTGTTATAACTTTACAGAAAACTTTTTACAAACTGTGGTATATGTGCAAGTACGGGTCTGATAAATGCTTAGAACACGCTTACAGCCTCCCCGGCAGCGGCGCCAAAATTTGATTGGTGCAAAACCGTCAAGTTTTCTCACGCAAGCTAGCCACTTGTGAATGGCTAACTGTAAGGAACTTAAAACAGCTCACACACCAAATGCAATTTAGATCAGGAGAATACAGTGGATTCCCGGGTCGTTAAGTCCCACGGAGGTTGACTGGTATTTAACACAATCAGATTGTCGAATAACCACTAAGGATAGTGGTCAGTAGGGATTTTGAGTTATTTATAAATTACAGGGGCTTAAATGCAAATTAAAGGAAATTAAAAAGATTAACTATGTTAAATAAACGCTATCACTAATTTTAAACTGATGTTTTTGATTTTATGTTTTTATAAAACTTAATTTAAAAACTACGTGACGTACAAATAAAAACGTGAAACTTACACAATATTAATCCTAAAAATATGAAAATGATATTTTTACAAACCTAATGATATAAGAAACTTTTAAGAAAAAGAAAATTATTTTTATAACTATTTAATTAATTATTATTAATTAAAAACTATTTTTAACTAATTAATAATAACCTAAATTACAAGAAAATATGAAATAAACCTAGAAAAATAAAATTATGACTTGGAAAAATCTAAAATAACAAAAAAGAATTTTCAAAACTATTTTTGTATTTTTCTGATTATTTTTCTATTTTTTTTTGAATTTTAAACTATTAAAAACTAATTAAATTACTAAAAATTACAAAATAAACTATGAAAAATCTGGAAAATTACTTTTTTTACTTTTTATATTTATCTAAACTTAATAAAAATGAAAGATTATTTTTTTGGACTTTTTCTGATTTAATTGTATTAAAAGCTATTTAAAATTACCTAAAAACTGTTTTTAATTAAGAAAAATAGCAAACAGTGTTGGAAAATTATGAAAATTTCAGGAAAACTCTAAAATGACATTATGAATCTAGGAAAAATAGAAAAACATGGTGTTATGTGGAGGAAATTGAATCTGCAATACAAGTGCTTATGAAATAAGCACTTAAATAAGCCAAATGATCACCACAAGCTATCAAACTGAAACAGAAGCAGTAAAATGCTAAAAGAACTAAATAGCAACAAGTCTTAACTGTTTTTAACCACTGGAATGACAAATTAACAGATTTGATGTTGTGAGATTATAAGCTAAAAACAGGTTCTGAGGCCTACTTTGCAGCCTGAAAATAAGCACTCAAATAAGCTAGAAATAAAAAACCAAATGTGGAGAACTAAACTAGACCTGGTTGACTATGCTTAAACCAAAAACCAGACCATGAAAGGCTAAGGTGAGCCCTGTGCAAGGCTAGCAAATCACCTGTGCACACTCAGTCAATGCTGAGCTTGTGCACAGGGGATTTGAGACCCAATCCACAAGCTCATTTGAAGCTTTAAACAAATTTGAAAAATTCTACAAAAATGGTAAAAAGCAATGAGACCAGTTGAACTTTTAACACCCAAAGTTTTACTTGATTTGGCCCAGTAATGAACCTGTGAAAAATCTTGCTAGTTTGGCTAAAAACTGGTTTTTCAAGTTTTGACTTTTTGACACAAAATGAAAAGTTGACTTTCTTGAACTTTGATACTGATTTAAGGACTAATTATGATGGATTAAGTTATTATAAGATGATATTAAGCTATGTTTACAAGTTTTAAGCTAATTCTATGAATTTCACAATCTAAATCTTAAACAATAAACTGCTTAAGCAAATTAAAAGGAAATTTGACTTTTTAACAAACAATGACTATATATTATGACTTGGTTAAGCTATTAGGTACTATTGTAACATGAAACAAGTATAAATAACAACAGACATACACTGGAGCTCTTTTTTATCAGCAAATCCAAACACACCTTTTTTAACTGTTTGGTAAATTGAAACTATACTAACCACTGACTTAACTTATTCCACTGCTTAAACTAACTCTAATATGCTAATTACTACTAATTAAACCTGCTTAATGACCAAAGATAAAAATGAGCACAATATGAAACTGCATAAAAAGTGAAAATGATAAGACAAGCTCACAAAGGTCCAGCTGGTATGCAGGTTACAACCAATCCCCAAGACCACTACAGTAAGCTATATCCAACCCAATACCATCTCTGCAACACCCATTATCCAATTTCAAGCCTGCTTAACCAAATTTTGTCTCCACAGTTGACTTTTGTTGACCTTCAATGGAACTTGATTGAAACTGATTTCCCAAGCTTACAAAAAGCTACATAGAGCTTAAATAAGCCTGTTTGAGTTTAAATGAAGCTATTTGAAGCTTGGAACATAAGAGTTGGAAATTAACTTTGCAACAGTGAACCATAAATTTAAAACTTAACATAAGCTTGAATTAACACTTAAAAACTTAGTACAATGATTTTTTAACTTAAGATTGATGTATTTAAACTGGAAATTACAACTTTGAAGCTAAGTTAAAACATTGGTATTAAAAACGAAATACATGAAAACTAAAAATTAACTACTGGCTTCTCCCTTGTTTCTTCCTTCTCTTTTATGCTTCAAAATGTCTTACACGTGTCCTCTGAGCAGATCCCACCTCTCCA